>ML662442.1:25098769-25474245 GCA_007570785.1 Antilocapra americana
TTCTAACACCATACACAAAGATAAACTCAAAATGGATCAAAGATCTAAACATAAGACCAGAAACTATAAAACTCCTAGAGGATAACATAGGCAAAACACTCTCTGCCATAACCCAAAGCAGGATACTCCATGACCCACCTCCCAGAATATTGGAAATAAAAACACGAATAAACAAATGGGACCTAATTAAAATTAAAAGCTTCTGCACAACAAAGGAAACTATAAGCAAGGTGAAAAGACAGCCTTCTGAATGGGAGAAAATAATAGCCAATGAAGCAACGGACAAACAATTAATCTCAAAAATATACAAACAACTCCTGCAGCTCCATTCGAGAAAAATAAAGAATCCAATTAAAAAGTGGGCCAAAGAACTTAACAGACATTTCTCCAAAGAAGATATAAAAATGGCTAACAAAGACATGAAAAGATGCTCAACATCACTCATTATCAGAGAAATGCAAATCAAAACCACAATGAGGTACCACTTTACACCAGTCAGAATGGCTGCCATCCAAAAGTCTACAAGCAATAAATGTTGGAGAGGATGTGGAGAAAAGGGAACCCTCTTACACTGTTGGTGGGAATGCAAACTAGTACAGCCACTATGGAAAACAGTGTGGAGGTTCCTTAAAAAGCTGCAAATAGACCTGCCATATGACCCAGCAACCCCACTCTGGGCATATACACCGAGAAAACTAGAATTGAAAGAGCCACGTGTACCCCAATGTTCATCGCTGCATTGTTTACAATAGCCAGGACATGGAAGCAACCTAGATGCCCATCAACTGACGAATGGATAAGAAAGCTGTGGTATATATACACAATGGAATATTACTCAGCATTAAAAAAAAATTCATTTGAAGCAATTCTACTCAGATGGACGAAACTGGAGCCCATTATCCAGAGTGAAGTAAGCCAGAAGCAAAAACATCAATACAGTATATTAACGCATATATATGGAATTTAGAAAGACGGTAACGAGAACCCAACATGCGAGACAGCAAAAGGAACGCAGATGTATAGAATAGACTTGTGGACTTTGTGGATGAGGATAAGGGTGGGATGATATGGGAGGAGGGCATTGAAGCATGTTAATTATCATATGTCTAATCAATCGCCAGCCGAGGATTGATGCTTGGGGCTGGTGCAGCGAGATTTCTCGGAGGGGAGGGAGGAGGGAGGGGGGTTCCGGAGGGGAAGCATATGTAAACCCTTGATGATATCATGACAATGTATGGCAAAAAAAATAAAAAAAAAAATTAAAAAAGAAAAAAAGAAAAAAAAAATACATCAAGCAAAAAAAAATATGGATAATATGGAATGAACCAAAAAAATGGAAAAAATGTGGCAGGAATCTAACATGGAAATGAGTACTTTCAAACATTGGCATGCTTATTTTGAAATTCACTCAGTGATATCCATTAACATCAAGCACCCTGGAAATTTCAGTTTTGTAAATTTACCCCTATATGGTCATGTCTTTCATTAAAGTAATACTTAAATTGGTTAAAAAAAAAAAAAAGAAGAACCAATCTTGCTCAAGTGTGTAACATAAACACTCAAAGTTTCAGCCAAATTCTGTTGCATTCAAACCATTCCCATATTAGGTATTAGACAACAGAAACTGACTTATCCATGTTTAAATCAAGACACTGTTTATAAGTGCTTTGAACTCTAGCAAGTAAGTGAAAAACATACTGCTATATACACATACATTTCAAATCTCAAGTAAAAACTTGGACTGAATTCAAGGCAAATCTAATGTACCAAAAGGAAACCAAGCAATGACTCCACAAAGCTGTGCAGATTCTCATAGGCTTTTGAATGTTTTTGACGTCTACCCACAAGAAGAAACATGGTATAAGCTGCAATCAGGATATTCTGCTTACCCTATTCCAGTGTTCTGCTCTATGCTACTCTCTCCTATCGTATTCTCCATTCCATTCTATTTCACCTAAGAAAATATAGGTTTTGGTATATTAATTTCAAGATCCAGTAATGGATCCCATAGCATAATTTTTAAAAACCCAGTACATACTAGTTAAGGTATTCAACAGAACATATTAAAATCTGTGTTCTCTAATCCAAAAATATGTTCAATCTCTCAAAAAACATTGGTCCTATCATTGGTCCAAAACAAATTAACATTGTTTAATTAGTAGTACTATGACAAATATCTTAATTGCCTGAAAAATAATCCATCATATTAGGAAAAGGGAAAAGTTGCTCTAGAAAAGACTTCAATATACTATGGAAATAAACTCTCTAATCTTTTGTTTTATTATTATGTATAAACCCCACCATTTCACTTCAAATCACAATGACTAAAAGGAAGAGATGAAAATCTCTTATGTGCTAAAACTTCAAAATTGGAATGATAAGCTAAAAAGCAGAACCCATGAGAAAATCTCAGTGGGCTTCTGACAACAGAATAAACTCTTAAGATAAAATAAATAAATAAAAGTTCCTAGACAATATGCCTATAAAAAGGCATGATAATCAGTGATATAGATAAAGTTGTAGGAAATGTGAAAGACCTACATTTAATGGCAAAATGCTAATCTAGTGGTAGTCATTTTATCATTTTATCTTTCTGATATAAATCAAGCTTCCTTTAAAAATATAAGTCTGATGTCGCATTTTTCTTGAAAAATGCTTCCAAAGAAATTACACCAAATTTCCTTCAACATTGTCAAAACTTAGCTTTGAGTTAAGAAAAGCTTATGAAGTACTTAAGAGTTCATTGTGCTTAGTTATATAAGCAAATGCTTGGTTTATGGAGGGAGACAAAATATGTGATGCAATTAGTGTAGCTAGGTATAAACAATCTGGGGAGAAAAAAAGTGTAAGTATTAATGGTTCAGTCATGTCAGATTCTTGCAACCCCATGGACTGTTGCCCACCAGGCTCCTCTTTCGATGGACATCTCCAGGCAAGAATACTGGAGTGGGTAGCCGTTCCCTTTTCCAGAGGATCGTCTCAACCCAAAGATTGAGCCCAGGTCTCTTGCATTGCAAGCAGATTCTTGATCATCTGAACCCCCATGGAAACCCATAAACAGTCTTAGGTATATTAAAGGTATGGAACTAAAACTCTTGTTGCTCTCTTGCAATCATATTCCTGTGGTCTAAATGCATATATTGCTCATAATCTGTGGCTTCTTTACAGGCAAATTCATTCTGTTTACAGAAAATATCAAAGGATTTCATAGAATCTGAGAAGCCACAGATCTCATTTAAGATAAAATTTGCTCACTATCTAAGTAAGATGTGATACAAAAAAACGGTCTTTAATGAGTTACTGCACCCTTTCATTGTCCAACTCAAGCTATTAAATTTAATGGTTTTGTCTGGTCAGACATTTTGTGGCCACATACCACAGATATTTCTCCCTGCACATTTTCTACTTAATGGAAATGAATTCAAGTTAGGCTAAGTAAAGAGAATATATATGGAAATGACACAGTATCCCCCCTTTGTTTTTTCATTCATTCAAAAAGTATTTCAGAAAATCTAGTGTTCCAGGTGTACTGAACAAGACAAAGTTCTTGTTCCCATGAGATTATGGAGAGTTGCACAAAAGAAAAATAAACAACTAGAAAACATTTAAATAATGCCAGATAGTTTTATCAGGGAACAATAAAGCAGTTTAAAATGATGGGGTGCAAAGAAAGGAGTGAAAACTATTAGATGATAAAGTAGGAGAAGGTCATATTTAAGTGGAAATCTGAGTGAAATGAGGAAAGAAACCTGATGAGGACTGATAGGAAGGATAATACCTCAAGAAGAAAAGGTAAAAGCTCAAATTTTGAAATCAATTTGGCTGAGTCCCCATTCTTCCAGGAAATTCCTCTACCTTTCAGCTCTTAAATGACAAGGCTACAAAGGAAATTATGTTGAATATATTCAATAAAATTTACAAGGAGCTCTTAATACTTTTTTAATTTTGATTTCAAAGTGTTTGAATCAGGGCTAATTTCACAATACTTAAATCTGACTAAATCTAACTGGTCAGCAAATAGGCAGTATCTATGAAATGGATGTTATTCAAAAATGTTTTATAATAAATAACTATACAATTTTTAATGTACAATAATGAATTGTACACTTATGACTGATTCATGTCAATGTATGGCAAAAATCACCACAATATTGTAAAGTAATTAGCCTCCAATTAAAATAAATTGATCAATTAAAAAAAACTTAACAGACTCTAACCCTAACATAAAGAATAATATATGTATTATTTAATATTTTTATGTCAGAAATTATAATTATCAGTGGTTACAGATATTGTTAACTTTTTAATATTCAATATATAGTGGAAAAAGTTCTTTAAAATTCAGTATACACGCAACTGTATTCCTAGCCACACTGTTATGTAATTCTGAACCTTGATTTAAGCTAGGATAAATGAAAGTTAAAATAATTCTATTGCAGTCACAACACCCACAATGTTGAGCCACTTTGAGAAACTTAAAACGGGATTATTCTGACGGCACCTGTACTAGTCAGCTGCCTATGATCTACTTTGGGTAGTTAGGTTCCCAGTTCCCCTATCAGGTTTCACAGAAAATTATGGCCAGCATACATGGCAACAATGACTTAGACTGACTATGAGATAATACAATCTTATGTGTTATTATTAAAATCTTTAAATGTTTAATTTGCATAAATAAGACAGGGCATATACTAATTACATTTCTATTCAAACTCTTCACCTCTGAATCAGGTGTAATGACAAGTAATTTGGCATTGAGACAGAATAAATGCTTGATTTTCCTGTGAGCACCATATAGATCTATGATTCTCAAAAGAGAAAGAAATGCCTAGGAAGGTATCTCTACAGACACATGCACTGTAACATTACCTGGCAATCTTTCAGGGGCCAAAATTAAACAAATCAATCTGCAACATATCATTGAAGTGAAAACACACAAACTGACTTGGAGAGCTGGAGGCTACATTTTACTAGCTTACAATTTCAAACACCCCAACCTTATTAGGAGTATGTAACAAAAGAACAGATTGAATAAACTGTAGAATTGCATCCTTTCATAGTTTTTCCCTAGTGGAAATTTTAATTTAGAATTAAATATTCCTGCCTATTAACAATATCTTATTAAACCTATAATTAGTGATTCTAGTTTTTCCTCTAGGGAAATTCCATTCATAATTTGAAAATAAAAATGTTAAACAAAGCTTCTTGATATATCTAAAAGCCCATTTTGTTAAAAAAAAAGTTTCTCAAACTACTGAAGAGTTTATAAGGCCACAATAACTGCTCTTTTGCCAATATCATAAAGATAAGAGCTATAGACATAGGACATCGACTATCACTGAAGTAGTATTCTTTATTTATGAGGTTCTTGGCCTTAAAGAAATAATAAAGGAATTCAGAGTTTGCAAGACATCAGTGATGATTCATCAGAGACACCTTCAAAACTCTACAAACTGACAGGGAAAGAGCACATTATGACCATGAACTCATTTGAAGTAGTAATTAATTCATCACCTTAAATCTTAATTTATGATAATTGAGTTCAACTTATTCTTTTAATAAAGCAGGCAAATTATGAAGGTGTACACTGTACCTTTAAAACAAAAGCAAATTTAAATACGTAGTCTCAATTTCCTGGTTTCAAAATGACCTTTGTGATATATAATTTTTTTCACTGCATCTCATAAATTTTAAAAAAATATCTAAATTCCATATATATGTGTTAGTATACTGTATTGTTGTTTTTCCTTCTGGCTTACTTCACTCTGTATAATAGGCTCCAGTTTTGTCCACCTCAGTAGAACTGATTCAAATGTATTCTTTTTAATGGCTGAGTAATATTCCATTGTGTATATGTACTAAGCTTTCTTATCCATTCATCTGCTGATGGACATCTAGGTTGCTTTCATGTCCTGGCTATTGTAAACAGTGCTGTGATGAACATTGGAGTACATGGGTCTCTTTCAATTCTGGTTTCCTCGGTGTGTATGCCCAGCAGTGGGATTGCTGGATCATATGGCAGTTCTATTTCCATTTTTTTTAAGGAATCTCCACACTGTTTCCATAGTGGCTGTACTAGTTTGCATTCCCACCAATGGGTTCCCTTTTCTCCACACCCTCTCCAGCATTCATTGCTTTTAGAATTTTGGATGGCAGCCATTCTGACTGGTGTAAAGTGGTACCTCATTGTGATTTTGATTTGCATTTCTCTGATAATGAGTGATGTTGAGCATCTTTTCATGTGTTTGTTAGCCATTTTTGTCTTCTTTGGAGAAATGTCTGTTTAGTTCTTTAGTCCATTTTTTTTTTGTAATTTTTTTTTATTAGTTTTGCCATACAATGACATGATATCGCCATGGGTTTACATATGCTCCCCCTCCAGAACATCCCTCCCTCCTCTCTCCCTCCCTCCTCCCTCCCCCCAGGAAATCTCGGCCCATTTTTTGATTGGGTCATTTATTTTTCTGGAATTGAGCTGGGATTTAGAAAGATGGTAATGATAACCCTGTATGCGAGACAGCAAAAGAGACACAGATGTATATAAGAGTCTTTTGGACTCTATGGGAGAGAGCAAGGGTGGGATGATATGGGAGAACAGCACTGAAACATGTAAATTATCATATGTGAAATGAATCGCCAGCCCAGGTTTGATGCATGATACAGGGTGCTCAGGGCTGGTGCACTGGGATGACCCAGAGGGATGCAATCGGGTGGGAGGTAGGAGGGGGGTTCTGGAAGGGGAACACATGTATACCCATGGCAGATTCATGTCAATGTATGGCAAAACCAACAAAATAATGTGAAGAAAATAAATAAATAAAATAAAATAGGAAAAAAATTAAAATTAAAAGCAAAATCACCTAAAATTGGAGCAGATTTAGACATCAATTTTTTACCTAAGTATTAATCTAATCAGATTATCTAATTTTTCTTGAATTACTCATCAGTGTCAGATAGATTTTTAGTATATTAGCATAAAGTTGTTTTTGTTAAATTATCATTTGAAATTATTGTATCTGTTAATGCATTTACTTTGTAATGTAAAACTACATTGGCATTTTTATCTCTGCATTTTCTCCTGCCATGATAATATTAGCCATAAATTGTCTATTCTATGATTTATTAATAAAAAACTATTCAAATTTCAGAAAAAAATAAAAATTCAGCCAGAAAAAAAATTTTAAAAATATCTAACAATTCAGTTGAATAAGACGTTATGTCTCAACAACATCACAAATAATTATGGGCTAACCCTTAGCAGTCTTTTGGAAAAAAAAAATGCACACGAATGAAAGAAAAAATAGTATGTTTTACCTTGTTCCTAAATAACAACTGTTCACTAATAAATATGCCTGGTGGGAGCTGTATAACTTCTTAAACCTTGAAATCAGATTAGACACCACCAGCACTATAGTGCATTCCGCACTCATTTTCTCTTGGTACTTGCTTTTTATCACATTGAATTGTAAGTGAAATTTGCCCAGTTGTGTGTGTCTGACTCTTTGTGACCCCAAGGACTGTATAGTCCATGGAATTCTCCAGGCCCGGATACTGGAGTGGGTAGCCTTTCTGGGGATCTTCCCAACCCAGGGATGGAACACAGTCTCCCGCATTGCAGGCGGATTCTTTACCAGCTGAACCACCAGGGAAGCCCAAAAATACCGGAATGGGTAGTCTAGCCCTTTTCCAGTGGACCTTCCCAACACAGGAATCAAACCAGGGTCTTCTGCATTGCAGGCAGATTCTTTACCAACTGTGCTATCAGGGAAGCCCTTTTATCACAGGAACAGCTGAAAATCCAGTTTCATGAAACTTTAATATTGTCAAAAGGAATTACTCTGTTCTTATGTTAGAAATCTTAACTCTGGAGATGGTGGCATATCAGAGGTGTTGAGCAAAACTATTTTCCTTGAAAATTTTGTTTAAAATCTAGAGTGATCCTGTGTGTTTGCTGTAGTGTCCCTGATTTCATGGTATAACATGAATGCATATCAAGAGTTTACTTGCCAAGTTCATTTGAAGTACTGAAAAGAAATGTACTAAAATAACTGTTAAAACATTTTCTATTATTTCATCTCTATTGGGGAGTTTTCAAAAAAACCCTTTACAAAACTTTTTACATCCATTACCTTGTATAGGTAGAAAGGAATTAAAAACAAAAAAATCCAAGTACTATGTGGTGGTGCTTGAGTCAAAGAAGCAGAAGCAGGACTAATGAATTGGTCCCTCATGCTTAGTGATGTTGAGTTTGTTTACAGTAGCTGATTATCCTATTCGTCTCCCTTCAATTTCCAGCTCATTGTACCCTAATTCATCATTTGTATAGTGGAGATTTTTTTTTTCTGGTTAGTATTAAATCTGTCTTGTAACTGAAGATCATTCTCATCTCTCTCCAAACTAAATAACTCTTTGTCTCTTTAATTTTCACTCACAGATTCTACTTCCCATTCTTTTAATTACTTGTCTCTCCTTTTAAGATTACCCTCAATATGACCAAATTTCTTCAATGTAATGGGTTCTCAAAAAAAATTCACTAGATATAGTAGTTATATAGAACATAGCTTTATGAGAGTAACTTTAAAAAATGAACATAAAAGACAAGTATCTTACCATTTAAAGAAATTATAAATGTGAAAAGTTATTATGTCAAAATATTTTGCTGTTTAGAAACAATCATATGGAAAATCTTTAGCATACCATAGTTAGAAATATAGTTGTGAAAATTCTTGGCTCTTTTAATACTTACAAAAATATGCAGTAGTAAATAAAAAGAATAGCAATGAGACATTCTTGTTGGCCTTTTGCAAAACTGACTGTTTAATATATATCTTACGGATGCATTTTAGATTCACAAACAAATATCAAGTAACACGGTTCATTATACTTCAAGCATGTTTACAAGAAATTTATTTTAGCTTGACTTCTAATTATAGTACATTTCTTTCCTGGGTGGGCACAGGGGAGAATTATCTTGTTTTATTTTTTAAAAATATATTTAGGAGTCAAAATTCTAATTACTCTAATTCAAACAGATTAATTAGTATTTTGTATCAATGCATATGTGATTTCCAAGCATCAACCAGTGTTACAATGTTAACAGTGTAAAGATCAAAGACAGTATACTCTGTCTGATGTATGTGCTGTGTGCTTAGCTTCTCAGTTGTGTCCAACTCTTTGCAACCCCATGGACTGCAGCCCTCCAAGCTTCTCTGCCCATGGGAATTCTCCAGGCAAGAATACTGGAGTGGGTTGCCATGCCATCCTCTAGGGGATCTTCCCAAACCAGGGATTGAACTCAGGCCTCCTGCATTGCGGGCAGATTCTTTTATCATCTGAGCCACCAGGGAAGCCTTGTTTGATGTATAAATGTGATCAACATTTTAGGAAGCAACTGTTTAACACAGGTAGAATCAGAAAACCAAAGGCTACTATAACCTAGACAGAGGAGACGGGGATGACAGAGGGTGAGATGGTTGGATAGCATCAATGACTCAATGGACATGAGTTTGAACAAGCTCTGGGAGTTGGTGATGGACAGGGAAGCCTGGTGTGCTGTAGTTCATGGGGTTGCAGAGAGTCAGATATGACTGAGTGACTGAACTGACTACACTGATAACCTAGATAGCATGCACCTGCAACACAGCCTTGGACAGTGAAGTTTCTACTAGATTAAGAATATTCCTACATAAACAATAATTTCATATGCATTAGAATTTTGTCTAAAAGGATTTCATGTCTAGGGAAGTATTACCATATTAGCTGATTAAATGTAAAAGATTATTAAGAAAAAGTACTACATTACTTAGATTCCTAAAGGCCACTCAGAAGCTTGTAAACTGGCAGGCCACAGACAATGGCTGGCCCAGGGTTTGGCCCTTACTTTCTATGGCTTCTTCCAGCAGGATTTCTTTAGGTCTACTATCTGGCCCACAGTGATTTTGAGTTTGTGATCAATATTCTTCACCTGTCTTACACAGAAATGAACTTTAGGATTCCAAGTGTCATAAACATTCTGGAACTAGGATGCGTGAATAATTGTGAAAAAGTGAGGTATTATTTAAAGCTGGCATCCAGAATAATTTCTACTTTTTTTTATGTAATACACATACACAGTTCAACTTCTTTATATTTTACCTTATCTGTAGCATTTTTCTTTTCCTTTTGTTGTAAAAACATCAAAATCCTTCAAGCTAGGCTTCAGCAGTACAAGAAATTCCAGATTTACAAACTGAGTTTCGAAAAGGCAGAGGAAACGGAAACCAAGTTGCCAACATTTCTGGATCATGGGGAAAGCAAGGGAGTTTCAGAAAAACACATATACTTCTGCTTCATTGCCTAAAGTTTTTGATTGTGTGGATCACAAAAAATTTTGGAAAATTCTTAGAGAGATGAGAGTACCAGATTACCTTACCTGTCTCCTGAGAAACCTGTTTGAGGGTCAAGAAGCAACAATTAGAACTAGACATGGAACAACTGATGGTTCAAAATTGGGAAAGGAGTACAACAAGGCTGAACATTGTCCCCCTACTTATTTAACTCATATGCATAGCACATCATGTATAATGCCATGCTGGATGAATCACAAGCTGGAATCAAGATTGCCAGGAGAAATATCAATAACCTCAGATACACAGATGATACCACTCTGATGGCAAAAAGTGAGGAGGAACTAAAGAGCCTCTTGATGAGGGTGAAAGAGGAGAATGAAAAAGCTGGCTTAAAGTTAAAAAACAAGCAAAACAAAACTAAGCTCATGGCATTTGGTCCCATCACTCTATGGCAAATAGATGGGGGTAAAGGGGAAACGGTGACAGATTTTACTTTCTTGGGCTCCCAAATCACTGTGGATGGTGACTGTAGCCATGATATTCAAAGATGCTTGCTCCTTGGAAGGAAAGCTATGACAAACCTAGACAGTATTAAAAAGCAGAGACATCCCTTTGAAGACAATGATGTGTATACTCAAATCTATGGTTTTCCCAGTAGTCCTGTACTGATGGGAAAATTGGTCCATAAAGAAGGCTGAGCACTGAAGAATGGATGCTTTCAAATTGTGGTGCTCTAGAAAACTCTTGAGAGTCCCTTGGACAGCAAGGAAATCAACCCTAAATATTCATTGGAAGGACTGTTGCTAAAGCTGAAGCTCTAAGACTTTGTCCATCTTATGCGAAGAGCTTGCTCTTTGGAAAAGACCCTGAGACTGGCAAAGATTGAGGACAGGAGAAGGGGGCAATCGAGGATTAGATGGTTAGACACCATCACCGACTCAATGGACATGCATCTGAGCAAACTCTAGTAGGAGATAGTGAAGGATAGAGGAGCCTGGAGTGCTGTTGTTCATGGGGTCACAAAGAGTCAGACATGATTTAGTAACACAACAAAAGCAACAAAATCTTTCATTCATATTTAACACTATCTCATTCCATGAGTATCTAATTTTTGATGTCACAAAAGTAGAAAGATCCAAAAGAAGTTGAATTATAAGTGGATGAAAAATCAGATTAAAGACAGCAGCTCTCCACCATCCCATTCTAATCGTCTTTATTCCTGCGGTGAGCTTACTATGTCTGTCAGTACCTTGTAAGTGTCATTTCAACTAATCCTCCATAACCTTAGGCCAATATCAGTGTGTCACCATGCCTAAAGCATTATCTGACCTGCTTGAAATCAAGTAAGTTGTACAACTAGGATTTAACATCAGATTTCTCTGACCACTCCCCAAAACAAAAGAAATTTAAAATATGATTTTTATTTTCTAAGGCTATCCCAACAAAGTCTATCTTAAACTTCAAAGAATTTTAAAGTCTAAATCACAGCAATATGTTCTGAAAGTGGGTGTTTGCATAAAACATATCCTGTGCATGCTTACTTTTCAATATTTCAATTACTTTAAACTTAAGGTTTCAATTTATAAAGTGAAAACCTTGGTGTCATTGCTATTCTTAATGTCATGAGTATTATCATTAAAATACATTTAAAATGTCATTAAAATAGCAGACATTTTAAAAGATAAAGTTCACTTGCTTTTGGATTCATTTTCTATTAATGTGATCATTTGTAATTTAATATAAGAACAACTTTCAGCAGCCCTTTCAAAGACAATCCCACTTAGTGTAAGTTAAAACTGTGAATAAAGAGTTCAATTAATAATCAATATATACAAATTTTAAATTTTAAGAAAGCCAGTCTGACTTGTGTCAGAGAACTGGAACTTGAAATTCAAAAAAGGAGCTTTTATCTGTTCATATGAAACTGTCATGGGAAAGCAAATAGCTTATAGATAAAACTAAAATTTCATTGCAGTTTGAATCATAAATTGGAAATTTCAGATGTTCCCTGAACACCCATGAAAACATTTCTAATACATAATAGAGATACTTAAATTTTTCTTCTCCTGAAACAATCCTAGTATTGTTAGTTTAGAATCAACAAAATAAAACTGCTATCCTTTGTTTTAATTAACCAAATATAGTCATTCTTTTGACTAGGATATGTACAAACACTTTGGTTTTAAGTGAATGTTTAACTTGTACATAAATTAGAAATGTATTCAGAAGCCAAGTTTAATATATATGCATATATACAACATCTAACATGTACTGATGCATGTATTTCATGTGAGAAATAGCATTATCCCCAAATACAGCTGTTCCAAAAGAAAACTTGAATATATTTTACACTAGAATTACTCTGGTAGCCTCTTGATAGCTTGCAATACAGCAAGTGCCCTTGGGAGCGATTGGGTCTTGGCTTGAGCATGAGTGGCACTGAGAACAGATTGCTGCTCTTAGTGCTTAGAGTGAAAGAGAAGAGACTGCTGTGCAGATAAAGTGAGGGGTTATTTTTCCTACCCTACAGCTCTGTCCCTTTTTCGTTGCACATCCCCTCACCCAACTGAATAGATTTCCCACTAGGTATATTGTCTTGAAGGAAGACACTTTTCCTGATCGTACTCTGATGGGATACACAATCTAGTGTGTATGTTCCCTTCCCCCTGCCAAATGAGACTCGTTGCTTAGTTAGAATAAGCATCTTTGCCAAGCCCCAACTCCCATGATGGCTTCAAGATGAAGTAGTAAGAGAGAATAGAGGGAAGGCTGAGGACCACCCAATACTCTCCCGTCATTATCAAGGCTTTGGTTTAGTGTTTGTAGCTTCAGAGCCTGCTCAGGTATATCACATGGTCCAGATTTATGTTTTTCTTCCACAGGCATGATTTGCTGTCAGAAATAGCCAAATAACTACAATCTGAAGTAAACATAGTCTCTTACGCTTGAGTTTTCTGAGGTCACTTCAAATTCTGTTTCTTAGTCCCTCAGTTTTGATGATCTCACCATTCTAAGACCAACAGGTGAGTTCATTGTTCAAACTAGACATGGCTCAGTTTCTTCCCTCCATTTAATTGTCAAATATATTCAACTCTCTGTGTGCAGGCATTTCTAAGAACTGGCAAAAACAATGCACAGTATAAGCCACTACTATAAATGTTAGTTGATTTGGGTTTGAGTGTCTCTCCAACCTAAGCGGTAACAATTTTATCACAACCTGTACCAATCAAAAAACCTTCTTCAGGTTTGACACTAAATGATTAATACATAAGGAGGTTCATCCACCACTGTTTGTATACAGTGGATTTAAGACAAATTTAACAAACTTCTGAAGGCCTTTATTACTCTGAACCTTACATTATCTTCTAGTAAAGACACGAAAGTGTTAGTTGCTCATTTGTGTCCAACTTTTTGTGACCCCGTGGATTGTAGCCTGCCAGGCTCCTCTGACCATGGAACATTCCAAGCAAGAATACTAGAGTGGGTAGCTATTCCCTACTCCAGGGGATGTTCCCAACCCAGGGATTGAACCCAGGTCTCCTGCATTGTAGGCCGGTTCTTTACTGTCTGAGCCACCAGGGAAGCCCAGAGTGAAGACATGAGGTCCTTTCAGATTATTAAGTTTAATGAGCAAACAAATTATGGAAACATCTATAGGGGGAACTAAATTAGGAGTGATTAAATGCAAGATAGCAATTTATTGTATCTTTGCATCCTAATTTACCCTTAAATCTATGAAGAATACACGTGTGTATCAGGATTGACATCTATGTCATCTCCATTAATCCCCATCAAAACCCATTGAGGTATCTACTAATAATTGTATTACACAGATGAGCAAATTGATGCTTAAGATCAACTAAATGGGGGTCAGGTCTCTATGACCCCCAAAGCATAAGCTTCTTTCAAATACAGGGTTGGGTACTTACTATAATAGCTATTAAAGTTGTATCTAATGAGTTAGTTCTATGTAATAGGAGGATCTACCAAGTAAAAAAGGGTTCTGGACTACAAATCTTTAATGAAACTAAGTTTTGTCTTGTCCAGTCAGATGGGTATTGCATGCTCTTGTATGTCAAAGAGATTTAAATGTTAAATGTCTTGGGGTTACATACAGAGGTGCTCTGGGTGCGTACATAGGGAGAGAACAAAACAGTGAATGTTTTCTGTTAAAGCTGAATGCCTAACTTCACCCTACTGATTTTAGAACTAGAGATTCTACAATGTCGACTTGTTTCATTCCATTTCAGTAGGATTATGGGCAAAATTGTATCCCTCTCCAATTCATCTGTTAAAGCTCTAACCCTGTATTTCAGAGTGCAACCATATTTAAATATTACACCTTTAAAGACGCGATTAAATTAAATGAGGCTGTTAGAGAGGCACCTAATCCAATCTGATTGTCGTCTTTATACAACAGAAATTAGAACACACAGAGAGACAGCAGGGATGCCTATGCTCAGGCGAAGAGGCATCAAAAGAGTAGCCATCTGCAAGCCAAGGAGAGAGGTTTCAGAGAAATCAAGCTAGCTGACCTCTGAAAGTTATAGCCACCAAAAGTTCTGGGAAATGAACTCTGTGGTTGAAGTCACTCAGTCTTTATTTTCTGTTATGGAAGCCCTAGCAAACTAACACAAGTAAGAAAATTAACTAGATAGATTATTCATACTGGATTACGTGCAAGGATTTTGATAGGCAAGCTTTGCACAAAACTGTAGGCAGGTTGAGTAAATGTCAACACAAATGGATCACTTTTATCTCCAATTAAATGTGTTCTCAGTGCTTATCCCACTTTACAATGGTAGGCAGGTCATACACATTCACATAAAAAGTAACTACCAGAAGGAAATTACAGGTAAAACAGAAACAAACTCTCATACCCTGATTAGTTTAATTTCCATGTTCATTAGACAGATCAACATAAAAATACAATAAATACAAATCTCAAGAGGCTGAATTTTAGAGCCACTAATGGGAAAGTTTGAAAAGCAGACAGACACAATCAAGAGTGGCGTAAATAAGACCCTAAAGGAAGAATGTTCAATAAACTCATCTAATTTTATGTCAGCAACACTTGGCCCTTCACTGAGATGTCAGTTATGAGAAAATGGGGTTTTTAATTTCAACAATGGCTCCCTAGGTCAATGTAAAAACAACTTCACGAGTCTCTCAAAAAGAAAACAATACTTTTATTTCTTGCAGGATTACTTATTTCATTTATGAACAATGTCAGACAAAAATGTATTACACACCAGAAAAGTAAAAGCAAAGATAGCTCTTTTATTTCTTTAAATGACTTTTAAAACTCTTAATATATAATCAAACTATCTGTATCAGGGAGATATATATATATATATATACATACACACACACATATACATATATGTATATGTGTGTGTGTGTGTATTCAGTTCCTAGTCCTGTCTGACTCTTTGCAACCACATGGACTTAGCATGCCATGCTCCTCTGTCCATGAAATTTTCCAGGTAAAACTATTGGAGCGGGCTGCCATTTCCTACTCTGGGGAATCATCCTGATCCAGGAATTAACCCACATCTCTTGCATCTCCTGCACTGGAAGGTGAATTTTTTTTCTTTTTTAATTACTGTGCCACCTAGGAAGCCCATGTACACACACACACACACACACACACACACACTGTCTTTAAAAAAAGACGTTTCCTTTTGTAAACACTTCCCACCCTACCTCACAGATAACTGAATTACTAGTTATCAATATACATCACAATAGTACCAGCATGCTTTGTTGCTGCTTTAGTCAATTCATCATTATGTCTCATCAGGTGGCTCAGCGATAAAGAATCCGCCTGCCAGATATAGGAGACTGGGATTCTATCCCTGGGTCTGGAATATCCCCTGGAGGAGGAAATGGCATCCACTCCAGTATTCTTGTCTGGGAAATCCCATGCACAGAGGAGCCTGACAGGCTACAGTCTATAGGGTCCTGTGGACTGTAGCAATGAGTTATACATGACTGAGCACAGATGCACATGCTACAACGATTCCCTATACCCTACTTCCACTTCAGCATTCTCCACATGTAGTCAGATACCTCCTAAAATGTAAACTGGAATTATTTCACTTTCTGGATTAGAGCCTTCCAATAATTTTCTCTTTAATTTAGGATTCCGACTCTTTCCAGGACTCTAAATACCCTATAGGATCTGTCTGTATCTTACAAATTCATTCCATGCTGATTGGCTTTGTCAGATACACTGGATTTCTTTTGGTCCCTAAACAATGCCTAAGTGCTCTTGAACTTACTCTTTGCTTTGCCTGGAACACGCTTTCCCCCAAATCATTGTATGGTTGACTACTCATGTTTCATCGTAAAGGTCACATTTTCAGAAAAACGTCCCTTGATTGCCCAAACTAAAGTAGTCCTTAACTGTCAGTCTCTCTAGCATCATCCTGTTAATCCTACTATAGCATTTTTCCGTCAGAAATTATCCTGCTTATGTATTTATCTTGAATTTCTTACTTTTTCTTGTCTCTCAAAAACAGGAGACCTTGTATCTCTTCCTTGCTGCTAAATCCTGGAATCTATAGCAGTTTGTGGTACAGAGAAGGAGTTCAGTAAATATTGATATACTCAGGAATCATGGACAACAACCCTAAATCCTGCCTCCTCTACTCTGAAAAGAAGAAAAAAAAAAGATGTATAAATTAGAAAGAACCAACATGAAGTCCATTCCCTTTGTTTCTCTCCCTTTTACCTTAGTCATCCATCAGTATCCAGTGACATACTTTCTCTTCTCTGGTCCTAATCCTAGTCCCCCTAAATTCCTAGAATTAAATACTCCCAAATACAAGCCCCTAGCTCACAATACACTGACTGTCAAAAACATCCTTTTACTTCTGTCCTAAAGCAACTCAAACGCCCTTAACTCCATTTAGCCATCATATTTGATGCAGTTTATGAAAAGTGGGACCTACTGTCATTTTGTCTTGCTTTCCCAATATTTGCATTTCTGTGCTTCTCATTGTTACTAGGGCATTGTGCAAAGGACCTTAAGGTGCAATTTAAAACTAAAGGCTCATACAATAATAAGAAATGAGTCCACACCACTTTATGTTTTCATTTATGCCCATTTCCTTGTACACCTTAAAATACCAGATTTAATAATCTTTCATTCACTACACATCAATTACCTGCTTCTCTATTATCCTCATGTATCAGTTCTCCAAGTTCAGAAGCAGTAGCATAGTATGCTTTTCACTTTCCTTCAAATTTTTTTTTCCCATTTAATCTCCATGTCATGCAATCATATCAAAATTGCCTCTGATACAACATAGCAAAAAAGACAGGATATATTTCATGTCTATGCTTTCATCATTGATCTAGAATAATACATTGTTGCCATTTGCTGATTTCCCCAATTATAAATTTCCACAACTTCCTTCATTAATTTGTTCACTCTGTCATTCCCTATACTTTTCTTGAGCAATCTTCTGGACACCCTCTTAGGATATGGGATAGCCAATGCAAATAAAGCAAAAAACAAAAGCAAAGTCGATATTTTCAAAAATACTTCATACCCTTGCATCTGAAACTGTAATGGCTTCTAATCTAGAAAAATCAGTATGTTTTAAAATGCCAGACCTCATAAGTCATCATGCAGTTTCCACTGTTTCTTATGTCTGAAACTCATTATACAGTTTCTACTTTTTGCTTGCCTGCCATGTGACAAGGTATTGTATATAAATTATTTACAGTCCTGATTAAAAAATCCCATATAGATGACTATCTCCCAAATAATTAATACTTGTATGACTAAAACACTGTCACAAAACATTGGGGATTTTATGGAAATTTACAACAGTATTTTTCATAACTATTATCTAACAGATATTATTTGCATATTATAATCTCTCTGATGATTTTTTCAGTTAAGGATGTGGTTTACAAATTATCAGTCAAGATGATTGATACAGTACCACTTCAATACAGAAAAAGCAAGAATCATATGATTATTTCAGTAGGTGCAAAAAAATCATCTGATAGTATTTAATACCTAATCATGCTAAAAACTTTTAAAATGCTAGGAATATAAAGGAGTTTCTTCAGTATGATAGAGCATACCTACTAAAACATGTATAAGTAATACCACATTTAATGGTGAAATACTGAATGCCTTTCCTCTGAGGTTGGAAATGAGACAAGAATATCCAATACAGCCACATCTATTTAACATGCTGAAGGTTCTAGCTTGTGCAATACGAAAAACATAAAATGCAAGGATCTGAAACAAAAAGAAAAACATTTTATTTTCAAAAGAATCTATGAACAATTAGAACTAAGTGAACTTAACAAGTTCACTGGAAATGAGGTCAAAGTACAAAAATAGTGAACATATTTATATTCCAGAAACAAATTATCAGGAAATTAAGGGAAAAGACCAAAATAAAATATACCACAAGTGTCAAATGTTTGTGGAATAAGTATAATGGAATATTATAAGGGTATAAAAATGACAATTACTAACCGATTACTGCAGGAAAATAAAGACAACAAAAATAAAGAAATAGAACATGTTCATGAGTCAGGATAATGTTACGAAGTTGAGTATCTCTTAACTGATCTATACATTCAATGCAGTCCCAATTAAAAGGTCAGTTGTTTTGTTTTTAATTGTAGCTGCAGTTCTTGTTAATGTGGAAACTGAAAATCTAATTCTAAAATTAATGCAAAAATTCAAAGTACCTAGAGTTCCACTGAAATCTTTAAAGTGAAAGTGAAAGTCACTCACTCGTGTCCAACTCTTTGCGACTCTCTAACTCTTGGACTATACAGCTCAGTAGGAGTCTCCAGGTCGGAATACTGGGGTGGATAGCCTTTCCCTTCTCCAGGGGGTCTTCCCAAAAGGATCAAACCCAAGTCTCCCGCATTGCAGGCAGATTCTTTACCAGCCGAGCAATCAGGGAATCCCACGAATAGTGGAGTAGGTAGCCTATCCCTTCTCGAGCAGATCTTCCCTACCCAGGAATTGAACCGGAGTCTCCTGCATTATAGGTGGATTCTTTACCTATCAGGGAAGAAATCTTTAAAGGGCAATGTAAAGCTGCAGCACTTATACTACTAGAGTTCAAGATTCACCAAGAAGCTATATTAATTGTGTCATGTGGTCTTGGTGCAAGGATTAATAATTCGACCACTGGAACAGAACAGAGAGATCAGAGGTTGGCCTTTACATTTACAGCCACCTATAATTTCCCAGAAGTGTCACAGCAATCCAGTAACAATAGAGTCTTTTCAAAATAAATTGTTGGATCAATTGGGTATCTGGGAAAAAATAAACTCTACCTTGAAATGAACCATATACATACACAAACAATGTGAGATAGTTCATAAACCTAAATGTGAAAGATAAAATAATAAAACTTCTAGCAAAAACTATAAGAAACTATCTTGATGATCATGGGTAAACAACTATTTCATAAATAGAACAAATTAATTGGATTTCATTAAAATTAAAAAATAGCTAAGTGGTATCATGCAAAAAAGGCAAATAGTATAGAAAACAAAATATAAAGGATTCACATATATAAATGTATTTAAACATTCTTGGAAATCAGTATGGAGGCAGTCAACCATGTTTTTAAGTTAGCAACTCTTAATCAAATACTGTATGAAATATCCAGAATGCCAAATAGTATATTTAAAAGTGCTTACACTCTAAGTCATTTAGGAAATAAAAATTAAAATACAGTGTGATAATAAGACACACTATTTAGACTGATTTAAATGTAAAGAGCATAAATATCAAATGTAAGAATCAAAAGAATGTGATGCAAATGGCTAGTGAGTTGCTCAGTCAAGTGACACCATGGACTGTAACCCACCAGGCTTCTCTGTCCATGGAATCCACTTCCCACCTCAGGGATTGAACCCACTTCTCCTGCACTGCAGGCAGATTCTTTACCATTTGAGCCACCAGGGAAGTATAAAGCCACCTGGGGAATATAAAGAGCATAAATATCAAATGTAAGAATCAAGAGAATGCAGTGCAAATGGTAATCTGATGACTAACTGTTGGGAGTGAACTTTGGGAAATTCTTTGGCATTATTTACTAAAGCAAAATATATTTACCCCTGTAGGGAAAATCCCTTGGAGAAGGAAATGGCAACCCACTCCAGTACTCTTGCCAGGAAAATCCCATGGACAGAGAAGCCTGGTTGGTTACAGTCCACGGGTTCACACAGAGTTGGATACAACTTAGTCACTAAACAACAACGACTCACCAATTACACAGAAATACATCATAAATTAATGCATATGTCTCCATCATAGCCCCATACTGAAAATAATGCAAATATCCAATAACAATATACATGGGAAGGTTAAGGAGGGATCTGAAAAAGTTGTGCTGATGCGTGAAGTTGTTACATGGGAAGATATATGAGTAAAAATGGACCAGCTGTAAATGTCTGATTTGTCTTCAATACTCTTATGTAAATTATATCTCAGTAAAAAACCTTTATAAAACATCAAGTAAAATTGATTCATGTAAATATCAAAGTAATATTTATGAATTTTATAGCTTCTGGCTAGTTATAATGAATGATAAGGTTTTCCTCCCTCCTTCCCTTCTGCTTCAACTCTGGTCAAAAATACATGGATAACCGATCTTCTGTGAGAGGTGATATCAAGTTTCCATTAGAGAAATAATGCTAATTAAGTGATAGAATATATTTCTCATTTTCTAACAGATTGGTTCTCACTATGTACTTCTTTATTTAAATTATTTTAAGAGTCAGATTATTTACTTACTCCATAATGAAAAGGCCATGAAGAGAAATCTAAACAGGGAAAGTTTAACAGGAAAATATTCTGAGATACATAGCACGTTTAGTTTGACACCCCAAAATAAATGTTTCCCAACATGATATTGTTTCCTAAAATCAGAATTAAAGGTGAAAACAGGTTTGAGAAAGTAAAAGGTGACATACATATTACTAAGTAATTCAGTATCCCATCAAAATGTAGAGTCAAAGTAGACTTCCTTTGTTTCTAGCAGCATATGTAGGTTAACACTCAGGTTCCACATTTTTAACAGGATGGGATTAATGTTATCTTGATAAAGTTGCCATGAGAAGTGAAATAATTAACACTTTTCCCAAGCAAAGGGAAACACCTAACAAAGGGTCAATTTCAATAGTATGCAAAAACAGCTTCAGTTCAATAAAGCTATTGACCCAATAAAAATATGGGTTGAAGGCAAAAATAGAGATTTCACAGAAAAATAATAACAAATGACATTTACAAATAAATTTAAACTTCTCAGACTCATATACCATTAAATCTATGTTTAGGTAACAGTGGAAATTTATTTTTATCTACTAATTTATAATTATCAATGTAGTGTTAATGAAGGTGAAGGAAAAGTATACATTTTGAAGTATTGCACAAGTGTAATTTGTCTGATCTCTACAAATCGTAAAAATATAATTTTTATAATATTAATTTCATAACTCCTTATAAGACCTAAATGAATGAACAAATGATGACCTTTACTCATGTGTATTTATGTATTCAGAGAGCAGAAATTAAAAGTTGAAGAAAATGATTATAGAATATCTGTATCAAATATTGTGTGTGTATCATACACATGCTCAGTCATGTCTGACTCTGTGTGACCCTATGGACTGTAGCCCACCAGGTTCCTCTGGTCCTTGGGATTTTCCAGGCAAGAATACTGGAGTGGATTGTCATTTCCTCCTCCAAGGGATCTTCCCAACACAGGGATCGAATCCACCTCTTTTGCATATTTTGCATTGGCAGATGGATTATTTACCACTGCGTCACCTGGGAAGCCCCCCACTGGCATGGGTTGCCAGTTATCAATGTTGTAACCATAACAAATGTATGGAGGGAAATCACAGTAGAAACTACACAGAGGAGAAAAGGTCTGTTCAGCATAGTTACAGGGTTATGTGCTTTTATTCTGAGGCAGGAGGAGGATTTTATACATGTAAATATCCATGTCCTCTATATGAAAAAGAAACACAACTGAAATTTAAGTATTCTATTACTTCAAGATATCTTCCTACTGATAGCTTTACTAGTGCAAGTAATGGCCAATTAAACTGAAGGATTAAAAGAACTAACTTGTAGTGGCAAAATGAACAAGCTTCAACGGCAAATACACACCAGCTGAAAATGTTGCAAAATTACCAGAGTTAATAAAAGAGCCACTTTGATAGCATCTTTCTTTGAGGAGCTCAGCTTTTTTTTTCCCTAAACATTACCTAATTAAATCTCAAAACACATGAGTTTGTGTAATCAACTCAAGGTTCTTTTGAAAATCTTATGGGAAAAGTAAACCTTTCATCTTAGTTTTTTTATGTCTTTTGTTCTAGGCAGACATTGAATCTATTATTCTTTTTTTTTTTTTTTTTAGCTTCCACTTCCATATTTGCAACTTGCTCATGCATGTAGAGCTTGTTCTTGAAAAGCGACCCTTCAGCACCCTGGATCAAAAGTGAAACTGCAGCCACCCATAGGTGCAATCACTGTTGTTGCTTACTGTTCTCAGGTTAGCGAGGATGACCTGAACACTCATAATGATGGATCCAAATGTCACACTATCCAGTGTATCCTGAATACACAATGTGCTGGGAAAGGTTAGGAAGAATGTTTTCTAAAAATTCCCAGCATGTTACATCCTGTGCTAATAAGTAACGATCACATAATGAAGAGAGAAAGTACAGTACAAACGTACTGAAGTCAGTGAAAAATATAAGTATTACCAGGGAAGCCAAGACTTTGAAACAGTGGTTCTCAACCAGGGGAATTTTTCCTGGTCCCCACCAAGGCACATTGGGCCTTGTTAGAAGACATTTTTGGTTTTCAAAACTCAGAAGAGGGGCACTATGGACATTCAGGGGGTAAAGATGCTGCTAACCACACAATAACGTATAGCATAGCCTTCCACACTGAAATAAAAACAACATGACCAGCCCAAAATGCCAACAGTACTGAAGTTGAGAAATCCAAACTTAAAGTATAGCCAGTGCATCTCAAGAACTATAACCATCATACAAAGTCTCAAAAGATGTTTCTAGCAGACAAATAATTGGGTGGCAATGGGACTTTTTATTGTGAAATAACTCATTAGTAACAAGAAAAAGATGTAATACATATTTGATATCTAAAGGCTATAAATAAATCTAGTACTATTGTAACCATCATCTAATTGAAGAGATGAAATATTAATATCTTTGAATTCTTCCCATCCAATCATATTTCTTTCTTTTCTCCAGAGCATTTTCTTGAATTTTATCATTCTTCCTAGATTTTCTAGTTTTGTTTTAAATTAGGTATGCATTCCTAAATAATGTATATTTCATTATGTCAGTAAATTTTTGAAGTGAATCAAAGTGTAATTTTACTTGTATTTTGGATTAATAATCTTTTGGTGAGATTCATCTATGTAGATTTGAGTCTATTTATTTAATTGAAGAATGTATCTTAATCATGAGTGGTTGGGTATATTTTTTTTTAACTTGAAAACAATGCATTCTGGAAACACTCAAATACTTACATTCACTTTTGTGCTTAGAACTTTGATAAGTACTATGGCGATTTTAAAGGTGTGAGGTGTTGTCCTTGCTCCTAAGATCCAAGTAAAGTTTGTAATGATATTAAGGAGGTTGAGTAATTTTCCTGAAATATAACATAATTGGCAAGTGCCTGAATTTTGGAGTCAAGAGACCTGGATTTGAATCCTTATTTCCTTATTTGTTGATTCACTTTAGCTAACTCCATCTCTTGATAAAATGAGAAAAAAAATGTTTATGTATAAAAATTTATCTATAAGCATTATGTGATAAAGCTTATAGAATGCAAAAAGAGTAATTAAGAAAAGAATGCATACTCTACAAGTGGTAATTTTTTTATACATAGGGATATAGGCATTCCCTAAATTACGGCCAAATTATTTGTTTTCCCTTAGGCACAACATAAGAAAACTGACTTCCCATTCTCGAAAATCATAAAAATCTAAATTCTTATGAAAATAAAATTAAAACAAAGATATTTTAAATACTTACTGAACATGTAAACTTAAGTCTAATGGCACAACATTTTGATATACAAAACTATGTGGTTTTTCAGTTAATATTTCCCTTCCCTCACCTTCTTTCAATAAATACACTGCATTCAGAAAGAGCTGATAAAGTAAGAACCATCTGATAAAGTAAGAATACTTTGGGGTTTTCCACTTTCTAAAGGATTTGGGAAAGTACTTAGAAGCAACAAATGCTTTGGAATGTCACAGTTTTCACTGTAAGAAAACAACTTGAAAGAAAATAAAAGTTTTACTTTTGTTTGATTTCTGAGTCCTGTAAGACTTAAAACAATTACATTTAAAACATAGTAGAAAGGGATTTATGATTATCTAAGATATGTTTTCTCATCAAAAGGTGATAAGAATTTCACTATTGGATAGGAAAAAAATGATATTACAAGATCTAGAAGATTTCTGGGAGTGGGTTCCAGGACTCTCTCTGTTGAAGATATCCAACATGATGGTTAATTGAGGAACCAAAATTATCTGAAGAAACATTGCAGTTGGGTCCAAGAAGACATGGTGCATACAGACCTGAGAGCCAAGTATCATGGTGGGAACTGCACTTCAGCAGCAGATGAAACAAGAAGAGGGAATGATTCCTGATTTGAAAGAATGTCACACCTCAACAGAAGCCAGTAATCAAAGGTGATAGTTCAGTTCAGTCATTTAGTCATGTCCAACTCTTGGTGACCCCTGGTCTGAGCATGCCAGGTCTCCCTGGCCATCGCCAACTCCCAGAGCTTGCTCAAACTCATGTTCATTGAGTCGGTGATGCCATCCAACCATCTCATCCTCTGTTGTCCCCTTCTCCTCTTGCCCTCAATATTTCCCAGCATCAGGGTCCTTTCAAATGAATCAGCTCTGTCCTTCAGGTGACCAAAGTACTGGAGTTTCAGCTTCAACATCAATCCTTCCAATGAATATTCAGGACTGACTTTTTTTAGGATGGACATGTTGGATCTCCTTGCAGTCCAAGGAACTCTCAAGAGTCTTCTCCAACAGCACAATTTAAAAGAATCAATTCTTCAGTGCTCAACTTTCACTATGGTTCAACTCTCGCATCCATACATAACTACTGGAAAACCATAGCCTTGACTAGATGGACCTTTGCTGGCAAAGTAATGTCTCTGCTTTTTAATATGCTGTTTAGGTTGGTTATACCTTTTCATCTAAGAAGTGTCTTTTAATTTAATGGCTGCAGTCACCATCTGCAGTGATTTGTGAGCCCCCCAAAATAAAGTCTGAGACTGTTTCCATTGTTTCCCCATCTATTTGCCATGAAGTGATGGGACCAGATGTCATAATCTTTGTTTTCTGAATGTTGAGCTTTAAGCCAATTTTTTCACTCTCCTCTTTCACTTTCATCAAGAGGCTCTTTAGTTCTTCTTCACTTTCTGCCATAAGGGTGGTGTTATCTGCATATCTGACATTATTGATATTTCTCCTGACAATCTTGATTCCAGTTTGTGCTTCCTCTAGCTCAGCATTTCTCATGATGTACTCTGCATATAAGTTAAATAAGCAGGTAGCAATATACAGCCTTGATGTACCCCTTTTCCTATTTGGAACCAGGCTGCTGTTCCGTGTCCAGTTCTAACTGTTGCTTCCTGACCTGCATACAGGTTTCTCAGGAGGAAGGTCAAGTGGTCTGGTAGTCCCATCTCTTTCAGGATTTTCCACAGTTTATTGTGAGCCACACAGTCAAAGGCTTTGGCATTGTCAATGAAGCAGAAATAGATGTTTTTCTGGAATTCTCATGCTTTTTCGATGATCCGACAGATGTTGGCAATTTGATCTCTGGTTCCACTGCCTTTTCTAAAACCAGCTTGAACACCTGAAATTTCATGGTTCATGTGCTGTTGAAGCCCGGCTTGGAGAAATTTGAGTGTTATTTTACTAGCATGTGAGATGAGGGCAATTGTGTGGTAGTTTGAACATTCTTTGGCATTGCCTTTCTTTGGGACTGGAATGAAAACTGATCTTTTCCAGTCCTGGGGCCATTGCTGAGTTTTCCAAGTTTGCTGGCATACTGAGTACAGTACTTTCACAACATCATCTTTTAGGATTTGAAATGGCTCAACTGGAATTCCATCTCCTCCACTAGCTTTGTTTGTAGTCATGTTTCCTAAGGCTCACTTGACTTCACATTCCAGGATGTCTGGCTCTAAGTGAGTGATCACACCATCATGATTATCCGGGTAGTGAAAATCTTCTTTGTGCAATTCTTCTGTGTATTCTCGCCACCTCTTCCTCATATCTTCTGCTTCTGTTAGGCACAATAAAGGACAGAAATGGTATGAACCTATCTTTCCATGAAATGTTCCCTTGGAATCTCTACTTTTCTTTAAGAGATCTCTTCTCTTTCCCATTCTATTGCTTCCCTCTATTTCTTTGCATTGATCATGAGGAAGGCTTTCTTATCTCTCCTTGCTATTCTTTGGAACTCTGCAATGAAATGGGTTTATCTTTTCTTTTCTCCTTTGCTTTTGCTTTTATCTTTTCACAGCTATTTGTAAGGCCTCCTAAGACAGCCATTTTGCTTTTTTGTATTTCTTTTTCTTGGGGATGGTCTTGCTCCTTGTCTCCTGTACAATGTCACAAACCTCAGTCCATTGTTTAACAGGCACTCTGTCTATCAGATCTGGTCCCTTAAATCTATTTCTCACTTCCATTGTATAATCGTTAGGGATTTGATTTAGGGCATACCTGAATAGTCTAGTGGTTTTCCCTACTTTCTTCAATTTCAGTCTGAATTTGGCAATAAGGAGTTCTTGATCTGAGCCACAGTCAGCTCCCGGTCTTGTTTTGCTTACTGTATAGAGCTTCTCCATCTTTGGCTACAAAAAATACAATCAGTCTGATTTCAGTGTTGACCATCTGGTGATGTCCATGTGTAGTCTTCTCTTGTGTTGTTGGAACAAGGTGTTTACTGTGATCAGTGCATTCTCATGGCAAAACTCTATTAGTCTTTGCCCTGCTTCATTCTGTACTCCAAGGCCAAGTGTGCCTGTTACTCCAGATGTTTCTTGATTTCCCACTTTTGCATTCTAGTCCT
Source organism: Antilocapra americana (assembly GCA_007570785.1). NCBI lineage: Eukaryota > Metazoa > Chordata > Mammalia > Artiodactyla > Antilocapridae > Antilocapra > Antilocapra americana. Next base: position 25,126,246 of record ML662442.1, read on the forward strand.
CTATAATGAAAAGAACATCTTTTTTGGGTGTTAGTTCTAGAAGGTCTTGTTGGCCTTCCTAGAACTGTTCAACTTCAGCTTCTTTAGCATTACCGGTCAAGGCACAGACTCGGATTACTGTGATATTGAATGGTTTGCCTTGGAAACGAACAGAGATCATTCTATCATTTTTGAGACTGCATCCAAAAGTACTGCATTTCGGACTCTCTTGTTGACTATGATGCTACTCCATTTCTCCTAAGGGATTCTTGCTCACAGTAGTAGATATAATGGTCATCTGAGTTAAATTCACCCATTCCAGTACATCTTAGTTCGTTGATTCATAGAATGCTGATTTTCACTCTTGCCATCTCCTATTTGACCATTTCCAGTTTGCCTTGATTCTTGGACCTAACGTTCCAGATTCCTATGCAATTTTGCTCTTTATAGCATTGGACCTTGTTTCCATCACCAGTGACATCTGCAACTGGTTATTGTTTTTGCTTTGGCTCCATCTCTTTATTCTTTCTGGAGTTATTTCTCCACTGATCTCCAGTAGCATATTGGGCACCTACTGACCTGGGGAGTTCATCTTTCAGTGGCCTATCTTTTTGCCTTTTCATACTCTTCATGGGATGCTCAAGGCAAGAATACTGAAGTGGTTTGCCTTTCCCTTCTCCAGTGGACCATGTGATAATCATGTATCAATTAGAAATCCTGTTCCCACACCTACACCATTTAGTAAAATTCTCCTTAACCCCAGAAGCTCCCAAAAGAGGCCGGAGGTAGTAGAGAAGAATGGGCAAGAAACTGGGATATGAGCTGGTCGTGTTAATCTAAAATTGACTCATGTTTAAATCAGAAGCAACTAAGTTACTATCAATGGAAACATTAAGGTTTCACAGAGTAGAAAAGTGGACTCATAAGCTAAATTGAGCTTCTTGACAATTAATAGCATTTTTTTCCTACTTGAATTTTTTTTTATAACTTTAAAAGACAAATCCACTACAATATGAAATAAACTTTTACAAAAACTTTTTACGAAACTTTTGTTTGTTTGTTTTGCTTGGGTTTGACTGGCCAAAACTTTTTAGACTAACAGTTCAAGAAATTTAGAGCAACACATATATTCTTTTATTGTAAATCTCCCTGAAATAAGCATAGGCAATCTTCAGTGTTTCCAGGAAACTATAGTCATACATCTCAATTTGTCTTTCCTGTTTCTGATCCAATAAGAGTTAACAGCTCCTCGTATCTCAATGATACGTTCCAGGGCCAGCTTCCCTAGTGGCTGGAAGTTCAAGGATCCCTTGCTCAGTCAACTCAGTGCAACACTGGCAATGATCTTTCACGGTGGAGGTCACTACAAGGTTTATCCTAACTGAAGGGTTATTATTTTATGTAATAAAAGCTGTAACAAGTGAAGGTCTCAAGCTCAACTGTCACACTCATATCTCCATACAGTTAAAAATATTATTAATGACTAGAGATGAGTCTCTGGTTGGCAGGAATGAATTCATTACAGAAATGCTTTATCATTGGGGTCAAGCTAGAAGGATAATAATAGGATCAAAACATTTTGTATTGCAGCATGGAACTACAGATAAACCTCCTTTTTATAATTTTGTTTTTTGTAATGTAAAACCTTTTCTACAATGAAAGTACACTATTTGGATAATAAAAATATAATACAGAAATAAACACCCTTTTTTCAGAGCTGGATACAAAGTTAATGGCCAACTAGTTCAAAATTCTCATTTTAGAAGCCAGTTCATTAAAGTTGAGAGAGAGTTCTGGCTCTAGGCCACACTGCTAGTCAAGGAAAAGGAAGACTGTCATTCCTGAATGTTCTGTCCATCAACCCACTTTGGTAGGAACTGGTGGAGTGAAAAAGGAAGCACACTGTTTGGATCATTCTTGAAAAGGAAGATAAGACCTCAATAACACAGCTCATATGACCCATTCCATAAATCATATCTTTTTAATGTTTTTACCAGCACCTGATAATGGATAGCAAATTACCTCACACCAAGAAAATTGTCAACAACTTTACAAATGATGAATAAATGTGATGTCTATCATGACTTCATGCTTTTCAGTCCTTTAGAGAACTGTCGTTAACTTTGCAACTTACATTGTAAGTTTATTTTACTTTAATCTTGGTGCCAAAATAAACAAATTGTACTTGAAACCATAGCAACTTTTCAGACTATGCAAAAGGAAGATCTGGAGGGTAAAGGTTGATATCTGTTATGTGCTGCTTTGCTATGGTTCATCATTATAATTGTCTAAGAACTAATTTCAGTATTGCCACTTTCCTTCTGAAGTTCACACTTCTTATTTCGATGAATTTTACTTGGGCTATCAACTAGGAAGTGTTGGCTGCAGCTCACAGCTGATCTTCTCCCATGTTCTGGTTTTTCCCAGTGAATAAAATGGAAGCTAATGAGAATTTTTTTTTAATGGCTGGGGTAGCTTTTATTTTTTTAATTAATTTAATTGGATGATTATTTCTTTACAGTATTGTGGTGGTTTTTGCCACACATCAACAAGAATCACCCATAAGTGCATGTGTGTCCTCCCCCTCCCCACCCCATCCCTCTGGGTTGTCCCAGAACACCACCTTTGAGTGCCCTGCTTCATGCATCCAACTTGCACTGGTCATGTCTTTCACATATGGTAATATACATGTTTCAGTGCTATTCTCTCAAATCATCCCATCCTCCCCTTCTCCCACACAGTTCAAAAGTCTGTTCTTTACATCTGTGTCTCTTTTGCTGTCTTGCATATAGGATCATGTCTTTCTAAATTCCATATTTATATACATTAAGATAGTGTATCGATCTTAACTTATGAAACTGTCATCTGATGAAACATAGATCTTAAACTTAAACCACAGTTTTTGGCTCTAAAAATTTTAGTGAACTTTACTTGGGGCCTCAACTTATATTATCCAAGAGGGATGGAAGGGAATGGAAACACTTGCTCCTCCAAACTAATGATATTCTCTACTTTTCTGGTTTCTTCAGTCTATTTAAGGAAGAATGAAATTTAAAAAAATCACTCAAGGGAATTTTCAGAAAAAATTATAAACAGACCCTCAATAGTTGATACAAAATTATAAAAGGGAAGATCTTTATACATACATCTCAGTAATTTAGTAATTTTATTTATATATTAATTTTTGAACTTTTCATCAACTATAATAGAAAGTTTTACTTTTTGAATTAAAGATCTATACCACTTAATTCAAGACAGACCATTTTTTCCCAGCCTTATTGATATCTAGGTTACTTATCACACGAATCCTTACACAAGGGATACTGAATAACATAAACTAGGTTTTATGTAAGAAATATCTCATGCAGTTCTGACTTTTATCAACTTACATTTGGTGGATGATATAATTTTCAAACATAACTCAGAAAAGAGTTTCTTGTGGAGGGTAAAGTTGATGGAATTCTGGTTCAGACAATTAAGACAGTCTAAAAATAATGGAAAGTAGCAACTGGTTCTTAGTGTGCCTTTATCATACTGATGGTCTTAAGCAAACTGTAATAAGACCTGGACAGACATCAAGCCAAGATGGGATCAAACCTGGGTCTCCTGCATTGCAGGCAGATTTTTTACCATCTGAGCCACCAGGGACTATGGCTTAATACTTAATACTCACCAGGGACTTAATGCTTTAAGTCAGTTAACCTAACAAAACAGTTGGACATGGTTTAGAGCAGTGGGTGTCAAGCATGGCCACTAGACCATTGAATAGCATCAGAATCACTTGGAGACTTGTTAAAAGTGCAGACTCTCAGGCCCTATCCTGGGCTTCCTGAATCAGAAGCCACCAGCAGTATTCCGTGTGATTCTGGTGCACACCTAAGTTTCAGAAGCACTGTTTTGGAGGACTGACATGATGGCTAGGGAGCTAGCCACTGATTCACACATTAAGAGAGCCTGTGCTAGTTAGAGGTGGTGGAAAATAAAAAGAATATAATGCCTCAAAAGGAATGAGTGCTACATATTATGGATGAACAGACACAGTTGTAACACACACACACAAACAAATGTATGTGAGTAAAGCTTGAAGAATAACAAGATGAACTTAGGGTTGAAAGAGGAGAAAATACAGTGGATACACTGCCTAGGGTTTAAATCCCGACTTTGCCATTTCTTCCCTATACTAAACTTCCTTCTGGCCCAGTTCTTTCATTTCTATAGTGGCGAAAATAAAAATGCTTACTCTTTATGATTCTGATGGGTGTTAAATGAGTTAATATGTGTAAAGCTCTCAGATTAGGTCAGGCAATGAAATGTCCTTATAAGGCTATTAGCTAAAGCTTAGCTCTCTACTTGCTCTATCATATTCAGTAACCAACAGCTACAAGTAACTATTTAAATTCAAATTTAAATAATTTAAATTAATGATTTCTTCCTTAGCTGCATGAGCCATGTTTCAAGTGCTCCATAGCCATATATATATGTTTTACACACACACACACACACACACACACACACACACACACATATATAATGTTTTCATCATCAGAGGAAGTTGCACTGCACACTGAGGCTGTGAGATTTGCATGTTAATGATGGCGTCAGAGGAGGTGAGGATGTAGAAACCTGTTTGGTTAAGTGAAAAATGACTATCAGAGCCCCATGCTGCCATCACATGCAACAACAACCGTCCACCTCCTTACTTAAAGGGCTTAGTCCTTTCTCCAGGGGCCTGCTGTTTCCTCCTGGGATCCTGGAGGCCCAGGTAGGTGGAAATGCAAACTGAACTGAAAGGCTCCAAAAGCCTGCTTTGCCAACTCCATCTGTCCCTCAGGCATCTCATGTAATGAGTGAATAGAACTTTGAGAAGCCCAGAGTCCTCCTCTCTGTTCACCAAACTATCAGCAATGTCTGTATTCTCAGTTCTAAAATATGACACATGAGCTCAGTTAGAAGGTATTAAGTAGGAAACCAGGGAAGATGCAAATCTAAGTGTACCCTATTACCCAATCTCAGCACAAAATATACAACATTAATGACTAGGTATTTCCATGTGGCTGCTCCTCTTTTATCTGGTATTCATTCTGAAATGCAAGAATGCAAGGCCATCACAAAGTTGGATTCAAGCTTTCTTCCCTATCATTTCTCCTTCTGAGCTCTTCTTCTAGTTAGATGTCCTTTCTGGCCCTTGATTACACTGTGCTCATTCATACGTCTGCACACTTGCTCATTTGGTATCTCTTCTCTGATAAAGTTGTTTTGATTGTGGCTTCATTCATTCAAATCTCCCTATCCATCAATAGCCAGTTCAAATCTTACCTCTTTGAAGTTGTTTGTGATTAGATCTCACATCACTAATGCTAACAAAAAACAAGTATAGGCCAAAAAATTCCCATATATTATCTCCTATAGATAATATGTATTCCTCTAACTTAAAAACATATCTTGGCATCATTTCTCATAGTAAGTAAGTAATCTTGATTTTTTAAAAATAACTCATGAACAAATTTATTGCATTATACGGTCTATTGTGTTGAAGGACCAGGTAGTAATTGCTGGGGCAGTGTGCTTGAAGAGGCAAGGTTGGTACTAGTAGATATTTGGAGAAAAGCCTTCCATAAATGCAGGGCAAATGATGAACAGTAGGTAGACATGAGCCACAGACAGGTGTTTAAATACAGTGACAGAAGCTTGTGGAAATCTGTGATAGATTGAGCTTTCTCAGTAAAGCAAGAACCAAGTTGGCCAGGTAAGAGGGTGGATAGAGGAGGAGATGGTAGATGTATGAAAAACGATCAAGGAAACAAAGGTTTTTTTTTGTTTGTTTGTTTTAATAAGTAGGAAATAGAATGGGCTAGGGAACTATGGCATCTTTCCTGTCAAGTGAGGACAAAGGAAGATGAGAGAAGTGAAAAGCTGATAGGATCAGATTCCCAGTGAGACTGAGACATTCTGAAGATGGAGTTCCAGAGGAAACAAGGTGGAAAGAGAGAACTGTGATTGGAGAAGAGGCCACTCTGAATTGAGAATCTAGAGTGGCTGCATGATACGTTCCTGGGGTGAGTGGCTGGGTTAGGATAGAGACAAAATTATTGGAAGAAAGTGGGTGGGTGAGAGCGAACTGTGAAGCTAAATAATTGGGTGTATGCTCTACCTGAATGGGATTCCCTGATAGCTCAATTGGTAAAGAATCTGCCTGCAGTGCAGGAGAACCTGGTTGGATTCCTGGGTAGGGAAGATCCGCTAGAGAAGTGATAGGCTTCCCACTCCAGTATTCTTGGGCTTCCCTTCTGGCTCAGATGGTAAAGAATCTACCTGCAATGCAGGAGACCTGGGTTCAATCTCTGGGTTGGGTAAGATCTCCTGGAGAAGGGAAAGGCTACCCACTCCAGTATTCTTGCCTGAAGAAATCCAAGGACTGTACAGTCCATGGGGTCACAAAGAGTCGGACACGACTGAGTGACTTTCACTTTCACTTCACTTCTACCTGAATGCTGAAGTCACCAATAGTTACAAGGATAGCACTGAAGAGATTGACATTGAACCAAAAGCTAAACTCTGCATGGACGATGAGGGAGTGTGACCTGGGGGTCAAACAGAAGGCTCACGGGTGGTTTAATATGACGATGTTACCTACAGCTGCATGTCTTCATGGAGGAGGAAGGGAGAAAGTTCTGAAGGAGCCAATGGCAATGAAAGAAGGATTATGTCAACCCTTGTCTGAGGCCTGGCAGGAGAGGGGTGAGAGGGAAAAAGAGCCACCACATGTGAATTCTTCTGAAAATGCAGTATCATCAGAGATCAGGAAGATGAAAAAACACTCCTAGAAGGTGATGAAGACACAGACTTTTACTAATGATTATCTTTTGTGTTTTTGATAAAACAAATTATATTTAAGACTTTGAAAGCATAGGCAGTAAGACTCCTCCCTTTCTGTAAAAGATTCTAGAATTTAAAGATTCTCTTAAACTGTTAAGGCCTACTAAAGCATACTACAGGTAACATGTCACTTACAAATCAGAAGGATACATATCTCTGTTATAAAATGTTATTAAAAGAAATGTTTGATAATGCTGCTTTTTATTAGTAATAACTGGCTATTTTAAAAGAATGGCTCTGAAGGAGAATCATTTGTTCCCTATTTAATGTTTATCATCCCACACTTCTCCCCACCATCCCATTAGTCATCTTGACTTAACTGTGTTTGCCTTCTAAAAAATATGGAGGGGATAAAAACTGATAGCTCATAAACACATATTAAAGAGTAATTTGAGATTTATAGAAGAGAATAAAGAGGAACAAAGGCATGGTCACTGTAGACAATGCTAACAGGGAAGCAAAATGAAATAAACCACACACACTGTACACTTGAAAGTATGTGTGAGTGCACATGTATGTACACACACAGAGAAAACTGAATTGTGATTCAATCATAGAAAGCTGTTGCACAATGCTCCTATAATAATCAAATATATTTCATACATAATTTGTCTCTTTATGGAAAGACCTTTTCCTGTATCTTCTACAGTCTCCGATACTTAACAATGTTCAGAATTGACAATCTAGCAGGTAGCACACTGTTAGAGCTAAACGATGAGATGACTTAACTACTGTTGATGTTCACTAAGTACAGACTTCTAGTTCCAAAAATCAATATAAATGAAAAAGAATGTTTTAGTAACACAATGGGGTCAATACAAGGTGCATATTATCTGATATTTGAATAAATGCAGAAATTGACTCCATGATATTAGCTCTGTTATTGATGGAAGTACAGAGAGGAAAAGGTAATAGCAGTAAACTGTAGACAATGATAAAAAAGCCCAGACCCATTAACCTCCACCTTCCTGATACAGTAAAGCAAATACCACCTGCATATCTTAACTTGGGAGAAGAATAGTTACTAAAACATACACCGCTGCATAAGGGAAATAAAGAAAACTGATATAAGGACACTAAACTAAAAATTATTTTAATTCTATTTTCTCTTATGATTCACAAGGCAAGAAATAAGCCTATATGCAGAATGGAGTAGAAAGCATCTTTGAAAATCTATATTCCCATCTTGGTTAACATTTGTCTTCTCCTGTACTATGCAAAGAATCAGGCTGAATGATCATTATTTGTAAAAAAAAAAAAAAATGAAGCGATATTAAACTGTAGGACTATTATTCACAATAAATAATAGATTTGTCACTTTGAAATTCTAGATAATTTAGATGATTCAAGTTTCCATTAACAATTTCCCATTAATGCTGCTTTGTAACTGGAAATGCAATAACATATAATCTTTATAAATGACATAAAAAACCAGTGATTTATTGAGGTGACTACTAGAATAAAGAAAAGACAATGAAGCTGCACATAGTGATAGACAAATGGAGATGCTGTGAAATCTTTTCTTTCCAGGTATAAACAAAATAAAGCACATTTTCCTGTGTAATATTTTAATTAAATCCATCCTTCTTAGAAATAAATCAAGAAATAAATCAAGATGAGAACAATAGATTCCATTATTTTTTAAAATCAATAAATGATGAACATTTTCAGGCCAAGCAAGTATCAAAGCATCATAGCCTCACCCACCAAATGTCAAATGCAGCGATCAAGTAAAGCACAGGCAGGGCTGTGACAGTTCATTCTAAGTGGCCGGTGATATTGACGAATCAGTATCCTGCATTGTGATAACAACTAGACAAGCCAATTAACCCAAGTCAAACCTAGATTTCTCTCTCGGTGTCTCTTAACATTGATTGGGTGATCAATCTTGTCTTAAAATACAATGGCATCTCCTTGCAGTTTGGGGTGTTTTTGAGGCCCCAGCTACACACAAAAAAGAATAATGAGCTCAAGAGCCCAGCCCCAGCTATTAGACAGGATATAATCCATGAGTTCAACTTACATCATAACTAGTACTACAATGTCAAAATGATTATCAGAACTAAAATAAGAAGTTATTCCCTTTAATATGCCACTGTCCAATTTCAGAAACGGATTTGAGATAATTTTGTCTTATCAGTTGCTTGATAAACTGATACAGAATCTCTGAAATAACTGGCTGATAGTTTATTGTAAATATGCAACAAATACACATCAACACACATACACATATACACACACACAAATCTTGATTTCCACAAAATATGTAGGGCAAATTCCTTATTGCAAAATTCAGACTTAAATTGAAGAATGGAGGGGAAACTGTTAGGCCATTCAGGTATAACCTAAATCAAATCCCTTATGGTTGTATAGTGGAAGTGACAAAGAGATTCAAGGGATTAGATCTGATAGACAGAGAGCTGCAAAACTATGGATAGAGGTTTGTAACACTGTACAGGAGACAGTGATCAAAATCACACACCCCCCCAAAAAGCAAAAAGGCAAAATGGTTGTCTGAAGAGGTCTTACAAATAGCTGAAAAAAGAGAAGTAAAACTCAAAGGAGAAAAGGAAAGATACCCATCTGAATGCAGAGTTTCAAGGAATAGCAAGGAGAGGTTAAGAAAGCCTTCTCAAGTGAACAATGAGAAGAAACAGAGGAAAACAATAGAATGGGGAAGACTAGAGATATTTTCAAGAAAATTAGAGATACCAAGGGAACATTTCATGCAAAGATGGGCTCAATAAAGGACAGAAACAGTATGGATCTAATAGAGGGAGAAGATAAGAAGAAGTGGCAAGAATACACAGAACTGTACAAAAACAGGGTTTAATGACCCAGAAAATCACAATGGTGTGATACCTCACCTAGAGCCAGACATTATGGAGTGTGAAGTCAAGTGGGCCTTAGGAAGCATTATGACTAACAACACTAATGGAGGTGATGGAATTCCAGCTAAGCTATTTCAAATCCTAAAATAAGATGCTGTTAATGTGCTGCACTCAAAAAAAAGAAAAAGTAGTAATGCAGTCTATATGGGTTTCCCAGATGGCACTGTGGTAAAGATCGCACCTGCAATAATGAGACATAATGAGATGTGGGCTTGATCCTTAGGTCAGGAAGATCCTCTGGAGAAAGAATTGAAAACCCCCTCCCGTATTCTTGACTGGAGAAACCATGGACAGAGGAAGCTGGCAGACTATAGTCCATGGGGTGGCAAAGAGTTGGACGTGAGTGAAGCGATGTAGCAGGCAGACACTCAATATTCCAGCAAATTTGGAAAGCTCCGTAGTGGCCACAGGACTGGAAAAGGTCAGTTTTCACCACAATCCCAAAGAAGAGCATTGCCAAAGAATGTCAAAGTACCACACAATTGCATACATTCTACATGCTAGCAAGGTAGTGCTCAAAATCCTTCAAGATAGGCTTCAAAAGTACTTCAAAAGAGAACTTCCAGACATACAAGCTGGAATTAGAAAAGGCAGAGGAACCAGAGATCAAATAGCCAACATGCAATCCTGTTTTACTGACTATGCCAAAGCCTTTGACTGTGTGGATCACAAAAACTGTGGAAAATTCTTCAAGTTATGGACATACCAGATCACCTAAACTGCCTCCTAAGAAACCTGTATGCAGGTCAAGAAGCAACAGTTAGAACTGGACATGCAACAACAGACTGGTTCAAAAATTAGGAAAGGAGAACCTCAAGGCTGTATATCATCACCCTGATTATTTAACTTATATGCAGAGCACATCATATAAAATGCTGGACTGGATAAAACACAAGCTGGAATCAAGATTGCTGGGAGAAATATCAATAACCTCAGGTATGCAGATGAAATCACCCTTATGACAGAAAAGAAATGAGGAGCTTCTTGATAAAGGTGAAAGAGGAAAATGAAAAAGCTGGTTTAAAACTCTACATTCAAAAAATGAAGATTACGGCATCCAGTCCCATCACTTCATGGCAAAAAGATGGGCAAAAAATGAGAACAGTGATAAACTTTATTTTCACTTCAGACATTGACTGCAGCCAGGAAATTAAAAGATGGTTGCTCCTTGGAAGAAAAGCTATAACCAACCTACACAACATATTAAAAAGCAGAGACATTACTTTGCAGACAAAGTTCTGTCTAGTTAAAGCCATGGTTTTTCCAGTAGTCATGTATGGATGTGAGAGTTGGACCATAAAGAAAGCTGAGAATTGAAGAATTGATGCTTTTGGACTGTGGTGTTGGAGAAGACTCTTGAGATCCAACCAGTCAATCCTAAAGGAAATCAGTCCTGAATAGTCATTGGAAGGACTGATACTGATGCTGACACTCCAAAACTTTGGCCACCTGATATGAAGAGCTGACTCATTAGAAAAGAGCCTGATGCTGGAAAGACTGACAGCAAGAAGAGAATGGGGTGACAGAGGATGAGATGGCTGAATGGCATCAACTCAACGAACATGAGTTAGAGCAAATTCTGGGTGATAGTGAAGGACAGGGAAACCTGGTGTGCTTCAGTCCTTGGGGTCACAAAGAGTCAGACATGACTGAGAGACTGAGCAACATCAATGTAGGGCATATAGGAGAAAATGGAAAATCCCTAAGGAAAGAGTATTTTAAGACCATCTCTGGGAAAACCAAAAATGAGATATTTTTAATATAAGGGAATTTCTTTCTGGCTCCTTTTTGAGTCTGCCTCATTCTTTTTCAGCTGCTTTCTCTCTCACCGACATAATCATGTTGCCCTAAGTGCCTTCCCCATTTCTACCCTGTGTGCATGTGACCCATGGACTGTAGCCCGCCAGGCTCCTCTGACCATGGGATTTCCCAGGCAAGAATACTGGAGCAGGCTGCCATTTCCTACTCCAGGTGATCTCCCCCGCCCCTCAGGGATCAAACCCTTGTCTCTTGCATCTCCTATATTGGCAGGCAGATTCTTTACCCCACTGGGTCACCTTGCTCTATATACCCCATTCTTTAGAAGTCTGTTAGAACAACCTTCCAGCAGGTAGTCAGTCAGTCATATGTTTACTTGCCCAGCACCAGGAATTTTAAAGTAACTTTTAACACATTTATTTGATGGTCAAAGGCAGTTGATTTCAAGGCACCCTAGCAAGCCAGGCCAGTGGATAAGAGTTTACATTTATATTATGTGTAACTCTAAATGCTCAAAATCAGAAAAAACTAATTTTGAAATATAGTATCTGATATTTATCAAAATAGAGTTTAAAATCATGAGCCCAATGATAAGTGCCAGAAATTACTATATTCATTTCTAAAAGTTCTATGCAATTCTACTTTTTTACATCACTGTGGGTATCAGACACTTTGGGAAGAGAATAATAAATTATGATGCTATCAAAACCTCTTTCATCATGGCCAACTTAGGAACTGAAAAATTTTTATCAGTTTGGAATATTCTTATTGATATTTAAGATCCAGAGACTTTTCAGCAAATGTTAAGTTTAAGGAGATGTCTGACAATGATTTGAAATTATAAAGAGTCACTAGCTTCTCAGAAATATTACAGAATTTATGGAGTGTTATTGCCAACTGTGACTTGTATAATTTGTTCAAATTTATACATGTCTGGAACCACCTGAGCTCACTGTATTATGTAACATTGCAAAATACAGATGGTTAGAGATATAATAATTAGGGCTCCTTTCCTCTTGCTGAGCTTTTACATAGCAGATTTTCCCTAAAAGTAAATGTTATAAAACTCCTTCTCTGAAGTCAATCGAATAACATGAATAAACATGATTCTGTTAAATGAAATATTTCATTTAATCAAACTATTAAATATGTGCTCTATTATCTACCCAGACTAAACATCTGCTTTTAAAATAATGACATGCTCACAATGTCCATATTAAGTGGGGAAGAATTAAAACTACAATTGATCTCAATTATACATGAAAGAATTTGTAAAGATAAACGTCTAGAAACATTTCAAATTAAGAATTTATAGGTAGGTAGAGGTATAATTGGGGGCTTCCCAGGTAGCTCAGAATCCGCCTGCAAGGCAGGAGACCCTGGTTTGATTCCTGGGTTAGGAAGATCCCCTAGAGATGGGATAGGCTACCCACTCCAGCATTCTTGGGGAAACCTGGTAGCTTAGATGGTAAAGAATCTGTCTGCAATGTGGGAAACCTGGTTTGGCTCCCTGGGTTGGGAAGATCCCCTGGAGGAGGGCATGGCAACCCACTCCAGTATCCTTGCCTGGAGAATCCCCATGGACAGAGGAGCCTGGCAGGCTACAGTCCATGGGACTGCAAAGAGCCAGACACAACTGAGCGACTAAGTACACACACACAGATGTACAATTATAGATGTCATCAAGTCATTTTTTAAACTAACATTTTCCAAATTATCTTTGATTACTAATTATCTTCACAACTAGAAAGAAGTATGTCATTTAAGCAAAAAAAAAAAAAAAAGCCTTCCCAGGTCGGGCTAGTGGTAAAGAACCTTCCTGCTGATGCAAGGGCCATAAGAGACACAGGTTCAGTCTCTGGGTCAGGAAGATCCCCTGGAGGAGGGCATGGCAATCCACTCCAGTATTCTTGCCTAGAGATTCCCACGGACAGAGGAGTCTGGTGGGCTACATTCCACAGCGTCACACCGAGTCAGATGCTACTAAGTGACTTAGCACACAAACGAAAAACATTTTCTTGAAGAAAATGTTTTGATTTAATGTAATAATATCAGTGAAACATGAGTACTTAGGCATGGTCATAAAAACTTAAAATAGTTATCACCCGGTAGACATGAATGGAAAAATAATACTCTGAAAAACTCACAGTTAAGATATTTGGAGGACAATATAATAAGAGATAGATAATGATGCCCATCCATCATCAGTACCTTTAAATATACCAGAGCAAAAATAAGGCATGATTAGAGGGTGACCCCCTTAAAGGTAATCCCAAGTAAGTCAACAACACTTTCAACCTGACACTTGAGAACTTCATAAATAAACTTCAGTGTGCTACAATTTCAATTAGCTCCCCAGATCCACCAACCCCTACCCCTTACTCAGCCAATTAGAACCAATGTCAATCTTTCTCATTCAGCCAACCTCTACATCTGATCAGTCAATAATCCATCAATTCCATCTCAGCCAGACTCCTTCATAAGGTACATCTGAATTTTTATGATGCCTGAAATCTGAATATATCTTATAAAATGTTGCCTTTTTGATACAGTGTTTATATTTTTTGATAAAAGCTTTGATGTTGGTGACATATGTTATAATCAATAGCATCTTGTATCAATGAAATGCAATATGTATATATGCATATTTTTACATATATATATATATACATACTTAGAACTAATAATATTTTATTATATATTACCTTGAGTATTTGCTTTCCAATTTACTGAATAACAAATGTTTTCTTCTAACTTAATAACTATTGTTGGACCTCACTGTTCGGGTCCAACAATAGTTGGTCCACTGTTCTTTCCAATGCTCTGTCATATTTTTGCTTCTAATAAAGTGGAAGTTTGTACCTCTTGGGGAAAAACCATACACTAGACTCCAGGGAAAGGTGGATAGTGATGACATGAAGACAAAGGTAATTTAGGCATATCTATCTTCTTATTAAGCACTACTAAATTTATATCACATCACAGAGGAGCATCAATTTATGTGTAGCTTTTGTTGATCTTTCTTGGCTTTTATTGCTTTAAATTGGGAGCAGTTTGGGGCTAATCAGGACCTACAGGAATCGATAAAAGAAATCTGTGTCTTAAGAAGTCCATGGGTGGGTCTTTAGAAATGACCTTGTTAGATCATATAGTATTTTAAAGCTGTTAAGTAGCTGTATTTTATGACCTCACTAAGTTTCACCACAATTCTAAAAAACTACTGAATTAGTAAGATCTATGACCTTGGGAAAAAAAAGTAACATATTTTTCTATTTTTATTGAAGTTTTATGCTTAAAAGCTAGTGTTATTCTCAATCTTCATACATAGTTATTTAATAAAAGAAACATGATCTAAGATTAACAAATATCTATTAATTTAGATATAATCTGGGGCAGATGTTTTCCAATTGTCACTGCATGTAGCTAAGACAGCAGAGTCCGGTAGCTAAGAGTGGGATCTTAGACTGCCTCACTTAGCAGTTGTGTGACTTTCAACTTATTTATCCTCTCTGCTTCATTTCCATTCCTTGTAGGATAGGCATAAGATAAACCACGGTATTTTGTGACAATTATATGAGGTAATCCAGTAACAGCAAAATACTTACCACTGCCTATAAGTATTCAATTAATCTTTGCTATACTACTATTATACTATCAATACTATTATTATCCAGCAATGTTATAAAGTAGGCTCAATCATCAGGTAATCAGGCAAAAAAAATATTCTCTGAAACAGTATCAGTAGACACTATTTGCAAAAAATACATCTAGAATGTTTGCCTTAAAATTACAAATTCTATGGAGGCTTTTGGAATGGTAAAAGCATTGTTTCCCATATCACGCTGTATTGGAGAAATATGATCAATGGCCAAGTGGTCACAAATGTATGAAGCATTAAAATTCGAGGATTCTTGCTTACATTTTTTTTCTTTGTTATAACCAATTCAAGAAAGCTGTAGCATGTATTTCTATCTTGGAGTCTGGAAGTGTTAATACATTAAAGGACAATGAAAGGCCCAAAGGAAAGGCACCTGGTTTCGTTGCTTCTTTCAGCATCCCTACGCTTATTGAACCAGAAATTCTTTTCTCACAGAACTCCTATTAATTTCTTGATTTACATACTCTCTAAGCCACTACTCTCTGGTGTCCTGGCAAGAATCCTGCGAGGAATGTAGAAAAATGAAGTGGACAAAGTATAGAAAAGCAAAAAAAAAAAAAAAGAAAGAAATTGTTGACGTGGTACCAAGGAGGACTTCTATTTCTTCTGGGCACTGAAAAAGAAAAGGAGCAGGACAAACTGGCCTGCGAATGTCACAAAAGGCAACCTAAGTACCAGGGAGATGGGCTGGGCAGGTGGGAGCAACATCACTTCCATTTAACACTGCGAGCTAGAGGTGGAGAGGTCTTTGAGCTAGAGGTGGAGAGGTCTTTGACTCCCTCTTTTTCTTTTCCCTAAAATCCATATTTTCATGTACAGTCATATTCTCTCATATTGGCATCTCAGATGCTTATATAGCCCAAATTTTACATAAAATATATAGGGCTTCCTTGGTGGCTCAGATGGTAAAGAATTCACCTGCCATGAGGGAGACTGGAGTTCGATCTCAGGGTCAGGGAAAAACCCCTGGAGAAGGGAATGGCTACCCACTCCAGTATTCTTACATGGAAAATTCCATGGACAGAGGGGCCTAGCAGGCTATATGTTTCATGTAGTCCCCCTGGCCAACAACTTGAGGCTTCTGGCATAGACCCCAGGGGGCCAAACTATCATCTATTAGTGCATATGAATCACTCAGCTAATGGCTAAGTAGGTTGTCTCATAGCAGCCCTGCAAAGGTGGAGTTGTTATGCCCAGTTCTCTGATAAGATGAAGTTACAGACAGGTGACATAACTTGCTCAGGTTCACTGGTCTGGCATGTAGAAGAGCCAAGATTCACACCTGCCCATTCCTGGGTGCACTTTATTTAAAAGCACTCATTTTAGGGGGTAGAATGTGGAACTTAGGGCAAAAAAACGTTGATGGTGGCTATTTCTACTCATCCCACATCACTTATTCAGAGGTGAGGAAGCTCTGGTTAAATGACTTACTTTTCATTCAAAAATATCAAACCAGACTCTGGTTGAGGGACTGTATCAAATATTACCCTTATATGGTAATCAATTTTTTATTTTCAGTCCTCAAATTGAAGAATATATTTGAGCTTTTAATCCTTGGTTTCTACTGCTTATTAAAATTTTGTTCTGAAGAATTACAGATACAAAGAAAACTTCAAAATTAATAAAATCCTCATTTTCTCAGATTGGAGTTGGCAAACTGTAATCTGAGAACCCAATCTGGGTCACTGCCTGATTTTGTAAATCAAGTTTTATTGATATGCAGTTACACCAACTCATTTACACATTATCTGTGGTTGTTTTATGTGACCACAGCAGAGCTGATTGGTTGTGATGCAGACCAGAGGACACACAGGACCAAAAATATCTACTCTGGCCTGTAGGGACAAGATTGACAATGTCTGCTCTAGATTTCTAATTTTTTATACTGGGAACAAAACCAGACTTTCATAACCCTTTGTCCTTGAGATCACTTTATACAACCCTCATATAATTTTACTAGGTTCTATGTTTCCACAGGCTCATATTAAATGTAGATAAGAAAAAAAATGACCACATTAATTTTTTTTTTTTTTTTTACTGTATTCACTGAAGGTGTTTTGTTGAGGAGGTCAACCTCATCGCAGTGCTCCCTGTGAGAACAATATACATAGTTGGAACAAAAGAAAAGATCTTTTTTTCCTCTTGAGAAATTAATGAGCATTAATAGCATGGCCACTTCAAATCTTGTAAATAAATTTTCTTTTTCCTTTAGAAGCTAGAAATTTGCAAGCTAAAACTGCAATCTTCTAACTTACATTTCTGAGTACTCCCTTTCAACTTTATAAATATACCCTGGACTACATTGTAGCTCTCTATTGTCATTTCCTTTTTTTTTTTTTTTAAATTCTCTTCACTTTATGTCACTGGGATATACCATTAACTTAGCCATACCTCATCTTTTTTAGAGTACTGAAAGTGTTAGTCACTCAGTCTTGTCCAACTCTTTGTGACCCCATGGACTGTAGTCCGCCAGGCTCCTCTGCCATGGAATTCTCCAGGCAACAATTCTGGAGTGGATTTGCATTTCCTTCTCCAAACGATCTTCCCAACCTCATGTCTCCCACATTGTAGGCAGATTCTTTACTATCTGAGCCACCAGGAAAAAGTCCTGAAGATAAGAGCCTGGCCCCTTTTGCTCCTGTCACAGGAATATATTCCTATGATTGCATCATGCCCTATTCCAGGGTTCAGTTTAAACTTAAAGAAAATAATCTGACCTCACCAAGATCTCAGCTGAAAAATTCTGTAGCTCTATCTTGAGGAGAAAGAGAACCACATTCCCTTGCTGACTAAGAACATCTCCTAAAGTATGGCCATCTCGTCCTCATCAGTTCAGTTCAGTTGCTCAGTCATGTCCGACTCTTTGTCGCAGCACGCCTGGCCTCCCTGTCAATCACCAACTCCCGGAGTCCACCCAAACCCATGTCCATCGAGTCGGTGATGCCATCCAGCCATCTCATCCTCTGTCATCCCCTTCTCCTCCTATCCCCAATCCTTCCCAGCATTAGGGTCTTTTTCTAATGAGTCAGCTCTTCACATGAGACGGCCAAAGTACTGGAGTTTCAGCTTCAACATCAGTCCTTCCAATGAACACCCAGGATTGATCTCCTTTAGCATGGACTGGTTGGATCTGCTTGCAGTCCAATGGACTCTCAAGAGTCTTCTCCAACACCACAGTTCAAAAGCATCAATTCTTCGGTGCTCAGCTTTCTTCACCATCCAACTCTTAACATCCATACATGACTATTGGAAAAACCATAGCCTTGACTAGATGGACCTTTGTTGGCAAAGTAATGTCTCTGTTTTTAAATATGCTATCTAGGTTGGTCAAAACCTTCCTTCCAAGGAGTAAGTCTCTTTTAATTTCATGGCTGTAATCACCATCTGCCTTGATTTTGGAGCCCCCAAAATAAAGTCTGACACTGTTTCCCCATCTATTTCCCATGAAGTGATAGGACCAGATGCCATGATCTTTGTTTTCTGAATGTTGAGCTTTAAGCCAACATTTTCACTCTCCTCTTTCCCTTTCATCAAGAGGCTTTTTAGTTCCTCTTCATTTTCTGCCATAAGGGTGGTAAGGTCTGCATATCTGAGGTTATTGATATTTCTCCAAGCAATCTTGATTTCAGCTTGGGCTTTGTCCAGCCCAGCATTTCTCATGATGTATTCTGCATATAAGTTTAAATAAGCAGGGTGACATAGTCCTCATAGTTTCAAGGATTTTTATATGATATTTAATGAGATTTAGGGAAGGATCCATGGTGTAATAGAAGTTTTATATGACAACACTGCACAAAGTGGAATGGGGGGATGATACCAATATAGGAATATATTGATGCTACTAAAACCAGAATAGAGTAGGACCTAGGCAGATGTTCAGGTCACCTCTTCATCTTATTGCCAAATAAAATACTGGTGCTGACCATTGTACCCTGCTGCTGGCTTCCTGGGCAATCCAAGGCATCCAGAAAATGCTATCAAATCCCGCAGATAAACCATGTGGGATAAACTTCAACTTTGCTGAGATAAAAGTAACCAGTATGGCTGAACTTCATTTTGCAAGTCTCACTAAGGTGTACAAACACATTGATACTAGTTTTTATTTTTTTCCACTATACCTCCCTGGGGATTACTTCTATGAAAGGTTTTTCTACATGAAGCAAAACTGAGTTCATTTGTAATTCAGTACTGGAGAAAAGCAACTAACTCACCCAGACCCATCTCCCACTGGTATATCATAACAGAAAAGTGAAGAATTAGGGAAGCAAGTATGTAGTTCAAACCAAAGAAGCATTTTGTATACTTCATCACTTTAAGAAATAAAATAGATTCCTCCTGCACCCACATGCTTCTGTACAAACCCTTCTGAATACTTCCAGATGGAAGTCTGTTTTTAAATCCTAATTTTTTTAGAAAATTCATTTTCTACTTCATTCATAAGAAGTGGCAAGTCATAAGATTAAATAATACCTGGATCTTTATCATTTTCCTTCATTCTGATCTTTAAACATGGACATATAATTGCTATGGTTACATGTAGTTGGCATTCAGTAATTAGAAAAGCATCAAGCTTACAAGTTACCACACATTTTAGGGTGAGGAATATCTACTTCACAGCTCCTTCTTAAAGTGCTACTTCCTCATTCACCACTGAAATTACTCAAGGCTCAAATCCAGCTTCCTTCTAGCTGTTCACAGAAAAACAGTGTTCATCCAACTGTCTCTTTACAGCCAAGATTTTAGGTTTCTTTAGAAGAGAGCCTGAATTAAAGTTAAAACACCCTTCATTCAGCCATTTTTTAAATGGTAATGCACCATTACCATAGAAGTTACAAGACAATGCCACATTAATCAACATTATACAAACATCTTAGAAGCCTGCTGTTCCCATGATAGTCTAATATGACCTCAAGGAAGATCTAATAAAGATGGAACATGCTGACAAAAGACATCCATAAACCAGAAGGCGCAAGACGTTCTGGAAGTGCTTTACGACACAGCCAGAGGGGCTTCTTAGTGCAAACTTGCAGAAGATACTACAGATGGGAGTATTAAGGATACATGGTATACCCATTACAGAATCTCCATTTTCTTACTAATAATCAAAAGAAATGACCGTAATGCAGTAAGTGAGGAACAGTATTTTGCCTGGATAATTGAAATCATTCCAGCAAGAATTTTGTCACTGATCTCAAAAAACTAAACATGGTTTGAAAAGTTAGTTAGGGAAAACACAACTCTTAAGTTTAATATATATATGACTATTGTATAAAAATTTGATGTTCCATAGGACACCAAAAACTTGACCTTCTATGCTTTCCATAATACATGTCTATGCAAATTTGGGATATTTGAAGGATACATAGAAAACTAAAACACCATTATGAAAAACCAGAAGTTGAGGGAGTGTAGTGTTTAATTACTACATATCATCAATATAAATTAAATATTTTTCAGATTCTAATGCCCCTGAAATCAAGCTAGGTTTTAAAAGTGAAGTCATGTTATAATTGCTTTTGCAGCTTGATACATAAAGCAATGGTATAATATATCTGATGGTGTCTTAGAACCATAAAATATAAGCCTTTCAGTAAGGTTAACCCTAGTTTGTTCATTTTCAAAAAATGTTCAAAGATCACATTGTTAATGAAAAATTCTATGAATTACTGAAAATATACTTTTTTTTTTTACTGGTATCAAATAGGGGTATCTCTACATGTTGTCATCACTAATTTTCAAAGAAAAATATTAAATGCCACTCATTTGTTTTTCCTTCACTCTTTTCCTTAAGGGAAATATGTTTGTGAACACAGTCGTCATGTGACATGGTTTGAAATTCTCTCATAATGCTGACGTCTTCCTTTGATATAGACTATGTGAAATAATATGGTATGTAAATGTTGCTTACATATTTTAAAGTGGAACCATCTTCCTTATTTTTGGTTGCTACTATTTAATGCAGAAAATTATTAAAGTTTTTGGCAAATTGTTTCCAAGAAACTTTATTGGAAAAGATTCTTGATAATCTAATTGGCAAACCCTTACTGAGTACACAGTCAACTAAATCCATTAAGTTCTGTATCCATGGTCTAATGTTAAATCATGACTTTCCTGGGGCAGTTAGTATATTAGATCTAAATTCATAACTCCCTCTTTTTTCTTGTTAATTGACAAGTTGATAGATTTAGCCTATTACTCTAGTTTGATATATGCAACTTTTCTAACTGGTATACCATTTGTTCCAGTGTGCTTCCGAACACACTGGCCTTTCTGTCCCTTCAGCTCCTTACTTCCTGTGATCCTGTCCGTCATCCTAATAGATCACTGTCTCAACCATCATTCCCTATAACTTAGAACTGGAACTATCAGGTTCAAGCATCTTGCTCTCTAACCACCACCTCCTACTCAACCTAATTAATACCTTGGCTACAATAATCACTCCTTTAGACAACACTGGGCACAGTTTATCATTCCCACTCTATTGAGAACTCTCCTTTCCTGGGTTTAGGAGTGCTATACTCTCATACATTTCTTCTTCCCTCTCTAGCTAGCTCACCTTAAAATCTTTGCTGGTTTATTCTAATGAATCTAGGTGTGGAGGACCCCGGCTTAGTTCTTAGAATCAATCGTCTACCTCCTCTTACTCATGAGCGATGCCACGAATCTCATGGTATCATGAGAATCTCAAGAATCATCATGACTCCCAAAAGACATCTCCCCTGAACTTAATCTCAGAACTGACTTTTCTGGTGGCTCAGTGGTAAAGATTCTACCTGCCAATGCAGGAGACACAGGTTTAATCCTTGACCCAGGAAGATCCCGCATGCCTTGGAGCAACGAAGCCTATGCCTCACTACCATAGAGCCTGTGCTCTGGAGCCTAGGAGCCACAACTACTAAAGCTTACATGCCTAGAACTGGTGCTCTGCAACGAGAAGCCACTGCGATAAGCCCCGCATCACAACTAGAGAGTAGCTCCCACTTGTTGCAACTAGAGAAAAACCTGTGCAGTAATGAAGACCTAGGAGAGCCAAAAATTAATAAAATAATTAATAAAATAAAATAATTAATAATAAAAATTAAAATAAAAATATTTTTAAAAAACTCTCCACTTGACATCTCCACTTGAACTCATCCAATAGGATAACACATTCCATATTCTATTTTCAATATTCTTGCCCCTCATCCCATTTTCTTAGTTCAGTCTTTGTCACCTCAGTAATTGGACAATACAACTTTCAGTTAATCAGGCCAAAAATTCTTACACTTCTCTTCTACTCTTTCTCTCATAACCACATCCAAATTATCCAGAAGTCTTATTCATTCTTCCATAAAAAAATACTCTGAAAATGCTAATTAAAACTCCAATGAAATTCTCCTATACATATATTACAATTCCTAAAATTAAAAGACTGATAACATATTACAAGGATACAGAGTAACTAGATGTTGCTGAGGAGAGTATAAATGTTAAAATATTTTAAAAAACTAAAAGATTCTTAAAATGTTAAATATATACCTACCTTGATGCTTCCCTGGTGGCTCAGTTGGTAAAGAGTCTGCCTGCAACGTAGGAGACCTGGGTTCAGTCCCTGGTTCAGGGAGATCCCCTGAAGAAGGAAATGGCAACCCACTCCAGTATTCTTGCCTGGGAAATCCCATGGACAGAGGAGCCTGGCGGGCTCTAGTCCATGGGGTCACACAGAGTCGGACACGACTGAACAACTAGTCCTTACTTACCCTGTGTACCACCTATTATATTCCTACCATTTACCCAAGAGAAAGAAAAACATGCCCACAAAATAATCATACAAGATTTCTAGCAGCTTTATTCACAGTAAATACAAACTATGAACACACTAAAATGTCCACCAACAGGAGTATGAATAAACAAATCGTGGCCTATCCATGTAATGGAATAACACTCATCAATAAAAAAGACAGAACTACTAGTATCCATAAAAGTATAGATGCACCTCAGAAACATGATGCTGAAAGCAGCAGCCAGATATGTGAGCATACGGTGTATCATTCCACACACACATACACACACGAGAATGGGCACAACTAACCTATGGCGGAAGAAACCATAAGAGCTGTTGCTTGTGGCAATACGGGGATTGACAGGGAAGGGTAGTACGGGCCTCTGCAGGCGTGGCAGTCATGGTAACCCCTGTAACTGTATTGGTTTATTATTCGTATCAAGGTATAGACTCAATAAAACTTACCAAATAATGCAATTAAGATAGAGGCACTACCTTGTGTTTAAATTTAACTCAAAAATAAACCCTGCAGATAATGAACATGAGCATAATTACAACTAGCATAACCTCTTGCCTGAACCACTGCGGTTGGTCTCTGTGGATCTACACCATGTGTCCTACAATGTTTTCTACCTATAAGCCAGAATCACACCCGTTCTGAAACAAGCTAAGTCAGGTAGCGGCCATGCTCCAAACCCTCCCTTGACTCTACCACTCAGAAGTAAAGCCAACACCCCTTCCTGATTGATGAGATTCTGCAAATTATGATCCCGCTGCATAGCTCCCTGATCTCATATCTGACTGCTCCCCATTACATCTAGCCACACTTGATGTTGCTTGTCTTTGCACTTTCTTCTCTTTCCCCACATACCAGAATATTTTCCCTTTAGCTGTGTAATTTTTACCATATGTCAACTAATCCAGGAGGTCCTACTTGACCTCTGTACATCATATTGTAAGCCCTCATCACTTCCTGTCCCACTCCCTACACTGTTTTGTCATAGAACCTGTCACTAATATGCCATATGGTTTATTTGTTTACTTTGGATTTATCTGAACGTCCTATGCTACATTTTAGTGTAAAACTTTATGGGGATGATGACATTTTAGCATTTTGTTCACTCACTGTTATATTCCACAGCTTAAAATAGTACCTGACATATAGAAGGTACACAGTAAATATGAATTAATGTATAACTGAGCAAATGGATAAATCTGTAACTAAGATCGCTCTCTGTCTAATGTCCTCATTCTATTGTTAAAATGTTGAGATAGATGGAGATATAGCAAAGGACAGTCACAGAGCTGATCATCAGAGAAATTTCTCCTAATTAGAATAACTAACATTGGTTTTGGATTTATTTGGCAAGCTTCATTCATTCTGCCTTTCCCAGTATAACAAAATCACTGCTATAGTTTTTATCAAAATCTGATTTTTACTGTAGTACAACATACAAAGTCAAAACATTTATCAATTGCTGTGTTGACATCATTCAGTTCAGTTGCTCAGTCGTGTCCAACTCTTTGCGACCCCAAGAACTGCAGCACATCAGGCTTCCCTGTGCATCACCAACTTCTGGAACTTGATCAAACTCATGTCCATCAAGTCAGTGATGCTATCCAACCAACTCATCCTCTGTTGACCCCTTCTCCACCTGCCCTCAATCTTTCCCATCATCAGGGTCTTTTTCAGTGAATCAGATATGTGAATTTTTCTCAGGATCTTTTAGATCCAAACTATAAGTGGTCTTGTTGGTCTTTAATTAAAGCACATTGCAATAAAAGGTACATAAATTTCCTCAACAAGTATAACACCACCACCACAAACTCTTAAAGAATAGAAAACTTTTTTTCAAATAGCTTTCAACCTTTCCACTCATTCCAGGGTGTCATAAGATTAATTGACTGCTAACAGAAACCACCAATTACTCAATCATGTTAACTTGTGTCAAGGTAACTCTACATTAGATAGTAGGGAACTTCAGATGGAATCTTGATTTAAGTAAATCTCTTTAACATTCTCAAGGAGGATAGTATATTTGTTATTAAAGCTCAAAGACATGTGCCATTAGATACTCGCATAACATGGGTTCTAGTGTCATATATTTCTCCCAGCAGTGAGCTTAATGTGATGGTTAAACACATACTAACTGGGTTCCAATTCCTTTTCTATGCTTTCCTAACTGTGGGATCTTGGGCAAGTTACTTAACTTTCCTCTGCCTTAGTTTCCTCATTCATAAAATATAGATAAAATTATACCTTCCTCATAGATTGTGGAGATCACACAATGAGATACTGAATCTACAGTGTTCAATAAGGTTTGCTATTACTATCACGTGTGATTGTAAAGGAGACAGCACATTATGTTCTCTATCTTTATAAATCCCCCACTGCAATCTGATAACTTGGCTTTAAAAATGGCAAAATAAGAAAACAATAAATGCTATGATATTACTATATAAGTTAAATAACTCTTCATGTGATTGGGTTTATACTTGTGTTAAATATTTGACTGTCAATCTTAACACTGAAGAGATTTGACTGTGAGCACACGAAATCCTTCTCTCCAGAAAGTACCACTACTACCCTGTAATACAGAAGCTCCCATGCCTCTCCAGAGCAGAGGAGTCTCTTCCAAATTCCTCTCTCTGGCCAGCTTTTCTGGGCAGACTAGAGTCTTGACTAGCATCTTGGTGATCTTTGTCTGTCAGCCACAATGCCAGAGAACGCCTGGTGCATATGAGGCTCTTATCTCTGCAGGGGTAGTCATCACTGATGATGCTACCATCATCCTCTTCTAATTAAATCGGGACTCCTTCACTGTCTGCAACGGCTCTGTTTGAGTCCCTATTCCCTCAGTAAAGTTCAGATCTCTACCAACTAGACCCAGAGTTCAGGGGCAAACAGACCTGCGCCACAGGAGCCTTTCTGGGGGAAAAATGTTCCACCACTGTGTTAGGATTAGGCAGGTTTGTGTGGATTCATACCCACAAAGTGTGTGTGTGTGTGTGTGTGTGTTTTTGCTTATGCCTTAGTCCGGGTCATTGTACCTGTGTCTACACACAGCTCTATGCCTCTGCTGAGTAGGTCAGACTTCATTCTTCACAGGGAGTGTTTCCCTCTCTGCAACTTCGCTTTCATCACAGATCATAGGATATGTTTGTATATACCCAAACTTCAACTGTGGACAGAAGTCACGCCTCCTCCTCTGCCAGAAGCATCTCCATCTTTATCAGTGCACCTAAATGGATCTTGAGGAGGTAGAGTTGGTTAGCCTGACATGCCAGCTACATGTGTCACAGCTCAGGCCATTCAGTTCTTTTTACAACAGAAAAAGTACTAGTGGCATCCCTTGGCTTGTATAGATCAATGCTATGCAATAATTAAAACTAAGCAAGAATAAGAAATAAACTAACTGAGAACAGAATTTCTCAGGTTGATCCTTCACATGAGCACTGCATTCATTCACAAAACTCCACTACTCTATTTTCTTCCTTTTATTTTGATGCTTTTAAAATCATTGCTTTTTTTTTATTAGCATTCATATAATATGCATATTATATTCATATATATGTGTGTGAATTTTGGAAAGTTAGAAAAAATATATATCCTAAAGATTAAAATGTAAAATAGTCATAATTCTCTAATCCATATATAATCACTATCAAAGATCTCATTCTTAAAATGAAAATTTATAGAAAAATAAAAGTATGCATTCTTGATGTGGAAAAATTTTTCAAGTGAGTGTTTAACTTTAACCTTGATAACACCAAAATATCATATCATCATTATCTCTGACAACAAAAAGAAGATGCCTGTAAAAACCTCAGGTCAGGTGAAATGACCATATCAGAGTTCAAGCTTCATTAAAAAGCTGTTAAAACTTTTTCCCATGAAGACGATGAATCTAAAATTTAGGCAAGAATGAAAGCATTCCTTCACTGCTACATATCACTACATCTGAAGGAAAGGAGGAGAGCTAAAAGGTGAACAGAGTTACAGAGTTTAGGAATTCTGAAGAAAAGAAGAAGAAAGAAGCTTAGGTTAACTTTTGCTTTATTACTTCATTATTTACCATTTTAAAAATAAGAAAAAAATATTTTATACCTCATAGAGAATATTGTTTTAAAATATAATGTAATGATTTCTATAATTCTAAGATTATTCCATTTATTAACAATAGCTGCCACTGAAACAAATTTGAAGTCATTATTAGAAAAATAATTCCAAGAATTACAAGGTCAGATATTCTTTAGCTCTATAATAACAATCCCCAGATAGCTTTAATTAGCTTATAATCCTAAAGATATTGATAGCAAAATGCTATGAAATATTAAATTAGTAGGCCCTAGAAGACAATGGGGAGGATACAGCTTTTCATACTGCACACAACTGCTCCATAGCTTATCCTTTCAATTAATTTTCTGGAAAAGTGAATGTGAACATGTATAAACTCTTCAAAACAAATCCCACATATTGGTATATTTAGGAAAATCCTTTGGATTCACAATGTATTTTCATGCAAGCAAACTGCAGGGCAGATTACATTACACAGCCATATTTAAAGTGGGATGAGAAGCGATGGCCAGTCTCCTTTCATTTAAGTCTGTCTAGATATCTGAATTAGTTCTGTCCCATGCATGAGCAATTTTGAGGACATACCCTTTACAATTATTTTTACTTTATAGATAAATAATATATTCTTCATCATTTTTCAAAGAGTACACATTTACAATTTTAGGATTAGAAGCTTTCAGTCCACCAGATTTCCAAACTATTTTCAGAGCACAGTACCATGTTTAATACTTGTCTCCAGCAATGTGAGGATTCTGCAGAGAATCTATTGATGGAAGAAAAAAAAAAAAAGCAAAAGCTAACAAAAAATTCCTCCTCCCAAAAAGGATGTTTTGATCCCATGTTTAGACTAGCGCTGTGTTAGATCTTTCAGAAGAAAAACAAAAGCAACAGGATAGCCCTTCTTTCCAATGATCTAGAAAAGCAAGAGTTACATATTTGAAACAATTAATGTTTATCAAGCAAGGACTGTTAAAATGCTCAATTACATTTTTTTCTAGCTGCATTACAGGATTTTCTTAAAAGGAACCAATTGATGTAATGTGGAAGAATTATAGAAGGCTCTTTGAAGAGGCCTAAGACATTCACAAAAGAGGACACACTTCAGAGAATTGTCCAGTGCGCCAAGTCACATGCTTCATTTGAGCATCACGATGGATTGATACAAAATATAAAACAGAAACTTAAACACCCCAACTGACATGAGGAAGTGCCTTGGGTTGTAGTCACAAGCCTCCCTCTTGGGACATCCTGCACCTCTCACAGAGTCTCCCCACCTCCAAACTGTCTTCCTTAGCCACCTCACATTAATCCACCTTTCAGAATGTATCATTTCCATTTTCTAAGAAAAGCTAACACCTCCTGAAATCTTCACTGCCAAACTCCTGGCCCTTCATTTCTGATAGGAGCTGGGGCCTAGAATGAGCTCAAAGATTTCCAAAATCAGGTATGAAGTTCTCAGCCACGATGACTGGCACCACGCTTGGAGATGGGCTTCTTCAAGGCCAGCTGGACCCTGGAAGTCAACACTCAGGTAACCCAGATGGCCTGTACCACTGAACTGGCAGCCCTCCCTTCTGTTGGGTTGGGTTTTTCTGATCGGGTACCTGATCAGCTCCATTCCTTGGGTTCTGACAGCTCCCTTCCTTCTCCCCTCGACCCATCACCTCTTCTCTGGGAGGGTCTGCCTGGTACATTTCAGGAAGCTGGATCCTGCACAAAGACGGCAGTTCTTTTGGGATAAGTCTGGTACCTGACTGCATCCTGAGTGCGGAATCATCCTCTGTACACTCTCCCTGCCTACTCCAGTATCTTGTCACTGTCAACTTCTGAAAGGGGGACTCAGGAAGGTGTGCCCCACAGAACCTGTGCCAAGACAGTGGTGGCTGTAGGCTCTGTGGCCACTTCATCTTTCTTCAGTCCTCGCCCTGCCCCACTTAACCTGCCCACACTGGGCACCTGTGCTTATGTCAGCTTGACTCACCACAAGCTGGTCACTTACTTTCTGATACAGGCACCCATGACCATACCAATCAGTGAAGCTAATGCCTCAGGACACTGAGTCACATCTTAGGTCATATCCTATCTCAGGGGCTCGCACTTCAGGACACTTGCACACCTTTTAGCTTTATTGCAAAGAACTTAAAGGCAAGTAGGTTTTTAGTCCCAGTGAAGTGAAGTGGATAGAAATAAATGCTTTGTCAAAAAGCATACCACAAAATTCATAGAAATGATGACTCCTGACACACTGTGCCAGCAGAGACAGAGCTAATTGGATGTTTGTGACTTCTTGGAGGATTTGCTCTTAAGAGGCATCATCCCTAAATGACAGGTTTTCTTCAGCCAGCTTGTGACCTAGAATGGAATGGTGACCAGTACATCCTGGCCGGGTCTAAGTTTGAGGCCAGATTCTTCCAGTACTTCTCCTCAGGCATTTGGCAGAACTTCAGAGATTCACTAGCTTTCAGGGGTAATAATCATTTTTTCCTCATGTTTCTAGATGGCTACATTAATCTTATTAATGTCTAGATGACTGTCTTAAAGTACTGTTAGTTGCTCAGTCGTGTCCGACTCTGAGATCCCATGGACTGTAGTCCACCAGCCTCCTCTTTCCAAGAAATTCTCCAGGTTTACTGGAGTGGGTTGCCATTTCCTTCTCCAGGGGATCTTCCCAACCCAGGGATTGAACCTGGGTCTCTTGCACTGCAGGCAGATTCTTTACTATCTGAACCACCCCTTTTAGGGCCCTAAATCATTATGAAATGAATTCTCTCACACTTTGGCATTTCCTACTCATTGCTTTTTGAAATACATGCACATGGCTTTACTTTGCATTTTGGGGGTATTACACACGAATTGGATGGCATAAGGTAGGACTATAAAATCAATGGTGTAAAAACAAAACTGATAACAATATGAACAATTTTACTTTACCAGTAAATTCACCACCTATGAAATATTTCTAAAAGGTTCATTTAGAAATAACCTCGTCATCTCCTTCCCGTATTTTGCCTCACCCCAAATTTCAAGTGGGCAGATAGCCTCTTTGTGCTCCTTTGCTTCAGGGAGTTTTGTAACACTGGGCAGAAAGCAGAATCACAATCAATATGTCAGAGAACAGTGTGTGTGTGTATATCTGTGTTTGGTGGGATGGTGTGAATGAGCTTAGAGAGGGAAGATTCTATAAGACAAGGAAGGGGCCTGAATTCCTAGGGGCATCAGAACTATCAGAAGCCTGCAGCGAGTTTCCTGGTTCCTGGAACTAATGTGAATTGTCATGTTGTGAGGTTAACATGCTAAAAGTAGCAAGAGATTTTAATTTTCACTTTTTAGGAACAACACATCAGGTAAAACATAACAGAAAATCTCTTCTTTTATATCAACATTGATACAATCACATCTTTAAGAGCTTTGCCTCTATTTACAGATTACATTAAGTTTCACATAAACTATTCTATTTGCTGCTATTCTGTCATTAGAAGATGTTGTTAAATATATTTCTGTCAGCTCTTTATAAACCTTAGGAACTACAGAAATGTTTGTTACAGTCAATATATATCAATGAGAGGAACTGCACATATATATTTGGAAGGCAAAAATAAATTTTATATATTTGTATCGGCTTTTCAAATGTGATAAAACTAATTTTTTCTAAAGGATAGTAACTTCCAAACCATTTTCCTCCTACATAAACTTCATTAATAGTGTTCTTTTTAGATTTAAATTACTTTCTAACTTCATTACTTGTCCTGCATACACTCAAGAATCTGCTAATTCAAAGGAGGCACTCAAGCATCCCTTTATGTCTCAAGGATCAAGAAATCTTATGAGAAACAATAAGTGCCTTTGTCAGATAGTGAATGAGGAAAAAAATTCTGCATTAAGGAATAAACCATGTTCAATTTTAACAAGTAAAAGAACACTTTTTAACTTGCACTTAATTTAAAATCCAATCACAAGAATGAAGGTCTTTAAAAATTAAGACATCTCTTCTAGAGAACTATTAGAATCCTGGAAGGTGGCTATACTGGTAGCAACTGATCTCTTCACCCAGCAGAAATTCAAATTAAATATGACAGAAAAGGAATCTAGTAACTGCAAGTTCCATACAAACGTTTTAACCTGGGTTTTCAACATCAGGACTATTGACATTTTGAGCTGAATAATTCATTGTTGTTACGGCCCATCTCGTGCATCTTAGGGGGCCTTCCCCTCTCCAGGTGGCGCTAGTGGTAAATAACCTGCCTGCCAACACCGGAGATTTAAGAGATTCCAGTTCGATCTCAAGGTTGGGAAGACTTCCCTGGAAGACGGCATGGAAATCCACGCCAGTGTTTTTGCCTGGAGAATCCCGGACAGAGGAGCCTGGTGGGCTACAGTCCATGGGGCCGCAAAGAGTCAGATATGATCGAAGCGACTTGGCGACCACACACAGGCATCTTAGGATGTTTTACCCACTAGATGCCAGCAGCACCTCCTCCGTCTTGTCTTTTCTGCTTTTTCCCTCCCTCTCACCTCCACACTGTGACAATCAATAAACACTGCCAGATGTATAGAACAGTCTCGGGGACTCTGTGGAAGAGGGTAAGGGTGGGATGATATGGGAGAACGGCATTGAAACATGTTAACTATCATATGTGAAATCAATCTCCAGCCCAGGTTTGACACTCGGGACTGGTGCACCGAGATGACCCCGAGAGGGAATCGGGAGGAGGGGGAACATATGTATGCCCATGGCAGATTCATGTCAATGTATGGCAAAACCAACACAATAAAGAAAATTTAAAAAAAAAAAAAACACTGCCAAGTGTCTCCTGGGAGGCAAAATTTTGCCCCATTACCACTCCACTCCTAGAACCACTGTTGTCTTCTCATTCCCTTCTAACTAGCTTTTTCACAGCATCTCTTTCATACAGCTGTTAATATATTGAGCAAGAAACAAGGTGACTTTTAATGTTTATAAAATAAAAACTGCAAAGGCTCAACTATATCTTTAATTTGATATCTATAAATAAGGAATGTGTCAAATCCAATTCATGGATTTTCGGGGCAGGGAGGAGTTCTTTCCATCTAAAGAGAGTGTAATTTGATGATTAAGGGCTACCGGGGCTTTGGAGTTAGGCAACCTAAAATGAAATTTAATTTTTAACATTTAGAAGCTGTGTGATCATGACTAAAATATTAAAATTCCTTACATCTCTAGTCTTTAAATATTAGAAAGGCAGAAAACAGTAATATCTCTACTTCACATTGTTGTAGAAATTAAATGGGATAACATCTCTAAGGGCACGCCACATATTAGATAGATAATCCATTATCTCATGCTTCTCTGACCATGACAGTATAAATGACTTATTATGTGAGTGTTTTTCTTCAAAACAGCATACATTTTTTTCTAGGTTTTTAATAAACTACTACTGCATCATTTGGTATATCCTCTAGTTTTCTAAAAACAAAGATTGCATTTAGTTTTGTTTGCTTTTATGACAGGACAAGGCAACAGGGTAAGCACGACGTTAGCAGTTATTTCATCTTTTATCTGTAGCAATCTTATTTATGCTGGAGTGGGTATGGAGAAAAGGGAACCTTCCTACACTGTTGATAAGAATGTGTACTGGTATATAGAGAACAGTATGGAGGTCCCTTAAGAAACTAAAAATAGAGTTACCATATGATTCAATAATCCCACTCCTGAGCATACATCCAGAGAAACACATGGTTTGAAAGGATATATGCGCCCCAATGTTCAATATTCAGTGTTCAATTGTCTGCAATAGTGAAGACATGGAAGCAATCTAAATGTTCGTCAACAGATAAATGAACAAGGTTTTGGTACATATACAGTGGAATATTGCTCAGCCATTAAAAAGAATGAAATAATGCCATTTGCAGTAACATGGATGGCCATGGAGATTACCCTACCAAGTGAAACGAGTCAGACAAAGGTAGGTATCATATGATGATGGTTATATGTGGAATCTAAAAAAATAAATGATGCATATTAACTCATTTACAAAACAAAAATAGACTCATAGACTTAGGGAAATTATGCTTACCAGTGAGGAAGAGATGGATGGATTGGGAGTTTGGATTGACATGTATTTAAAATTAACCCATAAGGACCTATCTATTGAGATACATGTATACGTATAACTGAGTCAGTTCGCTGCGTATCTGAAACTAGCACAACTTTGTTAGTCAACTATGCTCTAATACAAAATAAACAAATAAAATAGTTTGCTATTTTTGTCTGTGTGCAGACATGAGTGCAGAAAGTCAAGGAAAAATAAACTTCAGTTACATTAAAAAATAAACATCCCAAGAAAATGAGCATACAAAGTGGACCTAAAGAAATGGAGATATATTACTTAAGTGACAGAGAATCCCTTTAACTGTCATAAGGATGCTCAATGTAGTCATAGAACAATATATGAACAAACTGTGACTTTTTTCTTCAAAGAGTACCAAACAGAAAACATGAAGTCAAAAACATGGTAGTTGAACTGAAAAATTCACTAGAAAGTCAAAACCACAGACTAAAAGCAAAGGATTATAGAATTTGGAAAAAGGACAATTGAAACAATTCAGTAAATGGAGTGGATAGATAAAAGAATGAAAAATAATGTCAAAAGTCGAAGATTGTGGAATGTATTATATCACATGACACACAGGCATTACAGGGATCACCAAAAGAGAAAAATGTGAGTAATAATCTAAAGGAGTGCCCAAAGAAAAACTAGCTGAAAAAAATCCCCAAATCTGTGCAAAGAACTGGACATCCCGAACCAGGAAACAAAAATATTCCAAATAAGATGATCCCAAAGAAATCCACTACAAGGGATATTACAATTAAGTTATCAGAAATCAAAGAAATATTTTTTATTGAAGTATATTTGATTTAATATACTATGTCAATTTTAGGTGTACAACAGTGATTCAATATTTTTATATATTATACTTCATTTAAAGCTATATAAAAATATTGGCTATAAAAATGGAATCTCAAATAAAAAAAATTTTTAAATAAAAATTTAAAACAAAAAGGATCTGGATGTATTATTTCCAAACATAATAATAATTAAGGGGGACCATTTCTTTTTCTGTAGCCTCATCTTTAACTTCACTAAAGAATTAACTGGACTGTGAGGTCTTACAAGACCATTCTAAACCTCTTCCTCCTAAGTACTTTTTCTGAAACTCATGAAATGCATGCTCTTGAGACTAACTAGAAATATATTGTGTGATATATTCCTCAGTGTTATAGTCCAACAGGAATAACAAAGGACACACTATTTTGTGAACAATAGTTGTAGCATTCCTCATGTGTAAGAAATTTGAATAAAGCATAGTCTCTGCCCTCAAGGAGCTTATACTTACTACATATAAAGGAACCTGGGAAATTATGCTGTGTGATTCTGAATTTGCATTATAGTGATGAAACGCAAATGCATATTAATAGAAAATAACCAACAAAGAAATGACACAGACAACCTATTCATCTTTTTCATGGTATGTTTTCTCCTTACTTTGCTAAACAGTTCCTTCACCTTTTTTTTTTTTTTATTGTTTTTGCCATACATTGTCATGATATCACCATGGGTTTACATATGCTTCCCCTCCGGAACCCCCCTCCCAATAATAGTGGGAGACTTTAATACACCACTCACACCAATGGACAGATCAACTAGACAGAAAAGTAACAAGGAAATTCAAACTTTAAATGATACAATAGACCAACTAGACCTAATTGATATCTATAGGTCATTCCACCCCAAAACAAGGAATTTCACCTTTTTCTCAAGTGCACATGGGACCTTCTCCAGGATGGATCACATCCTGGGCCATAAATCTAACCTTGATAAATTCAAAAATATTGAAATCATCCCAAGCATCTTTTCTGACCACAATGCAGTGAGATTAGATATCAACTACAGGAGAAATCCTTCACCTTTCAACAGGCTAATATGCTCTGGAATCTCCTTGGTCTCACCCCTCTCCATGACTCATTCCTCACTTCTAGGTGACAAACCCAGGGGGGAAATAAAGCATAGTCCATCCCTCAGCAGGACTGAGAAAGTGCCAAATAATATCCCAGGTATGAGATCTCAGCTTAATGTCCGCTCAGCCTCTTTCCTCATCTTGCCAACCAGACTAGGTTAGTTCCTTCTGCAGTAAGGCTTCTTTCAGTCTCTGGCTGTCTTGGATAAACTTTGTACAAATAAAACATGTCCAGTGTTTTAAAAATCAGTGCCTCAAGTACAAGACTATATGTTATGTGTCAGCATTTCCACATGCAAGATTATCAATTCCTCATTTTTTCTGAAGTTTAGGCAGGTTGCTGGCCTCATGTAGCGTTACTACCCACTGTTCTGGTGTAAGGAGACACACATGCCAACTGTACACAGCTAACTGAGCAACTGGGGCACTTATGAATATACTTAAATTTAAGCAAATAGCAAAAATATCTACTAGATTCTAATTTGAAAAACAATGGTTTAATATCTAAAAAATATGAAATTTACATTTATTTCAGTTTGTTTGTAAGTTAAACTATCACTTGTATTCTACAAGGAAAACTAAAGATAACTTCATTGAAAGTTCTCTGTTGTCCTTGATCTTAAAGACTTCTACAATCTCAAGCTTAAACTAATTAACAGCGATCAAAACACGCTTTATTGTTTGGCTGTCTTGTCAGGAACTTTATTTTCCTAAATCACATTCAGCACAACAAATATTATGAAAGTCTAAATATGAATAAGAAACTGCTCTATTAGGTGCTGGGCTAAAAAGCCTCGTAAAGAAAGCAAACACATGACAGATTATTTTAACAACATGAATGAAATGTTAAAAAATCTACAGCTGAATCTGGAGTCCACTGAAGGACTACTGGGGAAGATGAACATGGGATAAACCTTAAAAGGTTAAGAATTTTCCCCTAAGATTTTCAGAAATAATATGATCAAAGCTGTAGAACAGCAGTGTTTAACTGTAACTAAAACCAATTTAGAATTAGAAAGACATAAATGTAAGAAGTGAAGGTCCCAGAACAGGGACGTTTATAGAGGCATTCATGTACTCTGGCCTCAAAGCATCAAAGCAGCATTGTTTCCAGATGCCTGCTCCTTTGAGAGAAAACTTTTCCAATTAGGACACAGAATGGCCAGATTTCAACAAGATGAAAGAGAGAAGGAAATGACTATCCTTTAACAATTCCGTTTGACTGATAATTTTTGGCTGCCCTGCACAATATTTTGCAAAATATCACATTATAGGAAATGCAATGAAAATCCTGTAACTGTAAAATTTTACCTCACTCTGTGCAATCAAACAGTGTAGTAACTAGATGCTGCAATTACTTATTCATGTGAAAACTATTATTCACTTCATTAGATCAATGTTTCCTTGTTTCAAGATTTTCCTACAGTTTTGCTTGCCACTCTTCACTCCTTGCTCTCAGAGGAATAATTTACCTGATCTTCTTAGGTTAATAAGATATTCCCCCAAATCAGTCACAACAAAGGCATCCCTGGGCCCAGGGATATACACATAGACACTATCACATCCATATATGGATACAAAGAAAAAGTAGCTTTAGATTCTGATATTCAACCATTACTCCAGCTGTTATAATAAAACAGTGTATTTAACAGGACTCAGGGGAATGAGTAAGCTTGATGTTTAATGCAAACCAGCTTGTTGAAAAATATTATCACTTCATATGATGTTACAAAGTAATAAAATTAAAAAGGAGGCCCCAGGGAGGTATTTAACATATAGTCATAGAGTTTATCTAATAGAAGTTTGTATACTTAGTAAGTGAAATACACTATCAGAAAAACTCTAGGTCTAGTATATTCATCAAAATTATGCAGAAAATGAAACATACATTTGAATGTAACTTAAGTACATTCACGACCCAGATAATCACAATGGTATGGTCACTCACCTAGAGCCAGACATCCTGGAATGTGAAGTCAAGTGGGACTTAGGAAGCATCACTATGAACAAAGCTAGTGGAGGTGATGGAATTCCAGCTGAGTTATTTCATATCCTAAAAGATGATGCTGTGAAAGTGCTGCACTCAATATGCCAGCAAATTTGGAAAACTCAGCAGTGGCCACAGGACTGGAAAAGGTCAGTTTTCATTCCAATCCCAAAGAAAGGCAATGCCAAAGAATGCTCAAACTACTACACAATTGCACTCATCTCGCACACTAGTAAATTGATGCTTAAAATTCTCCAAGCCAGGCTTCAGCAATCCGTGAACCGTGAACTTCCAGATGTCCAAACTAGTTTTAGAAAAGGCAGAGGAACCAGAGATCAAATTGCCAACATCTGCTGGATCATTGAAAAAGCAAGAGAGTTCCAGAAAAACATCTATTTCTGCTTTATTGACTATGCCTAAGCCTTTGGCTGTGTGGATCACAATAAACTGTGGAAAATTCTGAAAGATATGGGCATACCAGACCACCTGACCTGCCTCTTGAGAAACCTGTATGCAGGTCAGGAAGCAACAGTTAGAACTGCACATGGAACAACAGACTGGTTCCAAATAGGAAAAGGAGTACGTCAAGGCTATATATTGTCACCCTGCTTATTTAACTTATATGCATAGTACATCATGAGAAACACTGGGCTGGAAGAAGCACATGCTGGAATCAAGATTGCTGGGAGAAATATCAATAACCTCAGATATGCAGATGACACCACCCGTATGGAAGAAAGTGAAGGACTAAAGAGCCTCTTGATGAAAGTGAAAAAGTAGAGTGAAAAAGTTGGCTTAAAGCTCAACATTCAGAAAACTAAGATCATGGCATCCGGTCTCATCACTTCAGGGGAAATAGATGGGGAAACAGTGGCTGACTTCATTTTTCTGGGCTCAAAGA
Organism: Antilocapra americana; assembly: GCA_007570785.1. Classification (NCBI taxonomy): domain Eukaryota; kingdom Metazoa; phylum Chordata; class Mammalia; order Artiodactyla; family Antilocapridae; genus Antilocapra; species Antilocapra americana. Next base: position 25,164,131 of record ML662442.1, read on the forward strand.
TCACTGCAGATGGTGACTGCAGCCATGAAATTAAAAGATGCTTACTCCTTGGAAGGAAAGTTATGACCAACCTAGACAGCACATTGAAAAGCAGAGACATTACTTTGTCAACAAACGTCCGTCTAGTCAAGGCTATGGTTTTTCCAGTAGTCATGTGTGGATATGAGAGTTGGACAATGAAGAAAGCTGAGTGCTGAAGAATTTATGCTTTTGAACTGTGGTGTTGGAAAAGACTCTTGAGAGTCTGTTAGACTGCAAGAAAATCCAACTAGTCTGTCCCAAAGCAGATCAGTCCTGGGTGTCCATTGGAAGGACTGATGTTGAAGCTGAAACTTCAATATTTTGGCCACCTGATACTAAGAGCTGATTCATTTGAAAAGACCCTGATACTGGGAAAGATTGAGGGCAGGAGGAGAAGGGGACGACAGAGTATTACATGGCTGGATGGCATCACCGACTCAATGGCCATGGGTTTGGGTGGACTCTGGGAGTTGGTGATAGAGAGGGAGGCCTGGCGTGTGGCAGTTCATGGGTTCACAGAGTCAGACACGACTGAGTGACTCAATTGAATTGATTGAGTACATTCTGCTTAAATGATTCTATTCATGTATACTTTGAAAGTGGTATACATATTTTTATAATAACATAATTATACTAACATTTAATTCAAAATAATTACATGTAAGTAATGTACAATTTTTTTAATGAGAACTATTAAGACTTATCTGAGAGGGCAACAGCATCCCACTCTAGCACTCTTGCCTGGAAAATCACAAGGATGGAGAAGCCTGGTAGGCTGCAGTCCATGGGGTCAAAAAGAGTTGGGCACGACTGAGCAACTTCACTTTTTCACTTTTCCCTTTCATGCATTGGAGAAGGAAATGGCAACCAACTCCAGTGTTCTTGCCTGGAGAATCCCAGGGATGGCGGAGCCTCGTGTGCTACCATCAGTGGGGTTGCATAGAGTCGGATGCGACTGAAGCAACTTAGCAGCAGCAGCATTAAGATTTATGTAAATTCAAAATACATTACAAGATTGTAGGCTCTACATTGTGATCTGCATGCATATGCGTGTGCTAAGTGACTTCAGTCATGTCCAACTGTGACCTCATGGACCTGTCAGGCTCCTCTGTCCATGGAATTTCCCAGGCAAGAATACTGGAGTGGGTTGCCATGGCCTCCTCCAGGGGATCTTCCCCACCAACGGATCCAAAGCTCATCTCCTTTGTCTTCTGCATTGACAGGCAGGTTCTTTACCACTAGTACCACCTGGGAAACCCATAATCTGCATAAATCTTATTAACAAGTGTATGCATAAAATAAGAAAAACACCCAATATCTATAAAATTAGATTAAATAAATCTGCCAACATTACCTAAGCAGGTTAAAAAGTTCAAAATCATCTAGCCAACATGTTTTGTTTATTATGACTCTTTTTCAACTGTTGAGCTGATATGACATCATTCTTAGCTAGTAAGGAAGGAAGATTATCTGATATGTAGAATCCTGTAGATTTTCTTTCTTTCTTTTTTTTAATCCCATGACTGTCCTGGGAATCAGTTCAAAGACAGAGTTTACCCTGATGGCTCAGTGGTAAAGAACCCTCCTGCCAATGTAGGAGATGCAGGAAACACAGGTTCAATCCCTGGGTCAGGAAGATCTCCTGGAGGAGGAAATGGCAACCTGCTCCAATATCCCTGACTGGACAATTCCATGGACAGAGAAACCAGGCGGGCTATAGTCCATGGGGTTGCAAAGAGACACAACTGAGCACACACACACCCACCCACATAAGAAACATTAAAGATAATTACTATGCCGATTTTTTTAAATCAAACGTTAACTAAAAAATATCATAGGATTTTGGGAAGAAATAAGAGAGGTTTTAAAGGCATATGTGGGTTTCCATGATGGCTCAGCAGGTAAAGAATCTACCGAATAGGCAGGAGACACTGGAGACCTGGGTTTGATCCCCGGGTAGGTAAGATCCCCTGGAGGAGGGCATGGCAACCCTCTCCTGTATTGTTGCCTGGAAAATCCCATGGATAGAGGAGCCTGACAGGCTACAGTTCATAGAGTCACAAAGAGTTGGATATGACTGAAGTGACTGAGCACAATGGACATACAACAAAAGAGACGCAGATGTATAGAACAATCTTTTGAACTCTATGGGAGAGGATGAGGGTGGGATGATATGGGAGAATGGCATTGAAACATGTAAATTATCTTATGTGAAATGAATCGCTAGTCCAGGTTCGATGCATGATACAGGGTGCTCGGGGCTGGTGCACAGGGATGACCCAGAGGGATGGAATAGGGAGGGAGGTGGGAGGGGAGTTCTGGAAGGGGAACACATGTATACCCATGGAAGATTCATGTCAATATATGGCAAAACCAATACAATATTATAAAGTAAAAAATAAATAAATAAATAAGGACACACAAGATAAGGCTCAGATCCTCAAATAATTTTTAATATACATGAAGAAAAGAACCTCTAGTATATGGGAAAATGCTAGAAAATAAATTTCTAGTTCTCTAATAGAATGTTAAGTGGTAGAATGTTAGTAGAAATAAAAAGTAACTTGAATATTTACAAAAGAAGAAAGTAAACATTTCTTAAGGTTATGCTGATAGATCACACCAAACGACAAACCTGCATCATAGTTTTAATGAGATGGCTGAGATTATCTACAGCTCTGTCCAGAGTGAAGCATGAGAAAGGTAAAAACCCAGTTCCATATATCAAATGACTTGCTTCTCAGTTGAAGTCAGGCCCTTAAAATCACAATATTGATGCTAAAAAACAATCCTTTTCCTTCATGTTCTTTCCTTTTGATATATATATATATATATATATATATATATATATATTGCAATGTAGCTGGAATGAGGTGACAGGGATTCTCATCTTAATAGCTACAGTAGCCTTCTTCACATGGTTTTGCATCTCCCTATTCTTTAGGGTACCTATAGACTAAGGAAAATAATATAATGAATATTCCCATTTTATAAATTTTGCTTAAAATATGTACATGAACCTTCATTTATTTAAACTCATATTAGACAGGTATGCCAAAGAGTGCACATTTCTAAATCTTGGGGAAATAACAATGCTATCTTCCCCACATTGTCTACATCAAAGTGTTAGTCGCTCAGTCATGTTCAACTCTTTGTGGCCCCATGGACTTAGCCTGCCAGGCTCCTGCATACATGAAATTTTCCAGGCATGAATACTGGAGTGGGTTGCTATTTCCTTCTCCAGGGAATCTTTCCAACCCATGGATTGAACCCAGGTCTCTTGCAATGCAGGTAGATTTTTTACCATTTGAGAAAGAGCTACTCTAAAAATCTCTGAACTTGTTAAGAACAGTAATTGAACATTTGTTGAAGATGAACTATGTACAAGGTGCAACTTTAGTTGCTTTTCCATATGTCACTATTTAACCTTCATAAAAATCCTATGAGATAGAGGTTAAGCATCTTGCTCAAGGTCACAAAGCTTGTGAGTAGTGAATATTGGATGTGAACCCAGGTAGTATGCCACGAGAGCAGCAGTCCCAAACCTTTTTGGCAACAGGGACTGGTTTGATGCAAGACAATTTTTTCCATAGACAACAGGGGGACAGTTTTGGGGTAATTCAAGAATATTACATTCAGTGTGTGCTTTATTTCTATTATTATTACATCAGTTCCACCCCAGATCATCAGGTATTAGATCCTAGAGTTTAGGGACCCTTGCTTTAGAGCTCTACACTTACAGAACTATATTTATCCCAACTTTTTTGGCAGTATCATTACAACAATAAGCTGCTTATCTGAAGCTGTGCAAACATATCAAATTTTTCTTGACCTGAGACCAAGCACGTGTTTTTCTAGCCTTACATCCATCCACATTTCCATGACATGTATATTGAATCACACTTGAACTTGTAGATTTGAAGGTAGTAGAGTTCAATGGTTTTAAGTAAACTTAAAAAACATCCAGAGGGAATCAAGCAGATGAAAATTAGGAACTATAAGACTTCAAAATTCATACTGGCAGGGAGCTGCAAGCAGTGATGATAAAAAACAAAATGATGCAAATTTAACTGGATTAAACAGGCAGAAAAATCAGTGTGTGGGGGGGTGGGGCTCTTTAATCATGCCACAGTGCTAAAGACAATAGAGGCTGATGATGTGGAAATGGTTAATAGCTTTATATCTATTGAGATCAACCTTATTCAGGTGTTTTTTTTTTAATTCTTCTAATTCTCGATCACTTTCTCTGATACACCAAGATTATGCAGACTGGTAGGACTGCGATGAACTCCACATGAGGAAAAGAATTTTATGTAAATAGGCTCAAGATATGAGAGTTAGAAAAAAATTTAGATATCATCCAACCCCATCAGGAAAAAAGTGAGACCGAAAGAGGTTAATTAAGCTTACTCAAGGTCACTCTTAAAGTTGATTAATGTAAGCTGGAATAAGTTATGCAGGCAGAATTTATAGTAATACAATTCTTTTGAAACTCTAACATAGTGTTCCATGAAGGGAAAGACCACAGACGGGGGTGGTGGTGGTGGGGACTCCTTTTAAAGTCTTTAAAGTCTTTTGAAAATCAGTAGCAAAGGGATTATAAAAGATGGTAAATTATAATGGTCATTAAAGTACTTTTACAGAAAATGGTTCCTTATATATTTTCTAACCTCTGATAATCTTTGCATGTTCTCGTTATGTCTAGAGATGAAACCAACCACAAAGATGGTCTTTTCAATTTCTCACACCTTGGGCAAGACATAAAAGGTAAACTGTGGGCAATCAAACTTCAAAGTTTGTAAATCCTATTTTGATTCCTTCAAAAATTACTAGAGGTGAGAGGGCATGTGACAGGCAGACATAAAGAAGACTAAACTCTTAAGGCTTCCCTGATGGCTCAGCAGGTAAAGAATCTGTCTGCAATGCAGAAGACACGGGTTCAGTCCCTGGGTTGAGAAGATCCCTGGAGAAGAAAATGGCAACCAACTCCAGTATTCTTGCCTGGAAAATCCCATGAACAGAGGAGCCTAGCAAGCTACACATGTGAAGTCGCAAAGAGCCAAACTCAGCTGAGTGACTAAGTATGCAAACTCTTTTAAAAGCAAAAGATTATGGCATTCCATCGCACTGCTGGGCATACACACTGAGGAAACCAGAATTGAAAGAGACATGTGTACCCCAGTGTTCATCACCACACTGTGTACAATAGCCAGGACATGGAAGCAATCTAGATGCCCATCAACAGATGAATGGATAAGGAAGCTGTGGTACATATAAACAATGGAATATTACTCAGCCATTTGGAATCAGTTCTAATGAGGTGGATGAAATTGGAGCCTATTATACAGAGTGAAGTAAGCCAGAAGGAAAAACAACAATACAGTATACTAATGCACATATATGGAATTTAGAAAGATGGCAACGATAACCCTGTATGCAAGACAGCAAAAGAGACGCAGATATATAGAACAATCTTTTGGACTCTATGGGAGAGGACGAGGGTGGAATGATATGGGAGAACAGAACTGAAGCATGTAAACTATCATATGTGAAATGAATCACCAACCCAGGTTTGATGCATGATACAGGTGCTCAGGGCTGGTGCACTGGGATGACCTAGAGGGATGGAATCAGGTGGGAGGTGGGAGGGGGGTTATGGAAGGGGAACACATGTATACTCATGGCAGATTTATGTCAATGTATGGCAAAACCAACACAATAATGTAAAGAAAAAAGTCTTTCTTGAATTTGTTACAATACAAAATAAATAAATAAATAAAAAGATAAACAAATCACACAGTACTAGGAAAATTCAAATGTAAACATATAAACAGTGTTAGGTGGAAAGGAATAAGATGGCCTCAAGGAGTTTGCACATTAGATTATTGACTGAAGTAGGTTTAAGGTGAGAAGAAATCTAAGATCTGGCTGTGCTATGGGAAAGAACAAGTAAGACAGAGAAAATGTCAAAGACAGAAATGACAGACTTCAATGCACGTGAAAAAGGGAGCCACTGAAAATAAGTGATGAGATGTAAACGTTACTTGTATGAGTCAGCAATCTAATATTAAACAGATTACTGAGGTGATGCTCCAGGGTGGGAAGACATTTAGCACAGGGAAACTGCCTTAGCGGGGCACTCCCTCTGAGACAGCTGATGACTGGCAAATAGTAAATGATTCAGAATTTGATGACATTCTATTCTAAACATTCAATTTGTAGAAAAAATAGTTTCAGATTCTCCCCTTTGATGGAAAACCAGCATTCAGAAATTTTATATATTTATACACACACACACACACACACACACACACACACACATATAATACGGGCTTCCCTGGTAGTTCAGCTGGTAAAGAATCCTCCTGCAATGTGGGAGACCTGGGTTTGATCCCTGGGTTAAGAAGATCCCCTGGAGGAGGGTATGGGAACCCACTCAAGTATTCTTGCCTGGAAAATTCCACGGTCAGAGGAGCCCGGCAGGCTACACACCATGGGGTCACAGAGAGTCAGATACAACTGAGCAACTAAGCACAGCACACATACATACGTATGTGTGTATAACTCTCTATTTATCTATATATATTTATACACATGCATATATATGCATATGTAAATATGTGTATATATGCATATATAAAATGTGTGTATATATATGTACGTGTGTGTATATGTGTATATATATACACATATAAAACTCAGTTTTCCCATTATCTATATAGGTAATTCTACTAACACACACACACACACACACACACACACACATATATAAAATGTATTTTAAAACATATATATAGTTTCAAATCTCATCTGCTTCACTTAAACATTCACATTCTTTGGGATAAACATACGGATGCATGCAAACCTATGGATAAACTAGACTATATCCTTAGAGGAAGATTCTTGCCATCCTATCTCACATTTTCCAGGCAAGTGTTATGTGCGTGCTTTAATAATCTAATTTGGGACTACCCCAGTGGTCTAGTGGTTAAGACTCTGCACTTCCAGTGCAGGGGGCACAGGTTTGATTTCTGGTCAAGAAACTAAGATCCTACATTCCGTGTAACAAAAAAATGCAAATTAAAAAATAAAGTGAACAACTTGAAAAGCTTTTCTAAGAAAAATAATCTTCCTAATTCATAGCTTGGGGTTACTCACTTGGTCGGTGGATTGTAATGTGGTCTCGTTACTCTAATGTAGCATACAGCTTCCTTAGATTTCACAATGCTTTGCTTAGGTTTCACTTAAAATCAATTTAATATTTATTTCATATCCCGTTTGCTTGCCTTTTTATTTTTAGTTTTGGACACATAAACCATATCAACACTCAAAGTAATGTGCTATACTAATTTTCGATTCAAACGTGTATTTAAAATGTAATAGGCTATTACATTGTTACGACTCAAACTTAAAGGGCTGTGCAATTGAAAGAACTTATGAATGTTTATCTGATAATATAATGGTTTATAGCTACCTCTTGCTTACAGCTTACATGCCAGGCAGAGTCTTATATGTCTTATGTTTATTGTCTCATTTAATTCTTCAAATAACTCTATGAGGTATATATTATTATTCATATTTTACAGCTAAATACGCTAAGCATTATAATTGAGAAGGTAATATGTGCAGGCAATATGCTGAGTACTTTATAGAGTGTCCTATGACTTTATCTTAACAGAAATCCTTGAAGTAGGCTGTATCTTTGCCCTTGTGTCACTGAGGTGAAGATAAATAATTTTCAGTTAGTAAGTGGCAGGTCTTGGCTCATAAGAGTGGATAGCCATTCCCTTCTTCGGGGATCAAACCCTGGTCTCCCACATTGCACGCAGATTATTTAACATCTGAGACACCAAGGAAACCCAAATATAAAATAGAGTTTAGATTTTGAGAAGTGATTTGGAAGCTCTGGTTCAACCACTGGAGCAATGATCATTTAATCTGGCTCCTGCTTCTAGACGGACAATTCTCAGGCCACCTGGAACTGGGTGAAAGCTACATTATTAAGTTACACAAGAGGTGCTATGTCTTCTTATAACTGTTATCCCATCATACCAAAATTATTTCAGTCAGAAAATTTATACCCCACCACACACATGCTAAATTGTTGCCGCTAGCGTTTAATATCCTGAAGTTATTTCTTCTTTTCAGATTAAAGGTCTTTTGACTTTCCTTTTCTGTCCTTGTATCAAAATTTTAGCAGCTTAAGTTTCTGTTTTATGTTTCTGTTATGCTTAGAAGAGCTGGAGGCAAAAGCAAAATTTCTATAAACTTCTCAGAACAAGATTTCTAAAGCAACTTTATAAGACCTGGCACACTTGTAGTTTGCCTGTTTGACAACCATTCTGCAAGTATTTACAAAGCATCTATTAAACACTGGTTAGTATATTCTGAACACCAGAAATATAAATACAGTCTCTGAACTTAAGAAAATCAACATTGAGTTTGGGAAAGGAAGGTGTTAAGGGAGTATACATATATAACTATGTATAATAGAGCTTGCAAATACACAAGAGAATAGTGGTTAAAAGGGCTGATTCAGAAAGCAAATTCTTGGGTTTGAAAGATGACTCAGCCACTTTAAGAGCTGACTAAGTCTGGGGAATTTAGACTAACTGTGTAATTCATATTTCTAATGAATAAAACAGAAGATAAAGAGTATTAACTTCATAAGGTGATACTGAGAATTAGCCAAGATAAAGCTAGTGGCTGGCAAGTAGTACACAGCTAATGTGTTTTATGATCCCAGAATTTGCTAAATGTGTGTAATTAAAGTCATATGGGGACCCAGATAAATGGCCAATCTCTTTGGTCTAGGGGAGAAAGGCAGGCAGCTGGTGGCAAGGAATTCTTTGTAGAATTCTGCCTTGATTGTCCTGTGCCTTGATTTGGTTGTATGGAGACGGAATATATTCGAGAGAGAATATATTCTAGAAAGGGGGAACCATCAAAATAAGAAAGAGGAACATATGACATACTGGTGAAGCCCTAAGGTTCCCAATATGGTGGGAAATGAGGTTCGGGTTAAAATGACAGGGGTAAAATGATAAATGAAAGAAGAGCTAAGAATAGATTATAAAGACACATAACAAGAAAGATCAATGTCTGCCAGCAGGAATCCTCAAACTGAGTTACTAGATGCAAAAGAATTCAAGATGTCAGATCACAACTCTTAAGATCCACTCACTAATCTGCTAAGTTAAAACTAAGACTTCTTCAAATTTAATGCTTGGTAAATGCCTGTTGACTAGAATTGATGAAAAACGAAAATAAGACAACCATGAAGTGATCTAACTTATTATATAGCTCCTGCTGAATACATTTTGTAAGTAACAACTGAGTGATAACATCCAAACTTTATTTGATTAATTTTGTCACTAACATCACAATTGTACAATAAGTGTATGTAAGTTAAAAATGTCATTAGATCAACACCGAGTATGTCATGGGAATTTTTTCAAAACTCTGCATTTGAGACAGGAGTTTACACATTTCTTATCAAAGTATGTCAATCACTTCATTCATTCTGACTAAGTTCATTTGAACTTATTTCCACTCCTCCCCCCAAAATCAATCTATATATTCTGCTAAAATTCAACACAAAAAGTATACCATTAATTTTATAATAAAAATAATATATGCTATCTTAAATTAACTCTGTCCATTGACATTGACAATCAAGGTGACTTCTAGGTAATTCATATTATTATAGATAGCCCATTCTGAAGAAGCAGGTTACAACTGTGCACCACAGTTAATCAAGTATAGTGCCCATTACCAGTTAACTCCAGAGTAACCAATCTGAGTGTCAATTTCAAAAGAAATTAGTCCCAAAAGAGATACTATATGTCAATGAAATGAATGGAGACTCTGTTTTATACTCACTGGAAATTATTATATCATAGCTTACTTCAAACATTTTACATTACTTGACAAAGCCGAAAATATTTTAAAAAGGTTCAACTCCTGTATTTGCAAAAGTCCTACAGGGAATATCTATGGCAACATTTCCCACCATTATACTAAAGTGAAGTCATATGAAAAGTTTTCTAATGCTAATGAAACAAAATAAATAATGTAATTTTGTATGTATTTGTTAATTTTATAAACTCAAGAACATTATACATATGAGTTCATAAGGTTTTAGCATTTAAATCTTACTTTCGACTGGAGAAGGAAATGGCAATCCACTCCAGTATTCTTGCCTGGGAAATTCCATGGACAGAGGACCCTGGTGGGCTACAGTCTATGGGGTTGCAAGGAGTCAGACATGCCTGAGCAATTCAACAATAACAATATGCTTTTGATAAATAAAAAATGGTAATAAATAATATACCATATATAAGTAAACTCATTATCATAAGTAGCCAGTCAATACATCAATATCATTTTCTTCTTATGGATTCTGCTTAAATCATTGAATATTTTCTGTATTAACTGCTTTGGTCAGGTTCTATTATTTGCTACAAGAAACAATGGAACTAGAGATGACTGTACTGAGCAGGTGAGAGTTAAATCATTTTTAGGAACAAAGAAAACCTTTTTAGTAACCAAACTGGTAGTAGGTGAGTTTACAAGTGATTAGACTGATAAATATCGTTCTGTGATCAATGTCAATTTCCCATTTCCTAAAGCTGAGGTACTTGTCAGTGTTTTGAATTGCCGTCTGTAGCAGACACATCTGAAAGACTGTCTTCACAAATAACTGAATTTATTTTTCTCAGGCCACATGTTTTTGCCACAGAGACTTTTGGCAACTTTATGTGACTCACCTGCTTTACTACAACTGCTTTTAAGGATGTGTGACTCTAATACATACTGCTTATTCTGAAAGGAATTGGCAAGTGAGACTTAGAATGCACATAATATAAACACTCTCTAATAACTCTGGTAAATACTTATATTGCACAGATTTGGATTCCACTGGGATAGGAGAATGAAGCTAGTTCTACCGTAATAAAATCTTCAGGGTGTTAACTAACGTTCTCAGCTGTGTATGATATCAGAGTATAACTAAAGCATTTTCCCCAAAGGAAGTCACATGCCAACTCTTCATGTCTAATGCGACTAATAAGGTATGCGGATTTGGCTAAGATACCCGAGTTAAACATAGCATATGGAATTTTTGTGTGGCGCTCTTCCACTACTATTACAGAAGCAGTTGTGCTTTTTTAAAAAATTACATTATCCTTTAGAGCAGTTTTAGATTCACAGGAAAACCGAACTGAAAATCCAGAGTTGTCATATCTCCCCTGCCCCCACACATGTACACCTCCCGCATTACCCCCATCATCAGCACCCTGAACCACAGTGGTACATTTGTGACAATCACTGAACTTGTACTGATAAATCATATGTCATTATCACTCAAAGTCTGTGGTTTATATTGGGGTTCACTCTTGGTGTTGCACATGCTATCGATCTGGATAGTTTATAATGCTAGGTATCTACCACTACAGCTTCAAACAGAACAGTTTCACTGCTCTGAAAATCCTCTGTGCTCTGCCTATTCATCCCTCCCTCCCCCCTGCTAATAAGTTCTAGGAGGTTTTGGGGTTTTGATCATTTCTTTTGAATTTTCTAATATAGACAATTCTGTCACCTGAAAAATAAGACTACCTTATTTCTTCCTCCCCAGTCTGTACACATTATTGTTTCCCTTATCTCACTTCATTAGAATTTCCAGTAAGATGTTCAGAAGTGATGAGGGAGAACATCTTGGCCTTGTTCTGATCTTAGTGGGACAGTTTCAAATTTTTCACCATTAAGTATGATATTAGCTGAAGGATTTTGTAGGTGTTCTTTATCAAGTTGAGGAAGTTCCCCTATGTTCCCCTTTTGCTGAGAGATTTTGGTCATGAATGAGTGTTGGATTTGTTAAATGCTTTTACTGCATCTACTGATATGATCATGTGTTTCTTCTTTCACCTGTTAATTTTATGGGTTATATTAACTGATTTTCAAATGTTGAAATGTCCTTGCATATCTGAGATAAATCCAACTTGGTTGTGGCATGTAATTTTTTTTTACATATTGTTGAGTTTGATTTCCTAGTATTTTGTTGAAAAAAATTTTTTTTTTAGTTTACTTTATTGTGTTGGTTTTGCCATACATTGACATGAATCCGCCATGGGTATACATATGTTCCCCCTCCAGAACCCCCCTCCCTTCTCCCTCCCGATTCCCTCCCCCTGGGTCATCCTGGTTGAAAATTTTTACATCTATGTTCATGAAAGATATCAGTCTATAGCTTTCTTATAATGTCTTTGGTTTTGGTATTAGAGTAAAGCTGGCCTCATATTATGAGTTAGGAAGTATTCCCTCTGCTCCTATCTTCTCAAGAGACTGTAGCGAATTAGTATGACATTTTCCTTCAGTGTTTAATAGAATTCATCAGTGAACCCACCTGGGCCTGATGCTTTCTGTTTTGATGGGTTATTAATTATTGATTCAATTTTTATTATAGATACATGCCTTTTCAGGTTGTCTGTTCTCTTTGTGTGAGTTTTGGCAAACTATCTCTTTTAAGGAATTGGTCCATTTCATCTAGGTTATCAAATTTGTGGGTATAGAGTTGTTTACAATATCCCTTCATTATTCTTTTAATGTCCATGGGATCTGTCTGTACTGATGTCCAGCATCATACACCTATATTTTTATCTATAAAATAGATATGCACCTTGGATTTACTTTAAAAAACTTAAATTGTGCTACATACACTTGGTAATAGGCATTGTCAATAAAAGACAAACCAGGAAAAATATCTACAATATCCACATCTAGCAAAACAAGAATAAAAAAAATAAATATTTATACCAAAATGGTATATGGTTTAGAGTATGTTTTGAAGTTATTTAGCTCTCTCCAGCTCCTTACTGGAGATGGCAATGGCAACCCACTCCAGTTCTCTTGCCTGGAAAATCCCATGGACGGAGAAGCCTGGTAGGCTGCAGTCCATGGGGTCGCTAAGAGTCGGACACGACTGAGCAATTTCACTTTCACTTTCACGCACTGGAGAAGGCAATGACAACCCACTCCACCGTTCTTGCCTGGAGAATCCCAGGGAGCCGGGAGCCTGGTGGGCTGCAGTCTATGGGGTCACAGAGTCGGACACTACCGAAACGACTCAGCAGCAGCAGCAGCAGCCAGCTCCTTACTGTCATGTCTAATGCCAGTGACTTCTCCAGAAAATCAGACAATCTACCCATGAATATATATTCCCCAAAAATCATGTGAAATGTATATATTTTGCCAACTGGCCCACACATATTCAAAGCCTTTAGTTTGGTGCTTGCATCCAGAAAAATATTGGAAGATGTAAATTAATTTCACTGAAGGAGGTAAAATAACCATTTCCCTCCATAAAAGGTAAAGCAGATTGGCTAAACATAATCTCTTATTCACAAATAAAACATATTAAGCATTCATGCTACACACTTTGTAGAATTCTTGATGTACAAAACCTCTGGGAGGGCAGGTACCTTGTTCATACATTTAATCATCATATACACCTAAAGTAGTGCCTGACATATATTTGCCCTTTGACACTGAATCCTCTTAAAACCATACAAGGTATTTATAACTATCCTTACTTTACACATAAAGAGCAGAGGTCTACAAAATGAACCACACACCAAGGATATCAAGCCAGACGTGGGCAGACCTGAGACTATAGCCTAAGTATGCACTTGCCAGATGCAAACGCCACCCACTCCTATTCTTCAAACTTGCCTACTCCTCCAGACAGTTCAACAATAGAAATGTATTCTGTAAATATGTTTACCATGTGTGTCATTTAATAAATGTCTTTTTAACTTGTCATTTAACATATATTTGTTCAAGGAAGGTCAAATTCAGAATTATTTCACTTTAGCATAAATCATAATTCTCAAATATTTTTCAGAAGTAAACCATGGGAACCTTATGGATTTTAAATTCTGTAGTTGCATTAAAAATCTCCACTGTCACATAAATATGATTCCCAACTAATGAACGTAAGATAACTTATTGAATTGTAATCATAATCTTATTTTTTAAGTCTTTTCCTGAGTTTGCTTTCTGGTCATAGAGGATGACCCCTGTGTCAGATGGTCACTACAAAATACACTATTTACAGCATCTCTAATTCACTTATAAAGTGAATGAAGAAAATTGACATGGGAGATCCTTATATGAGTCTCCTTTTAACAAATTTTGAACTCTGATCACAGCATTTACCTGTTGTGGCACTGCTTTTTGGCGAAAAATGCTCTTTGGGTTTCTCAGCAAGTTTAGTGAAAATCTTAGCAAATTTCTTTTTCTATGGATATTGGAGAAAATGCTTGAAAATCTTGCTGTATTCTCTTCAAGTAAACTTTTCTTGATACAAAAAGATTCTTGTTGATTACAGTACAATTACTTTGACTTTCATTCCAGACACGCCAATCTCTATGTGTTTTGCTCCCTGAGCCTTGATTTTTACAAGTGGATAAGGAGTGAATGCTCGTCTTTTTCTCATAGAATCTCAAGGAGGAGATGAGGAGGTACAAGTAAAAGCACTTGCAAAGCTATCAGGCTGTGTAGAAATATAAGATGAATACTGCCTACAAAAGTTGTGCAAGAGAATATGCAATCTTGATCTGAGATATAAGAGCCACAATATCCAAAACTGAGGGCATTCATTTCCTCCACCTGATCCAATATGCTACATATTTTTTTTCCTCTCTCCTATAGGACATACCCTCTACACTACTCAATCTAGAAACCTGAGCTCATCTAAACCCACTACATCTACTTCACTCCAGACAAGAAGAGGTGGCAATAATATGCAGAAGAACTGTACAAGAAAGCTCTTAATGACTGGCTTAACCACAGTGGTGTGGTCACTCACTTACCTCAAGATATCCTGGAGTGTGAAGTGAAGGGGCCTTAGAAATCATTATTATGAATAAAGCTAGTCGAGGTGATGTAGTTACATTTGAGCTACTGAAAATCCTAAAAGATGATGCTGTCAAAGTGCTGCACTCAATATCTCAGTAAATTTGAAAAACTCAGCAGTGGCCACAAGACTGGAAAAGGTCCGTTTTCATTCCAATCCCAAAGAAGAGCAGTGCCAAAAAAATGTTCAAATTTTTACTGTACAGTTGTGCTCATTTCACATGCTAGTGAGGTTATGCTCAAAATCCTTCAAGTTAGGCTTCAGTGGTTTGGGAATTGAGAACTTCAAATGTTCAAGCTGGGTTCAGAATAGGCAGAGGAACCAGAGGTCAAACTGCCAATATTAGTTGTTATATCATAGAGAAAGCAAGTGAATTCCAGGAAAAAAAAAAATCTGCTTCATCAACCAGGCAAAAATCTTTGTGTAGATCACAACAAACTGTGGAAAATTCTTAAAGAGATGGGAATACCAGATCACCTTACCTGTCTCCTAGGAAACATGTATGTGGGTCAAGAAGCAACAGTTAAAAATGGACTGGTTCAAAATTGAGAAAAGAGTATGTTGAGGCTGTATATTGTACTCTGCATATAAGTTAAATAAGCAGAGTGACATCATATGAAATGTCAGGCTGGATGAATCAAAAGCTGGAATCATGATTGCCAGGAGGAATATCAACAACCTCAGGTATGCAGATGAAACCACTCTAGTGGCAGAAAGTGAAGAGGAACCAAAGAGACCTGATGAAAGTGAAAGGGGAGAGTGAAAAAGCTGGCTTAAAACTCAACATTCAAAAAACTAAGATCATGGCTTCTGGTATCATCCTTTCATGGCAAACAGAAGTGGGAAAAGTGGAAGCCATGACAGATTTTTGTTTTCTTGGCTCCCAAATTACTGCGGACAGTGACTGCAGCCATGAAATCCAAAGACACTTGCTCATTGGAAGGAAAATATGACAAAACCTAGACAGTGTATTAAAAATCAGAGATATGACTTTGCCAACAAAGGTCCATTTAGTCGAAGTTATGGTTTTTCCAGTGGTACTGTATGGATGTGAGAGTTGGACCATAAAGAAGTCTGAATGCCAAGGGACTGATGCTTCTGGAGCGTGGTGCTGGAGAAGACCCTTGTGAGTCCCTTGGACCGCAATGAGATCCAACCAGTCCATCCTAAAGGAAATCAACCCTGAATATTCCCTGGAAGGACTGACGTTGAAACTGAAGCTCCAATACTTTGGCCACCTGAAGGAAAGGGCTGACTCACTGGAAAAGACTGATGCTGGGAAAGATTGAAGGCAAAAGAAGGGGGTGGCAGGCTACAGTCCATAGGGTTGCAGAGAATTGGACACAGCTGAAGTGACTGAGCACAGCACAGCTGAGAAAAGATTTGAAGTTTTGTAAATATTCTCATTTTAGAGACTAAGTTCATGGCTACAGACAATTGAGAACTGGTCCCAACTTGAATGTGACATCGAACAAAAAGCAAAGAGTCAAAGACTTTGATAACATTATTAGATTGATCTGAAATTTATCCATGTTAATAACAACCAAAAGGTATTTACTTATTAAAGAATCAGTGCTAAAATAAATTTTATGTCATTAAAGTTTAGGAAAATATAGGATATAGAGAAAAATAAAATAGCCATTATTGTCTTCCACTGAAATACATAAACACTTACACATATAGTATTTATTGACGTTTTTATGTTTAAACAGGTAATGATGACTGATAACAATAAAAAACCAGTTACCACTTATTTAGCATAACTTTGTGCCAAGAACTCTATTACATGTTTTGCAAGAATTGTTTAGTTAATAGCATATATAATATATATGAAATTAACTTCCTTTTTGGATACAAGTGTTCATATGTTCTAGTATGAATTTGTTAGGAATTAAAAAAAAAAAGTCTTTCTTCCAAATATATTTTTTTTCACATTTGGAGACCTTCTCTTTGATATACATGAAATAGCTAATATATATATGAAAGGTATAAGAGTTATTTATTATAACAATAAATGAAAACTAATAATATTAATAACTTTACTTGTATAAATAACTTACTACTTGTTAATATGGGCTGTATATGTTGTATATATGAGGTGTATAGGTATGTGGATGTAAATTCTCAACAAATCAGATTGATTTATATCTTGTAAGATCCTATTCAGATACAAATGATATGGAAAATATAGTAGATAGACTGGCTTACAAGAATTCATTTAATTTTTGGATTTTAAAAACTCCTGACACTGGATCCCTAAACTTGGAAGAATTCTAATGAATTATTAATATCAGCTATTGCTAAGAGCAAGTATTTGAAGCAGGTATGGAACTTGTTTTATTCTAAACATTTTAAGTTCTAATAAAATAGCTTTTTTATCCAAAGTTGTATTTATCAACAAATGAATAATAAAGGAAGTCCATAAGGGAAAAATGAACAAGCAAAACCTCATAGAGTTATCAATTGAAATTATACACAAATACATACTAGAACCAATTATATCTTTTATGTAAATTTATCAGATAAAACAGGATGTATTTGCATTTATATTATTCTGAAATTAAAAATTGTACACTTAACATCAATAGCTTGTGAACCCAAGTAACCTGAAAAAAAAGATCTAGTAAATATTTTGTGATAATGTTTTGATTTTCACTGCATTTAGCATATCAATATAGTAGAAAATCAATAATGTCAGAGTTTGAAAAATGTTTCAGATCTAGTCCTTGCCACTCTATCAAAGTCCAAAATCCAGGTCAAGCTTCCCTTTCTCTCTCTCTCCTCAAGGCCACAGTTTGCATCATACCATACTGACGTCTAAGGCTGGAATATTTCCCTGTTTCTCAAAGTTCCTAAACTCCTTTTCCATACCCTTAATTGCACTAGACACTGGTGCTAATTCTCTCCCATGAGGTCAAGGTCTGGATCATATTTAACTGTGTGATCTGTCTGCCTGGCTGCAATCCTCATACAGCTTATCAAGATGGAAGACGTCAGATTGTTAATGATAACTGTTAATAATATTTAAAAGGAATGCAATTGGGTAGTGATGGGGATGAACCTAGAATCTGTCATACAGGGTGAAGTAAGTCAGAAAGTGAAAAGCAACTATTCTATATTAATGCATATATATGGAATCTAGAAAAATGGTACTGATGAACCTAACTGCAGGGCAAGAATAGAGACACAGATGTAGAGAACGAACTGGTAGACCCAGAATGGGGGAGGAGAGGGTGGGACAAACAGAGAGTAGCATTGACGTATATACATACTACCATGTGTAAAATAGCTAGTGGGAAGCTGTTATATAGCACAGGGAGTTCAGTTCAGGGCTCTGTGATGACCTAGAGGGGTGGGGTGGGGAAGGGGCCAGTTGGAGGGAGGCTCAAGAGGGAGGCGCTATATGTATACACACAGCTGATTCACAGTGTTGTACAGCAGAAACTAACACAGTATTATAAAGCAATTAGACTCCAATTTAAAAAAATTAAAGTATTTAACACAAAAATAATTATATTTGATCCAACTGGTATTGTCATCCAACAACAAAAAATCATGCAACATTATCTGACCTTATATTTTTTCATCTGACAACAGGACATGTTTTGATTGGATTTTCTAAAGCTAATTCTGATCCTTTGGTTTCACATTGCAAATTGGCCTTGAAGAGTCAAAATTCTCATCGTCAGCATTCAGTAACCACTACAATGTAAAGATTTAGTCTATGACTCCACTAGAAAATTCAACTCAAGTTTACTGAAATGTAGCATATTTTACTAAAAGTATGTTTCCCCTTCCTTTAGTTTCTTTTGCAAAACATTTCTGCAAAAGAAACAGATTTATGAATAATTACCAGATTCTAGACATAAGGACTATATTTAGACATGCTAAAGATAACACCATTCATTTCTAATAAGAAGCAAAAGCAGAATGTGTTATATAAAAGCAAATCAAATCTTATGTAAAACCTATATAAACGAAATAAGGGTATTTTAGTGAACTAGTAATATCACCTTATTTCAGAACATCTTATCTAATTCCACCCATCACATATAAAATTGATTTCATTACTATGGAGAAACACCATAGCTTATATTTTCTGAAGTCATATTGGTAAATATAATACATTTCTCAGTCATCAAGAATTGTTTGGCAGACAAAAATCTTTGAAATAGAGCTGCCAAGTAGAAGCAACACACAGGAGCATCAACATGCAGTACAAATCTTTTAATATTAGACTAAATAGTTTTTAAGACTAGAAAATTTACTTGGTATACCAATGAATAAATAAGTTCTTGAAACCACTGCACTGCAGTCCATTTTTAATACTATGGTGGTATTTACACTGATGTTGGCAAGCTGATTTTTGATAAAAATGAGGTCTCTTGATTTTTCTGAACTTTCTGATAATATGAGATACCTCACATTAGGGTATTAGAAAAAATGTTAAGAACTCATATTCCCAGAATGTTTATTTTTTTTCCTCATTTATAGAAACGAGGGAAAGTAGATAAAAAGGTGTGCTATAATGGGCCAAGTAAAATGTTTTTGGTAGCTGTTGTCTCTGTGCCCCTGCGCAAAACTAGATTCAATCAAGAAGGGCCGTTAAGTTCAAGTGCTAATCATCTTCAGTTTATTTTCTTCCTTTTCCTCTTCTTTCAATTGTTACACTGGGTTTTGGTACAATATAAATTCGAAGAAAGTATTTTAGCTGTTGGAAGATTACAGTAAACATTACCAACAGTCTATCTGCATATATAAATTGGAAATGGACAAATAAATATTGAAGATATACAGGAAGAATTTAGTAAAATGTAATATTCAGTTTCATTTAAAAGATCACTGATCATCAGAAGCATAGACATAAATAGTGAAATTCACATTTCTTAAAAATATCACTATCAGAAATGTTTAAGCAATATAATAATGATTAGTGTAACCTGAGTGGATTGAGACTGACAGATCTAAAAGAAATGGCAAGAGACCAACTGCTTGCGTCTAAACTTCCAGGAACAAGACAGCCTTTCATGAATGGTCTTGAAGCATTTAGCAAACACCTGTGCCAAATCTTATGATATCTGCAATGTGCAGATATAAAACTCCAAGGAGAGATGGGAAAATATGTCAGCCTAGGTTGACTCAGATAAGATATCAGTGGAGGGAACCGCCCTGGAGCCCTGACTCCTCAGAAAACTGTTGAACATACCACTTGGACCAGCTTCTCTCTAAAGCAGGTTTCCTGTGGGTGTTAATCTCTATTTCACACCTCCTTAATGCTCTGATGCCCAAGCTTCCTTTCCCCTCTAGATCTGTAATCCCATTCTCCCTCCCCACTACCACGTCTCGCTGAGGACAAAACTGCATGTGTGTGTGTGTGCGCCTTCCACCTGAATATTAATTATTTCCTCTCTGGCCACCGCCTTTAATTTTGCCTTGAGTATTTTCTTCTTCTAGTGACAGGAGAAAGGCAGGTTTCCTGCATCTCAAGAGGCTGTCACTTTAGGGTAAATTACACTCTTATTAATCCTTTCCAGTGGTATAGGATTAGCAAAATAAATGGCATGCCCAGAACAAGAAGTTTTAAACTGACATAGCCTGTTATCTATATGCCGACTTAGTGGAATTGCGAAGCGGAAAGAAATGGGGATGGTTACAAGTCAGTAAGCCATATCCTGCTTCAGCTACATGAAAAATTAGAATACAGTTTTTTCAAGTGATCATACTACTAACTAAAGTTATAAATACTTTCAAAATGAAAATGTACCCCCCACCCCAAAACACACACACACACACGGAGCAAAATATAGCCTAATTTATATTTTCACATGGAAGACAGAAATCAAAATTTAAAAATTGCTAGTCATATCTACTTCATACTGAAGAATCTTTCACCAATTCCATCACTAACTTCTATCAATATTGATTAATTTGATGTTGAACAATTTTGATTACCACCACTGTTAATTCGTGGTAAAGACAAGTAATGAAGAATTAACATAGTAAGAGGAGGAAGGAAAAATAATCAGGATGCATTGTTGTTAAAAATGACAACACAAATAAGAAATGATTTTTTTAAATGAATGATTAAATTATATTAGAAACACAAGATGTAAGCCTATACTCTCCATTTCACTTGGTTCATAATTTCATACACACATGCCATGCAAATACCATGTAGTCATCTTTGATTTATTTATTTAATGTGTCATAGTTAAGTACACTATTTTCAAAACTGGTGAAAATACTTAATATTATGGGAACTTAAGAAAAAGAACTTCCTTAGACTAAGATCACAACACCTGAAAGATAGCCCTTCAATTCTCAGATTTGGTTAAGTGTATAGTATTACAATGTCTGTGTTCAAACCTGGTTTTGACATTTATTGGCTGTGTGGTGGAAGCGAAAGCCAGTCAGTTGTGTCTGACTCTTTGCAACCCCATGGACTATATAGTTCATGGAATTTTCCAGTCCAGAATACTGAAGTGGGTAGCCTTTCCCTTCTCCAGGGGATCTTCCCAAGCCAGGGATCAAACCAAGGTCTCCGCATTGCAGGCAGATTCTTTACCAGCTGAGCCACCAGGGAAGCCCATTAGCTGTGTGACCTTGGTCAAATTACTTAACTTCTCTGTCCTGCAACTTTCTCATCTGTAAAATGAGCTCAATAGTAGCATCTACCCCCAAAGGTTATAAAATGCAATGAGTTAATATTAGTGACGTGTTAACAATAGTGTCTGGGAGGGGAATGACATTTTAATAAATACTTGTTGATTTAAAAAGTAGATTTAACTTCCACTACTGCACAGTGAATTCTTAAGAGATCATTTTTGGCTAGGCCAAATCATGATCAAAAGCAATAAGTGTAAAAGTCTAATAATGAAAATAATCTATTCATTTTAGAAAAATACTAAAATGGTTAGCTTTCTATGGGAATGCATGGTTGCTTCACATCTTCAGGGTTGGTCCCATAGCCCAAAGCTTTAAAACTTTAACTTTTAAAAAGTCACTGCATTACAAACTCAGTAATAAACAAACTATATATATTCTATTCTATATTCAATATATTCTATTCTCACATTATATGTTCTAAATGAAATGGAATTAAGAGGATGGGGCAACAGATATAAACCAGATGGGGCATCTATGGGTACCTTACTTTTTTTTTTTTATTGTTTTTGCCATACAATGTCATGATATCACCATGGGTTTACATATGCTTCCCCTCCGGAACCCCCCTCCCTCCTCCCTCCCCCCCGGGAAATCTCGCTGTACCAGCCCCGAGCATCAATCCTGGGCTGGCGATTGATTACACACATGACAATTAACATGCTTCAATGCCCTTCTCCCATATCATCCCACCCTTACCTTCATCCACAAAGTCCACGAGTCTATTCTATACATCTGCGTTCCTTTTGCTGTCTCGCATGTTGTGTTCTCGTTACCGTCTTTCTAAATTCCATATATATGCGCTAATATACTGTATTGTTGTTTTTGCTTCTGGCTTACTTCACTCTGGATAATGGGCTCCAGTTTCGTCCATCTGAGTAGAATTGCTTCAAATGAATTTTTTTTAATGCTGAGTAATATTCCATTGTGTATATGTACCACAGCTTTCTTATCCATTCGTCAGTTGATGGGCATCTAGGTTTCTTCCATGTCTTGGCTATTGTAAACAATGCAGCGATGAACATTGGGGTACACGTGGCTCTTTCAATTCTGGTTTCCTCGGTGTATATGCCCAGCAGTGGGATTGCTGGGTCATATGGCAGGTCTATTTGCAGCTTTTTAAGGAACCTCCACACTGTTTTCCATAGTGGCTGTACTAGTTTGCATTCCCACCAACAGTGTAAGAGAGTTCCCTTTTCTCCACATCCTCTCCAGCATTTATTGCTTGTAGACTTCTGGATGGCAGCCATTCTGACTGGTGTAAAGTGGTACCTCATTGTGGTTTTGATTTGCATTTCTCTGATAATGAGTGATGTTGAGCATCTTTTCATGTGTTTGTTAGCCATTTTTATATCTTCTTTGGAGAAATGTCTGTTAAGTTCTTTGGCCCACTTTTTAATTGGGTTGTTTATTTTTCTAGAATGGAGCTGCAGGAGTTGTTTGTATATTTTTGAGATTAATTGTTTGTCTGTTGCTTCATTGGCTATTACTTCCTCCCATTCTGAAGACTGTCTTTTCACCTTGCTTATAGTTTCCTTTGTTGTGAAAAAGCTTTTAATTTTAATTAGGTCCCATTTGTTTATTCGTGTTTTTATTTCCAGTAGGGAGGTGGGTCATGGAGTATCCCGCTTTGGGTTATGGCAGAGAGTGTTTTGCCTATGTTATCCTCTAGGAGTTTTATAGTTTCTGGTCTTATGCTTAGATCTTGGGTACCTTACTTTTAACAAAAGAGACAAGAATATGCAATGGGGCAAAGACAGCCTCTTCAAGGAGTGATGCTGGGAAAACTGGAGAGCTATGTGTAAAAGAATGAAATTAGAACACTTCCTAACACCAAACACAAAGATAAACTCAAAATGGATTAAAGACCTAAGTTTAAGACCAGAAATTATAAAACTTTTAGACGAAAACATAGGCAGAGCAGGGACATAAATTACAGCAAGATCCTCTATGACCCACCTCCTAGAATAACAGAAATAAAAACAAAAATAAACAAGTGGGACTTAATTAAATTTAAAAGACTTTGCACATCAAAGGAACTATAAACAAGGTTAAAAGACAACCCTCAGAATGGGATAAAATAGTAAATGAAACAACTGACAAAGGATTAATTTCCAAAATATACATGTAGCTCATACTAATCAACACCAGAAAAACAACCCAATCAAAAAGTGGAAAAAAGACCTAAATAGACACTTCTCCAAAGAAGACATACAGATGGCTAACAAACACATGAAAAGATGACCAACATCACTCATTATTAGAGAAATGCAAATGAAAACTACAATGAGATATCACCTCAAACCAGTCAGAATGGCCATCATCAAAAGTCTACAAACAATAAATGCTGGAGAGAGAGTGGAGCAAAGGGAACACTCTTACACTGCTGGTGGGAATGTAGATTGATACAGCCAGTTTGAAAGAAGGTATGGAGATTCCTTGAAAAACTAGGAATAAAATCCCATAGGACCCAGCAATCCCGCTCTAGGCATATACCCTGAGGCAATCAAATGGAAAAAGACACATGTACCGCAGTGCTCACTGAAACACTATTTCCAATAGCTATGACATGGAGGCAACCGTGATGTCCATTGACAGATGAATGGATAAAGCAGCTGTGGTATATATACAACGGAATATTGTATGTTCCCAGCCAACAAAAGGAACATATCTGAGTCAGGTCTAATAAGGGGGATGAACCTAGAGCCTATTATACAGAGTGAATTAAGTCAGATAGAGAAAAAAAAGTATCATATACTAAGGCATATATATGGAATTTGAAAGATGATACTGATGAACCTATTTTCAGGGCAGCAATGGAGACACAAACAAAGAGAACAGACTTATGGACATGGTGGGAGTAGGGGAGGAAGGAGAGGGTGGGATGTATGGAGAGAGTAACATGGAAACATACATTACCATACATAAAAGAGAAACTTGGGAAACTCAAACTGGGGCTCTGTAACAACCTAGAGGAGGAGGATGCGGAGTGACATTCAAGAGGGAGGGGACACTTGTATATGGATTCATGTTGATGTTTGGCAGAAAACAACACAATACTGGAGAGCAATTATCCTTCAATTAAAAACAAATTCAAGAAAAAAGAGGATGGGTCAAAAATGGATTTGGTGATCACATAGATAAAAATGCAGAATAAAAGAAATACTGGTCTCAATGCTCAACTATTTCCCACAATTAAACTCACCTTTTATAATGAAATGTAACTGAATTGTGAATTTTTAAATATGGCATATGATGTTCATTACACTAGCAATAAGAAAACCAAACTCTGCAATTTTTATTTCGCCTAGCTCCTGCGTCAGTGAGATGTTTTAAACCCATTTTAAAAGGCCACAGAGAAGATTCAGTGTTTGTCTTACGGATCGTGCACAAAACCTCACCAGCCTGAGTTACAAGGATCCTCTCACACTTCCTGTGAAACGGCTCATGCTGAGCTGATCTAAATTTCTATCAGGCCTCTTATATGGTTTCTGATCGAAAAACAGCTTATAAGCAGAAAAATAGAAGAATGAGAAGATGAATACAAAGGCCTTGACACAAGTAAAATGCATGTGTGAGAGAATAATCATTGAAAAGATTCAAAACAGCACAGGGTATGTGTGGGTGTGCATGTATGCTGATGCCTTCACACAAACTGCCCTAATGTATTCTAGCGACACAGAAGCCTCCTGACCGTGTTACAGCACAAAAACAGAAATCGATGCTCAAGATGATGGCTCCGTGTTATCAAGGCTTAAGAGGTCTCAAGTATACCCCATTTAACAAAGTAGACAACTTACTATTAATTCTGTACTTACTAAGCGCCTTATGCAGTAAGAGCTTTAAAGCCGCTCAATTAGTAACTAATTACAAGGTGCCCACCAAGCCCATACTACACTGAATCTTTGCATGACCATATCAGAGATATGGTTTATGATCTCCCATTTATGAAGGAGCTCACCAAGAGAAACGGTGCACAGCGTGTATGATGACACTGCAAAGCTGTTAGCCACTGCAAAGCTGGAGCCGAGTCGAAGTGGGAATTCAGATCTCTGCATCCCAGATTTACCCTTACATTGACAGAGATTTCAAGGGCCAAGCCTAAAGGCAGAAGGCTCATTTGTTTGGATTACCATCTCATAAGTGAGAACAACTCCACCTAAGTGAGGTCTTCAGGTCCTTGAGGAATATCTGTAAAGGAAAATATCTGTTAATTCCATCTTGTAAATGTCAACTACATTAAATGATCCATTTTTTCACCTTCAGATGTTCTGTCCAAAGCGTATACAATACAGAGAGCAGCATGGCGTGGTTAACTTATTTATCTTCCTTCACCTCTCCCTTTCTTTTTTGTTGAGTTATCTGCTCATAAACAACCTAGCAAGACCTTCAATCCAGTAAATACGCCACCAGAAAAAGCCTTTGAAACAAACACAGATGAAAAGGGCCCTCTGGAGTGTCAATCACCTCAACTCTCTTTTCCATTCCTCTGCAGCCAAGCAGCTTATAAGCTCATAGCCCCCTTGATGGAGGCACTGCTTCCAGCTAAGATGCATGACAACTGCCTCAAGTTTTTAATACCCTGGCTCCTGGGAACTTTCTTGTGCTGCTGCTGCTGCTGAATCCCCATCCTTCCATCATCTCCTTCGTAAGAAATTATTTCAGGAAGAACCATTTCCAACTGAAACTATAAACACTAGATTCAAGAAATGTATTTTCAATCCTAATGTTTGCTGACAGCAAATTTGGGGAGTTAGAGATGCTACTACCTGCAACCCATCCTTAGCATCTCTCATAGAGTCTTCCTGTGGGGTTTCTAACAAATAAAAGATAGAGGTGGGAAGAAAGACAATTTATGTATATGAATGAATATGCAAGTATGTGTATGTATTCCATATGCCAACAGTGGTAGTTTTAAAGTACCATCAGTTCAGTTCAGTTACTCAGTCGTGTTGGACTCTTTGTGACCCCATGGACTGCAGTACACCATGCCTCCTGGATCATCACCATGCTTAAGTTTTATAGAAGCAAGGCATGACATATATTTGAGTCATGGGATTCTCAGTAGGTCTGCTAGAGTTAGAGCAGATCTTAAAATGTGTCTTAAAAGGATGACAACAAAGCTGACAATGCCTATTTTAATAACAGGCTTCAGAGCTTTCTGAAAATCTAATAAAATCAACGTAACTCTGATTAATGTCAATTAAGATATCACGCTTATATGCACAGACAAAAGATGCTCAATACCACTCATTATTAGAGAATGTAAATCAAAACCACAATGAGGTACCAATTAACACCAGTCAGAATGGCTGCTGTCCAATAGTCTACAAGCAATAAATGCTGGAGAGGGTGTGGAGAAAAGGGAACCCTCTTACACTGTTGGTGGGAATGCAAACTAGTACAGCCTCTATGGAGAAGTGTGGAGATTCCTTAAAAAACCTGGAAAAAGATTTACCACATGACCCAGCAATCCCACTCCTGGGCATACACACCGAGGAAATCAGAATTGAAAGAGACACGTGTACCCCAGTGTTCATCACAGCACTGTTTACAAAAGCCAGGGCATGGAAGCAACCTAGATGTCCATCAACAGACGAATGGATAAGAAAGCTGTGGTACATATACACAATGGAATATTACTCAGCCATTAAAAAGAATACATTTGAATCAGTTCTAATGAGGTAGATGAAACTGGAGCCCATTATACAGATTGAAGTAAGCCAGAAAGAAAAACACCAATACAGTATCTTAATGCATATATATGGAATTTAGAAGGATGATAATGATAACACTATATATGAGACAGAAAAAGAGACACAGATGTATAGAACAGTCTTTGGGACTCTGTGGGAGAAGGTGAGGGTAGGATCATCTGAGAGAATAGCATTGAAACACATATATTATCATATGTGAAACAGATTGCCAGTCCAGGTTCAATGCATGAGACAGAGTGCTCAGGGCTGGTGCACTGGGACGACCCAGAGGGATGGGATGGGGAGGGAGGAAGGAGGGGGATTCAGGATGGGGAACACATGTACACCCATGGCTAATTCATGTCAATGTATGCCAAAAACCACAACAATATTGTAAAGTAATTAGCCTCCAACTAAAATAAATAAATTAATAAAAAAAATAAAAGCAAAATAAAGAAAAGAATAAGTGTTACCAAAAAAAAAAAAAAATGTTAAGCAGCTTCCTTCACCTGGCCTACTTAAGTTACAAATATCTACCAAGGCTTTTCATTAGTAAGTCTATATGGGTCATATAACTCTCCCCTGATTCTGTTTTTGCTTGTAATTGATTATTTGTTGCCAAGGAAGAGTGTCTAGAGATTTTCCAAAAGGTTTAGAGCCTTGAGGACCAAAGTTAGAAGTTACACTGAACTGCTGTTCAAACACATCTCAAAATTTAACCCAAATATTTAAATTAGTATCCAATGGAGGGGGACTTCCTTAGTGTCTCAGTGGTAGAGAATTCACCTGCCAATGCAGGGTTCAATCCCTGATCCAGGAGGATCCCACATGCTCTAGGGCAACTAAATCTGTGAGTCTGTGCACCGCAACTATTGAGCCTGTGCTCCAGAGCCCGCGAACTGCAACCCAGCCCTTGCCCCTTAACTCCCAGAGTCCATGCACCCCAGAGCCTGTGCTCAGAAAACAAGAGAAAGCCAGTGCACCGCGACTAGAGAGTAGCCCCTACTCATTGCAACTTGAGAAAAAAACGGCAGCAATGAAGACCCAGTACAGCCAAATATTTACACACACATTCCCAATGGAGGACTAGTTGCATTGCTATGGTCAATATTAGTAACTACATCATTCAACAAATATTAATATAAAGCTACTATATGCCAGGTACAGTGCTAGGCATGGGAGTACAAATGAAAGATAAAACAAACAGGCTTTATGTTCAAGAAGCTCAAATCTCATAAGGCATCAAAAGAAGTGATAAAGTAACTATGATACTCTATGCAAAGGACTATGCTAAGGAGAGGACAGTTCCCTATGGGTTCCCTGAGGAAGGCAAAGTAACTCAGAACATGGAGTCTACAAACTTCCAGGACAACGTGACATGTAAACTGAAAGCTTAAAGAAGAACAGGAGTTTGGTGAAGAAAGGAGTAACAGTGATTCAGGATGAAACATTGGTACATGCAAAGGCCAGCACAGAGCAAGACCTTGGTGAGTTTAGGTATTTAAAGTCTTTCCAGTATGGCTGGAACCAGACAAACACTTACCACTGCAGATAATGAAGCTACAGCTTGAAAGGATCCTCACTTGCACCAGCCCTTTCCAAAACCCTGGAAGGAACCCTACCAATAGGTTCAAATGTATATATGTGTACAAGAAGAAGTTAACCTAGTGGGCCTGAGAGCCTCTCCTTGGAAAGCCTTGCTTGTGAGGTTGGCTTTTGGCTGACATCTGGGAACTTAGATTTCAGGAGGGTTTCCACCATCCTAGAAACAAGAATGACTCACTGTACCTAAATTCCTTACAGAAACAAAATGGATTGTGTTGAACACTTGCTTTCCTTCTGCAAGTTTGGAATTTGGGTACATGCTGGACAGAGGATGTCTACATGACCAGCTTCCAATAAAAAAGCTTGACACTGAGTCTCTAAGGAGCTTATCTGGTGGGCAATGTTTCCCACTTGTCACAATCTGTTCCTTGAAGAATTAAGTATGTCCTGTGTGACTCTACTGGGAGAGAACTCTTGAAAGTTTGTACCTGGTTTCCCTTGGCTTTTGCCTAGTGATACTTTCCCCTTCCCTTGGATTTTGCCTTAGATCATTTCACCATAATAAATTATAGCAGGGAAGCTGTGAGTCCTTCTAGCATGTCATCAAACCTGGAAGTTCTTGGAGACCCCCAACACAAGAAGTTTCATAAAATGATCAAAGATAAAATGGATTTTTATTCTTTTTTTTTAAAAGTGGGGGGGGGGCTCAAATTCCCTACTCTTTTAGTCTCACAAAATCTGGATCCTCCTCTGGGTAGGTGGGTGGGGCACGCTAGTGCCAGTGGGGTATGTAATCAGATATCAAGTTAGACAGCCAACAGAATAGCCACTGCAAAGATCAAAACATGTGGTAGAAATAAATATCACTTTCCCTGTAAATTTATCTGTATAATTTAAGACCCAAGTTAGAAATTAAGGAGCTGTTGCTATTCCATTAAAAGTGATACATACTTCCCATAGGAAAATCACTGTTTGAGAGAGGGGTGGGAGGGCAGAGTAACACGTCTTTTACAGCCTCTGTAGGTCATCGTCAAACTTGTGTACATGGAGTTTGATTCATAAAGTCCTAGAGCTTCTGGAGCTATGAAGTTCAGGGGCATTTGTTCTTCTTCATCAACGTTCTATCAGCCAACTTGAGAATAACTCAGAAGGGCAGAAACTTGTCAATATAAGTGAAGTAGATAAAATTAATGACTTTAATTTACAAACTATAGGTGTTCAGATACCTATCATGGGAAGGATAAAGCCTAAAAACTGCTGGCTACAGCTCCTAACTTGGGAGATGAGGCTGGGGCTCTTTCTAGAACTCTGACCTAGAGTTATTTCAATAAATAGTCATAGCTCAGCAAAACTGGCCCTTACACTAATTAGGTGCATTAATAAAATCACCCCTGTTTTAGCTATTTACATATACTTTATTAGAAGATGTGAGGCTTTTATGAACCACTTTAAACACAGTTTAGCAAGTGTTTACTGACCCTTGGCTCTGTATGCACAAGGTCCCACCCTAGTGCAGCGACTGCTATTGTTTGCTACAAAGGCCCCTGCACACGTGTGTGCGTGCTAAGTTGCCTCAGTTGTGTCTGTGTCCAATTCCTGGTGACCGTATGGCCTGTAGCCACCAGGCTCCTCTGTCCATGGGATTCTCCAGGCAAGAATACCGGAGTGGTTGCCATGCTTTCCTCCAAGGGATCTTTCAGACCCAGGGACTGAATCTGCATCTCTTCTCTCTCTAGTATTAGCAAGCAGGTTCTTTACCATCACCTGTGAATCCCCTATTGAGGACTGAAAGTCTCATTCCCCCAGTTGCTGTTGGGCGTGTTGGCGGCTGACAGTTAAGAGTGAAAGTCCCCTAAGGAACTACCTGGATGAAAGGGATCTGCGTTCTCCTTCCTGGATGCCTGCTGCATCCAATGACTGGTCCACATGGAGGTAGAAAAATCCAGCCTCATTGCCTCAATCTGGGGAAAACAATGTATTGTCCAAGCTTCAGAGCTCCTTGTGGGCCTGGCTGAAGCTTTCCACTTCTTCTGCACAGTCCTGCTCTCCACACTCTCTTACAAGTGTTGTTTTCAAGAGGACTAGTCAGCAAACCACCTTAAGCAAATCTCATTTCAGACCACACTTACTGCAGAAAATTAATTAAGTACAGTCAGTACAAACGGACTAAAAATGACACTGACATTGTCGCATAATTTAAGGAACTTTACAAATTAGATGGGACTCCAAGTATGGCAAGAGTGTCTGCTCCCCCAAAGCAGGGGGTAGATTAAAAAATGAGTGAACAGTAAAGCAGTCTATGGTGAGTGTGACAGCAGTGAATGTTCAGTCACTCGGTAGTGTCCGACTCTTTGTGACCCCACAGACTGCAGCACATCAGGCTTCTCTGTCCTTCTGGAGTTTGTTCAGACTCATGCCCACTGAGTCAGTGACGTCATCCAACCATCTCATCCTCTGTCGCCCCCTTCTCCTCCTGCCTTCAATCTTTCCCAGCATCAGGGTCTTTTCCAGTGAGTCAGTTCTTCTCATCAGGTGGCTAGTCTTGGAGAGAGTAGTAGTATATAAGTTAAATGAAGAAGTAAAATTTTGGGGTGAATAGAGATATTTCATAGGTATATTTTGAAACAGTCCTTGAAAATCTAGAAATTACTGGCATTTTAATAGAGCCAGTGTTTTCCATTCAGGTAGGATGAACAGTGAAAACAAAGGGAACGGCCTAGAGGTCCATTATAAGGGGCAGATGGGGGAAAGAAATGGTATATGTGGCTAGTGGAGAAGGTAATGCTGACATTGTGGAGACTTGTGAATGCCAGGGGAAAATGAAATCTCAAATGCTCATTCACAGTGTTTGAACATGGGGGTGATTTACCCATATTAGGCTTAGAGGAATAGACAAAGCTGTAAGCCAAGCTGGAGCAGTATGGCTCTGGAGCCTTCTCCAGTACTAACTCATTCCAGGACCACCACTTAGGATAAGAAACCAGGAGACAAATGCCAAGGATTCTTAGTCCTGATGATGACAGGCTAGGGTGGGACATGGGAGGAAGACCAATCTATCGGGGTCAGTGGTGTCTCTATAGGAAGCATACTCAGATCTTGAATGAAGAAACCTACTAGGTCTGAGCAACATGAAGCAAGAGTGAAAACAAGTTCAAGGAGTTTAGGACAGGCTAGAGGTCATTACATGACATTCAGGTTTACATGCGGTCTCCAGTTCAGGTCAGAGGCTCAGAAGAGCCAGAACAGAGACAATGGGATGGGAGAGTTAGGGATGGATGAGGGACCGGATGTTATGCTCTGGACAGAAACAAGTTCATTAGTCATCAAAATGGTCTATATAATGTTAGGGCTCAGAACTGGCCGCTCCAACGTATGCCACAATGGTATATTGATTATTTCAAACTAAATTTACTTGAGAAATAGCCAGTGGGGAAAATCACATAAAAAATATTCTGAACTCCCCTCCCATCTCGTTTTCCCCTAAAAGTGGGAAATAACTCTCCCATGTGAAAGTATCATCTCTGTAGCAGGAAGACAGAATCTCCTGAGTCACAGAATTCAAGACTAAGAAAGCTGCATGAACCACCTTAGTCATGTCTTCATTATTCTGTTACCTCAGGTACAAGCCCCTTTATTAAATCTTCACAAACAATTGTTTCTTTGTTGGAAAATAATATATAAACTGCCTGCTTTGGTCACTTCTGGGGTCCCATCTTTAAGAGACCCCTATGCACATGAATTAATTTTTTTTTCCCTTGTTAATGTGTCTTGTGTCAATGTAATTATTAGACCAGCCAAAAGAACACAAAGGGGTTGGGGGAAGATTTCCCCTCCTTGACAAACAAGTCAATAAAATGAAAGCCCATACGTGGCCAAGCTGAAGGAAAGCAGTGAGCCTTGTGGCTGCTACAGGTGAGAAGACAGAAATCAGATGAAGACTTTTAGCTTCAAAGGAAAGACATGTTCTCATGATGGGGTGGCTGAAGGTAAAATGTAAGTAGGAACCAATTTATTAAGTTAAACTAAAAATAACTCAGTACCTTTTTGTTTTTTTTAAACTAGGGAATCAACACCCATTAATATGTAGAAAACGCTATAAGTTTGACAGAGGCAACCGTGACTGGTCACAGCTTAGCTGGGCAGGGAGTCAGATCAGTTTCACAAGCTACCATCTGGAATCTGGCATGAGTGCCAGGAGGGGAAGGGTGCCTCCTAGCGGGATGCTGAGGTACTACAGGCCCTTGGTTGCGGCAGAAGGCATCTGCCAGCAGGGCTCAGTAAAAATAGCAACATCACTTCTACTTAGGCTCTCTTCCATTCCCCCACACTTGAGCCATCTCTCCACAGGAAAACCGGGACTGAGCAAGCCACAGACTCAATCTGGACGTGCAGCAGACCACCTGTCTAATCAGACACCAGGAGATGCTTTCCTGCTGGAGCCGGTATTCCTTCTGTCCACACAATTGAAAATTCACACCCCATTATAAAAATGGAATGGAGTCGCTTTCCTGAATGACTTGAATCCAGGTGGATTTCACATGATCTTGACTGGAGTGACTGCAGAAGTCGGACTAACTGGCTCGTTGCCCCAGGTGGATGAGCTTCATTAAGGAGGATGCCAGCATCACAGCCTCACACTCAAAATTCTCCTGAAGCTCAGGAGTTTTTAGCCAACAATTCTAATGAAGATATGCTCATACGTGAAAATTTTGTCAGGTCACTGCTCCGTGGAATTGAGCTGACTGTGAGCAATCTTTAAGATAAAATATTTTTTAAAAAGATAATAAAATGTAATAGAACCTGGGTGATAAAGATGAAATTGCATACGAAGTAAAATAGAGCCAGATGAGGTGATGGTCAAAAGCAGAATGTTTCCTCAGATCTGTGAGATGTAAGAAACAGAGAAGCAGGATTGTTTTCAAAATGCAGTGCTTTCTGTGTGTAACCAAATTTTAAAAGGAAACAAAACAACAACAACAAAATA
Source organism: Antilocapra americana (assembly GCA_007570785.1). Taxonomy (NCBI): domain Eukaryota; kingdom Metazoa; phylum Chordata; class Mammalia; order Artiodactyla; family Antilocapridae; genus Antilocapra; species Antilocapra americana. Next base: position 25,197,954 of record ML662442.1, read on the forward strand.
CGTTGTGGTCCTGGTTGACAGGAGCTAAAATAAATGGAAGAGGAAGTGGCTAACTGATCACTGATTCCTGATTTCACTCTATGATTTTCAAAGTTGTGTCACTACACCCCCAGAATCTGGGGACCAAATGACATGGTTTAGAGAAACCAGCATCCCATTTTTCATCTCTCAGAAGACTCTTTCTCAGGGAAGGCTTCCATCTTTTTTCCTTTCTGGACTGCCACCTGAGTTATCCCTCAGAAAACAACAGATGACTTGCTCATGTTATTCCTCTTTCAAATGTATAATTAAATCGAGGTATCCTTCAAAATAAGTTCAAAAGCTCAGTGGACCAGAAAATGTTTCCTCAGACTGAAAAATATTCTTCATCGTTGCCTACATCCATCAACTAATTGACCTGCCAGTCCTACAGGCTCTCCAAGAACTCCCCAAAATGAACAAAGATGAAGAATGAATGAGCCTGAAGTACATGACTGAAATGCGCAAGACAGGCTCCAGTGTGATTAAAGAAGGAAAGTTAAGCTCACTGAGTGGTCTCAGCTCACCAGCTGAGATAGACTTAAAATAACTCAGTCAACTCTAGTTTCATTGACATACAGAATGTTGCATAGAACCTCAAGTTCAAGCTCAAGCGCAACCAAACTCAACCTATAAGAAATCAGGTAAAGAGTCTAAAATTTACTGTATACCTACTATATAACTTAGATATTACACCATCCTCTCAAACTCAAGTGCTGCTGTAAGAAACTTCCTTTCTCTTACTTTCTTATTCATTTTGTTCTAGCATAATTTTCCTTATTATTAATACAGGGTTTAAGAGGTTTAGTGGTAGAGCCAGACTGCTCAAGTTTGTATTCTAAAATTTCACTTACTAATTGTACAATCTTGATTAAATCACTAAGACTCCATATGCCTCTGTTTTACCACCTTATAGGTGAAGGAGAAGAATCCCTGTGCCTTGAAGTTCTGGATTATTCTGGATTGCATGAGTTGGGACACAAGGCTTCAGAATAGCATAGAGCACACATTGCTACTGTTCTCTCTTATATCCATTTGCCCAAAAGATATTTTTGTTCCTAATCATTACATCTGACACTTGTATGCCTGTCACAGAATAGGTTCGCCATAAATACTTGGGTAAGTGGATGGATTTAATTTAATCCACATACTAGCTTTGTGAGGTAGGACTCTATTATGATTTTGAAGATAAATGAGGAATTTACACCTTCAAAAAGAATTATATATGTAAAAAATTACAGAGATTACTTAAAAAAATTAAAAATGGAACTACCATATGATACAGCAATTCTACTTCAGGGTACACGGCTGAAAAACAAAACGTAATCACTATCTCAAAAAAAAAAACACTGACACATATTTACAATAGCTAAGACATGAACCTTAGCTCATATAGAGCTACCCAAGACAGATGGGTCATGGTGAAGAGTTCTGACCAAACGTGGTCCACTGGAGAAGGGAATGGCAAACCAGTTTATTATTCTTGCCTTGAGAACCTCATGAACAGTATGAAAAGGCAAAAAGATATAACGCTGAAAGGTGAACTTCCCAGGTCGGTAGGGGCCCAATATGCTACTGGAGAAGAGTGGAGAAATAACTCAAAAAGAATGAGGAGATGGAGCCAAAGTGAAATCAGCTTCCAGTTGTGGATATGACTGGTGATAGAAGTAAAGTTTGATGCTGTAAAAAACAATATTTCATAGGAACCTGGAATGTTAGGTTCATAAATCAAGGTAAATTGGAAGTGGTCAAACAGGAAAGAGATGGCAAGAGTGAACATCGACATTTTAGGAATCAGTGAACTAAAATGGACCAGAATGGGTGATATTAATTCAGATGGCCATTATATCTACTACTGTGGGCAAGAACCCCTTAGAAGAAATGAAGTAGCCCTCATAGTCAACAAAAGGGTCTGAAATGCAGTACTTGGGTGTAATCTCCCTAGGCAAACCATTCAATACCACAGTAATCCAAGTCTATGCCCCAACTGCTAATGTTGAAGAAGCTGAAGTTGAACAATTCTATGAAGACCTATAAGACCTTTTAGAACTAACACCAAAAAAAAAAAAAAAAGATGTCCTTTTCATCATAGGGAACTGGAATGCAAAAGTAGGAAGTCAAGAGATAGTAAACACCCTCTTCCAACAACACAAGAGAAGACTCTACACATGGGCTTCACCAGATGGTCACTACAAAAATGAGATTGATTATAGTCTTTGCAGTCGAAGATGGAGAAGCTCTATACAGTCAGTAAAACAAGACCAGGAACTGACTGTGGCTCAGATCACAAACTCCTTATTGCCAAATTCAGACTTAAACTGAAGAAAGTAAGGGGAAACACTAGGCCACTCAGATATAACCAAAATCAAGTCTTTTATGATTATACAGTGGAAGTGACAAATAGATTCAAGGGATTAGGACTGATAGATAGAATGCTTGAAGAACTATGAATGGAGGTTTGTGACTTTGTATAGGAGGTGGTGATCAAGACCATCCCCAAGAAAAAGAAATGCAAAAAAGGCAAAATGGTTGTCTAAGGAGGCCTTACAAATAGCTAAGAAAAGAAAAGCAAAAGGCAAAGGAGAATAGCAAAGATATATCCATCTGAATGCAGAGTTCCCAAGAACAGCAAGGAGAGAGAAGAAAGCCTTCCTAAGTGAACAACGCAAAGAGAGGAAAACAATAAAATGGGAAAGACTAGAGATCTCTTCAAGAGAATTAGAGATACCAAGGGGACATTTCATGCAAAGATGGGGATAATAAAGGACAGAAACAGTATGGACCTAACAGAAGCATAAGATATTAAGAAGAGGTGGCAAGAATGCACAGAAGAACTGTACAAAGCAGATCTTAATGTCCCAGATAACCACGATGGTGTGATCACTTACCTAGAGCCAAACATCCTGTATTGCGAAGTCAAGTGTGACTTAGGAAGCATCACTATGAACAAAGGTAGTGGAGGTGATGGAATTCCACTTGAGGTATTTCAAATCCTAAAAGATTTCAAATCCTATTTCAAACCTTAAAAGATTTCAAATTTCAAATCCTGTAAAAGTGCTACACTCAATAGGCCAGCAAATTTGGAAGACTCAGCAGTGGCCACAGGACTGGAAATGGTCAGTTTTCATTCCAGTTCCAAGGAAAGGCAATGCCAAAGAATGCTCACACTACCTCACAATTGCACTCATCTCACACGGTAGCAAAGTAACGCTCAAAATTCTCCAAGCTAGGTGTCAACAGTACATCAACAGAGAACTTCCAGATGTTCAAGCTTGATTAAGAAAAGTCAAAGAAACCAGACACCAAATTGCAAACATCTGTGGCTCACAGAAAAGGCAAGAGAGTTCCAGAAAAACATCTACTTCTGCTTTATTGACTACACCAAAGCCTTTGACTGTGTGGATCACAACAAACTGTGGAAAATTCTTAAATAGATGGGAATATCAGACCACTTGACCTTCCTTCCGAGAAATGTATATGCAGGTCAAGAAGCCAGTTAGAACTGGACATGGAACAACAGACTGGTTCCAAACTGGGAAAGGAGTATGTCAAGGCTGTATATTGTCATCCTGCTTATTTAACTTATATGCAGAGTTCAGTTCAGTTTAGTTCAGTCTCTCAGTCATGTCCGACTCTTTGAGACCCCATGAATCACAGCACACCAGACCTCCCTGTCCATCACCAACTCCCTGAGTCCACCCAAACCCATGTCCATCGAATCAGTGATGCCATCCAGCCATCTCATCTTCTGTGGTCCCCTTCTCCTCCTGCCTTCAATCTTTCCCAGCATCAGAGTCTTTTCCAATGAGTCAGCTCTTTGTATCAGGTGGCCAAAGTATTACAGAGAACATCATGCAAAATGCTGGGCTGGATGAAACACAAGCTGAAATCAAAATGCTAGGGGTAATATCAATAACGTCAGATATGAAGATAATACCACCCTTATGGCAGAAAGTGAAGAAGAACTAAAGAGCCTATTGATGAAAGTGAAAGAGGAGAGTGAAAAAGTTGGCTTAAAGCTTAATATTCAAAAAGTGAGGATCATGGCATCTGGTCGCATCACTTCATGGCAAATAGATGGGAAACAATGGAAACAGTGACAGATTTTATTTTGGGGGACTCCAAAATCACTGCAGATGGTGACTGCAGCCATGAAAATAAAAGACACTTGTTCCTTGGAAGAAAAGCTATGACAAATCTAGACAGTGTATTAAATAGCAGAGACATTACTTTGTCAACAAAGGTCTGTCCAGTCAAAGCTATGGTTTTTCCAGTAGTCATGTATGGATGTGAGAGTTAGACCATAGAGAAAGCTGAGCACCAAAGAACTGATGCTTTTGAACTGTGGTATTGGAGATGACTCTTGAGAGTCCTTTGGACTGCAAGGAGATCAAGCCAGTCAATCTTAAAAGAAATCAGTCCTGAATATTCATTGGAAAGACTGATGCTGAAGCTGAAGCTCCAATACTTTGTCCGCCTAATCAAAGAACTGATTCATTGGGAAAGACCCTGATACTGGGGAAAATTAAAGGCAGGAGGAGGAGGGGTCGACAGAGGATGAGATGGTTAGATGGCATCACTGACCCAATGGACATGAGTTTGAGCAAGCCCCAGAAGCTGGCGATGGACAGGGAAGCCTGGTGTGCTGCAGTCCATGGGGTTGCAAAGAGCTGGACATGACTGAGTGTCTAATACACATAGAGAGAACTACTACACAGCCATAAGAAAGGAAATCCTGCCATTTGCAGCAACATGGATAGACCTGAAGGGCATCATCCTAAGTAAAATGAGTCAGAGATAAACAAATACTGCATGAACTCACTTAAATGTGGAATCAAAGAGTTAAAACAGAACAGATTGGTAGGTTGCCAGAGGCAGTGGGGTAGGCAGTGGGGAAAGTGGGAAGAAGAAACCAAAGATGCAAAACTTCCCAGTACAAGATATACAAGTTTTGGCAATTACTATATAGCATGGTGACTAGAGTTAACACTACTGCCAAGAAAACAGATTTTAAGGTTGTCATCACAAAAAAAGCATAGTCGGTAACGAAGTGATGGATGTTAACTAAATTTACTGTGGCAATCATTTCAAAATATATACATATATCAAATCATTATGTTGTACACTTTAATATGAAGGTACATGTCAAAGAAAAGAAGAAGAAATGTAGCTAGTCAGTAGAACAGATATTTGAAATAAAGTGTACACACTTTTCCACTGCATCATACAAATGCAAGGCTGTGCTATACAAAAAACAACTGCATGAAAGCTTCACTTGGGTAAATGTCCAACAAACACAGCTCAGTACAAAGTGTCTTTGTGTTCTGTTTCATTTTAGAGATTCTTATTGTAACTCGGTAATTAGGTATCTCATCCTCAGACTGCTATTTCTAGCATCTGTTCTGTTACTATAATGAGTACATCCAAGTGAAGGACTGTGAAAATCAGGGTTTCCCATAACTGGACTGCAGTTAGGAAAAAAAAAAAAAAAGGAAAGACTGTGGATTGGAGAGGGAGGGCAGGAACAAAAGGAGCCATAAATATAGACAGACTTCGGAAAACGGTCTTCACAAAGTGGTGAGGAATCATGCTACCCACACCAATGTTTCCCTTTAGAGAGGCTTGAGCAGGAGAGAGCTGTGATTCAAAAATAATAGTATCCATGCTGGGTCTGTTCCCAGCTGTCACACTGAAGTCAAACTGCTCTGCCAGCCCGCCTCAGACCCCAGAGAGAAGAACTTGGAAGAGGCTGAAAGGAGCTGCACAGCTGACAAGAAAGCAAATTAAAAATACAGGGAGAAAACCTGCCACATTATGGTCATGGAAAATGCCTGTTACACGATGCCTCTATCACCCTCTCACATCAGCCAAAAAGAGGATATTCTCTTCTGGGCCAAGAAAGCTGGTCTGTACAGAGAAATAAAGGCCATGTTGTATTGAAGATGCTCTCAAGTTGGGAGTTTTAGTAGTTGCTGCTTTTAACACCAAAAAAAGAGTGCAGTGGGAATGCACTTTCAAGATTTCATCAGTGTGTTTTGAGATAGGATCCTTACAATGTGCTCTGCACTCAAAGATGATATGCTTTCCTACTTATTAAAGTGGTGACAGAAGCAAAAGGAGCCCCATGGTAAATAACAAGCTTTTTCCATATAAACACATATGGCTAAATCATATGCTATCCTTTCATTTTTACAATGAAACCTTGCTGTATCTAGTTCTCACATTTATAATGGTCTTAAGGCCTGTTATTGCTGAGGGGTTATTAACATGCTATTTATTAAAATTTCTAATTCAAATGTGCATATGCATATATGAGCTATGAATCAGGATCCCTAACTCTTCTCTAATAAATCCACACTGCCTGCTGTAAGTGCACTCTAGGTGAGTACACTTCACTGCTCTGGCGAAGCAATTAATTAGCTAAAGCTGCGCATATTCCTGCCGGGGCAATCAAGAGCCACAGCCAAACAGGAGAGGAGATACAGCAATGGCAGAGGAGAGCCAGAGAGTGATGACACAGCTCAGGGCAGAGAAAAATAAAAATAATTAATTGAAGGTCTCTAATATACCTGTAACTCAAAAATAACATTCTAAGAAAGTGAGAGAAACAATAAAGGGTCACAATAAAGGATATCCTTATCCTATGTATAAGGATACATAGTTCTCACTGGGGCAATTATTTCATACTTCTGGGTACTCAGACCTGGAGAAGACAAAGAGCTGAGATGCTACAGGGTGCAAAGGTCTACAGCTAAGTCCTATGTTACTGAAGTTCCTTCTTCCTCACTTCCTACACCATCCTTCTCCCCTCTAGACAGTCACTCATACTCACTTTCACAATGCTGGAGAAGTTATATATATGCAGATGTGAGTGTGTACACTCAGCCGCTCAGTCATGTCCAGCCCTCTGTGACCCTATGGACTGTAGCCATCCAGGCTTCTCTCCATGGGATTTTCCAAGCAAGAATACTGCAGTGGGTTGCCATTTCCTTCTGCAGGGGATCTTCCCAACCTAGGGAACAATTTCATAAGCTTAAACATATGGAGATCCCAACCTGTGTCTCTCACATCTCCTGCACTGGCAGGTGGATTCTTTACCACTGAACTACCAGAGAAGCCTCATATATACCTCCACACATTCACTTGATTGTATTAAGAGAAAATATGAATGTTTTTTGAGTTATGCATTTAGTATTTCAGAACTTAAAAGTATAGATTTGAAATGAAAAAAATAGGCAACTGTGTATAACATGACATGTAAGACAGACAGAAATGATGTAGCAATATATCTATGACAGAGGGAAGAGCAAGAGGAGCGCTTTGCTCAGTAGACCCAGCAAAGTACCGGAGCGTTTCATTTGAGGGTTCGTGTGTGTGCACATGTGCATGCCCACCTGAGAGGAGTGGCGATGAGAGATGAAGAAGAAGCAGGGCAGTAAAAGATATGCATGTTAATGGAAATACTACAAAGATGATCACTTTGTGTAGAAATAATGAGGGGCTGTGTGCTGTGGAAGATTGTGAGCAAAGTGCCTAATGGAAGATTGAAAATAAGAACATGTAAACGTCATAGCTTACTTTTCAAAGTAAGAATTTCATAGCTTACTTTTCAAACCTGGGTCACTTTTCTATTCATTGAAGAGGACAAATGATTCAAGACCAGGGGCTACTCAGCATTGACGATATGAGCAGACTTCCATACTGATGCCCAGAGATGGCTAATTGGTCGAAAGCAGGCAGATAATTGGATACAAACAACCAAAGTTCCAAGTATAATAGCACAAATCCCACTGTATGCAGCCAAAGAGAGAGACGAGAGACTATGATAAACCACAGAAGAGAATGTTTTTTCCTCCTAGGCTGGTAACACTGGAAGTTTTTAAGACAGCAGTAATACAATAACATGTATTTAGTATTTACCTAATGAGTGGCAGGTGGCACTTATTTCTAAGTACTCCACTTGAATTTTGCCCTCAAAACAACCCTGTAGAGTAGGTATCATAATTGCCACTTTACAGGTGTGGAAATCACAGAGAGGTTAAGTGCTGGACTCTGGATTCATGTGTTCCCTGTGGGGTAGGGATCTGAACCCAGGCAGTTTGACCCCATGCTATGTTGCCTATGGCAACAGTAATGTGGCTGAGTACTTACTCTACCCTTGGATTTTCTCTACACAATCTACTCATACAGGTTAATGTTCTCTTTTAGCCCCATGAGGAAGGTAGGCTTCCCACATGGCTGCTCAGAGGTAAAAAATCTGTCCACCAGTCACAGGAGATGTGGGTTCCATCCTTGGGTTGGAAATATGCCCTGGAGCAGGAAATGACAACCCGCCCCCGTGTTCTTGCCTAGGAAGTTCCATGGACAGAGGAGCCTGGCGGGCTACAGTCCATGGGGTTTCAAAGAGTTGGATGCGAGTGAGCACACACACAATTATGAGGATGATACCTCCATTTGCACACATATGAAAACCAAGGCTTAAAACCTGCCAAGGTAATATACATCTTCTAAATGCTAGAGATTAGACTGAAACCTTGGCCTGTGATATGTTCAAGGACCAGGTGGCAACAGAGGTCCAAGTCCTTCTAGAATTTATAATTATGGATTATAATATTTAAATCTATATAATCTATAATATATAAATATAGATTATAAATATAATATAAACTAAATCCCTGCTTTATTACAGTTTTACATGAACTACTAACATCTTCTTAATCTCATGTAAAGCCTTTGGCTCCACCCTGGGCTCTCACACCATTCAAACGATGATGCCACCCCAAGCATATACCTATTGAAGCTCATATGTTTAAGCTTATGAAATAAGGTATACAGCTATTTTATTAAATGGTATATGTTTAAATACTACATGTTTCCCTCATAATCTAAACCATTTATTTAAATGCACTTATATTTAAAATATTTATATCTAAATTAGCATTTATACTGGTACATCTGTCAAATGTCACCTCCTAGTGATATCTCGAGGGAAGAGTGAGTTTCCTAGAGTCTAGAATATTTTGACATCTTTCCATTCACTAATGCTGGGAGAGATGAATTTGGAGATTTCACTTTCTAGCTTAACTAACCCCACACTCAAAATGGCCTCAACTACCTCAGAAAAGAAACCCACAGATTGAGAGCAATAAAGGTAAAGCAAGTAAAAGCAAATAATTTTCAATAATCAATCTGGTAGGAGTTCTTGCTTGACAGAATACGAATATGAGGTAAAATTTATAATATATAACCATTTCTAATATGGCTCTTAGGAAATATATTTATAATTTTTAGCAAAACAAATATCGTGACATTGGAAAAGATAGAATGATTTAAAATATGAATTCACATACAAAATTCTATGTATTTCATATGTAATCTCTTTATTACAAATCCTTTTTGTGTCTATAAGTACATAATATGCTAGTAGAGTATAAAAACTACAAATAAATCTGTAGTACATGCTAAATATATTTTATTGCTATGGATGAAAGATCAAAAAAGTTTATAATACTTTATTCTATTCCAGTAATTACACTTAGCTACATATTATCTTAATTTCAGGAGCCATTGTATATAAAATTCTAAACTAAGACTGAATTCCTTTTAATAAGTAAACCAGTTTTATAAAAAAAATAGTGAACTAGATAACATGGTTCTGAAATTTTGTCTTACTTCCCTCAGTAGCTAGCTAAAAATGGCATTAGAAGTTACTGTTCATCAAATAAAGCTATGACCATAAAGCTATGAAGACTCTCTAGTCTTCATATACATTAATTTTATTCTTCACAACAATCCCATGAAATAAGTGACTAATCCAGCAGGAAAAAGAACTGGAAGAAAAAAATTAGTTGTCTTGTCACTAAGGAAATAAATGATAGTCAAACAACATAAAGCTATTATTTTGCCCATTACCTTTGCAAAAATAAATTGTAATATATTTTCCCCAATATCAAGGAAGACATAGAAACCAGTATTCTTATTACTCCTTATTAACAGGGCATCCTTGGGCAAGTTAATTAACATCTCAGGAGTACAATTTCTTCTAATTCAATTCTTCAATTTCTTTTTGTATAATGAGAACAATAATACCATATATCTTAAGGACTGTTGTGAGAATTAAGTATGCTAATTCATGTAAAAGTTTATTCACAAGAGTCCTTGGCAAGTAAGAACCCAATAAGTGTTAACTACCCTATGTTGCTGATGACATAAGTTCTTTTAGAACATAAATTGGAATTATGTATCAAAAGCCATAGAGGGAAATATTAAGAATTAGCCACCCCTGAAACTCATTCTACCCTAAAGAAAATATATAATATTTTGTAAAAATACAAACAAAAAGCTATGCATTGTCATAGTATTTATAACATCAATAAAATGTGGGGAAAGGAAATGCCCTACACTAGAAGGACTGCCTAACAATATATGGTATTTTTCCCATTATAAGAATATGCTAAAACTTTAATAGGATCTTAAAGTTTTGATCTATGTAAAATATGGAAACATTTTGTCACAATGTTAAATTAAAAAAAAGGTTAGAAAATTTCAAATGCATGTTTATAATTTTTACTTAAATATCACTATAACGGACAAAGCTGTTAATACTTTGAGTAACAGGTTCGAAAGAATGATTTTGAAATTATAACAGTAGCTTTATTTGATTGATAGTATAAGGGTAACTGTTTTCTGTTGCTAAAGGTGTTCCAATCACTGCACTATTTATGTTGAAACACATATGTGTGAAGTGAAGTGAAAGTGCAAGTTGCTCAGTTGTGTCCAACTCTTTGCGACCCCATGGACTATACAGTCCATGGAATTCTCCAGGCCAGAATATAGGAATGGGTAGCCTATCCCTTCTCCAAGGGATGTTCCCAAACCAGGGATGGAACCCAGGTCTTCAACATTGCAGGTGGATTATTTACCAGCTGAGCCATAAGGGAAGCCCAAGAATACTGGAGTGGGTAGCCTATCCCTTCTCCAGCAGATCTTCCAAAAACACATATACTGATATTTTATTTTCTCTACTCTTGTCTTTAGCCCCACTTCAATTTAATTCTGATTAACCAATGAAGAACATTTTCTTTCTTTTTTGTTTCATTTTATTCCAATCAAATGGATTTTTTAAATTAGGGGGCAGTCCTAAGATGGCAGAGGAATAGGATGGGGACATCACTTGCTCCCCAACAAATTCATGGAAAGTACTTTTGAACACTAAGCAAATTCCACAAAACAATTTCTAAATGCTGGCAGAGGACATCAGGCACCCAGAAAGGCAGCCCATTGTCTTCAAAAGGAGGGAGGACAAAATATAAAAGATAAAAAGAGAGACAAAAGGGGTAGGCACAGATCCCTCCCAGAAAGGGAGTCTTAAAAAAGAGAGAGGTTTCCAAACACTAATAAACACTCACCCTGCTAGCCTTGGAATCTCAGAGGGCAACATAATTGGGAGGAAAAATAAATAAATAAATAATTAAAACCCACAGATTACCCTGCCTAAGGGCAACTCCCAGTGGAGAAGCAGCCCAGACACTCCCATCTGCCACTAGCAAGCAGGGAGTGGACAGGGAGGTGTGGACTGCATTGCTTAGGGTAAGGACCTGGCCTGCATGGCCCGAAGGCAATCTGAAGGAACTAGCTTGAGAGAGCAACCCAGACTGTAGGATAGCTATCCCTGGAAAAGCCCTAATCTAAGACACCACCAGGCCTGCTCACAGAACAAAAGACTGAGCAGAGCTAGCCAGCTGTGGACTGGCCCATCCCCCACGGGAGACAGGCAGGCAAGAGCAGCCAGAGCCAGAAGGGGAAACTGCAGCCCCAGAGAGGCATCCTTTACCAAACTGCAAGCAGGCTTCCTTGCTAACCAAGACTTCTTGGGATTCTGGATGGTCTACATCCACCGGGAGGGTCGCAGCCAGAGATCAGCTCCCCGGAAGAGACACACACAGCACACCTGAGAGGGTGTGCCCATTGTACTCCCAGAAAAATGAGCAGCTGGGATGGCGGATGCCATAAGACACAGCCCCCAACTGGGGGTGACTGCGCTCGCCGAGCCTCTGGTCACCTGAGCTGACTGGACCTGGGAAGGGTACAAAACGCAGGCCCAACCAAGTTTGCACCTTTGTGGAGTAGCCGAGAACCTGAACCTGAGTGGCTTAGACCTGGGAAGTGCACGCAACCCAGGGCCTGCCTCAGACAGTTCCTGGCAGAGCAACCTGGAGCCTGAGCAGTGAAGACTGGGGAAGCGCACACACCGTGAGCGGGGCAAACCAGGGTGGCCCAGACACTGCACGCACTCCCCACACAGGCCAGGGGTATTGGTTTGCAGTGTTCCTCCCTCCCCACAGCACAACTGGGCAAGTGAGACTAAAAAAAGTGACCACCACCTCCCCCTTGTCTCAGGGAGGAAATTAGACACTGAAGAGACCAGCACACAGAAGAAGCCAAAGTAAACAGAGGGAATCGCTTTGGAAGTGACGGGTACAATAGACTGTAGTTAGCACCGACTACATAGGAAGGGGCCTACAGATCTTGAGACGTAGAAGGCAGATCAAGGAACTATCTGAAAATGAACTGACCCCAAACTGTCCGCAACAGCTCCAGAGAAAGTCCTAGACATATTTTCACTATTTTCATTTTTTGAATTAATTTTTTTTTATTTTCAAGTCCTCTATTACTCCTTTAATTTTCATTTTTATAACCTACTAGTACCTTGCAAAAAAAAAGACTATTTTTAAAGCAAATTTCATATATATTTTTTATAATTTTGTGATTTTGTTTTGTTTTTTTTAATATTGTATTTTTGAGAATCTCTAGATTTTGAATCTTTGCTTTTTGGTATTTGTTATCAATTAGTACTTTTAAGAACCCAATCTTCAGTACCCATTTTTATTAGGGAGCAGGACATACCATGCAAATTCTCCACCCACAGCGAGGAACCTCCACAATAAAGAAGAACCACAAACTGCCAGAATATGGAAAGGCCACCCCAAACACAGCAATATAAACAAGATGAAAAGGCAGAAAAATACCCAGGAGGTAAAGGAACAGGATAAATGCCCACCAAACCAAACAAAAGAGGAAGAGATAGGGAATCTACCTGATAAAGAATTCTGAATAATGATAGTGAAAATGATCACAAATCTTGAAAACAAAATAGAGTTACAGATAAATAGCCTGGAGACAAGGATTGAGAAGATGCAAGAAATGTTTAACAAGGACCTAGAAGAAATAGAGTCAATATATAATGAATAATGCAATAAATGAGATCAAAAACACTCTGGAGGGAAATACAGTAGAATAACAGAGTAAGGTAGAAGATAGAATGGTAGAAATAAATGAAACAGAGGGGAAAAAAAAATTAAGAGAAATGAAGACAACCTCAGAGACCCCTGGGACAATGTTAAATGCCCCAACATTTGAATCATATAAGTCCCAGAAGAAGAAGACAAAAAGAAAGATCATGAGAAAATACTTGAGGAGATAATATTTGAAAATTTCCCTAAAATGGGGAAGGAAATAGCTACCCAAGTCCAAGAAACCCAGAGAGTCCCAAACAGGATAAACCCAAGCAAAACACCCCAAGACACATATTAATCAAATTAACAAAAATTAAACACAAAGAACAAATATTAAAAGCAGCAAGCCATAAACAACAAATAACACACAAGGGGATTCCCATAAGGATAACAGATGATCTTTCAATACAAACTCTTCAGGCCAGAAGGGAATGGTAAGACATACTTAAAGTGATGAAAGAAAAAAACCTACAGCCCAGATTACTGTACCCAGCAAGGATCTCATTCAAATATGAAGGAGAAATCAAAAGCTTTAGAGACAAGCAAAAGCTGAGAAAATTCAGCACCACCAAATCAGCTCTCTAACAAATGCTAAAGGATCTTCTCTAGGCAGGAAACACAAAACGGTGAAAAATTCAAATCCAAAACAACAAAGTAAATGGCAATGGGATCATACTTAGCAATAATTACCTTACATGTAAACGGGTTGAATGTCCCAACCAAAAGACAAAGATTGGCTGATTGGATGCAAAAACAAGACCCCTATATATGTTGTCTACAAGAGACCCACCTCAAAACAAGGGACACATACAGATTGAAAGTGAAGGGCTAGAAAAAGATATTCCATGCAAATAGAGACCAAAAGAAAGCAGGAGTAGCAATACTCATATCAGATAAAATAGACTTTAAAATAAAGGCTGTGAAGAGAAACAAAGAAGGACACTACATAATGATCAAAGGATCAATCCAAGAAGAAGATATAACAATTATAAATATATATGCACCCAACATAGGAGCACCGCAATATGTAAGGCAAATGCTAACAAATATGAAAGAGGAAATTAACAATAACGCAATAATAGTGGGAGACTTTAATACCCCATTCACAGCTATGGATAGATCAACTAAACAGGAGATTAACAAGGAAACACAAACTTTAAATGATACAATAGACCAATTAGAGCTAATTGATATCTATAGGACATTTCACCCCCAAACAATGAATTTCACCTTTTTCTTAAGTGCACTTGGAACCTTCTCCAGGACAGATCACATCCTGGGCCGTAAGTCAAACCTTAATAAATTCAAAAAAGCTGAAATCATTCCAAGCATCTGTTCTGACCACAATGCAGTAAGATTACATGTCAATTACAGGAGAAAAACTATTAAAAATTCCAACATACGGAGGCTAAACAACACGCTGCTGAATAACCAACAAATCACAGAAAAAATAAAAAAGAAATCAAAATATGCATAGAAATGAATGAAAATGAAAACAACAACCCAAAACCTATGGGACACCGTAAAAGCATTGCTAAGGGGAAGGTTCATAGCAATACAGGCTTACCTCAAGAAACAAGAAAAAAGTCAAATAAATAACCTAACTCTACACCGAAAGCAACTAAAACAGGAAGAAATGAAGAACCTCAGGGATAGTAGAAGGGCAGAAATAAATGCAAAAGAAACAAAAGAAACCATAGCAAAAATCAGGAAAGCCAAAAGCTGGTTCTTTGAGAAGATAAATAAAACTGACAAACCATTACCCAGGCTCATCAAGAAACAAAGGGAGAAGAATCAAATCAACAATTCAGAAATTAAAATGGAAAGATCACAACAGACAACACAGAAATACAAAGGATCATAAGAGACTACTATCAGCAACTATATGCCAATAAAATGGACAACTTGGAAGAAATGGACAAATTCTTAGAAAAATACAACTTTCCAGGAAGTTGTAGAACTCAGGACGAAATAGAAAATCTTAAAAGATACATCACAAGCAAGGAAATTGAAACTGTAATCAGAAATCTTCTAGCAAACAAAAGTCCAGATCAGACAGCTTCACAGCTGAATTCTACCAAAAATTTAGAGAAGAGCTAACATCTATCCTACTCCAACTCTTCCAGAAAATTGCAGAGGAAGGTAAACTTCCAAACTCATTCTATGAGGCCACCATCATCCTAACACCAAAACCAGACAAAGATGCCACACACACAAAAAAAAACCGCCAGGCCAATATCACTGATGAACATAGAATCAAAAATCCTTAACAAAATTCTAGCAAACAGAAGTCAACAACATATTAAAAAGATCATACATTATAACCAAGTGGGCTTTATCCCAGAGTTGCAAGGATTCTTCAATATCCACAAATCAATCAACGTAATACACCACATTAACAAATTGAACAATAAAAATCATATGATTATCTCAATAGATGCAGAGAAAGCCTTTTACAAAATTCAACATCATTTATGATAAAAACCCTCCAGAAAGCAGGAATAGAAGGACCATATCTCAACATAATAAAAGCTATATATGACAAACCCACAGCAAACATTATCTTCAATGGTGAAAAACTGAAAGCATTTCCCCTGAAGTCAGGAACAAGACAAGGGTGCGCACTCACTACTACTATTAAACATAGTTTTGGAAATTTTAGCCACAGCAATCAGAGGAGAAAAAGAAATAAAAGGAATCCAGATTGGAAAAAGAAGAAGAAAAACTCTCACTGTTTGCAGATGACATGATCTTCTACATAGAAAACCCTAAAGACTCCACCAGAAAATTACTACAGCTAATCAATAAATACAGTACAAAAAATACATCCCTGACTTCAGTCTCTACTACAAAGCCACAATCATCAAGACAGTATGGTACTGGAACAAAGACAGAAATAAAGATGAATGGAACAAAATAGAAAGCCCAGAGATAAATCCACACATCTATGGACACCTTATCTTTGACAAAGGAGGCAAGAATATACAATGGAGAAAAGACAATCTCTTTAACAAGTGGTGCTGGGAAAACTGGTCAACCACTTGTAAAAGAATGAGACTACAACACTCTCTAACACCATGCAAAAAAATAAACTCAAAATAGATTACAGATCTAAACGTAAGACCAGAAACTATAAAACTCCTAGAGGAAAACATAGGCAAAACTCTCTCCAACATAAATCACAGCAGGATCCTCTATGACCCACCTCCCAGGATATTGGAAATAAAAGCAAAAATAAACAAATGGGACCTAATTAAACTTAAAAGCTTTTGCACCACAAAGGAAACTATAAGCAAGGTGAAAAGACAGCCTTCAGAATGGGAGAAAATAATAGCAAATGAAACAACTGACAAAGAATTAATGTCAAAAATATACAAGCAACTCCTCAAGCTCCATTCCAGAAAAATAAGCAATACAATAAAAAAATGGGCCAAAGAACTAAACAGACATTTCTCCAAAGAAGACATAAAAATGGCTAACAAACACATGAAAAGATGCTCAACATCACTCATTATCAGAGAAATGCAAATCAAAACCACAATGAGGTACCACTTTACACCAGTCAGAATGGCCGCCATCCAAAAGTCTACAAGCAATAAATGCTGGAGAGGATGTGGAGAAAAGGGAACCCTCTTACACTGTTGGTGGGAATGCAAACTAGTACAGCCACTATGGAAAACAGCGTGGAGATTCCTTAAAAAAACTGGAAATAGAACTGCCATATGACCCAGCAATTCCACTGCTGGGCATACACACCAAGGAAACCAGAATTGAAGAAGACACGTGTACCCCAGTGTTCATTGCAGCACTGTTTACAATAGCCAGGACAGGGAAGCAACCTAGATGCCCATCAACTGATGAATGGATAAGAAAGCTGTGGTACATATACACAATGGAATATTACTCAGCCATTAAAAAGAATACATTTGAATCAGTTCTACTGAGGTAGATGAAACTGGAGCCCATTATAAAGAGTGAAATAAGCCAGAAAGAAAAACACCAGTACAGTATACTAATACATATATATGGAATTTAGAAAGATGGTAATGATAACCCTATATGCGAGGCAGCAAAAGAGACATAGATTTACAGAACAGTCTTTTGGACTCTGTGGGAGAGAGTGAGGGTGGAATGATTTGGAAGAATGGCATTGAAACATGTATATTATCATATGTGAAATGAATCACCAGTCCAGCTTCAATGCGTGAGACAGGATGCTCGGGGCTGGTGCATTGGGATGACCCAGAGGGATGGGATGGAGAGGGAGGTAGGAGGGGTGTTCACGATGGGGAACATGTGTACATGGCAGAGTCATGTCAATGTATGGCAAAACCACTACAATATTGTAAAGTAATTAGCCTCCAATTAAAATAAGTAAATTTATATTAAAAATAAAGATACAAATTTCTAATTATAAGGTAAATGAGTTTGGGAATTTAATGTACAGTATGGTGACTATAATTAACAATACTGTTTTATATATTTAAAAGTCGTTAAGAGAGTAAATTTTAAGGTTATCACCATACAAACAAAACTGTAATTATGTAGGGGATATAGGAGTTAACTAACCTAATTGTGGTAATAATTTCACAATACATACACGTACCAAATCATCATGTAATATACCTTAAACTTGCATATGTTATATGTCATTAATATCTCAGTAAAGCTTGAGAGAGAAAAAGAGAAAATAAAATTAATTTTTATTGAAATATAGTGGTTTTCAATGGTGTGTTAGTTTTTGCTATATAGCAAAGTGAATCAGTTACACATATACATATATTCCAGAGAAGGCACTGGCAACCCACTCCAGTGTTCTTGCCTGGAGAATCCCATGGATGGAGGAGCCTGGTGGGCTGCCATCTATGGGGTTGCACAGAGTCAGACACGACTGAAACAACTTAACAGCAGCAGCAGCATTCATACATTCTCTCTAGTTTTCCTTGACATTTAGGTCACCACAGAGCACTGAGTTCCCTGTGCTATACTGTGGGTTATTAGCTATCTATTTTATACATAGTAGCGTATATATGTTAATTCCAATCTCCCAATTCATTCAACCCCTCCTTACCCCCTTGGTGTCCATGAGTTTGTTCTCTACATCTGTGTCTCTATTTCTGCTTTGCAAATAAGTTCATCTGTACCAATTTTTTAGGTTTCAAATGCAAGCAGTGTTGCACGGTTTTGTTTTTCTCCTTTTGATGTACTTCACTCTGTATGACAATCTAGATCTATCTATGTTTCTGCAAATGGCATCATTTCCTTTTTATGACTAAGTAGTATCCCATTGTATATATGTACCACTTGTCTTTTATCCACTCACCTGCTGATGGATATTTAGGCTACTTTCATGACCTGGCTATTGTAAATACTGTTGCAGTGAACATCAGGGTGATGTATCTCTTTGGTTTTCTCCAGGTAACAGAGATTTTTATTTGGTTCTTTGTTTACTCTCATCTCGGTCCCCTTGTTTATTTCTGCATGTTTATTTACAAAAGCAGTCAGACATGGGGAACAATACAAAGAATTCAGACTTTGAGGACTTCATTTTCAAACCTGGCTCTGCCACTTAGTAATTGTGTGGATCCTTCTCAGACTGGTCACTGCGCTTCTTTGAAAATGGTGATAAAAGTATTTGCCCTTCCTCCCTTACCAGGGTTATTATTGTGAAGAACATATTTTTAAAAGGCCTGGATTAACTACACACAAAAATTTTAACTCTTTTTTAACTGAATGCACATTGTTTGTAAAAAATCTGAAAGCAATCTTTGATATTTTATTTATGAACTTACTTCTGAGATTTTTCTAATAGATCTCTTCTTTGGCAATAGCTCTTATTGCTTAAGGCTGCTAAGTGGTGTGAGCATGAACGGTCTGTACACATGTTTTGGGATGGTGCATCTCCTAACACTTAAATCATCTTTAAAAAAAAAAAACTATTAAAACACAAAGGGATCCAAAGAGTAGGAAGAGAAAGAATATTGAAACAATTCTCCATTTACTTTCTTTGAATACCAAGCTTGCTTGTCTTTTCATAAAAGACATTAATAGTGTAAGAAAGGTTTTCTTCATTTAAATTACATCTCAGTTAATGGAGTCTCCCCCACTACAGAATCACATGCATTATCTAATTTTTGAGAGAAAGATTAAAGACTTCTTGAAAAAGTTTTGAAAGGCTGTCTTGCTTCTACCTTCCCCATAAAATAGCTATGAAGTTTAATGAAAATGTAATAACATTTTAAACTATTTAAGAACCAACTAAAATAGCATATACAAGAATGTCATTATCTACTATTTCCCCCTGCCCCCATCTCTAGCATTAAAAAAAGTATTAGATTTCCACTAGTCTTCAAGATGCATGTTTATTCAGATTTGTTGTGTCACTACCTACAAGGTGTAGCAATTTGTGAACAATCTTAGCCAATCAGAGAAATAAACATTTGAAGCAATTTTTCTAAGTACTATATTATTTACTATCTTTAAAAGGTTGGAGCTCTTTAATCAAATCACATGAACTTTTATTTTCAAAATGTTATATATGCTGAAAGCTTTCTCCTAAGCTGCATGTTCCTCCAATAAAAAAGCCACATTTTCATTAATCATTATAACAATGCTCTTTTTCTCAAGCAAATTTTTTCTTGTATTGCGACATTTTTTCATTGCTGGATGGCATTTTGGTTTCAGTGGATGGATATTTTCATGCCAAAGCATTTGAACATCCCAGAGAGAACCCTGTGTTTCATTGTCTGGTCTTCTATTGTTTAGTTTCATATTTTTTAAAGCTCTGCATTGAAGAATTTTACAGTTAATCATTGAGGATAAAATTTTAATTTTTACCTATACAGTCTGCTAAACTTAACCAGATGAGTAATCAGCAAGGAAAGCCATTCTTTCATGCAATAAATATTTATGGATCTCCCAACTGTTTCAGGCACTGGATTTATAACAAAGTATATGTTAAATGAGGGAGACATACTTCCTCTCATGCAACTTACATTCTGGTGAGTGGTGTCCAGTTCTCTTTGGGAAGCTCTAAAGTTTGGTGCACTTATAAATGTCTAGAAAATGAACTACAGGCTTTTTTCTTGCCTCTGCCTGAGTTAGAGGAGACTTCACTATCCTAAGTGCATTTCTTTCTGCTTTTCCTCTTTTTTATGTAGCCTTAACAAGGGAAGGGACTTGGAGTGTTGTTGGAAGCCAGGGTTGAAGGAAATCATCAAGAGGACCTCTGGTTGACCTGTGAGCAGAATCAAGCAATTCAGAAGCTCCTCATGCCCAACCTTGTTTTTGAAACCTATGTTCTGCCCACCATCCTCACCTTAGGAACAGTTGAATGACACATCCTTGAGAAAATAATATCTTGTAGAGTCTATCTGGGCTTCCCTGATGGCACAGTGGTAGAGAGTCTGCCTGCCAATTTAAGAGATGTGTGTTCGATTCATGGGTCAGTAAGATCCCCCGGAGTATGAAATGGCAACCCACTCCAGTATTTTTGCATGGAAAATCATGGATAGAGGAGCTGGTGGGCTACAGTCCATGAGGTAGCAGACAATCAGACATGACTGAACATGTGCATGCATACACACACACACACACACACACACACACACACACACATGACCTGAATGCCATATGAACTGAACCAAGTTAAGGTCTCTATATACAATTTCAAGATTCTGATAGATTGATTCAGAGATCTCCCTTTGCAGCTACCCAAGACAAGCCTCATAATAAATTCCCTTGTTTATTGAAACTGCCACCTGCTAACCTGGAATGGTCAGCCTCTTTCTTAGATCTCTCCTTAGATCTCTGTGTGCAGAGACTAGTTTGCAAATCAAGAAACGGGGGAAATTTTCCCCCTCTTTTCTTTAGCTCCACAGTTGACTACTGTGAGGCACAACTGCACAGAGACTACTATGATGTAAGGCTAATTTCCATGACTCAGACAGTACATGTTGATCACCAATCCCACGAAAAAAGTACATAAGAGAAATTTGTGATTGGCACAAGGGCTGGGTCAGCAGGGTCAAAGAATGTCTCTGAAAGCCACATTATTTCAATATTATTACCTGTTATGACTTTTTACTGATGCTTATTGTATTAGCCTAGAGAGTAAATTAAGAGTTAAGTATTTTCTTCATTTATATATATCTGTGAGCACATGCTCCTGCTTGTTATAATATTTTGATAGATGCAAAGAAACACAGTTGAAAAGTTGTAGCCTCTGCCTACAAGTAGTTAACATCCCAATCTTGGAAATTCTTGTAGACCAAGAAATTGAAAACAATGCTGCATAAGCTCAAAGGAAGCTACTTCTTTAAACAAGGTGCTGGCTTTCTATTCTATGAGGGATATAAATGAAGAACAAATAAGGGCTGTCTCTGGTAACACCATGATAGAAAAGGGCTGATGAGATCTATACATAAGCAGCACAGATAACACAGTAAAATATGAAAATGGCCAAAATAAAGCAACCAAAGAGATATTCTGTACCCAGAGAGTGCATCTAGACCAGTTCAGTTCAGTTCAATTGCTAAGTAGCGCCCAACTTTGAACCCCATGAACCACAGCAAGCCAGGCCTCCCTGTCCATCACCAACTCCCAGAGTCCACCCAGTCCCATGTTCATTGAGTCAGTAATGCCATCCAACCATCTCATCCTCTGTCGTCCCTTTTGTCCTGCCTCAATCTTTCCCAGCATCAGGGTTTTTTCCAATGAGTCAGCTCTTCACATCAGGTGGCCAAAGTACTGGTGTTTCAGCTTCAACATCATTCCTTCCAATGAACACACAGGACCGATCTCCTTTCAGATGGACTAGCTGGACCTCCTTGCAGTCCAAGGGACTCTCAAGAATCTTCTCCAACACAGTTGGAGTTCAACACAGTTCAAAGGCATCAATTCTTTGGTGCTCAGCTTTCTTTATAGTCCAACTCTCACATCCATACATGACTACTAGGAAAACCATAGCCTTGACAAAACAGAACTTTGTTGGAAAAGTAATGTCTCTGCTTTTTAATATGCTGTCTAGGTTGGTCATAACTTTCCTTCCGAGGAGTGTCTTTTAATTTCATGGCTGCAATCACAATCTACAGTGATTTGGAGCCCAGAAAAAGTCAGCAACTGTTTACACTGTTTCCCCATCTATTTGCATGAAGTGATGGGACCGGATGCCATGATCTTAGTTTTATGAATGTTGAGCTTTAAGCCAACTTTTTCACTCTGCTCTTTCTCATCAAGAGGTTCTTTAGTTCTTCTTCACTTTCTGCCATAAGGGTGGTGTCATCTGCATATCTGAGGTTGTTGATATTTCCCCCAGCAATCTTGATTCAACTTGTGTGTCTTCCAGCCCAGCATTTCTCATGATGAACTCTGCATATAAGTTAAATAAGCAGGGTGACAATATACAGCCTTGATGAACTCCTTTTCCTACTTGGAACCAGTCTGTTCTGGTTTTGGAACCATGTCCAGTTCTAACTGTTGCTTCCTGACCTGCATACAGGTTTCTCAAGAGGCAGGTCAGGTGGTCTGGTATTCCCATCACTTTCAGATTTTTTCAGAATTTATTGTGATCCACATAGTCAAAGGCTTTGGCATAGTCAATAAAGCAGAAATCAATGTTTTTCTGAAACTCTCTTGCTTTTCTGATGACCCAGCAGATATTGGCAATTTGATCTCTGGTTCCTCTGCCTTTTCTACAACCAGCTTGAACACCTGGAAGTTCATGATCCACGTATTGCTGAAGTCTGGCTTGGAGAATTTTGAGCATTACTTTACTAGCATGTGAGGAAGGCTTTCTTATCTCTCCTTGCTATTCTTTGGAACTCTGCATTCAGATGGTTATATCTTTCCTTTTCTCCTTTGCTTTTTGCTTCTCTTATTTTCACAGCTATTTGTAAGGCCTCCTCAGACAGTCATTTTGCCTTTTTGCATTTCTTTTTCTTGGGGATGGTCTTCATTCCTGTCTCCTGCACAATGTCACGAACCTCCGTCTAGAGTTCATCAGGTACTCTGTCTATCATATCTTAGTCCCTTAAATCTATTTCTCACTTCTACTGTATAATCATAAGGGATTTGATTTAGGTCACACCTGAATGATCTAGTGGTTTCCCCACTGTCTTCAATGTAAGTCTGAATTTGGCAATAAGGAGTTCATGATCTGAGCCACAGTGAGCTCCCGGTCTTGACTTTGCTGACTGTATAGAGCTTCTCCATCTTTGACTGCAAAGAATATAATCTATCTGATTTCTGTGTTGACCATTTGGTGATGCCCATGTGTAGAGTCTCCTCTTATGTTGTTGTAATAGGCTGTTTGCTATGACCAGTGCGTTCTCTTGGCAGAGCTCTATCAGCCTTTGCCCTGCTTCATTCTGTACTCCAAGGCCAAATTTGCCCGTTACTCCAGGTACCAATGAACTTGGTAAAGTTAGGCTTAAACTTGTGTGAATCCCAAACTACTCATCTAGAGCCAGAGACCAGGAAGAGAAAGAGAAGTAGGTGGAACCACTTATGTGCTCAGCACAGGAGAAGTAGCAACAATGCAAGCAGAGCCAGAAGGATTCATTTATACAGAGTGTTCAGTCTATGCCAGGAGTTGTGGCGGGCACAGGAGCAAGCCACAGAGGCCAAAAGACCGGACAAAACCCTACTATCACGGAGCTCCTGTCCCAGGTTTCTGACAGTTACTGTCTGAGGAGCTGAAATGACATTATAGAATGGAGGATGATGTTAGGTTAGACAGCCAGGTGAAGGGCCAGACTTGCAACAATCTGACAGTATTCCAGGCAGAGGGCATTGCAAAAGCTCTAAGATCATGGCTAACTCATCATTTTACTGGAAGAGAAAAGTGACTATGGCCAATGCAAAGTGAACAAAGTGGAAACTTGTTGGAAAATGTCTGATGACAAATTGAAGTTCTAATGGAACAATCATTGTTCAAGCATAGAAAACTGAAGTCTGCTGGCAATCGAGGACCTGATCTCAGATAAGCCCACTGAGAACCTCACCTTTCTGTGAACCGTGCCTAACCCCAGCCATTTTTAAAACAAAGATACAACCTTATGTCTTCAAAAGTTGAAGACACAGATTGTTCCCCTTTTTAATTATGCAACTATTTCAGACCTCAAAAAATTGTTACTTAATTTACATCCATACTTCTTGCCATTTTCCTGATAAATAGTCCATGGAACTAACCAACGTTGAGGGTTTTGCCTTTGTAAATCTCCATTTTGTAGTCTGGTGGAACACAATTCAAGTGCTTCTCAAATCTGTGTCTCCCAGACTAGTCTTAAATCTCAAACCAACACTCTTTTATTTATATCAGATATCCAGTTCTGAAGTTTTAGTTAACTAACATGTCCAAGAGGTAAGTAGGGACCAGATTACATAAATCCTTGCACAGACGAGTTTGGATACTATTCTACTTGGAAGAGTTGATGGATTTAATAGGAGAGAAACAGTAAGATTTACACTTTAATAACTTAGCCTTGTTGATATAACCTGCATAAAATATTCTATCTCCTTTCAGGTTT
This sequence comes from Antilocapra americana, assembly GCA_007570785.1. Classification (NCBI taxonomy): domain Eukaryota; kingdom Metazoa; phylum Chordata; class Mammalia; order Artiodactyla; family Antilocapridae; genus Antilocapra; species Antilocapra americana. Next base: position 25,222,795 of record ML662442.1, read on the forward strand.
TTTTTTTTTTTCACCACTCACAATTTTCATGTTTATTTCTTATGGCACACAATAAATGGATTTAAGGTGGCTGTACTTACTGGCAGGCTCAGGTTATGCCTGCTGCCCCAATTTATTATTAACAATACTCTCATTTACTCTGAAGAGTATCCAGGTTTAGACCGTGATTGTCAACCTTTTCCTGAAAAGGGCCCAAGTGCAAGTATTTCTGGCTGTGTAGATCAGGTGACAATGAAACTCTGCCACAACAGTACCAAAGCAAGCCATAGAGAATACGTAAACTAAAGGGGGTAGTTATGTTCCAATAAACCTTTATTTATGGATACATTAATATTATACATGAAGTTCAGTTTTAGTACCATAAAATAAGTCTTTTGACTCTTCCAATTATTTAAAAATATAAAATCCATTTTTAGCTCACAAGCCATATAAAAACAGGTGGGCGAATTTAGTCCAGGGGTTCGTTAATCTCCTGTTTAAGATTATAAATTAGATGGTGACCCTTACAATTGTCATTTATTGAGGACTTATTATGTGCCAGGCAGTCATCACAACAAGCCTAGGAGGTACATACCAGCTGTAAATGTATTTTGTAATAATAAACAGAGTCATAAACAAAGGCAAGTCTAAGGAACTCACCACCCAAGTCTCCATGCTAAGAAGTGGCAGAAAGCCTAGCTGAAGGGGCTAAATAACATCACAATCAACTTTCATTCCCTCCCTCCTGATGCACCTTTCTCCTCCATCATCTTTTTAGTTCTTGCCTAGTTTCAATCTCCTTTTATCCACTACTCCTCTTCACTTTTCTTTGTTCATGCCTTCTTTTCCATAGTCTATCAAAATTATAATTACAATCTAGTTATATGCCTAGGACTTGGGGGGAAAAAGCCAAAAATCAGATTGCATAGAACAAAGAAGAGTCCCTTCAACCTTTATAGTCAAATATTTCTAGTTTCTTTTAAAAATTTTCTAAATATAAATATTCCCTTCATAATCCTAAAAAGAAACCAATTTTCCCCCTAAGCATTAGCTTTCTAGGTAAAATATACCTATTATCTAATTTCATTGTATTTTTCTTATAACAACCAGTTAAATAACTGTCATAGCAGTATTTTATTTGCAATTGTCTTGTGAGTAAATCCCTAATTCTCACTTCCTTGTATCTATAAGAAAACGGTGTCAAGTTAAACAAGATCCAGATAAGTTACTTCCATTCTTAAATCTATGATACACTATAGTCCTAACGCATTAAGGTAGGAATTTTGCCACCATAGTGAGGATTTGTGGTTCTATATTTCAAACAACTCTCTTTACAAATGAATTTTTGGAACACAGGTTGTTCTTTGAATTGGAGGCTTTCAGGACATGCTGCCAAACCCTTCATGATTTTAAATCATTTTGCAAGTGTTTATTTAATGGTGACTGTCTATTTTGCTAGTACAGATGGATGAAAAGGAAGTTACTTAATTCCAGGACCACTTTCACTATTGAAGCTTCTTTCCAACAATAAGGCAGCAGTAAAACTCAAATAGTATATAAATGTCAGCAAAATCTTATGAACAAATTGCTGCCCAAGTCATTTTGTTTTAGTGTCTTTTATTTGGAAAAACATACTTTTTAAGAGAGGAGAAAAAAAGATGCCATTTGATTGTTGAGATACACTACTATTTTCTACTAAATTGTTGTTAAAGACTTAAAAAAATCAAGTTGAAGCTGCTGATTTAAGTTGCTCAGTTCATGTCAATTTCTGAAAATGTTAAGCATGGCATTAAAATCAAAGATGCATTTAAGGGAAAACATACACTTAGTTTGGAGGGATGAATGAGAACAACCTGTTTTGTTCACATTAAGCCTGCAGTTTTATCAACACTGGGTACACATGGGAAAGACAGAGTGAGTGTTTATAAGCTCTCAGAAAGGATTGATTTTTACAGGTCCCTGATTTAGCTGGAAGAGGTGCCTAAATATTTAGTTTCAAAAAGGGTTAATGGATTTAACCTTTTGAAAAATATATTTTTCCAAGTGCATATAACATGATGGATAGTTTACTGAATGCACACAGGTAAACATAGGTGAAAACAAATTAATTGGAAGGTATAAGGTTTATTGTTTTTTGTTTTTTCTTGATAGATGGATCTCATTATTTTCCTTGGGCAGACAAAGCCATAACAGTTTCCAGAGAAAGGAGAAGTGACAGCTCCAGGAAACTGCTTACAGATGGACAGCCAGCAGGCTAAAATATTATTGTGTCCACCTCATCAATAAGCTGGCTCCATGAAGAGTGGCAATTATTCTTTTCCTGCTTATGCTGCCTTTGGAAGGCATGAAGACAATTATTGATAGCTGGGTATGCAGAACAAAATACATACAGCAACACAAACCCATTTACTATGGCAAATCCATATCAGAGACCACTGACTTTCATGCCAGTATTTTAAAACAGCAACATGTACCCATCGATGTCTTAAGAGGATTATGCTGATACTGTGTTTTGTTGAAATCCTGTTAATTATTAATGATGCATATTATTCACCTATATTTAGAAAGTCTGTATTGTGTACTGAAAAGAGGGAGAGAAACATCACTGAGTGGACGGAGGTGTTTTCAATCTTCCACACTCATGAATGTCACAACTGGTCTTTATCTACCAAAGAGCTTCCTTAAGCTTTGTGTGATAATTTTATCAAAAGAAATTAATGAAAATAAAAATTTATATAAAATCAAAAACTATCAATGCTTGTTAACCATCAGGAAACAAGATACACAGCTTTATTATTTTTTTTTCACATGAGAAAAAAAGTGGAGTACCAATTACTGTGTAGAATTAAAAAAAAAAAAACCCTCCGTTAAAGGCACAACACAATAAATGACAGATTCCAGGCTTCAGCATAAAGCTAAAGGGATTTCAATGGGCTCATTACTTTTATTATCCTGCATTGCTCAGCCAAACCTCCAGTGAGGCTGTGTTTAGGCACAGGATCTGCTATGTACTTGCAGAAATGTGGGCAATGGATCAGCTCACCTGAAACCAGTAGAACAGACATGCAAAATCAGGGCATACAAATGCTATACTTATTCTGCTGAATGCAGAGAGGAGAAAGGTATTAAGCAGGAAAGGAGTTGAGAGAAAAATGGCAGTTTCAACCACAGCAGTCAAACCTCGCCATATTAAATCACATAGTTTAAAGTACTGTGGATATCCTCATGGCTTTTCTTTTTAGGATATCCCTTTTCCTGGCATTTATATTCCAAGATAGATGAAAAGGATTCACATTTTTAATTTTAACAAACTGCAGAATAGCAAAAGTGCCTTTCTTTTTTTAAAGTCAGTCTAAATGAGAGAACATGACTTATACACTGCAACATTTTTTGGATTGTTCCTGGGCTTGAAGGGCATGGTGATTAACTGTGCTGCCTTATTCTAGAGTTGAACAATTATCCAATAATCAGAGATTCCATCCAGAGCTGCCATGACTACACTAAGGAGACCCTTGTTCCCAGTTTTCCTAAATGTTTAATCTCTGAGGACTAGAGAGAGGGGTTCATTCAAAGGTGAATTGTCTTTCTGGGTGTAAAAGAGCAATGGATAATTAGAACAAGCAACAACTAAATATCCTCCACCTAATTCCCAAATCAGCTGCCATTTTTAACTGCAATCTTGAAAAACTATAGGTTTCTCAGTCTATGATACAATCACTGTTTTTTATTTAAAAGATTCCCAGGGTGCTGGTATCCAAAAAGAAAATATTATCCATTCAATAGTGACACAATGTTTTTTATTTTAAATTATGTAGTCTTTTTATGCTGCTTTTTGGAATTTCATGAGATAGCAACTAAATGTAGCTGTAAGGGGGAAAAGCATACTGAAACCCTTATGAGAATGAGACAAGTCAATTTTTCACCTCCCTATGAAAACTGTTCAGGTGACAGGATTTTTTAAATGGGCAACATATACAATAGTCTAAGGCTCCTCAGGTGGCTCAGTGGTCAAGAATCTGTCTGCTGAACAAGAGACAGGTGTTTGATCCCTGGGTTGGGAAGATCACTGGAGAAGGAAGTAGAAACTCTTTCCAGCATTCTTGCCCAGGAAATCCCATGGACAGAGGTGCCTGGCAGGCTACAGTCCATGGGGTTGCAAACAGCATTTAATAACCACAAGAAGTCAAGAGAAATCATATTCGAAACACATTTCATTTGAATTTCAACTAAGTTTGTGAATTATTTATTCTAGCTAAAAAAAAACCCTAATGTCAATGACATATAAAAAAACTTTTGAAATATATTGAAATAATCCATCAAGAAAATTCTTAGATTATTATCTTACAGCATTTTAAAATAAAACTGACAATACCACAGGAAGGGACATCACTGGTTCTTCTAATCATGTCATGAAGGAGGGCAGTGATGGAGCCGCTCACTTCCCCCAAGGACCAGGGTTCTGAACGCAGTAAGGATCCCTTTTTTCCACATTCCCCTCCTCCTGCTTCTCAGAGCCTGATAGGAAAGCCCTGTGTATTGTGTGGGTGTGTGTTCCCAGGAGGCACCCACTGGAAGTCAAGAGCTCATTCATTCCTTGACCTCTGTGAGCAGGGATTCAGGTCATAGGGAATCGGGTTTGCTTAGAAAGGAAGTCAGGCATTCTGACCTTTTGGCTAGCGGAGGGGAAGGGAGGAAACTGTCCAAAACTCAGAGTGTATTGCCAGAAATCTTGGGCAGAGAAAGCACTACCTGAAATGTTTGCCAGATGTCATTGATGGGCTAAAGGCAGTCCGCGTTGGTATTTTAGATTTCTTCATATGTCTAGGTTATCTGTGGCAGATGGACTGTGTATCCTAGTAACATTAAGTACATGATTAGAAGAACCTAGGAATATTCTTGTAACATAGGCACCAATTTGTAACAAGTACTGTTTAATAAAATTTATAAAATGAAATTTGTGTGCCTGGACATGTTCTTCCTGTACTACAAAGCCCCCTTGGTCTCGTGCTCAATACTGTTTCTGTCTGTTGTTACCATAACCCTTAGGCAAAAATCCTACCATTTCCAAGGACTCATTTTCATTGAGCTCTGTCCTGACACCCTATGTGTCCTCTACCATGACCAGTCCACCGACAGAGGAGAAATCTCTTACTCGATTTCTCATCTGTGTTTTTTGTAACCTTTCCTTAAGAGACAAGGTGAAATTACGGGAAAAACCAGCTTTGACTCAGAACTGCCTTGAAACTCATCTTTACATCTTTCTTGGTGTGATTTTATCCAAATCCCAATAATTATCAAAATTTGACTTGTCTTTAGAATACTTCTGTGAAGACAGACAAATATATCCAAGCTCCCTCACCAAATATAAATACTACTTCTATTCATGCCATGGATTACACTACTTTCTTTCCTTCGTTTTAAACACACTGAAACATCTTACAACACTCTTACACTTGTAAGCATCAGTCCCACTGTTGTTTTCTCCATCTTTGCATACTTTGAAATCTGGGAGAATAACAATCCTAACAATAAAATCACTGCTCCTAGAATCTTGTAACTGCTAGATTATCCAGATTAACATGCATGATTCCTGCACATATTTTTTCTCCTCAAGCCCTTTAGTAGATACACCCTCATAAGCTCATCTGTGCACGTATTTCAATCCTTACTACAGACAGGAGACCGTCTTCTCAAAAGAAAAAACAAGCTTATGTATAGGTGGACTGAATCCACTCCTTAGAAAACAGGCCTTCATTATGCATTAAGAGCACACAAAGGATCAAGCAGTGAGCACTGTTTAAACACCAGCACTGCCTGTCTTGGGGAACTGTCTGGATCATGAACTGTCTTTGATAGTAACTTAGTACTGTAATGATCCTGCTACACCTATGCAGGTATAGCAAACGGTCCATTGCCAAGAGTTCTGGTCTAGGACAGGCATATTTAGTGGCCAATGAAATGCTGACATCAGAGATTGAAAAAAAAAGAGAGGCATGACTAAAAAGATTCAGTCTCTGGCTTTCAACCATTATTCCACAAAACACGAGCTGCAAGCATTCTCCCCTGATTTGGCACTGTTACCTGCTATTGGATATCATGTATATGTTGGCCAGTGCCCCAGATGTTAAATTTAAGACACTAATCATTGTTGCTTGTCCCCAAACCTTTTTCCTTCAGCTTCTTCTTTCCGTCCTCTCTCCTGCTCCCTCACTCTCTCCCCGCCTTCCCCCCAATCCCTGTCCCATCCTCATCTCTTTTTCATGTGTCTCCCTAATTTCCCAGTCTTCCCTAGTTTAGCCTTTTCTCTTTCCTACATTCAGACCAGTGGAGTCCGAGATTAGTCAAAGGAGCTAAGCCCCAGATATGAAGGCCAACTCACACATGCCTTCTATTATCAACATGACTTCTCTTCTGACTTTCTTCATCCTCACATTAACTGAAAGTGATATTTTCCATTCCTTGGATGACTCTGTACATTTTGGTGGATCATTTTGTACAACTGCCACATTCTGCCATCTATTACAATTGCTCATGTAAACAGCTTATTTATTTTTTAAAGCTTATCTTGAAAAGCATGTATCTTTGTATTTTTTAGGCAAAAGTGTTTTATTAATTAGTATGTTCTAATAACTTCTGTAACTTTTGTATTAGGCCATCCTTTATCAAATATTGTATTTCTTTTTGTTAATCATTTACTAAGCAGTCCAAATAAAATTTAGTTTCCACTCTCCAAGCACTTTTGCTTTCTAACATTAAAAAGCATTCAAATAAAAACACTTAGACATTTTATATATAATCTATGCTCCTCCACACTATTCTCTTAGTAGGGCATGCTTTTTCATACTTGTGAAATACCTGCAAAGGGCCTAGGTTATTTGACTGTGAGCATTAAATACAAATAGACTGCAAGAATCAAATACAAATGAAGTAGTTTTGGGAGCTAGGCACAAAATATTAAGATGCAATTCTAACTCTTTTATCTGAAATCAGTATACCTATGACTTATGACTTTCTGGTTAAAGACCTGTTGTTTTAACAGATGATAAATATACTTATCCAAGCTGCTATCAGTATGATTACACAGACTCAGCCTTATTGTTTATGAATAAATATCCATGTTTAGATTTGAGTATTGCCCACAAATTATATACACAGCACTGTATACTCAGTCAAGTAAAAACTCAATGACACCATATTATATGTTAAAATAACATATGATAATATTTATCATATGTTATATTTCATTTACCTCTGCATTCTCAATTCCACAAACAGTTACTTTATGTTCTTGGTATCTGCCCAAACCGCCTTCTTTGTATATTTGTATTTACCTATAAAAATGCATACATATTGTTTTATATATGCTTTTTGTATATGTATTTTTGTATACATCTTTGAAACTACAGAGTTTAGCAATTTACATATTCTTATGAAATTTTCTATTTTTACTAAAGTTTATATAACATCCAAGTATACTGATAAAATATAGGTGTCATGACTCTCTTTTTATTCTTGCATGTTATTATGATTTATCACATTTTACCACTCCATTCACCAACGGATGACATGGAGGGTGGACACCTCACTGTTATAGACAATCCTGAAGTGAACATCCATGGCATAGGTTTGTGTATATTGTTTTCTTAGTGAAATTTTATTCAGTTTCAACTTTTTATTTAAGGGTCATTTTTTACAATAGTTCATGCTCTAAAGGGCAAATATTCATTCAAGTTAAACCGTGAAAATGAGAATACACCACTTAATGCTACCTATCATTAATATAAAACTGATGTTTAAAGCATTAAGCATCTGAGAAATATATGTGGGGGGAAAATTAACTTTTTTCATTTTGAAAAAGGACGGTAAACTTAACAGTCACCTCAAAAAGAGCCTGACTGCATCTTCTATCTAGTGACAGTATGTAAATCATTTAGAACACAAAACAAACATAATCTAACACTTGCGATAGTGGTATCTTCAAGATAAAGTGACTTTTTCTATGAATGACCTTCAGAGTAAAATAGTGGGGTACCATTGACTCTATACGTCTCAAAGGTAATGGATTACACTTAGAAAGTAAGGCTTTCTTGAAAACTCCAGGTTTGGAAACTAATCAGGAGGAAGTTGGTGAAAATGAACACATAATAAGCATGACTAAATCACGGTGGATGGTAACTAAGCCATTAAAGTAAAATACGTTTACACCTTGACAAGAAAGCTATGACAAACCTAGACAGTGTATTAAAAAGTAAAGACATGATTTTGCTAACAAAAGTGTGTATAGTGAAAGCTATGGTTTTTCCAGTAGTCATGTACCAACGTGAAAATTGGACCATAAAGAAGGCTGAGTGCCAAAGAATTGATGCTTTTGACTTTTGGTGCTGGAGAAGACTCTTAAGAGTCCCTTGGACCATAGGGAGATCAAACCAATCAATCCTAAAGGAAATCAACCTTAAACATTCATTGGAAGGACTGATGCTGAAGTTTCAATACTTTGACCAACTGATAAGAGCCAACTCACTGGAAAAGACCCTCAGGCTGGGAAAGATTGAGGGTGAGAGGAGAAGGGGTGACAGAGGATGAGATGGTTAAATAGCATCATCGACTCAATCAACATGAATTTGAGCAAACTCTTGGAGAAAGTGAAGAAAAGCAGAGCCGCATGTGCTAGAGTCCAGGGGTTGTGAAGAGCTGGACATGACTTAGCATTCCAATCCCTAAGAAAGGCAATGCCAAAGAATGCTCAAACTAACACACAATTGCACTCATCTGACACGCTAGTAAAGTAATGCTCAAAATTCTCCAAGCCAGGCTTTAACAATACATGAACCGTGAACTTCCAGAATAAAAGCTGGTTTTAGAAAAGGCAGAGCAATCAGAGAAGTTGCCAAAATCTGTTGGATCATCAAAAAAGCAAGAGAATTCCAGAAAAACACCTATTTCTGCTTTATTGACTATGCCAAAGTCTTTGTGTGGATCACAATAAACTGTGGAAAATTCTTAAAGAGATGGGAATACCAGACCACCTGACCTGCCTCTGGAGAAACCTGTATTCATGTCAGGAAACAACAGTTAGAACTGGACATGGAACAGACAGGTTCCAAACAGGAAAAGGCTGTATATTGTCACCCTGCTTATTTCACCTATATGCAGAGTACATCATGAGAAATGCTGGGCTGGAGGAAGCACAAGCTAGAAATTGAGACTGCCAGGAGAAGTATCAGTAACCTCAGATATGCAGATGACACCACCCTTATGACACAAAGTGAAGAACTAAAGTGCCTCTTGCTCAAAGTGAAAGAGGAGAGTGAAAAAGTTGGCTTAAAACTCAACATTCAGAAAACTAAGATCATGGCATCTGGTCCCATCACTTCATGGGAAATAGATGGGGAAACAGTGACAGTTTATTTTGGGGGGCTCCAAAATCACTGCAGATGGTGACTGCAGCCATGAAATTAAAAAGGTTCTTGCTCCATGGAAGAAAAGTTATGACCAATCTAGACAGCATATTAAAAAGCAGAGACATTACTTTGCCAACGAAGGTCCATCTAGTCAAGGCTATGCTTTCTAGCAGTCATGTATGGATGCGAGAGTTTGAGTATAAAGAAAGCCTAGAACTGAAGAATCGATGCTTTTAAACTGTGGTGTTGGAGAAGACTCTTGAGAGTCCCTTGGTCTGCAAGGAGATCCAACCATCCATCCTAAAGGAAATCAGTCCTGAGTGTTCATTGGAAGGACTGATGTTGACGCTGAAACTCCAATAGTTTGGCCACCTGACGCAAAGGGCTGACTCATTTGAAAAGACCCCAATGCTGGGAAAGATTGAGGGCATGAGGAGAAGGGGACAACAGAGGATGAGATGGTTGGATGGCATCACCAACTCAATGGACATGAGTTTGAGTAAACTCCAGGAGTTTGTGATGGACAGGTAAGCCTCGCGTGTTGCAGTCCACGGGGTCGCAAAGAGTCAGACAACTGAGCAACTGAACAGAAGTGAAGTAGCAACTGAACAACAACAAATGTTGCTAGAGAAACTACGTAGTACCACGCCCTCGCATTACTCCTCATTCCAGTGTGAGTGACTCTCCCATAATTGTGTATTGGGATGAGCACTCCACTGTAGTTCCAACCCCACCTTTGTCTCTTACAAATCACCTATATATGGAAAGATATAAATTATTTGAGGCTTAGATTCATCTTTAAAATGGACCTAACAGTATCCCTTCACAGAGCTGTTCTGTATATTAAAATTAGGTGTGAAAGTTCTGTAAAGTTCAAAGCAGCATACAGATTAGTGAAACAACCTTCCTGCCACATTTTAAATGTGCCTTAGAGCAAAGTGGGCTATAGCCACCACTCCACCTGCTCGCCCACCCCAAGCAGTCAGGAGCATCTGGGAGTGACACTGTTATGGGCCACTTTTGCGGTTTCTCCTTTAGTGACACAACTTCCACTTCCCTTTTACCTGTAACAAGCTAAATTACGTACGCTTTATCTTCTATTCAGTCTTTTAATGAATGTCACTAAACCACTCCTTCCAGGGAGGCCAAGGCTAAAGTCATTCCGTTCTCCTAAATGAACTTAAGCAACACGACCAAATCATTTTGGTCCATTTCACGGCATCCCATTCAGTGTCTTAGCAGCACAAACTCCAAGTTTCTTCCCCAAAATAGCTAATGGAGAAGGAAAAGATGACTGGCTTGCTAATAAATAAACGGCCATTTATAACATCACACAATGCTATTTCTGAATGGCATTTATGAGTTGCTATTAATAAAAAACTGTTCTTTCTGAACTCCCATACAGCTGTCTTTGAAGTCACTAATAATCGTTCTAACACAAAGCTTCATTCCTTTTCTCCAAAAGGCTCTAAGCACTGGGGAGACATTATCTAATTAACCCTAATGCATGCAGAGAGGCTCTGACGGGGTGTTTCAGAAGACAAAAAATGTCTATTAATTTCACCACGACTATCGTTAAAATATTATCTGTTCAAATGCAAGTATAAAACACAAGTCTTTAGCCACAGGAATTCACTTAATTTAAATTGCTTGTAAAAAAAAATGGATTTCTACTGACAAGTATTATGTGCTATAAACTTAACCTGTTAAAACAGATTACTTCAAAGGCATATCCTTAAGTTATTTTGACTCACATGTATTTCTCTCTCCCTACAAAAAGAATAAAATTATAAATATTTTAAGACCTTAATCATCTCCAAAGTTCCTAAAATGTCTTGCTGGCTCATAGGTACAATGGATTCTACACAACCCTGGTCCTAATTTTTAGACTTTGTATCATTTGAAACACAACTTTTACAAAAAATAGGAAAAACTGAGATGCTTTTGCATGAAGTATATTTAAGTATTGGGTTTAAGTGGATGAATAGCCCTACATAAATTGAGGAACAAAGATGACTATGAAAATAAATTTAGTTTGGCTTCTTTGTGTGAAGTGCAAGGACACAGAGTTACCAAAATTTAACTTAGTTAACCACATTGGCTGAAGCAAGTCAGGCTAAAGAACACAAATGACTTTCTTGCCAATCTCTTTGTCTGGTGGAGTTTTTCAAGGAAACTCAGTGAGCCCCAAGCCAGGCTGACCCATGTGCCTCCAGAATGTAGTGAGTAGGGTGATACGGATACTCATTCAGCTCATCATGCAACTAGAAGATGTGACCCAAGATCTTTAACCTCACTGAAGTCAAAATCATGTACCTTCCTTCTTCTGTAGACAGCTACCTCAAGCAGTGCCCTGATCGGTTGAAAAGTGAAAGTCGCTCAGTCATATCTGACTCTTTGCAACTCCATGGACTGTAGCCCACCAGTCTCCTCTGTCCATGGAATTCTCCAGGCAATAATATTGGAGTGGGTAGCCATTTCCTTCTCCAGGGGAGCTACCCAATCCAGGGATCAAACCTGGGTCTCCTGCATTGCAGACAGATTCTTTAACCAGCTGAGCCATCAGGGAAGCCTGCCCTGATCAGTTACACTAAGTGAAATCCCTTTGTTCTATGTTCTATTAGTAAACTAATTTCTTTGGCAAGACTCATCATCTTTATAGTTACTCTGCTTCTATGTATAAATGGTACTAAAATCTATATATTCAGTGATACCAAGGATAACACTTCACTCTTCAGTCCCAATTTAGCACACTGTTAGGCATATTATTTAATATATTCTGATGAGGGATGGATGGGGGCTTTGATGGATAAAGCAGCTACATTTATTGACTACATCTCCTAGGTCTTCTGAATCCCAATGGGGCTTTGAAGTAGCTGGGAGAGATCTGGAAGAATCAGAGAGGAGAGGTCATAGGAACTCCTGAACCTCTCTTGCATTTTAGGAAATATATTGGGGAATATTCACATACATTGTTTTCAGTTGGGAATGCATAAGGCCTTACTTTTTAGAATCATTTAGCATTCATCTTGTAATACCCATTATATGCAAGAAACTATGGTGGGCCATGTGTGAATTAGCATATGAACTCAAACGAGCAATGAAAAGTGCTTCCTTTTAATTTTAAACACAATTTTAAATTGGGACTTCTACAATTATGAAAATAAAATGAGAGTTGACTAAAAAACTGTCAAGGCCATGACAACTCAAAAGTCAATGCTGAATATAATTAAGTGAGCTTTAAAAGTTTTGTCATCTTATAAATGGAACTAGGACCTAAACAATAAGCACAACAAAAATATGTTTTCAAACAGATTCTACTTATGCTCTTCAAGAACATTTGCTAAATTCATACTATAAGTCATGCTCAATTCACTGTTTCAGTTTTTAATGATCAATAAAGTCCAGAATAGAGACCTAGTATGATTGAGAGATACACTTAGGAAAATTACTCTAAGAGCATTAAACAGTTTTCATGTGTCTCCAAAACACATTGCTTTTTCTTTGCTTATTTTCCTATTGACAGCTAAACTTTTCAATTCTTCATATCAAATATGAACATAGCTTTCAATTAATTGATAAACATCACAGAGACTCAAAAATATCCCCTACAATTTAGAGCCTAGAAGGCATTTTATTCTCTTGCACATTCGCAGAAGTAACTGTCAGTCTTGTGTAGATACTGGCATATTTTCCCCTACTAGAGGGAAAGATTGGTCAGTAAGAAAGGAAGGTTTACTGATACTGTCTTAACAGTAGTCAGTGCAGAAGTCTTTCTGAAATATTTAAATCTTCCTCATTCTCCTTATATCAATTATACAGAAGCTTGTTTAATTGTGTACAAATCAGGTGATCTCCAAGCTCTGTCCTGCCTCTCTTCTAATTTAGTACATTAATGGGACCATTCTCAGTCACCCTAATAGCTTCTTCTCCCATCTAGATGATTCTTTTCAATGCTGTAACTCTAGCCCAGGTCTCTTTTTCTTCCGTACATAATTCTATCAGAATACATTGTCTCCAAGAGAAAATATGACCATATTTTTTCCCCTCTTCAAAATCCTACATTGGCTCCTCACTGAATGCTGCAAAGTCCAAACTCCATGAGGTTGTTGGTTGCTTATGTGCTCAGTTCAGTTCAGTCACACAGTCATGTCCAACTCCTTGTGACCCCATGGTCTCCAGCACTCCAGGCCTCCCTGTCCATCACCAACTCTCGGAGTTTACTCAAACTTATGTCCATTGAATCAGTGATGCCATCCAACCATCTCATCCTCTGTCTTCCCCTTCTCCTCCTGCCTTCAATCTTTTCCAGCATCAGGGTCTTTTCAAATGAGTCAGTTCTTCATATCAGGTGGCCAAAGTATTGGAGTTTCAGCTTCAGCATCAGTCCTTCCAATGAATATTCAGGACTGATTTCCTTGAGGATTGACTGGTTGGATCTCCTTGCAGTCCAAGGGACTCTCAAGAGTCTCCTCCAACACCACAGCTCAAAAGCGTCAATTCTTCAGCTCTCAGCTTTCTTTATAATTCAACTCTCACATCCATACATGATTACTGGAAAAACCATAGCTTTGACTAGACGGACCTTTGTTGGCTCTTTATGGCCACCAGGCTACCCCTGTCCATGAGATTTTCCAGGCAAGAATACTGGAGTAGGTTGCCATTTCTCCTCCAGGGGGTCTTCCCAACCCAGGTATTGAACTCACATCTCCATACCTCCAAAACCATGTCATATAAAAGCCACTATAACCTGAGTCCAGGTGCTTTTGTGGCATGACCACTATGCCTACTTTACCTTCCCAACTCGAGGTATTCCACCTGCTTCCAATTCTCATAAAACACTGGCTGCTGTTTCTTTGCTTTTCTCATGCATTGTCCCCTCCTGGAATGTATCCTCCCACCCACCTCATCCATGCACACACTCATCTTTATGGGGATCACTTCATCTTCTAAGGAGGGTCTCCTCATGAGCATATCAAGATAAAATCAGCAACTCAATAGTCAATTTTTCATTATATTTCTTCATCAAGATGCCAGATTATACAAATATTTTCATTCATCACACATCCTCCTCTCCCCCTTAAGTTTCACTTTCTTGCATCTCAGAAAATATACCAACCATACTGTTTTTCCCTTCCTACGTCTATCTTTTTTCACATCCCTGCAATACTCCTCAGTGAATGTTATCATGCCATGAAGTAAAAGGGCTTGTGGGTGAAGTTGTAATGGAAGTTGGGCCCATCAGAATTCTAAAAATATGAAAGGAAGCATAAACCCATGGTGATATCATGACAATGTATGGCAAAAACAATAATAAAAAAAAAATCAATCCATTTTTTGACCCAAAACTCAAGTCCTTAAACTGTAAATAATTTCCTCTTTCTGTAATATTTTGAATGACTAATCCAATATATTTTTCTGGATTTACAAGTCTCACTTTGGCATAAATAGATTGGAAACATCATAAAGATTGTATTTTCAGCTACAGAAGTACACATAGGTTAATCTGAACATTTAACACATCTTTCCTGACATTTTTGCTGATGTTTTCTTAAGTTTCAGACATCTGTCTGTCCCTATCATGTAAATATATTAGGTTGGTACAAAGGTAATCATGGTTTTGCACTGTTGAACTTTGCCATTTGATATTGGAATATCATCTTAAATAAACATGATTATGTTATACAACATTTTAACATGCATTTCTCACTTTATGTTTTATGCTAATCACTTATTACTTGTTGTTTATTTTATGTTTATTTTAGACTATAGAAATGATGTTAGACTATAAGCAAAGTCAAGTGATTTTCTTATTTGAGTTCAAAATGGGTCATAATGCAGCAGAGACAACTCACAACATCAATGATGCATCTGGCCCAGGAACTGCTAATAAATGTACAGTACATTGGTGGTTCAATAAATTTTGCAAAGGAGATGACAGCCTTGAAGATGAGGACAACAGTGGTTGGCCATCAGAAGTTGACAACAACCAACATCAGCATCATCGAAGGTGATCTTCTTACAACTACATGAAAAGTTGACACAGAACTCACCGTCTGCCATTCTATGGTCATTCAGCATTTGAAGCAAATTGGAAAGGTGAAAAAGCTCAGTAAGAGAGTGCCTCATGAGCTAACCGAAAATCTAAAATAACTGTCATTTAGAAGGATCATCTTCTCTTATTCTAGGCAACCACAACGGACCATTTCTTGATCAGATTGTGATGTGTGATGAAAAGTGAATTGTATATGACAACTGATGATGACCAACTCAGTGGATACACTGAGAATAGGCTCCAAAGCTAAACTTGTACCCCCCAAAAAGGTCATGGTCACTACGTGTTAGTCTGCTGCCCATCTGATACACTGCAGCTTTATCAGTTCAGTTCAGTTCAGTTGAGTTGCTCAATTATGCCCAACTCTTTGTGACCTCATGGACCTCAGGACGCCAGGCCTCCTGTCCATAACCAGCTCCTGAAGTTTACCCAAACTCATGTCCATTGAGTTGGTGATGCCATCCAACCATCTCATAGCTTTCTGAATCCCTGCAAAACCATTACACCTGAGAAATATGCTCAGCAAATCAATGAGATGCACTGAAAATAGCAACACCTGAAGCCAGCACTGGTCAACAGAAAGGGTCCAACAATGCTCAACCACATATCGCACAATCAATACTTCAAAAGTTAAATGAACTGAGGTATTATGTTTTGCCTCACCCGCCATATTCACCTGACCTCTCACCAACTGACTACCACTTAAAGCATCTCAACAACCTTTTGCAGGGAAAATGCTTCCACAACTGGCAGGAGGCAGAAAGTGTTTCAAGAGTTCACAGAGTCCCAAGGCACAGATTTTTATGCTATAGTAATATACAAACTTATTTCTCATGGCAAAAATGTATTTGTAATGGTTCCTAATTTGATTGATAAAAATGTGTTTGAGCCTAGTTATAATGATTTAAAATTCACTGTCCAAAATTGCAATTACATTTGCACCAATCTATTATCCTATGTATACTTGTCTTCATAAATTAATGAAAATTATTTGTTCAGGAATTAATTAGAAGAGATCTATTGATTTGTATATACTTGTTGTTATTCTTTTTTTTTCTACAAAGTAATAGTGAGTTAAGTACCACACAGTTTGAGACTATCCCATTTTCTTTTCTACAATTTGTGCAAACATTGCTGGATCATTGAAAAAGCAAGAGATTTCCAGAAAAACATCTATTTCTGCTTTATTGATTATGCCAAAGCCTTTGACTGTGTGGATCACCACAAACTATGGAAAATTCTTAAAGAGATGGGAATACCAGACCACCTGACCTGTCTCTTGAGAAACCTGTATGCAGGTCAGGAAGCAACAGTTAGAACTGGACATGGAACAACAGACTGGTTCCAAATAGGAAAAGGATTACATCAAGGCTGTATATTGTTACCCTGCTTATTTAACTTATATGCAGAGTATATCACGAGAAACACTGGGCTGGAAGAAGCACAAGCTGGAATCAATATTGCTGGGAGAAATATCAAGAACCTCAGATATGCAGATGACACCACCTATATGGCAGAAAGCGAAAAGCAACGAAAAAGCCTCTTGCTGAAAGTGAAAGAGGAGAGTGAAAAAATTGGCTTAAAGCTCAACATTTGGAAAACAAAAATCATGGCATCTGGTCCCATCACTTCATGGGAAATAGATGGGGAACCAGTGGAAACAGCGTCAGAC
This sequence comes from Antilocapra americana, assembly GCA_007570785.1. Classification (NCBI taxonomy): domain Eukaryota; kingdom Metazoa; phylum Chordata; class Mammalia; order Artiodactyla; family Antilocapridae; genus Antilocapra; species Antilocapra americana. Next base: position 25,239,902 of record ML662442.1, read on the forward strand.
TTTATTTTCTTGGTCTCCAAAATCACTGCAGATGGTGATTTCAGCCATGAAATTAAAAGATGCTTACTCCTTGGAAGGAAAGTTATGACCAACCTAGATAACATATTTAAACACAGAGACATTACTTTGCCAACAAAGGTCCATTTAGTCAAGGCTATGGTTTTTCCAGTGGTCATGTATGCATGTGAGAGTTGGACTATAAAGAAAGCTGAGTGCCAAAGAATTGTTCCTTTTGAACTGCGGTGTTGGAGAAGACTCTTGAGAGTCCCTTGGACTGCAAGGAGATCCAACCAGTCCATCCTAAAGGAAATCACTCCTGGGTGTTCATTGGAAGGACAGATGTTGAAGCTGAAACTCCAGTACTTTGGCCACCTCATGCGAAGTGTTGACTCACTGGCAAAGACCCTAATGCTGGGAAGATTGAGAGGAGGAGGAGAAGGGGATGACAGAGGATTAGATGGCTGGATGGCATCACAGACTCAATGGACATGGGACTGGATGGACTCCAGGTGTTGGTGATCGACAGGGAGGCCTGGTGTGCTGTAATTCATGGTGTCGTGAAGATTCGGACACAACTAAGTGACTGAACTGTACTGAACTGAGAGATAATCTAAGGAAACATCAATTTTAGTTATTTTCTTTAGTGAAAATCAATCATCTTGAATTTCAAGATTTCAAATGTGTGTTAATATTTTTTTAAGAAAGAATTTATTGTTGTTAAATCTTTAAAGTGTTTACAATCCAAGTAGTCATTAAACCTATACAAATACACAAAATATTTTGAACATCAATGGGAACTGAGGACTCTGCCGAGTCTATAATTGTATATGATTGTATCATCTAGTTATCAAATATGCTACTTACATATGCAACTTAATATATTTAATATGACTTACAAAGAGATGAAAAACACAGATATTACTACATACAGTCTATTCTTTGATGATTTAGCAGGTTATTCACGATCACACAGCACTTCACAGACGTCATTAGCAGCATGAATTAACACTGAAATTCATCCATATGGTGAGGATGATAGAGACGATAGTGAAGATTTCAACCACTGAGATTTTTCAATGTAAGAGAAAACAAGCAATGCATAATATTAGGCAAAACTAGTAAAATACCCATCTGAATATCATTAAAACACGTAAATTTTGTTAGTGTGCACATGGAAAAATAGAAAGAAAAACAGTACAAATGGTGTTAATTCCTGGCCAATGAAAGTATAAGCTATAAAGATATTTACTCTAGCTCTGCAAAAGAAGCAACTGAAGCATCAGGTTTGCTTATGAAAATATGAGGTAAACATAAGGACAGTATAGGTCACAAAATTAATCTGATTCCTACAGCAAGGAGAGTGTGGCTTGATATTCTTAATATTTAATATTCTTAAATAAAGGAAAATATTCCCCTTTAAAAGCAAAAAATCAAAAGCATCTAAAGTCACAGACAGATGGTAAAGAAGTGCTCCAGTGGGGCACAAAGGTCAGAAGAGGACGCTGAAATCTACTGAGACAAGCTGTGTCAGAAAGTCTGATGTCCAGTCCTACAAAGATATCAAGGATGCTCAAGACTAAAGCAATATAACTGATAACTGATATTCATGGCCATATCACTGAGAGTGCTTAACCATACAGCACAAAGTCAAGAGTAGCTAGTTTTTGATTCACAGGTCTGGGATCCTGAGATGTAGGAGAAGAGTTCAGGGGGTCTGCCAAAGTGAGAAGTAACACCCCTTCCTAGGAAAACCACTGCTTTAATCCTTTGTATAGCAATAAGGTAAATTCAGCTGGGTACTAAGAGACAGACTAACCAAATGTCTTTACTCTCTCTTTACCTCCATTAAATCGAGTGTCAAGAATTAGCCAGAAAATTTACACACTGGGCCTGCTCTCTGCTTAAGGAAGGAATTGGTCACTAACCAAAATATCTTGAGTACCAGAGCTAATATCATTCACTGAGTCTTTAAAAGTGGATGACAAACTGGTTGTCTGTAATTATAGCAGAGCTTCTTAAATCACTGTCTGATTGCTGGGGAAGAAGCTTCATTTCCTATGTTGCTTTCCTCAGTGGAATACTTCAGGACACATGACAACACCTTTACCTTATTATGATCGTGCAACTTGCTTTTTAATTACACATTTATAGGCTAGATTTTCCCCCACTTTATTCCCATCTATTTTACTCTCCCACATCACTGTAGTTACATGAAAAACAAGCTGAGATGAACTTTCAACAAAGGGTCAAATCCATGGGATTTAGAGATGATACTTATGTACACTCACACACACACACACCTGTTGCTGCAAATATATCCTGCTTTTAGGAGAACACAGGGATCCAACTGTTGAGTGGTGCACTCTCAGTCTTGCTAGAATCAAAATATGTCACAAGAAAAGTGCAAAGACCTCCCAACACACTGTATGAGTTTGAAGGTCTTCCATGACAGAAACCAGATTGTATAGGGGTTAACTAGAAAGTATGTCATGAGGAAGTGGAAGAAGGACAGGTATTGACCTTTTCCTCCAAACCTAAGATTGGTCATATAAGCTCTCATCTGACATAGGGGCTTTTTGTAAGCACAGATGGCATTTTGAATAGCTTGATACACCCTTCATCATCATGACAGATATCACAGAATCACCCTGCACTACTCCTTTTCAGCAAGCACCTCAAAGATCAAGTGGCAGAGCCCACTCATCACAAGAAGCTTGAGAGCTCAAAGTCTTCCTCCCACGCTCAGAGTGAGGAATCTCTTCTCCCAGCTCCCATATGTTCACCCATCAGAATCACTTGGACAACTGATTACAGTTCAGCTCATTGGGCACCTCCCCAGAGTTTGATTCTGTAATCTGGGATTCTAAATTTTCAGCAAGATCCCCAGTGATTCTCCTGCTGCTGGTCCAGAGATCTCATATTAAGAAGCGCTGCTAGAGACTGGATTTGAAATGTATTTTCTGATTCAGTGACTACCTGACCCTCACTTTACCTTTACCTCCATTTCTTCTTTCCTTTCCTCTTTCTCTCTCTCCATAGAATATGCTTTTATTTAGAAGCTGTGTTCATGACACAAAGTTGAATTAAAAACATTTTTTCTACTTTTAGTGCAATGAAAATACCCTGTGTTCTGTGCTCAGTCATGTTCAGCTCTTTTGCAACCCCTATGGACTGTAGCCCACCAGGCTCCTCTGTCTATGGGGATTTTCCAGGCAAGAATACTGGAGTGGGTTGCCATTTCCTTCTCCAGGGCATCATCCCAATCCATGGATTGAACCGATGTCTCTTGAGCAACTCATGGAAGGTCCATCACCAAGAGTGAATTCTAAGCTAAGCTACAGACTTTGGATATTTATGGTATCTAAACCAGCTGTAACCACTCTGATGATGGGATGGCTGATAATGGGGAGGGTTGCATATTAAGGAGGCGGCAGGAAAAGTTCTGCCTTGCCTCTCAGTTTTGCTATAAACCTAAAAATTCTCTAAAAAAATAAAATACCCCATTATATTTGAAGGGCACTTTTTTCTCTACCAAATAGAGGGAAACTAAGTAAATGAATTTGTAAGCTAAATTCTTTATCACTTAATTTGAATGTTCCTCCTCTGAAATCTACTATCATATGAAATGTTCAAAGGGCTAATGCAGAATCAAATGATCCAGAGAGGCTTGGGAAACTCTGGGTTAAGCAAATGTAAAGTTTCTTTGTTGGAGAACTTTTCAGAGTGTTAGATGAGCTAATGTGTATCAGGACTCTCCAAGAAGTTTTTTTTTTTTGCTTAAATCATTTACAGAGCTTGTTTCATTAGGGAATACTTGTTGGGTGGAACACCAGTGTTCTGGGAATACAATTTGTGAAATAGTATACTCTCCCCAAAAGACTCAGATAAATGACTGATTTAAACTAGGCAGCATCATCTTTTATTTTAAATCACTTCATAAAGAAAGGTATGATTTGTAGATTAGGACACTGTACACATGTGTGAAAGGATTGCTTGTAAGATAACTTCACTCTAATTGGTATAAGCTCACAACTGAAATTTGGTTTTAGTAGACTTATTATTGAATACATTTTCCTAAAATCCTGCAGAAAAAAAAAAGTGAAATACCTTTCTTTTCCATCTTTGGAACTGGGTAGTTATTAGAACACCTGCTAATTAATGTTTCCTGTACTTAATGGAAAAATAGAGATCACAAAAGACAAGTTTCAATTTTCAGATCCAATTATTAAGTCAAGTTTGTGGATTTCATAATTATTTCAATTTAAACTCACACAAGTCTATAATACTATATCAAACGATCATTAAGCTATTAAGTTAAACATTGGATATTTACTGAAAGGGTCAAAGATTGATAAGGATTACTGTTAGTAACCTTTTGAAACCATAATGTATCAATTTCAAACTACATAAAATGGTTTTAAATGTCACTTATACATTGGGATAAGCTGAAAACACATAATCACTGTCTCCACGAATCACCACTTAGCCTCATTTCTAATCCTCTGATGCAGACAAAGGTTACTAGGCTACAGTTTGTGTTTTCTATTTGATAAGCATTAAGTGCTTAATTTCTAGGATTTCACTGATCTTAAGAGACAGGGCAGACACAAACTGCTTCCTAAACAAGAGGAAAAAATTTGTTTTTATAACCTCATCCATAAAGATTTCCTCTTCCCATGAATGTATTTAATATAAAATAACAAGTATAAAACCAAGAAATTCTTATCTCTATATGTCACTACATAAATTCCATAAAACCTTTCTATTTTTCCAAGGCCAAGAGGGCATGCCATTTTTTCATTCATTCACTCCTTCATTCAAACAGTGTGTAATCACTTCCAGGGACATGCAAGGATGATATCAGAACAGAAAATTTTTAAAAAATGGCTAACAAACACATGAAAAGATGCTCAACATCACTCATTATCAGAGAAATGCAAATCAAAACTACAATGAGGTACCACTTTACACCAGTCAGAATGGCTGCCATCCAAAAGTCTACAAGCAATAAATGCTGGAGAGGATGTGGAGAAAAGGGAACCCTCTTACACAGTTGGTGGGAATGCAAACTAGTACAGCCACTATGGAAAACAGTGTGGAGGTTCCTTAAAAAGCTGCAAATAGACCTGCCATATGACCCGGCAATCCCACTGCTGGGCATATACACCGAGGAAACCAGAATTGAAAGAGCCACGTGCACCCCAATGTTCATCGCTGCATTGTTTACAATAGCCAGGACATGGAAGCAACCTAGATGCCCATCAACTGACGAATGGATAAGAAAGCTGTGGTATATATACACAATGGAATATTACTCAGCATTAAAAAAAAAAATTCATTTGAAGCAATTCTACTCAGATGGACGAAACTGGAGCCCATTATCCAGAGTGAAGTAAGCCAGAAGCAAAAACAACAATACAGTATATTAACACATATATATGGAATTTAGAAAGACAGTAATGAGAACCCAACATGGGAGACAACAAAAGGAACGCAGATGTATAGAATAGACTTGTGGACTTTGTGGATGAGGGTAAGGGTGGGATGATATGGGAGAAGGGCATTGAAGCATGTTAATGTCATGTGTCTAATCAATCGCCAGCCCAGGATTGATGCTCGGGACTGGTGCAGCGAGATTTCCCCGGGGGGAGGGCGGAGGGAGGGGGGATCCAGAGGGGAAGCATATGTAAACCCATGGTGATATCATAACAATGTATGGCAAAAACAATAATAAAAAAAATAAATAAATAAATAAAAATAAAAAAAATGAATCAGTAATGTACTAAATTATGCATATATTATACATATATGTATTATATATTTTTCTAGCAGGATGGTTTGACTTAAAGAAATAACTGTATATAAAGCTGAATTGTGCCATAAAGAGTTTCAATGATGGTGAGACAGCTTTTTGATGAGCCCACAAAATTAACTCAGCTGGATAATTCCAGGCACAAAGGCAAAACTTCTCACTCTTCCAAAAAATCAGGAAACCCAGTTTAGGCTGCTTGAGGGAGTCAAGGTGGTGTGAAGAGCAAAAAGACTTACTTCTTTCCCTTACAGTGATTATGTATACTCAACTTCAGCTCTACTGATTAAAAGGAACTTTTCTTCTGATTTCATTTCTCTACTGCAGGTAAGAAAATTCCACTTTTAACATCTTTCAATGATAATTGGAGGATGTTGCAGAAAATACAGATAACTGATCAGCACTTGGGAGGAAGGTTAGTACTCTGCCAAAGCAATTGACCTGCCAAGTAGGAGGTCGAAAAATACCATTTAAATTCTTTCTAGGTGACTGACCTTGTTTAATGCACAGGGAAAGAGCAAAGGGCCCTGAGAGAATCCTACAGGAGCCTGGAACCCCAGGAGTGTGCAGAATCACAGCAGGTGTTCAGGGAGACCAATGGGTACAGTACTCAAGGGAACTTCCGGGCTTGGGGACTGGTCACTCAGTTCTGGTACTTGAGCATCCATATTCAACAAGTTGCAGTTATGACCAGAGAACTACTTCAAGTGGCAGTCCTTGATGGACCTGGAGTAAACTGGGCATTTTCAGAGATCCAAGAGCAATGAAAGTGTAGTCCAGAATAACCCCAATCCTATGTCTGTAGAAACCATTTCCACAGATTTTTTTGTTTTGGGACTCTTACTACCTTCTCTTGTGAATGCCTTCAAATGCTCCTATGGTTGAAAACGACTACTTTTGCTTTCCTTCTAAAATCAATTCCAACATAAATGGTGTCTATTTAAAATACCTGGACATCTTGCAAAAGCCTACTGCATAGTAATGAGTTGTAACTCTGCTGGTTAATGCAATAATAAAGAATCTGAATGTTTTACAAGGAGCCCTAGAGATATTAACTTCTTCCTTTGTAAAACAAGATAGTAAGACTGAAAAATAATGATTTTATAAAAGTGGTGGGCTTCCCTTGTGGCTCAGCTGGTAAAGAATCCACCTGCAATGCAGGAGACCTGGGTTCAACCCCTGGGTTGGGAAGATCCCCTGGAAGAAGAGAAAGGCTACCCACTCCAGTATTCTGGCCTGGAGAATTCTATGGACTATATAGTTCATGGGGTCGCAAGGAGTCGGACATGACTGAGTCACTCTCACTCTCACTTATAAAGGTGGTAGGTAAATAGCAGAAAGCAGAGTCTTGATTTCCTATGTCTCTACCATTCCATGGCAACTCAATAACATTTTAAGTCTAGAATACTTATCTAGACGTAAGTTCTAAATGAACAAAAAACTATTTACTTTTCCTGACTACGGCGGTCAACTATAGGTTGTCTTGTTTTCCATTCACCAGTTAACTCAGCATTTAATGATGTGTATGATCCACAGTTGTACAACACCCCAGATGCACTGTCTTCAAGTGAAGAACACCTCATTCTTTACATCAACACTGTCTGATACAGTGTCCTGTACAACCTAGATACTCAAAATAGATTTGTCTGAAAGCTGAGCATTCAAGGAATATATGACAATCTGCTAGGAATCTTCTTCAAACTTCATAATATTTAAAAGACATAATTTTGAAGACATATGATCTCAGCTACCATCTGGCTGTTTGGTCTGCCAGGTGTTGTAGCATGTTCTAAGAGGTATTATTTTAAATATTCTCAAAATGGATCTTGACTGCCAAAAGGCTATAGGACACCTTGCACACTTTAAGTTTATAAAGAAAGTTGGATTTTTTTTTTCACTTTTTAAAGAACTTTGAAATCTGTAAAAAATACAAATTTTAGATTAGTTGCTGTCATATACAGTATACTTTAGATGATGGACAACTGGAAATGTTTCTAAATTAGCCATACCTTCAAATAAATCTCCTTTTGCAATCTGCCTAGTATTTTAGTAGCAGTGAGTAAAAAACATTCTATTAAAATTTTTAATGCTCAATCATAATAAGGGAATTATTATATGTGCTAAATACATCAAAGCAAGTTATTCTATTTGAAATTAACTTCATGTCACTGACCTTTTTCCCTCATCTATCTAAAATGAATGACAAATTCCTCTCAAAAGGAAAAGTCTACTTTGCATAGATATGATTACAAAATCTTTTTCAAAATATAGTTTTTTCTAGCCTTCAATTGGACACTAGGTATTTCACTAGGTATTTCAGTTCATTTTAGAAGGTTATTATGACTCTGAATCATTTAAGAACTTAAAAATTTAGAAAACAGCATATAGAATTTATTCTCATTAACCAGCTCTATACCATGCATAACAGTTCTGTGGGCTTAAACTGCCAAATTCAGTTGCTTGCAGGCTATAAGTTTCAGAATTAGTATAGAGCCTGTATTTTGCACCATTAGATGAACAGGCTGTAAGTACACTCTTCAGAGATGGGTGTGTGGATCTATTTTTTTCCTACATGAATGGAGTGAATATTGAAACTAATTTACATTTCTCAAGTTATGTAAAGAATAAAATGAAGAAGTAAGTACATTAACTGAGCTTACATTTTCTAATACAGTGATGTTTTGGAGCGCTGGGCAGCAAAAAGCTGGGCCGCCCATCAATGTGGTTCTGTTTTCATATGTTTTAGAACTTTAGGAACCATATGACCAGTCAGGAGAGGCATCAATATCTCTGCCAAATGCCATCTTGTACGTTTCTCTGAATATGCTCCTCTCGATCCTGGCTTCCTTCCAACTCTGGGGTCAACATCTCTGCTTCCAAGCTCGTAAGGAAGGGCACAGGGACATATTGGGGGACACGTGAAGTGCCTTTCTGTTTCATTTAACACATATAATGGCCACTCTCATTAAGCCACAAGTGGATCCAAACTTTCTTTAGTAGTGTGTGTGCTCAGTCATGTCAGACGCTCTGCAACCCCATAGACTACAGCCTGTCAGGTTCCTCTGTGCACAGGATTCTCCAGGCAAGACTGGAGTGAGTTTCTATTTCCTCCTCCAGGCAATTTTCCCAAACCAGGAAAGGAACCTGCATCTCTGGCACTGGCAGGCAGGTTCTTTATCACTGTGTCACTGCTTCTGCTGCTGCTAAGTCGCTTCAGTTGTGCCCGACTCTGTGCAACCCCATAGACAGCAGCCCACCAGGCTCCACCGTCCCTGGGATTCTCCAGGCAAGAGTACTGGAATGGGTTGCCATTGCCTTCGCCAACTGTGCCACTAAATCCAATTTAATCAAAGCTGTCCCCTCCATTACCATGGTGGGATTTCCAAATAGCATTTGCCTGGTGATAACAAAAATTTAATTCATTCCAATTTATTTAGAATTGAGAAATAGCAAGACTATATATTTTCCCTGTTTGTCCAACTGAGGAAAAACATGGACTTAAAAATGATTTAAACAATCAACTAAAAAAAGAGCCAATATTCAGAAAACAAATTGGACTTCAGGGAATTGTATCAATGAATTCTTACATATCAGATAAAAACTCAGTTTTACAAAATAAATGAATATGTATATACACACACACTTACATTTCATGTATTAAACTTCAATGACTTGATGTTTATCCCAATTTGAAAGATTGTGAAAGTGATGAATATATTTATACACTGTTCTCTTTCTCTTTTTCATTCATTCTCTGCATAGACAGAGATCCAACATTTCTTCTTCATTCATAGCAACAAAAATGTTATTTTATATGGTTCAGTGTAAATATTTTTTTTTTCAAAACAATAAAATAAACTCAAGTCACAAATACAGGGATTTTCAACCTCTGAACTATAATAACATCCTACTTAATTTAAGCTGGTATGGGACTAATCTATTAGAAACAGTGTTTTCATTTCAAAGCAAGAAAGCAGTGCTAAAATGTTCAATGATAAAAAAAATCCAAAAGAAAGTCAATATAATAAAATTAACAAAATGTAAGTATTTGCATTTGGGTTGAGCAAACGCAATCTTGCCTGAAGTTTTCACAATTTCTTCTTATGCAGCACAGTTTTAAAAGGCAGAAGTCTCCTTTACTGTTTCAGTTTCTATGCGCATAACGCAGTGGTACTCTTAACAACAGTATGAGATGGTATGCAAATAGTTACCATTAAAAGCATAAGCCATTCACAGTTGTTAACATTGACAAGAGTGATGATTAGACTTACAAATCAAAGGCTAATGAAGCCTCAATAGTTCCTGAAACAACAATAGAGTATACTCATAACAATAGCTCAATCAAAAATATATTCATATGACTTCCTGAAATGTAGCCTGTTAATGTGCAATTACAAATTCATCTCCCAACTTGTGAACTATCCAAATGAATTAAGGTACACAAAATAGCCAGCTGGAAATAGTATCCATTAGTAGTGGAGTGTAAGGCCTTGAACATTAGACTCAGGCTCTGGTCCTCTCTGACACTCACTGACTCTTTGATATAGACAAACATAATAATAATAATGTTAATAGTAAAGTTTCTATGGCATTTACTTGCATTATATCATTTCATTTTCATCTCATTAAATTAAGTACAAATTTCCTATCAGTTTTAGAGATGAGAACACTGAGATTAATGATGTTAATCAATTTGTTCCTGGTAAGATTAGCCATGATGGATCCATGTGCTTAACCACAAATGCCATATAAGAAGCCCCAGAATCTCTATCTAAAAAGAACAGCTATCTCACAGATGTCTGAAGAGCAGTCAATGATGTTAACAAGCAAAGCTTAGGACAGAATTTGATAATGGTAAATATTATAGTAGCATATATTTACATAAGAATAGTAGTAATGATAAATCAGAAATCAATAAAAGCAAAGACCAAATCTACAATATAAAAGTTATGTTTGAGTTAATTCTGACAAAGAGGAAATCAAGAAAACACTACATACAAAACCTATGAGACATAACTAAAGCAGTATACAGAAGAAAATCCATAGCCTTAAACACATTTATTAAATAATTAAAATAACTGCATAACGTATTCAACTTGGGAATTTTGAGTAGAACTATAAAATAAACTTTAGGAAAACAGAAGGAATGTATAATAAATATAAAAGCAGAGAGTTAGAAATTAGAGAACTATCAAAAAAATCACCCTTATAAATATTAATGAAATTCATAAAGTAGCAAATATAATATTTAAAGAATAATAAAACAGGATCAAGTGAGGTTAATTTAAGACTTTTAGGGATGACCGTTCATTAGGAAATCTATTAATAAATGACATATGAGCCCCAGATAGGTCCTGATAAAGAGAACAAACTTCTTTTAGTGTAGTAATAAATGCATACTTAATCCAGATCACAAACACATGTGCGCTATATGCATGTGTGTTGAAGAGAAAGCTAAGCCTAGAGATGGTTTATATACGTATAAAGCAAAAGCCAGAGTCATGCCTTGTGACTAATAGGAAACATTTCTATTACATTCTCTTCTCTAGAATTAGATGCTTGCTTTCTAGAAGATGCTAATTGAATAAACAAATAAATGAATGATTGGAAAAAAGCAAAACCAGAAAATATGTCAATGATAGCAACCCCAAACAGAACATACATTGGATTAACTCAAGAAATGTATCTAGTCTATTAAGATGTGCAAGAACAATTGAACAAATGACCAATATTATGAAGACGCATAATATAAATATACACACATACAGGCAAACATATTGACCACATAATGCCTTGCCAGTAATTAAAGAGAAATTGTTTCTCTTTTCTGTAATTCCCAAAATGAAACAGCTCTTGATAACTGAAACAGAAGACTGTTGAGGCTACTTGCCCTATCACATACTAGACAATACTATAAAGCCACAAGAATAAAAACAGTATGAGCCTGTGCTGCTGTAGAACTTACACAGAGGCCTAGGTAGGTATCTCCAGGCGCTGGCACTACAAAGTATTCTTTTTTATTTTACTGATAATATTTAGCAGTGTATTTTTAAAATAAGCATGCATCAATAAATATTCAACTAACAGATGTTTAGCAATTTACGAATGTCCTTTTCGTATAAGAAACACTTTATAGGAGAATAAAAAGGCTCCCAACTATTTTTTATCACCATGAAAACTTGTCTGAAAGGAGACTTTGATTTAAATTTGTCAGAGCTGTCAGCAATCTCCTGAGGGAGGGAAGACAGTGCTAGTTAAACACCCTGGATTCTAAGTGCAACAACTTACAAAATATTGAACTCTTCCGTTAAATTTGTTTTTGATGAAACTGGAAAGTATCAATATGTACACAGTCCTAAATAAAAGTGCCAAGATTTTATGTACCCTACCCATCAAAATGAAACTTCCTGGGTGCATTTCATTGAAGTTATATATCAAGAGAAATTGCCTCTGAATCTAGCCTCATCTGAGCCAGTTATGGAATAGGCACTATGAATGGAATTCATAGAGGGTCATGCATGCGTGTGTGTAGAGATGTACATGTATGTGTGTGTGTGTCATAAAGAGGAGAGGAAGGAGACAGTAGAAAATTCATCTTCAAAATATTCTGCTAAAAATCTGGATTCTGGATACACCAGTGATTTTACCTCAAATCTTATAGTATAAAATATAAAGTTATTAAATTTGCCAATACTGAAATCCATCATTCTTGGGTTTCATATTTCCTTTTGAGAGCATACAGTTTAAGTATCCTGGTCAGTTTCAGGTGGAAGTTAGTCTTAAAATGACTAAAAGCCAAGTAAAAATGAAACTTCTCAGTCAGCTGAACTGTCATCTATTTCAGTACCCACCATGTTTCCTATTTCAATCACATTTAATTAATGCAAAATTTGTGGCAAGCTTGGTTGATTTCAGGATCATAAAGAAAAGTGATCTCTTAAAACTTCATTTTCACTGTCCTCAGTTCAATCATGCAAGCGATTCTTGTTCCTTCAGGGGACACACTCAAAGTCTCAGGCTCACCAAACAGCTCGGAAATCATATGACCCTGACTTTCACAAAGCAGCTCTGCTTTAAAGCACATCCTATGACCCAACGCCCCTTCTAACTTCTCCCCGACAGTGGACCTTTCACATGCTGCCGTGCCCGTTGAACACAGGGCTCATGCTGCTGCTTCCCTCTGTTGGACTGCTACTGCTGTTAGGCATTATAGCTGGCGTTTGCTCCATCACTCTACAGGTATCTACCCATCTTACCCTAACCCCCCACAATTACAGAATTCCAAAATCCAGTCTGCTATTCTTATCTTCGGATAAATGTTACTGTATTGAAACACCCAAGGATCAACAAATCTTTAAGTAAGCTCATGCAGTTTCCAACTCTGCCTCAAAATGCTGTTTGGTGCATGCAGGAGATAACACTGGTTTAATCTGATTTCACTCCATGATTAAATTTAATGTGTCTCAATTTTCAGAAGGAGATAACTTTGAAGAAATTCCAAAGTACACAAATTTTCAGGAGCCAATAACCATGGGGATTTGAAGGAAAAAATGACATCTGTGAAACATTATTAAAGCAAAATTCACTGGTGTTAACTTTTTTTTTCTTTTCTTTTCTTTTTTTTTTTTTTATTAGTTTTGCCATACAATGACATGATATCGCCATGGGTTTACATATGCTCCCCCTCCAGAATCCCCCTCCCTCCTCCCTCCCCCGGGGGGAAATCTCAGTGCACCAGCCCCAAGCATCAACCCTGGGCTGGCAATTGATTTCACATATGATAATTAACATGTTTCAATGCCATTCTCCCATATCATCCCACCCTTGCCCTCATCCACAGAGTCCACGAGTCTGTTCTATACATCTGGTGTTAACTTTTGACATCAAAAAGAAGACGTCAAACTTGTCTATTAACTGAAATTGTCACTGGAGCGTTTTGTTGTTCAGTCACTCAGTTGTGCCTGACTCTTTGTGACCCCACGGACCACAGTACACCAGACTTCCCTGTCCTTCACTATCTCACAGAATTTGCTCAAACTCATGTCCATTGAGTCAGTGATGCCATCCAATCATATCTTCTGTCGTCCCCTTCTCCTCCTGCCCTCAATCTTTCCCAGCATCACGGTCTTCTCCAGTGAGTCAGTTCTTTGCATCATGTGGCCAAAGTATTAGTGCTTCAGCTTCAGTCCTTCCAATGAATATTCAGGGTTGATTTCCTTTAGGAATGACCGGTTTGATCTCTGCGCTGTTCAAGGCACTCTGGAGAGTCTTCTCTTGCACCACACTTTGAAGCATCAATTCTTCGGTGCTCAACCTTTATGGTCCAGCTCGCACATCCATACAGATTACTGGGAAAACCTCCAGGATTTTCCATATCAGAAATAATTTTAAAAATTTAAGCCTCCTTCTTCAGGCAATAGTGTAATACTGAAAAAAGACTCCCAATATCCTGAATTTTGTGAATCCCCTCATGTCATCCTGTACCTCTCCCTGTTGATCATTTCTATGTGACTCTCTTCCATTGCATCAAGGGCTGAAGTGGCTCTTGTGCTATTTTGGAAGTGAACACAGCCTCCCCTGTCATCCCAGTGTGGACGCCTCTGGCCCTGCATAGCAGCAGAAGAGTTAACCAGCTCAGGTACAAGGGCCCATCGTAGGGAAGGGAGCACATTCTAGTTTGAAACGACCAGACATAGGCTTGTCAATTCTAACCTGACGAGTGTTCTCTCAGGAATACTGAGCTGAAAGATAAGAATGAAGCTTTGATAATCCAAATGCACTTTGATAGAACATCAACTGAACTTAGCACTGAAGAGCAGCATTTTTAAGGTTCTAAATTTTAGCTGGAGGCAGAGGGAATACCAGAAGGAAAATAAATGAAAGCTGCTCACCACTTCAAAAGCTAATCTTTGTATTGCTTTCATTAGCAGTTAAACACACACACACACACACAGTCACACGTTAGAAGTAGAAAAGAAATGATTTTGACTCCACACACATTCACACTTTAGAAGTAGAAATGATTTTGACGCCTGATTGCTATGGGGTGTAGTTTAACTCCCCAGTCTTTCAAAAACAGGCAAGGTTAGGAATTCCTTTTACCTCTGTTGAGCTTGTAAAATATTTTGTTTGTAAAGGAACCAAAATAGACGTATAAGAAAGAGATTAGCCGATGAACTGCTTATTTAGTTCCTGCAATAAAAGATAAGGATCTGTTATACTCAGAGTCAAAAAGGTTCTTCTTTCTAAAGAAACTGCCCCCTTAGGCTGGACATAAAGGCACTATTTTCACTTTTAAACAAACATAGTATAAAAATATTTGGACTAGACTGGAGAGAAGGTGCAATGGGACTGGTAACTAGGAGAATCTACAATCAGTCTCCCTTAAAACTTAGCAAGGTGGGGAGGGGAGGGAAACAAGTGAAAATATTGTTAGTTGAGTCTAGTGGGAAAATGTGTTTCAAACCAAAATATATAACTCAAAGGCCATGCAAGTTCATAAACAGGAGGAAAACAGGTAAAGCTAAGATCATGTTTGTAACATCTATACCCGAAGAGATTTCCTACTTGAAGATCTAGCCTCGAGGAAAGTCCTGCCTGCCAGATACAATGTGGGTTTTGTGGTTAATGGATCAATGATATTATGGATATAACATGTGGGCTGAGGAATAGAGAATTCCTAATTACACAGTATCTGCATAATATCAATCTTAAGGAAGAGACAATAACCATTATTTATTCTTTCAATACCAAGTAATTCTAAGCTCTTTCACATCATTACAAGGGTGTGCTTTTCAAAACCCATTTCTAGCACACTTGTTATTTTCCCTCTCGTATGCCATCAAAAACTCGTGGTTGACAGATTGTCTTGGGGATACTTGGCCTGTCCTCTATGCTATCACAAGGGGACCCCATTATTTCCAGTTCACAAGAAACACTAAAGTACAGTGAGTTTCCAATCTTGATGATAAATGCCATCAAAAATATAGAATTGAATTTCTGGCACACAGTGGTAAGTAAAATGTTCTACTAGTTACTTAAAAGTATGGCAGGGTCTGAATAGAAGGGTAACAGAAACATCAGCTAAGCTATGGGTATCGGCTGCTATTATTTAAGCCAAGTCATAGATGGAGCAACAGGACATTGAGATGAGGCAACTTGCACAGAATCATATTAGAGTAGGGTGTCTAGAAAAGAGGAGCATCCTCATCTGAAGAAGTAAGGTACAGGGAAACTAGAGAAGAGCTGGGAATGACTTTGTGGGGTGCTGATGCAGTGTCCTGAATGCCAAGAGAAGATGAACATCACACTTTTTCTTTACAAGGATTAGAAATATCAAAGGACTGCTTAAGTGAGCTGAGGAAAAAGGTATTCAAGACCAATTTGCTCTATCTACAAGACATGCTATAATGTAACATCAAGGCTTTCTGAGCTCGTGTGCATTGCTCTTAGACCCATAATTTAGACATTTAACTGTTTATAGTGAGATTATTGGTTTGGTTTGGGAAAGAGCAAATCCTAACGTGTGAACAACCATTTTTACAGCACTCTCTCATTTTAGATGCTTTTAGAGTCTCTTGCAGGAGAGGCCCAAATTCTCTTTTTTGAATTTCTATGGATGTGAATCATAAGTATTTGTGATAATGCATTACAAGTTGTTCGTCTTCATGTTTCTGCCCTGTTGGGGATCCAATCATTTCATCAGAAAGTTGGCTTTTCTCAGAGACAATACGTTGGCTATAGTCTCTCCCAGGATGCTTTTTTAAAAAGCAGTGACTAGAAAAAGGAGCCCTGAGAATGCCAATGTGGCAGACTTTAATACACACCCTCAAACAACACCTAGAAAAATCAAATCACCATACAAAATAAGTCAGTAATACCATTATCACAAATGAGTAACACAGTGGTATGAATTATCAAAACACAAATTTCAAACTTTGTGAAAAAAATATTTTGCTTTTAGATCACAAGCATAATACAAATATTTCTGTAGGTAAAGGGTATTACTGCTATATCAAAAGAGGCATATGTAATTAAACTAGAAAAATATGTCCTTCTCCATTAATGCTACTTTTAGAAATTCCACAATGGCTATTAGACTATCAAAAGTAGCAATGCTAAAGCCATTTCTGCAAGAAGACTATGCATTCAGTTGCTTTATTCCTGTTTCCCTGACAACCTGCCAGCATTCATGACCCAACAAAATTCCCAACAGTATTACAGAACAGGCTTTTAATAATGCAAAGGCCTTTCTTTCTTTTGATGGGATGATGTCTTCTGATGAGAATAGAATCAGCCATTAACAATCTGTTCATCAGTTTTCCTTTCAATGTCCCAAATGTGATTTAACCTTTGTTAACCAATTCTCAGATTATTTTACACTGGATGGTAGTTAGGAAGTACATTTATAACCATGATGCAATTGATGTCCAAGGGTTCTGAATAAGCAGCTGCTTAAAACACAATGGTTGGCTTTCTTCCACCTACTTGTATATCATTAATTTATTTTAAATACCTTTTAGGTGTTATAACTAACATGAGAAGGACAAAATAATCTTTAATGAGATATGTTCCAACAGGTTTTTAAAAACGTAACTGGTTTTTAACATAATCATTGAAATTATTTTAAGGCATTAATGCAATGCATTTAACTCTGCATAACAGAGCACTCATCTTCAACCTTTTTCAAGTCCCTGAAACCAGACAATATGCTACTCCTGCATAATGGTAAATGACTAATGCCTCAAATGATTTCCAATGTTTTTCTTTTTAACTTTCTGTATTGTTAACCACTTTCCTCTTTATTCTCTACATTTTTGATGAAAGAGACACACTTGCTCTCCTTCAGCTAAGCATTTTCTATTAAAGTGAATCTATCATATCAGCAATAGGCACAGTGATTCAGTTTACTAAAACACATAGGCTGGGTGTTGTTAATCAATGACATTTTATTGATTTCCTTTTCTAGAGTACAAACTAACACAAAGTATTATATACCAAAATAGGGCACTAGGCAAAAAAATCATTACCTGAAAGGAAATATTGTGACACTATGGCTGTGTAACCTTCATTGGTTTGCAGCCATGACAATACAATGAAAGAATACCGATGAATAAATTGACGTGTTTCAGGAAAGAAATCTTGCCTTTATTTTGAGTGTTCTATTATTTTATAAAGTTTTATTATTTTAATTGAGAAAATCAAATGATGTTAAAATATTATTCCACTAATACTCCAATAAGGCAACACTAATCATTTTTATATTGATGCATAGTCATCTTTAAATTTAATAAACAGTGCATTTCACCCTAGACTTTTACTGTAGATTCCAAAATGAATGATTTATCTACTTACTTGCCTACTTTATCAAATAGTGAAAATGACAACACCAAGCTGAAAGTTATACAGAAAGATATTACTTTCAGTAGATGAAGTTTTAGAACTCAAGAGGCACATAATCAATCTCTTCCTAAAAAATCCTTAAAAAGATGGCACCAGCATTCTGTTTAGACAGATTAGTGAAGATCACAGTGGAATGATTACTTCCTGGGTATTTCCTGTTGTACTGAAACATATGTATCAGTATAGTCACACTCATCACCTAGAATTCTAAATATTTGACATTATGGTTGTACTTCAAGAGTCTTTGTTACTTTCTTTAAATCTATCCACAGCTTCCCACATCACCACCATGACCCTCAGACATAGCTCAACTTCATTGTTTGTTTTTGCTTTCTTCTAAAAGACTTAAAAGTGCTGCTTCATTTCATTCTGGTCCTCCCTCTGTCAGCTATGTCATCACACACACTGGAGAACATGGCTGGTTCCTCTTGAGAAATAAGACCACCCAACTTGAAACAGTGCATGAATCATTGTGTGGTTAACAATCAAGAAAAAGGCAAAGGGGCTCTTCTCCATTTGGAGTCCTAATCGCATTGACCTCCACTTCAGTTCTGTTGAACAAAGATTTACCGAGCACATAATTCATTCCAGGTACTAGACTGCCTGTCAGAGTACAGAACAACGTGAGACTAAATTCACAGACTCTAGGAACATACTGTAAAATGGGTGTGAAGTTGTCTGCCCCAGAGCTAGCCTTCTCAGTGAACAAGAGCTATAGTTTAGTTGGTATTCCACCTCAAGTGAGATCAGTTCCTAAAGAAAGCACATTCGGTACACAAACACAAAATTATCCTTTAATTTCCTTAAATCATCCATGAAATGCAGTGTACAGCATCTTATACACCATCACTGTCCTAACGATTGTGCATTCAACACTGAGAACCACTGAGTAAGACCCAAGGAAGCAACAAAAACAGGTTTTGCAAAAAACAACTGGATAGTCAGCAGCCTCTTATTGTTAAACTATTAAAAGGATGGAAATACAGAAGATTGTAAAGAATCCCTATTTGCCTGTATGTTTGATCAATTCTACTTTAATATAAAAATCTCAATTCTTTAAACAAAGATTGATTTTGTTGTTCTAAGGTTTCAAATGTGACGATGTATCTAAAAACATCTAAGATGAGGCGCATAGCATATACCAACACATGTTTCCTGAATTTAATCTAAATTTTTATCTACAACTTTGAAAATTATGAATGAAGAACTGGCCATTCCAAACTGATGGTGCAGTGACTCCATGTACTAAGTATCACTCTCTATTTCTTGAACACTGGGTAAGTCAGGTCAGGTCCTATTTCACACCTCATTTGGGGTTAGATTCTGAAGTTGGCAGCTTTAGTTCAACATGAGTATGATGCAACCTACTGTGAGAAAAAAAAAAAATGCCACGGAGATTTAAAGAAGAGGATTTTAGGCTATACTGAGACCTCAGAGAAGGCTTTGTAGAGCTGAGGAGGCATTAATAGAATCCTAGAATAAGTGTAAGTTAAATTGGCAAAACAGGAGAGTGCATTCTAGAGAGTGCTAAATTTAAAGATATAAACTCTTGAAGCCCTACAATTTGTGCAGAGAACACATCTTCCAGGGTTATCACAGCCTAAGATTGAAAAATATAGGTAGGTACAAATTGGACCATGGCTGTTTGTTCTATGCTAAGGAGACTGGCCTTTATTTTATAGGTATTGGGGAGGTATTTAAAGATATCAATTAGGTAAATGTCATGGTTGAGTTTTCATTTGAGATATGTTCTTTAGGTAAGGAAGAAGCCTAAGAGAAACAGAAAGAGAAGTTAAGAGATTAGTTAGGGGGTTATACACCTTGACAGGGCAGTGGGGGCGAGAAATGGAAAGCGGAAACAGAATGAAGAACTACTTGGAGCTCACCTAAAACTGGACAACTGACTCAGCTGAGGTTAAAGGTGTGTGAGAGTGCTGGACAATCCCCGTGTCCCACAAACCAGGCTCGACTGGATGAGGATGGAATTCTCCAAAGGGCCGACCAGAGGAGGCAGCAATGTCATGGGACTTCCCGGGGGGTTATCTGAGAAGACGCCCACCACAGACTTTGATCCACAAGACTAAAGAAATATCAGAGAGGAGACTAAGTTAGGGGCTAGAGATCTGAGTCTTCAAACGCTGAGTAATAATGAAAACACTGAGAGACTGACAGATCTGTAGAAAGGGTCAAAGCCCTCCTAGAGAAACAAATTTTTAAGGAGAGGGCAGCTCAGGAGTTATCAGAAGAGGAATGGAAGGGACAGCAGGAGGGAGCTGAGGAAGAGAGTTTGATGAATAAATGCAGCAGCAAGAAGATAAGTGAACAGACAACAACTACGAAAGATGAGTGGCAGGGCAGCCTCAGAATGACCTGAGGCCTGCAGCATAGCTGTACTGGGGCAGTGGACACAGAAGGCGGGCCATGGGGGACCAAGCAGGGAGTGTGAGGTGAGCAAGCTGGGAAAGCTCGTGTAGATGCTCTTTGAAGCAGTTGAGCTAAGGAAGGAAGAGATTAGCAGAGAGTAACCAAAGTTCAAGAGGACT
The DNA here is from genome assembly GCA_007570785.1 of Antilocapra americana. Taxonomy (NCBI): domain Eukaryota; kingdom Metazoa; phylum Chordata; class Mammalia; order Artiodactyla; family Antilocapridae; genus Antilocapra; species Antilocapra americana. The sequence continues at coordinate 25,260,656 of ML662442.1, forward strand.
CAGGTTTTGGCTTAGCTTGGTTTTAGGATGAGGACATTTAACATGTTTACAGAAAAGGGATGTGAAACAGCTGTTTGTGCTTGCTGGCAACACAGATGCGTAGTGACTGTCTGAACACCAAGGTCAAGAACAACTGAGACGCCTGTGGGGTTCAAGGGGAGAAGAGGCAGTGACTAAAGACAAGTGCCTGCTACAAACAGGAGAGGGGGGCACTGGGATATATACCCCAGTCTTTCTCTTCCTTTACAGGCTTTCTCCAAACGATTAGTTATTCATAGATGAGATGCACTTCACACAAGTCGGTAACATCATTGTTGCTGTTTAGTCACTAAGTCATGTCCAACTATTTGTGGCCCCATGGACTGTAGCCTGGCAGGCTCCTCTGTCTATGGGACTTCCCAGGCAAGACTACTGGAGTGGGTTGCTATTTCCTTCTCCAGAGGATCTTCCCAAACCAGGGATCAAACCTGATTCTTCTGCGTGGCAGGCAAATTCTTTAGTGCTGAGCCACTGGAGAAGCTGTTAATCATCACAGTTTTCTAATGATAAAGAGAAAGGGAACTGAAGAACAAGGTAATCTTGGTAAGGAGTTACAGGGAACAGTCTACCCAACTGCTATAGAAATAAACTTCCCTCAGTTCAGTTCAGTTGCTCAGTCATGACCGACTCTTTGCGACCCCATGAACCACAGCACGCCAGGCCTCCCTGTCCATCAACAACTCCTGGAGTTTACCCAAACTCATGTCCATTGAGTCGGTGATGCCATCCAACCATCTCATCCTCTGTCAACCCCTTCTCCTCCTGCCCTCAATCTTTCCCAGCATCAGGGTCTTTTACAATGAGTCAGCTCTTCACATCAGGTGGCCAAAATATTGGAGCTTCAGCCTCAACATCAGTCCTTCCAATTAACACCCAGGCCTGATTTCCTTTAGGATGGACTGGTTGGATCTCCTTGCAGTCCAAGGGACTCTCAAGAGTCTTCTCCAACACCATAGTTCAAAAGCATCAATTCTTCGGCACTCAGCTTTCTTTACAGTCCAACTCTCACATCCATACATGACCACTGGAAAAACCATAGCCTTGACTAGATGGACCTTTGTTGGCAAAGTAATGTCTCTGCTCTTTAATATGCTGTCTAGGTTGATCCTAACTGTCCTTCCAAGGAGTAAGCGTCTTTTAATTTCATGGCTGCAGTCAACATCTGCAGTGATTTTAGAGCACCCCAAAATTAAATCAGCCACTGTTTCCCCATCTATTTGTCATGAAGTGATGGGACCAGGTGCCATGATCTTAGTTTTCTGAATGTGGAGCTTTAAGCCAACTTTTTCACTTTCCTCTTTCACTGTCATCAAGAGGCTCTTTAGTTTTCTTCACTTTCTGCCACATGGGTGGTGTCATATGCATGTCTAGGATCCCCTAAATTGACTACTAGAATGTTAGAGAAACCCAAACATGAAGGCATTGTTTTCCCAATTAACAATGTGTTTGAAGGACTGCACTTAAAAACAAAAACAAAAAAAGGTTGAGATGACACTGATTTAGGATATTCACTCTTTCTTGGTTTCTCATTTTGTTTTGTTTTATATGTATGTTGCTTCTTATCTAGACTTTGCTGCTGAGAACCTGGGGAGAGCATTCTCTTTGCAGTGTGACCTCACTCTGCTTCCACAGAGCTGTATGTTGGGGTGGGACAAGAACAGATACTAATGGATCACAGATCTGAATCTCTGATCACATCTGTTACATGTCCCAGCAGATCAATACTTCACAGAATCTGTGAGGAAGCACAGGAAAAAAAAAAAAAAAGATTAACTCAAACCCTTAACCTTAAAAACAAAGAGAAGAGATAGAGAAGATAGAGAGAAAAACAGGTGTTAGTAAGTTAGGAAGAAAATCCCTACCAAGAATTGGCCTTGGATTAGTTAAAGCAAAACCCATTTTCCTGTACGCTAGATGTACTATACACACAGATTCAAGACGGCTTATCCTGAACACGGGCTATTTTGAAAACGGATGGCATACCAGTAATGAATCATAAAAGATACGTGAGTGATATAGTTAGGAAAAGCACTCTAGTAAAATGGCTGAGTTGTAATTTTTTTAAAAAAAATTTCATAGTTATTGTCTGATAATCTTGTATAATAGCACATAAACAACTGATCTTAAAGCCTTTTTCAAAAATACTGATCATTTATGAATGGAAATAAATCAGAGAGTATATATTAAACAAGTCCATATGTTATTTCATAAATCTCCTTGCATTAGTTTGTTAAATACTTAATTTTTCCCTTCCTTATTTTTAAAACATTCACTCTCCCGCACAAGAGGACTTGTTTTAACTATGCAACCCAGCAATGGGAGATGCCCATGTACAGATGTTTTTTCTACAATTTGCTCTGTATATTCGAATTCGTTACATGTCATTTTATAAAAGTCACTCAATAATGGTAAAATGTAAGTGAGCCACATGTATAAACTATCATAGCTACTAATCTTTTTGAGGGCTTACCTGTTAGACTTGATCTAATATACATATTAAATGATATATTTATTAATTCATAAGTCAGGGGTATATAACCCACTGACTAAAACAGATGATGTATTCATGTATGTTAGTCACTCAGTCATGTCTGACTATTTGAGATCCCATGGACTGTAGCCCACCAGGCTCCTCTGTCTATGGAATTTCCCAGGCAAGAATACAGGAGTTGATATACATTCCCTTTCTCCAGGCAATTTTCCCCACCCACGGACTGAACCTGGGTCCCCAGTGCAGGCAGATTCTTTACCACTGTGCCACCAGGGGGAGAAAATCAAAACTGGACACTCCTTTCTGATCACAAAAGTAGCCAGCATTTGAATGCTGGACATAGTTTCTCTCATTACCAAATCATCACTACCCCATTAAAAACAAATAAACGACACTAACTATACATCATAATCTTATTTTTGTTTTTTAGTAAGACACTTTATTCCCTAACAATTCTTAGGGATATTATACTGTGTTCTATTGTATCTCTAATCACTTCAGATGGCTTTTTTTGTACTGATTTTTCCTCTCCTTGTCCCATCTGGAACTCTATTACTAGAGGTTGCTTCTAAACTTTAGAATGCATGTTTCCTCAGTTTTTTTTTTTTTTTTCCACTAATGCCGAGCCCAAATCCCTCAAATATTTGCCTTTACATCCTGTAATTTTTCAGTTTCAAAACTATGATATAAATGTTAAGTGTCTTCTTTGAGCCCTACAGTGCTTGGCAGAATGTTATTTGTATTTTAGCAGAAGTAAGAAAAATGTAAAGTTAATCTATCCTGCAATAATGAGAAAAATCTCTAGACTCTCAAATTCTTTTAAGTATACTTTTACTTATAACACCAACAGTCTTAAATAACATAATGATGTATTATTAACATTAATGAGTTAACACTTCAGAGCTATATACGTTGCCATAAAAATGAACAAAGGTGCATTAAAAAAAAAAAAAAAAAAGCAAGGCCCAGAGCAAGATGTCAACACACTGGGAAAAGTGTGCCTTGAAGGAGTGTTTAGGGAAAGGTAAGTCAGAGAGGTGAGACAGGAGAGTAAGCAATCATAGCATTGTTTGGCACATAGATGGGTATGCGTATATACACTCACACACAGGTTATATTACATACACACATTACGTAATACCAATCTATACATACTATACATTACACAAATACACACTTTACATGATAAACACACACAAATATATATATACATGTGTGTTTATACACATATATATTTTAACTAGAAGATTACAGATGTATACATTTACATGTACGGGCAGCAGGACGCCTATAGCTACAGCGGGTGTAATAAAGGTGACTGCATTTCCCTTACACACGTGCCTGCCTTACAAACCTCCCCACTGCTTCCAGGAATTCATGCAAGGCACTCACCCTCTGAAGCAGTGGGAGGACAAGGGAAAGAAAGGATGGGCAAATTAGCCATAATTGGATCTTATTAACTTAGTCATTTAAATTGCTAATCTGTTTCCAAGTAGGCTCATTTGTAGATTACTCATCTTTAGCTGACTGAACTTGGCTTTTCTAACCCGTGTTTGTAATTGGGAAAGAAGAGAATAACTTGTCATTTATCTTCCTTTTTCTTCATTTCAGAAATAAATGGTCAAAAATGTCAAAACCTACTAGAATTTGGGTCGAATTTATATCTACACAGTTGAAGAGTATGATCATAAAATAACTAGATTTTACGTGTGTTCAATTATCTTCTGATCTCAAGCAATGTAATGATGATGTAATTAAAGGTATAAAATGGGGGGAGGGGAAATTATTGAGTTAATTTCTCCTCAAAGGCATACAAAATACATGCTTATAATGGAAAAAAAAATCTAAAAATATTTTTTAAATAAATTTTGTCATTTCACAGCTTATCCAAATGACAAATTACTGTTGTACATACACCCAAAAATAATGTTGGATATCAGTTGCACTTCAATTAAAAAAAATCCTTTTAAGATTCAAAATTTCATAGAAAATCTAAGCTAAGTGAGTATAAAACTTGCATTTTTTGAGTCATTTTTAGAAGAGAAAATTGATGATGATTTTAGAGGATAATATTCACAGTGTATAATACTGAATTTTTAAGAAATGTAACTAGGCTTCCCTGATAGCTCAGTTGGTAAAGAAATTGCCTGCAGTGCAGGAGACCCAGGTTCAATTCCTGGGATGGGAACATCCCCTGGAGAACGGATAGGCTACCCACTCCAGTATTCTTGAGCTTTCCTTGTGGCTCAGCTGGTAAAGAATCTGTCTTCAATGTGGGAGACCTGGATTGGGAAGATCCCCTGGAGAAGGAAAAGGCTACCCACTCTAGTATTCTGGCTGGAGAATTCCATGGACTCTACAGTCCGTGGGGTCACAAAAAGTGAGACATGACTGAGCAACTTTCACTTTCAAGAAATATAATATGGGACATCTGTGTTATATAAATTGAAATGACATAAAATAATTCAGGGCAGATGTTATGCTTATGAGAGAAAAGACTGTCTTTTTTTAAAGCTTTGTCTTTAGAACTTAAACTCTTTCTAGAATATAGTAGGTGCTGAACAAATGGCTGAATGAATATACTTAATTCATTAATTCATTTAAGAGCCAATACAGGATACCTGTTTTCATGTTGGTTTTTATTTCCCTTCAAAAATTAAATACTGACTTTATATGTCAATATACTATATACCAAATCATTTCCTAAAATATATAGTAGTTGTCACAGAAAACTGAGTTTTTGTGTTACTTCCATTTTAGCCTATTCTCAAGATGCAAACACACAAAAGTTAGAATACTAGGGATAGCTTTCCCTGATGGCCAACTCAATATAACTTACATAGGGAGAAATGATGCTAAGAGAATGGACCCAATAAAAGTTTCAAAACTCTAATATTAATATGCAAAAGGGATTGAGCAATTATATAATATCGGCTAATTTTGGCAGGAATGATACTGCTCCTTCACCAAGAGTGAGTGATCCATTTTCACACTGGCTTTTGGAAATACAAAGAATAAGTAGAGACAGATTAGGTACAGATGTGTACTTCACAAGATCTCAGGGGAAAAAAATCCTCTCTGCTTCCCGCTGCCTTTTATTTGAATATTAAGAGGAATAGAGAGATCACTCAAATTATTGATATTATTTCAAGCTGAGGTGAACAATAACAATAAAGAGAATGGCTGAATAAGCAATAATATGCCAATCTTCTATATCGGCTAGACCATTCATGTTCACTAACAAAAAAATCCACTAATAACTTATATTTAAATAGCTTCCATTGAACATTGTTTCTACAGAGTATCTAGATGTAAAATCTCTACTAGTTTATAGCTGCCTCCATATAGTCATCCTCATAGTGAAATTGATCTAAAGTCTTTATCTTTTCTATAAGATGATCCATCTTGTTAAATACCCTTTTTACAAAAAGGATGACAATAGGAATAAGGTGACCAAGATGAGCTTATTACTCTAAAAAATACTCATAAAGTCTTCAAAAAGCCTTATATTTTCAAAACTGACTATTTAAACTGAACTTCAAAAACCCATAAGACAAAAAAAAAATTCAGAGATTTTTATTATTCAAATTCCAAAAAATATTTACCTCCAGGATGTTTTGTTTTTTCACCTCCAAAGTGAGGGAGGTAGGAATTAAGCTCTGAAAAATCAAGGCAATCTCACTTTAATAACATATTTTAAAAGTTGCACATGAAAGTGGGAATGTTAAGAGCAAAGCCCCTAATTGCTTACATTTTATGATGACAAACTGCACCAATATGAATATACAGGCATGTCACTGTGATAGGCATGTGCAAAGTCCGGCTGTGTCACTTAACTGACGAAAGCACTGGGCATTTGACAGATCACAGACCTGGATTCAAATACTTGCTCCAATGTGTACCTTAGGCAGGCAAATTAAGATATCCCTTTGGTTATTTAATTTGTAAAATATAAATAATAAAAGAAACAACCTCACACAGACAGTGTAGGGACTAAGAGAAAATGTGTATGAAGGATTTTAAACTATACTGGAACAAAACAGATGGCAATTAAGTTATCATTATAGTGAAATTCAAATCAAAACTACAATGAAATATCACCTCACACCAGTAAGAATGTCCTTGATTAAGATGTCTACAAATAATAAATGCTGGAGAAGTTGTAGAGAAAAGGAAACCTTCCTACACTGTAGGTTGGAATGTAAATTGGTACAGTCACTATGGAGAACAGTATGGAGGTTACTTAAACTAAAAATAGAGCTTTTGTGTGATCCAACAATCCCATTCCGATTCATATATCCAGAGAAAATCATAATTCAAAAATATACATTCAACCCAGTGTCCACTGCAGCAATATTTATGATAGCCAGGACACGGAAGCAACCTAGATGTCCATCAACAGAGGAAAGGATAAAGATGATGTGGTACATATAAACAATGGAATATTACTTAGCCATAAAAAAGTATTGAACTAATGCCATTTGCAGTAACATTAATACCTAGATCCTGTCGCATGGAGTGAATTAAGGCAAACAGAGAAAGACCAATATCGTATGTTATCGTTCATACATTGAATCTAAAAAAGGGTACAGATGAACCTATCTACAAAACAGAAACAGAGTTATAAATGTAGAAAACAAACTTACAGTTACCAGGGGGTAAAGAGAAAGACAGTAAAGAGGGCATGGGTAAATTGGGATTGACATATACTGATTGCTATATCTAAAACAGATAACCTATAAGGATCTATTGTATAGCACAGGGAACCCTACTTAGTCCACTGTAATGATCTATATGGAAAAGAGTGGATATATGTAGATGTATAATCAATTCATTTTGACAAACACCTGAAACTCACCCATTGCAAATCAATTATATGCCAATAAAAATAGAAAGGATAAAACACTTTATCTCCATAGTAGTGTGGGTTGTGGCTGTTGTTGGGGTGGCTAATTTATGTATGTAGAAGAAGGATGGGGTCCAGGGAAGTAGCCTCAGAAAGCAGTATTATTTAAGAGAAGAAAGCTGAACTGAACAAAGAAGTTTTACTTCACAGCCAAGTTAAAAATACAATTTCACCTTCTTCAAAACTGATTAGTGTTGTGGACTGTGCCATGACTTAATACAGCAGTTAAATCTATTTTAAGCAAAAAATTATCACTGCTTTGGGGAGGAAAGCATGCACTAAACTGCCAAGTTAATCAAGGTACAAACATTGCATATAAATGCATTTTTTCAAAATTCAGAAATTCAATTATGTTTATAATTAACTAGTTTTTGACAGTACAATTTCTTGAAGTTTTAATAAATTTCCTCAGGAATTTTAATTTTGCAATTTTTTCAGCAAAACCTGCCCACGGTTCCTTGGCCTTTCGTTAACAAGGGAATATTTGGTTTCTTTTGCACATGTAAATTTTGTCAAAGAAAGGCCTAGTGTTGGCAGTTTTTAATCTATTAAATAGTAAGTAATATTCCTCAAACTGTTGCCTTAAAATTTTAAGATATAAAATTCAAAATGTAAACATTGGAAAAGATCTAAATTTTCAACTTGCTGTATAAATTGATCACTGAATCCACAGATCAAAGTTGAAAACATCTGGAAAGAAAAAGAAAATCTCAGACTTTCAAATAATTAGAAAGATACAAGATGTTGCCTAGGGGAACTTTACCCGTATAGATTGATTGCACACTGAGATGGGATGGGGTCCATAGCAGGGGCCAAGTAGGGGGAGTTGAGAGAGAGAGGGAGAAAATGTCTACAAGGTTTATTCCATGAGGGAAATTCTACAATCACATCAACTCATAATGCTGATCACTAGAGATGGCAGACCATCACTCAGCATACTTAGTGGATGATTCAAAGCTCACCTGGAGTGGTACTCTCTTAAGAGAACAGCTTGTAAATAGTGATTCTTCCATGAGATGCATAGAGCAAAATAAACTGAACATCTTTGGACTGATGTATGTTATCAGAGGAGATGTTATCATTACTAATGACCCAGTCACAGCTAATGATTTTACGGCTAACCAGAGACCTGGGTAACTATGCTAAACTTTCAGAACAGCTTTGTAGCATCTCATGGTGGTTTTTATTCTCAGCTGAAGCATTTAAAATGTGGTTCATTTAATGAACTATGAAGTGATCCAATAAGATCCTCTCAAGCATGAGGCATGCTGTGTGACTTCATGGTGATAGAATTTAAGAAGCCAGGATTCAATTAAAAAAAAAAAAAGAAAGAAAATTAAGGGATGGAGTTAAAATTTAAAACCCTACAAAAACTATCAGAAATATTAACATAATGTACTTTGAGAAAGGAAGGAGTTCATTATATCTCTCATTAAGAGAGAGAGAGAGAGAGGGAAAAAAAAAGAAGTGTTGGGTTTTTTTAAGATTTTGCCCCCAAAATGGATTACAGTCCCACCTCTAAAGCACTCACTGACAAAGGGATGGGGATTAACCATGTAACTGTGGTTGGCTCATATCATTTAGAATTTACCCTCAAGAAAGGTTCAGGATCCCTTTCCATGAAGGGCCAAAATCCAACTGTAACATGCATTCTATAAGCAAAGAAATGATATTTGAGTGGGCAGACAGCATACGGCTTCTGTACTCTGCTAGTCATGATCCACAGTAAAATTTCTTCGGAGACAATCTGATAATATAAGTCTAAGTCCTGATGATTACACATTCCACTGGAAAAGGAAATTTATTTCAAATTTTTTATCCTAAGAAAATGATTAGAAAAGTATGAAAATGTGTACGTAAGACTTGATTTTAGGAATATTTAAAATATCAAAATAATGGGAAACTGTGGCCCTTAGAAGGAGGTATGTTAGACAAACGAGATGTTTACATTGTTAAATAATATGTACTCCTTGAAAATAATGAAATAAAAATGTTAAACACATTGAAACTTTTATATAAACATATGCTCTAAAATAAAAACCCAAGATGTGATATCAAAATGATAACCAAAACCATAGGTAACTTATTATCTTATCTATACTTTTTAAAATTTTCTAACATATTTTAACAAATAAACATTTTTAAGGTAACAAACTGAAGGAAGGAAAGGAAACAAAGAAACTCCTAAATATTAAAAGTAGTAAATTTATATAGTTTTTATACTAGCAGAAAGTTGTAAATAAGTTGTCGATGTCCACAATTAGAAGACTTGTTAGAAAATGTGTAGAAATGTTATTGACACAGAAAGATATTACTGAATGAAAAGAGCAGGTTACAATACTATATACTTAGTACACTGGGATTTTTGTTTTATAAATACAGAGAGGCATCATTTCTAGGTGTCAGGATATCCACGCATGCTTGTTAAGTTGCTTAAGTCATGGAGACTCTGTGCAACCCCATGAACTGTAGCTCACTAGGCTTCTCTGGCCATGGGATTCTCCAGCCAAGAATACGGGAATAGGTTGTGGTACCCTCCTCCAGGGTATATTCCTGATCCAGGGATCAAACCTGTGTCCCTTATGTAAAACCTTTATTGGCAGGCAGGCTCATTACCACCTGAGAAACCATGAATATCCATGGGTCTAATATATTGTTTAAATTTTTATCCTCATTCTTTAATCTTTGTACAATAAATATTCATTTTGCTGTTATTAAGTTTTATTAAAATTTGCTAAATAAATTTGCTAGATTAAAAAAAAGAAAGGTTTTGCTTGTTCACAGGAAAGAATAGTTTAGAAAGGAGGATATGCAAATCACATTAGTTTTCTATTGTTGCTGCAGCAAATTATCATAAATTTAGTGGCTTAAAAAATACAAATTTGTTATCTTGTACTTCTGTACAACGTTATGAACCTCTGTCAATAGCTCTCAGGCACTCTATCAGATATTCATAATATTGTACAGAAGTACATGGTATTAAAACATCCTCAAGAAAAAGTAATGTAAAGAGAGAAAATGGTCATCTGAGAAGGCTTTACAAATAGCTAAGAAAGGAAGAGAAGTGAAAGGCAACAGAGAAAAGGAAAGATATACCACTCTGAATGCAGAGTTCCAGAAAATATCAAGGAGAGATAAGAAAGCCTTCCTAAGTGAACAGTGCAAAAAAACAGAGGAAAACAATAGAATGGGAAACACTAGAGATCTCTTCAAGAAAAGTAAAGATACCAAGGGAACATTTCATGCAAAGATGGGCACCATAAAGGACAAAAATATTTTGGACCTCAAAGAAGCAGAGATGTTAAGAAGTGGTAAGAATACACAGAAGAACTATACAAAAAAGATCTTAATGACCTAGATAACAGTGATGGTGTGATCACTCACCTAGGACCAGACATCCTGGAGTGTGAAATCAATTGGGCTTTTGGAAGTATCACAATGAACAAAGCTAGTGGAGGTGACTGAATTCCATCTGAGCTATTTCAAATCCTAAAAGATGATACTGTAAAAGTGCTGTATTCAATATGCCAGCAAATTTGGAAAATGCAGCAGTGGCCACAGGACTGGAAAAGGTCAATCCTCATTCCAATCCCAAAGAAGAGCAAGGCCAAAGAATGTTCAAATTACCGCACATTGCACTCATTTCACACGCTAGCAAAGTAATGCTCAGAATCCTTCAAGCTAGGCTTCAACAGTATGTATACCAAGAACTTCCAGATTTACACGCCAGATTTAGAAAGCACAAGGGAACCAGAGATCAAATTGCCAGCATTCACTGGATCACAGAAAAAGCAAGAGAATTTCGGAGAAGCATCTACTTCTGCTTCATTGACAACACTAAAGTCTTTGACTGTGTGGATCACAACAAACCAGAAAATCTTTAAAGAGATGGGAATACCAGACCACCTTACCGGCCTCCTGAGAAATCTGTATGCAGATCAAGAAACAATAGTTAGAACTGGATAGGAAACAAGGAACTGGATCCGAATAGGGAAAGGAGTATGTCAAGGCTGTATATTGTCACCCTGCTTATTTAACTTATATGCAGAGTACATCATGCAAAATACCAAGCTGAATGACTCACAAGATGGTATCAAGATTGTGGGGAGAAATATCAATAACTTCAGATATGCAGAGGACACTTTCCTTATGGCAAAGAGCAAAGAGGAATTAAAGAGCCTCTTGATGAAGGTGAGAGAGAAAAGTGAAAAACTGGCTTAAAACAGAACATTCAAAAAATGGGACTGGATGACATACTCTTTATCACTTCACTGCAAACAGATGGGTGAAACAATGGAAACAGTGACAGACTTTATTTTCTGCTCCAAAATCACTATAAATGGTGACTCCAGCTGTGAAATTAAAAGATGCATGCTCCTTGGAAGAAAAGCTATGACCAACATAGACAGCATATTAAAAAGCATCAGTTTGCCTAGTAAGGTCCATCTAATCAAAGCTATGGTTTTTTTCCAGTAGTCATGTATGGATGTGAGAGTTGGACCATAAAGAAGGATGAACTCTATGAATCGATGCTTTTGAACTGTGGTGTTGGAAAAGACTCTTGAGAGTCCCTTGGAGTGCAAGATTAAACCAAATCAATCCTAAAGAAATCAACCATGAATATTTATGGGAAGGACTGATACTGAAGCTCCAATACCTTGGCCACCTAATTTTAAGAGTAAGATTGAAAGGCAGAAAGAGAAGGGGATGACAGAGGATGAGATTGTTGGATGGCATCACTGACTCAACGGACATGAGTTTGAGTGGACTCCAGGAGATGGTTAAGGACAGGCAAGCCTGGCGTGCTGCTTTCCACGGGGTCACAAAGAGTCAGACATGACTGAGCAACTCAACAACAATTACTTTGTACTTCTATAGGTCAGAGATCAACAAAGATTCCATAGACTATAAAACGATGCCAGCAGAGCTGCATTCCTGTTTTGGAGACTAGAGGAGAAGCCCTTTTCTTGCCTTTTCCAGCTTCTAGAAGCCATCTCCATTCACTGATTTGAGGCCCTTCAACTTTCAAAGACAGCAAGGTCACAGCTCTCTAATCCTTTTCCTGTGATTTTCTCTCTCTAACCTTAGCTGGGAAAGGTTCTCTGTCCTTAAAGGCTCGTTTGATTAAACTGGGCCCACAGAATAATTCTCCCATCTCAAGTCCTAGAAACGTCACTGCATCTGTAAATTTCTCCTTGGTATATAAGGAGCCATTTTTACAGTTTCTGAAGATTAGAAATTGGACAGATTTTGGAGGACTACTGCTCACCCTACTACAGAACATTATCAGAGATGCCTGTTTTAAATGGAACTAGTGAAACTTTAATTTACAAAGAAAAGAACTTATTCACTAATGCCTCACTCTACCTCACCTCAGGATTCATCCTATCTTAATGATATGCAAAAGATGTGCAAACATATATGTAAATCTTAGAACCAAAAGACTTCTAGTCAAAAATATAGGCTAAAACCTTGGTGATTTTGGACTAGACAAAGATTTCTTGAATAATCAACAACAACAACAAAATCTATATAAGAATAAAATTGATAAATTACATTTCATCAAGTTAAATACTTGTTCTTCACAAATACTATTCAGAGAATGAAAGATTTAAGATTTGAAAGTGCATGCATCCTAGAAGACCTGGATGTAAAATATATGAAGAACACTGAGTTTCAAAAGAAAATATCCAGTTAAAAATGGACAACAGATTTGGAATAGACAGTCCACCAAATAACACATACAGTAACACATAGAAGATATTCTATCCAACCCAGGTCTCCTGCATTGCAGACAGATCCTTTACCATCTGAATCACCAGGGAAGCCCATAACATCATTAGTCATTAGCAAAGTGGAAATGAAACCAAAATAAGATCTACCACAGACCTGTTTCAATGGCTAGAAATTAAGAAGACAACATTCTAGCAAGAAGTCAGTACCTAAAACTCTTATGTACTGCTGAGAATATAACTGCTGCAAACACTTTGAAAAGCAATGATAATAATTACATAAAAAATAAAACATAGCTTTCCTCCCGCGCGACGGCGGCGGCTGGATGTCGTCTGAGTTTCGGAGTGTTGTGGTCAGTAGGTTGCTGTCTGCAGCAGAGGCCCGTGCCGAGCCGGCGCAGGGAAACTACACAACATTTACCAGATTTTATATGGTCAGAAACCTATTGATAGCAAAGGATAATTTGAGAGGGACTCAGATCAAGGATGGATTCTCTTAACTATACAACAGCGCCTGATTCAGCTGTGGAAACTGAGAATCAAAGTGAAAACTCTTCATCTGGTAGCAGCTTATTTAAAACTCAGTGTGTTCCTGTCCCACCTAAACGGAGGCAAAGAAACACTATTAGAAAATTTGTTCACATACCCAAAAGTACTCAACCAACAGAGTTATCTAGTGACTCATCTGAGGAGCCAAGACCACGGACTTTAGAGGCTATTTTTGAAAGATTCAAAAATAAGAAACGTAACGTAAAAAGAAGAAATACAAGCCAACGGGAAGACCAGGGGGAAGACCAAAAGGGAGGAAAAACACTAGACTCTCACAAATTACTGAGAAACAATTTAAAGACAAAAGTCCTGGTTTCCCATTTTTAGAATCAGAAAATGGAAGAAAACCATTACCTTGGAGAAAAATTTTAACCTTTGAGCAAGCAGTGGCAAGAGGATTTTTTAACTACCTTGAAAAACTGAAGTATGAATACTACCTCAAGGAATCCTTGAAACAGATGAATGTTGCTGAAGATTTAGAAAAAGAAGACCTTGATAGTCGAAGATACAGATACTTGGATGATGATGGATCCCTCTCTCCTATTGAAGAGTCAGCAGCAGAGGAGGAGGAGATTGCAGCAAACCTTGAACATGATGAATGTGACATTAAGTTGGTGGAGAATAGTTACTTCATAATAAGTTCTGAATTTCCAAAGAAGAAGAATGTATATTTGGATCAAGAGGAATATACTGAAGAAACTGCTTTGCTTAAAAAGAGAACATCAAAATCTAAACACTGGACAGAGGACAAAATGGCCTGAAGAGATAGGATTATAAATACCAGACGAGGTAAATAGCATGAAAGCAAAGGTGATAAGTATGAATATATATGCCAGCCTTAGAAAAAAAAGAACCTTGTAAGAAAAGAAACAATACTAAATTTGTGAATACTAATAAAGAATACTAATTTGTGAAACTCCTGAAGTAGTAATTATAAGAAAAATTATGTAGAAAAAATTGAGCTTGTTACAGCAGAGATTGACTTGACAAATAATAAACAAAAGTCCTACTAAAAAAAAAAACATAACTATTATATGGCTCAACCCATCATTTCTTTATTCAAGAGAAAGGACAGGTTTTTGGGGACTACTGCTCCTATTTCTTTATTCAAGAAAAAGGAAAGCATACACCCATTAAAATAATTGTATACAAATATTCACAAAAGCTTTATTTTTGAAATCCCCGAACTGAAAACAACTCAAATGTACATTAGCAGGTAAATGGATAAATTGTGGTATATCCATAAAATAGAATACTATTCAACAATGAACGGGAATGGGCTGTTAATATGTACAACAATGTAAGTATGCTTCCATCATTCTGTTGAGTGAAAGAACCCAGAAAAAAGTAGGAGTAACATTGTATGATTCCGTTTGTATAAATTTTTAGAAATGGAAACTCCCATGTGGTCTCAGAAAGGATATCAGTTGTTAACTGGAAGTGGGGATTGGAGAGCTGACAGGGTAGGAGTATAAAGGAGCACAAGGAAAGTTTTGGAAGTGATGAGCTAGGTTCTCTATGTTTATTGTGGTCATTGTTTCGTTGCTGCATATATATTTCAAAAACATATCAGATAGTACACTTATGTTTAGTTTGTCATGTGAATTAATTACACTTACAAATTGTTTAACAACAAATTTAAAAAAGACAAGTTACCTATATGAATAGAAACAGAAATAGGTTATAAAGCTGAACAGGTAAGATAGGGCTCAGGGGGGTCAAAGAATTTGTCACAGGTTTGAATTCCATCCTGAGCTTAATAGGGAGCCAGCTGGGACTCACGGCAACAAAAATACAGGAATGATCTTATCAGAGCAGCAAGGAATATACCTTGAAGTTAGCAGAGAGAATCCTCTGTTGTTGAACTTGAATGGCAAGAGTCTGGTAACAGAAACCTACTAGTTATTAAGGATGTACAGTTCTTTAAACTTTAATGAAGCCTAAGCTAAAGCAGGGACAATGGAAAAAAGAGGAGACTGATTTGAGATATAGACATAAAGTGTAAGGATTCAGTCTCTAAAAAATGATAACCCATGACACCTGAAGGCATTAACAAAGTGTTAGATCAAAGATGAACTAAGCTTGGGAAGTTTAGTACATGATGATGCCACAAGACTGAAATATAAAACAAGGTTGAGGAAGGACGATAATGATTTAGGTTTTGTACATGTTGACTATGAGGTAAATAGATGATATTCAGACGGAGACTAGCCTTCAGTTAAAAATAAAAGCTGGGACAGACAATGTAGATTGTGGAATAAATACTTGATAATCATTTGGACAATGATAAATGGGGAAACAATAGAAATAGCGACAGACTATTTTCTTGGCCTCCAAAATCACTGCAGATGGTGACTGTGAAAGTTACTCGGTCATGTCCGACTCTTTGCAGTCCCATGGACTATATGGTCCATGGAATTCTCCAGGCAAGAATAACTGAAATGGGCAGCCATTTCCTTCTCTAGGGCATCTTTCCAACCCAGGGATCAAAGCCAGGTCTCCTGAATTGCAGGTGGATTCTTTACCAGGTGAGCCACCAGGGAAGCCCATGGTGGCTGAAGCCATGAAATTAAAAGATATTTGCTCCTTGGAAGAAGAGCTATGACCAACCTATACAGCTTCCCTCATAGCTCAGTTGGTAAAGAATCTGTCTGCAATGCAGGAGACTAGGTTCCATTCCTGGGTTGGGAAGATCCCCTGGAGAAGGAAATGGCAATCCACTTCAGTATTCTTGTCTGGAAAATCACATGGACAGAGGAGCCTGGTGGGCTACAGTCCTGGGGTTACAAGGGTCAGACACAACTTAGCGACTAAACCACAACCTGCACAGCATATTAAAAAGCAGAGGCATTACTTTGCCAACAAAGGTCCATATAGTCAAAGCTATGTTTTTTCCAGTAGTCATGTATGGACATGAGAGTTGGACAATAAAGAAAGCTGAGTGCCAAAGAATTGATGCTTTTGAACTGTGGTTTTGGAGAAGACTCTTGAGAGTCACTTTGACTGCAAGGAAATCAAATCAGTCAATCCTAAAGTAAATCAGTTCTGAATATTCATTGGAAGGACTGATGCTGAAACTCCAATACTTTGGCCACCTGATGGGAAGAACTGACTCATTAGAAAAGACTCTGATGCTGGAAAAAATTGAAGGCAGGAGGAGAAGGGGACAAAAGAGGATGAGACAGTTGGATGGCATCACTGACTTGATAGACATGAGTTTGAGCAAGTTCCTGGAACTGGTGATAGAGAAGCCTGGTGTGCTGCAGTCTATGGGGTCACAAAGAGTCGGACATGACTGAGCGACTGAAATGAACTGACTGAATCATTCAGAATAAAAGCATAGATGGTGGTATCACTGAAGTAGAGCATATGAAAAGCAGTAATGAAAAGTGACTTCAGCTGAATCTCCAGAAAATTTCATCAGGGGTTGGGTGAGCGTGAATGGAGAAAAATTTCACCTGACATAATGAGGACCAAAGGAGGAAGTTCAGTTCAGTTGCTCAGTCGTGTCCGACTCTTTGAGTCACCAAGGTCATAGCTATGAGCTACTAAAGTGATGATCATTCAGTTACTATTTCACACTTTCCTTTACTTTTTGACCACTAGTATTGAGAGTATGTTAGACCCTTCCTTGTCAGTCAAGAAGTGCCCAAGGCTACTTTGATCTGTTCCCAGTGGAGAGTGAGGTCATTTTACAAAGTCTTGTATTCCTTTATTTCTTCAGACAGCAAGCTCTCAATTAGAAATGGGAGTGGTCATACCAGATATTCAGATGGAATGTCTCTCACCAAAGGAAGGGTACTTCCTTGAAATATTTAAGGAACAGATTGGGTAGTCTGAGCTCTGTAACAGGCTGAATCAAAACTACTTAAAAAACTAAGACCATGGTATACTTGAGGCCAGAGTTTTGTTTTTTCTGACATACTCTGACTTGGGAATGAAAAGGAAAATTGTATTAAGAGGCTGACGTGCTACCTTGGATGAGGACGTTGTTTTGAAGAGATTTTGTATAGTAAGACTATGGCAAGATATTATTGATAACTTTCATAGAAGATTATCAGACTTTGTGTATTCCTGTTAAATCAGCTTAATTTCTTGGCTGATTGTGACTCAGTTATCATGCTTTACAATTCTATGTGTGGTTGAAGAAAGTATCAGTTACTTAACTATGGAAATGGTAGACCAGATGTTCAAAATTATTTAGTCTCAGAACACTTCTACAATATTAGAGAAAAACAAACAAAAAGCAGCCCTGAGGATCCAAAAGTAGTTTCAGTTATATATATATTTTTTATTTACCATATTTGAAGTTAGAAAATTTTAAATATTTAATAAAATAAGACTACTATATTATAATACAACTTTACAAAAAATAACTTTTCCAAAATGGGTGAGAAGTATAATTTAATATTTTGCATACATTAAAGTTGCAAGTTTTAATGAAAGAAAGTCTGATTTTCATATTTGGTTAACCGTTCTATGTCATTTTGTTTGAAGAATATGTAGGAAATCTAGTTTCACTTGTGGTTGGAAAGAGGAGTGTTCAAATAGCCTTTTAATATTGTTTGATACTATACCAAAATTACAGTAGTTTAGAAGTTGCAATGTGGATCTGAAATAATATTAAATTTATAACATTAAAAGCCATTAGTACATCTTATAATTTGAATGGATTTTTCTGTCCATGAATAATTTTGTAATATCCTGTATTAGAAACTGGAAAATAATGGTTTGCTAAATTATGTAGATTTTCTAAAGGAAGATTCATTTCATTAAACAATATTTAAAAGTCACACTTATTAATATCACTATCCATCTTATGAGAAGAATCTTCAAAAGCTGTTAAACTAGTGGCAGAGACTCACTTTTCAAAACTCAAAAATCAGATTTTATCAACAAAAATACAGTGAGCAGTCTTCCTTGAAGCAACAAGCTTACTTTCCCCATTTCAAAAAAAAAAAAAACCAAACTGAAAATGCCCAAGTCTACATAACCATAGTCTGTAAACTGTTGTTCAAGTAAAAAGTAATGACATGCTGATGACATGCAAAAAAACAAAAAAACAAAATCTTTTTTTGTTCAGTTTGCAACTCAAACAACTGCATCAATATTTCCTCGAAACAGCAAAAATACTTCAGGACACAAAGTGCTTTTTGCATCCCTTCTATTTTGTCAGAGAATATTTTAAAAAAATGTTAGATGCTTCCTCAAGGGTTAAAGATTAACAAAATGTATAAATTTTACTATTTCAAGAATTTAATGGAAACTTTTTTTCTTAAACTACATACTTTGTGAATGCATGGTGATAAACAACTCAATGGGTAGTAGAGTTTAGTGCTTTTGCCTTGATTCATGCTAAGGTGACTATACAGTCATTACTTTTTGCAACATCAGGACAAATGTCAAAGTGAACAAGGTAAATTATGTCTTGGTACTATTAGGAAAATAGTTTGACCCTCCTGACATCCTGAAAGAACATAAATCATACTTTGAGAACTGCCATGAGAAATAACAAGTAAATGAGTATACATTTAGACAGTATTTCTAATACCTTATATTATGGCTCTGATCTTAAATTATTGATTATTGAGAAGAGATATGAAAACACTATCTCCTTTAAATTACACATACCTATTTCTTAGGACAAATTAACTGTTGCCAAAACAGAGGGAAAGATTTACAGGTAAATGCTCTCAGTGTGTGTGTGTGCACGCATGAGAGAGGAAGAGAGACGGGGAAAGAGACAGGGGGAGACAGAGATGGAAAAAGAGGGAGATACAGAGAGACATGGAGAGAGAGGAACACAGAGAGAATAAGAGAGAGACAGAAAGAGACAGAGTGACAGAGAGAGCTAGAGAGAGAGAACGTGCTAGAGAAGACGGTTAAAGATTGCAAACAACTTAAAATGGATTAAAGATGTAAGTGTAGACTATAAACCATAAAACTCTTAAAGTATAGGCACAATACTCTCTGACATAAATCACAGCAAAATCCTCTGTGCCCTACCTCCTAGGGTAATGGAAATAAAAACAAAAAATAAACAAGAGAGATCTCATTAAACTTAAAAGCTTTTCCACAGCAAGGCAACTATAAACAAGGTGAAAAGACAGCCCTCAGAACGGGAGAAAATAACAGCAAATGAAACAACTGACAAAAGAATTAATTTCCAAAATAGATAAGCAGCTGATGCATCTCAATACCAGAAAAGCAAACAACCGAATCAAAAAGTGGGCAGAAGACCGCAATAGACATTTCTCCAAAGATATACAAATGGCTAAAAAACACATGAAAAGATGCTCAACATTGCTCATTGTTAGAGAAATGCAAATCAAAACTACAATGAGATATCACCTCACACTGACTGGTCAGAATGGCTATCTTCAAAAATCTACAAACAATAAATGCTGGAGAAGGTGTGGAGCAAAGGGAACCCTTTTGCACTGTTCATGTGAATGTAAACTGACAAAGCCACTATGGGGCACAGTATGGAGATTCCTTAAAAAAACTAGGAATAAAACTGCCTTACGACCCAACAATCCCACTACTGAGCATAAATCCTAAGAAAGCCATAATTGAAAGGACACATGTACCCCGATGTTCACTGCAGCACTATTTACAGTAGTTAGGATGTGAAAGCAACCTAGATGTTCACTGACAAATGAAGAGATGAAGAAGCTGTGGTACAAATATGGGCTTCCCTGGTAGCTCAGCTGGTAAAGAATTATCAGCAATGCAGGAGACCCCGGTTCAGAAGATCCCCCTGAAGATGGGATAGGTTACCCACTCCAGTATTCCTGGGTTTCCCTGGTGGCTCAGGTGGTAAAGGAACTGCCTGCAATGTGGGAGACTTGGGTTTGATCCCTGGGTTGGGAAGATCCCCTGGAAGAGGGCTTGGCAATCACTCCAGTATTCTTCCATTGACAGATAAGTGTATGAAGAAGTTGTGGTACATATGTACAATGGAATATTAGTCAGCCATAAAAAGCAATGCATTTGAGTCAGTTCTAGCAAGACAGATGAACCTAGAGCCTATTTTGTAAAGTTAAGTCAGAAAGAGAAAAACAAATATCATATACTAATGCATACATATGGAATCTAAAATGATGGTACTGATGAACCTATTCACAGGTCAGCAACGGAGACACAGACATGGAGAACAGATTGTGGACATAGGGCAGGGAAGGAGAGGGTGGGACGAATGGAGAGAGTAGCATAGAAACATACACCACCATATGTAAAATAGATAGCCAGCGCAAATTTGCTGTTATGAGGCAGGGACCTACACTGGGGCTCTGTGACAACCTGGAGAGGTGAAATGGTGTAGGAGATAGGAGGGAGATTCAAGAGGGAGGGGACACATGTATACCTATAGCCGATTCATGTTAATGTACAGCAGAAACCAACACAGTACTGTAAATCAATTATTCTTCAATTAAAAATAAAATGTTAAAAAAAGAGACTGCAGACAACAAAATGGACAACTTTCAAAAATCACTGGGAATGCAGTTTTAAAACCTACTCAGTACCATTAAAAAAAATTAAATTTTGAATTAAAAAGTCCACACATTAAGCAACTGCATCTAACCAAAAGCTAATTTCTGTTCTGAGAGGTATAAAGAAGTGTAGAAATACAGTGAAATTCAGGAGTAGCGTTTGGTAAAAGAACAATCTGTCGGTCTCAATGCAGAGGGAGAAGGAAGGGTGTCACAAGGTGTGGAGTGGCAGGAGCAGCTGGTCCTCTTAAGCTGCCACCTAGCATTGTTTCTGTGCATCTGTGAAGGGAGCACCCATTTGGTAGTAGGGTGATCGGTGAAGCAGACAACTCAAGACTTACAATTTTCCTTAGAATGCAATAATCACTTTTTTTTTCTTTTTAAAAATTTTTATTGAATTATAGTTGATTTACAATGTTGTGTTAATTTCTGCTGTACAGCAAAGTGACTGTTATACACATATATACATTCTTTTTCATATTCTTTTCCATTCTGGTTTATCACAGGATATTGAATATAGTTCCCATACAGTAGGACCTTGTTGTTTACCCATGCTATATATAATAGTTGGCATCTGCTAATCCCAAACTCCCAGTCCTTCCTTCCTCAACTAATAATCTAATCATAATGTTCACAGCAACACCTCTGGGCATGTGTATGTGCTGTCACTTCAGTCATGTCTCACTCTTTGGAACCCTATGGACTATACCTTTCCAGGCTCCTCTGTCCATGGGATTCTCCAGGCAAGAATACTGGAGTGGGTTGCCATTTCTTTCTCCACAATAATCACTTCTGATGACTGCTTGCCATTTATGTGTACAAAACATAAGTTTTCCATATCAGCTGAAAATATAAGGCCACTAGATAGCTACATGCCGTCCCAGGTGGTACTAGTGGTAAAGAACCTTTCTGTCAATGCAGAAGACACAAGAGATGCAGGTTCGGTCCTTGGGTTGGGAAGATCCCCTGGAGTAGGAAATGGCACCCCACTCCAGTATTCTTGCCTGCAGAATCCGATGGACAGAGGAGCCTGGTGGGCTACGGTCCATAGGTTTGCAAAAAGTTGGTTATGACTGAAGCAACTTAGCACCCACACACAGATCGCTAATATTGTGTGGGTAATATTTAGAGAGACACAGAGAAGAGAGAGAGAAGGCCCAGAGACAATATGAGGTATAGGCACCTCAAATTTAACCAGAGAAGGGAAATAAAGCTTTCCATTTCAGGATTACAACTGTTCAGAATAAGTTTGTGATCAGTGTTAAGTTGATGTATCTAGTTGAGTCCAATAATGTAAATATTTTAATTCTGTTACACTTTAATGAAACCTTTTCTTTCATATGCAGAAATATGGAAACCATCTCTTTTGAATTTATTTTGAGAATCATTACTTTAAAATATTGCAATGGGCTTTGCCATACAGCAACATGAATTGGCCATCAAAGTACATGCATGAATCTCATGACAAGCTTATCACCTTTTCTCTAAGAACACTGGCCATATGTCAATGTTCACATTTGTTGGAGTTACATGTACAGGCTAGGCCTTCAAAGGATCCATCTGAGGATCACCCCTACTATTGCCCCCTGGCCTGCATTGAGTTCACCCGATCTGGTTGGTCAAGTGTCAGTTTTAACGTTGCCAAGACAGCCATTTAGCAGGGTCACTTTTCAGGATGACAGACATGAGATTTAAAGCTTGACCCAATTTCTAGTTACTGAACATCTCCTTTAGAAGCAAGGGGATAAGCAAGAGTTTTTATCAGCATGCATCCAAGCAAACATGCTTTGCCACAATCCCTGAGACCTCTAAAATTACTAACTGGAGGTTGGTCATCATAATGGGATTTGTGCTGATTCTCTGGAACTGCTTCACACAGGCCATTTCCTCTCTTACTCAAGGGCTCTAGGGCAGACTGAGTTCTTTAGGGAATTAAAAATACAATGCCTTTCGCATTTACTATGATTCTCAAATACTTTACAAAGAGACATACATAATATAGAGCTCTATTTCTCTAAAAGAAGTCATGACCTATGACTACCTGCTTCACTTTGAACAAAAGTGTTTACATTTTGTTTGGTTTGTACACTGGTTGTACTCTTTAGTCGCTGGGAAAAAAAGGAATTGAAGCTTGTAAACATACCCTGGGCTTGCAGGCAGCGGCAACACAGTGTAGAGGAAAGATGAGCGGGCGTGAGATGAAAGATCATATTTCCCAGTTGACACCATTCAAAGCATCTGATCAAAGCAGAGCTATTGGAGAGCTCAAGTTTAAAAAAAAACAAAAAAACAAAAACCTTCACCCTGGCTATACCTTCTGCCCTGGATTGACCTGTGGGTCAGCATGGCCAGCAGGACGTGATGGACAGGGGTTTTAAACAGGATATGGTCCTATATGTCATTGTCAATTTGCTCTTTATTGAATTACCAGGTGCACAACTCCCTTTCAGTCTTTCTGTATTCATTTCTTTTTAACCTATAAACCCCAAATTCAAAGCCCCAGAGACACGAGGACATGGAGTTGGCAGGTCAATGAAATGGAGACTCTCCAGTGCCCTCCTTTTCTGTGTTCCCTGTGTTAGGGCAAATAGATTCAAAAGTCATTGGTACACTGATCCAACTTGCTCTTCTGAATCTGAACAAAAGTCAATAAAGATGACAGGCTCTAGAGTCAAACTGTCTGGTTCAACTTCCAGTGGGTCCACATACTGACTAACTAGGTAACCTTAGAAAAGCTACTGTCAAGTCTCTAAAGCCTTAATGGCCCCATCTGTAAAATGGGGATAATATCTTGGGCAGAGGATTAAATGAGTTACTATAAGTAAAGTGCTTAGCATGCCAATTATTATTAGTTAGGAAAGAAACAGAAGAAGGAGGAGGGTGAGGAAAAGGAACAGGGAGTAGAAGAGAGGACAAGTCCATTATACCAAACTGCCTTTAAATGCAATTTGGTAAAATACATTCAATTTCCCACTTATTCTATGATAACTTCAGAGATGCATTTTGCATATAGTATATGTGTGTGCTCAGTCACGTCCAATTCTGTGATGCCATGGACTATAGCCCTCCAGGCTCCTCTGTCCATGGAACTGTCCAGGTAAGAATACTGGAGTGGGTTTCCATTTCCTACACCAGGGAACCTTCTCAACTCAGGGATCAAACCCACATCTCTGGAGTCTCCTGGATTGATAGTGGATTCTTTATCACTGCACTGTCTGGGAAGCTCTATATGTATATACATATATTGTACATTATATATATATATATATATATAATACAATATAAACACACTCAAATATAACTTTAAAAAGCACATATTGCAAAATAGCTATAATAAAGTCTAAATGTTTACTAAACTCCAACCTGCAGCTATACCAATAACCACGTAGAAGGGTTAAGTTAGTGGTTTTCACAATTTTGTTTTAAACCAAGGTCCACCAAATATATACTTTTTATGAAAAATATTTTTAAAACATGAAACTGAAGTTTCAAAAAACCATTACATTTGTTAAACGTTTCATTCTAAAGCATATCATTCGTTCTACTTTGATAGTTTCTAGTTTCATTTCAAAAAATGTGGTTGACTCAATGAACTGACACTATGCTTATCGATCACAATTCATGATATGTCTATTTTAACTTTAATCCATATTCTCAGAGTGGTTAGCATTCTGAGACATGGCCTAAACAGGAATAAACTCTAAGGCAGTAAAACTAAGGACTTTAAATGTTACTAAATTTGATGCCCGAGATTTTAAGGGATACCAAAAACCTTCTTTTGTTGGTGAAATAACAATTGCTCAGTGTAAGTGGTTGGTAGACGCTCTGCCCTTCCGTCAGTCTGGCAGTGTAAGGTCTCCATTAGCTCTAGGTCCAAGTCAATAATGGGTTTTCACAACATCCACTGTTGTGTGAGCACTGCAGTTGGCTCTCCTTTTTATAATGCAAGTGCTTGACTTAAGCTTTGATTGCCAAGGCATCCACATCAAAGAGGCACCCACTTCAAAGATGGCTATCTTGAACACAGTAACAGCTCTGGACTAGACAACCAGACAGGCTACCCACCCAAGTGGTCCAAATTCGCTCAGGACAATTAACTATAGCTACTTTGCATGCTAAGTCACTAGAGTCAGGTCCAACTCTTTGCGAGCCCACCAGGCTCTTCTGTCCATGGGATTCCCCAGGCAAGAATACAAGAGTGGGTTGCCATGCTCTCCTCCAGCAGATCTTCCCGACCTATGGATCAAACCCACATCTCCTGCATTTCTGGAACTGCAGGCAGATATTTAACCACTGAGCCACCAGGGAAGCCTGATATTTACTTTACTGGCAACATTTTCTTGAGAAACTTGACTTCTCCTGGTTTCTATTGCCTACATCTTCTTCTGATAACTGAACTTTTTCCTTACAGGGAGCCATCTCCTGCTCTCATTGGTCCATTCAATTGAGAGATCCTGACCCCACTCCCAGCTTCAGGTAGCTCCAGTGCACACTGGAGCACTTTATCCTGCCAGGTCCCATTAGTGGCAACCACAGGACTTTTGCTAAAACAATTAGAAAAAGATAGCCCTGGATTTGCAGGCACTAAGGACCTAACTCTGCTGGGTCTTAGAGGAAAGGACAGCAAAGGGGAAAGGAAGAGTGATTTCTAATATTCTTTATAAAGCTTTACTGCCTCCGCAGGACCTAATACCAATTTCCCTCTTAAACTTCTTAGTTTTGTGAGCCAATAAAAATTTTTCCTTTCACATTTTCAGCTAAATTTGAGCTGTGTTTCCATCACTGGAAACTGATCAAAGTGTACTAATGCAGCCCTTCTAAATCCTGCTCCCTAAGGCTTATAAAATGAAATCCCAAAATTGCCATGATAATCCTTGCCCTGCTCAATCTAGATCAGAACCCCTCAACCACTGTCTCGCACAAATTCTGGGACCTCTATCTCAGTTTGCTCACCACTGCTTGAAAAAAAGCGTGTTGAAAGCTTGCTCAAGAGATTGCTCTTCCTGGGATATTTGTTATGGTTGCTGTTTAGTCACTCAGGTTTGTGACCCCATGAAGGTCTACCCATCTTTTCAACGCAGGGATCAAACCCATGTGTCCTGCATTGGCATGTGGATTCTTTACCACTGAGCCACCAGGGAAGCTCCCTCCCTGGGATATGTTCCTGTGTAAATTCTACTTGTTCTGAAAGTCCATGCACAATGTGCACCTCCTTTGTAAAACTCTCAGCCATTCTTGCCCTAGGGAGCATCTTAGAGGTTCCTCCTTAAACACTGTTAGGTTTTTACAGCCTACAAAGGGACAACCTAAAGTAAATTCTACACAAACAACACATAACAGCAGCATTTTTAACAGATTAATCTTTTTGGAGTCTTAGGATGGATGAGTGGGGAAAGAAAAAGGGGAACTTTTAGGAGTCTGTCACGGGGGTCTCGCTGTGAGAGGGCAAAGGCTTCTCTCAAAGACTGACAGCAGGGGCAAGAAATAGTTTTCAGGGTGCATTGCCAATGCAGGGATGTAAGAGATGTGGGTTCAATACCTGGGTGGGGAAGATCCCCTAGAGGAGGGCATGGCAACCCACTCCAGTATTTTTGCATGGAGAATTCATGGACAAAGGAGCCTGGCAGGCTACAGTCCATGGTGTTGCACAGAGTAGGACACAACTGAAGTGACTTAGCACACGGGCAAGTACATATCATATTTAAATAAAGTTTAAACATGCTAACTGGTTCCTAAGAAAGACATTTATAGTAGTATGTTTAGGTAGTTGCAAATATTTGTGATCATTCCACTTTTTTTTTTTTTTCAAAAATGTTAGCAAGGGTATTCAGGGAAGAATTCATTTGTCTAAATCAGGTAAGTGGAAACATGTTATTCTGTTTTTCTGAACATTCTTTTGATCTTTGTTGACTGTAACAAAATGGTTTCAGTTCTTTCACTCCCTCTCCCTCTTCTGTCTGTCTTCCTTTTTAGTTTTCTTTCCTCCTTTTGAACTTCCCTCCTCTTTGGGGTTTTATTTCTAGCAAGTACTCAAGTAAGTAATTTTCTTTCTCAAATGCATATTTTAGTGTACTTGGGCTTTCTTTCTCTTCACTCTTCACTGAAGATCAATCACATAACCAGATATTTGGGGATAAAAAGACATTCTGATTGGTTCCTTCATGCATCTGAACAGAACCACAACTATACTATCCAGGTGGCTACAACAGGCCCTCGAAGGAAACTTGAGATGGGCAGAGCAGCCAAACAGTCCTTTCCAAGATATTAAACGTGGCTCATACTCCCAGTCTGAAAAATCATTTACCTAACAAAGTTAGTGACTAAGAAATCAGCAGATATTACTACATGCTCAAGAATTAGCTCAATATTTTAGTCCAAATTATGGACATGCATGCAAAAAATCCACACACTTTCTCCATGAACTTTCAGCTCTAGTCAGAGTTAGACTTTCCTATCTCAATTTCCAGTCTCGATCTCTATGCTGTCTTTGAAGTCTAAAGCACTGGCTAAAGCCCGGTTGTGACTGGCTCCCTCACTGATATCTAGGCATCATAGTGTGTCCCATTGCGGAGGTCCACAGACTTGCTGGGAGCCCTGTAGCTGTGCTGCGGCTCTGAGATGGTGAGACCTTTGTGCACTGTCTGAGTCACTTTTGTGCTCCTCTGAAATCTGTAAGCAGAGGCTGCAGACACTTACCTTCCCCACAAAACTCATCTGCTTTGCCCTAGCGAGTATATCTGGGGTCATTCCCATGCAGTCTGCCACATCTATCTGGTCTTGTCAGTGTCCATAGGGATAGGACACCTGGGTCAGTAAAACAGTACCAGACACATATTAGGTAATTCACCAAAAAAAATGTTTGGTAAACAATTGCATTCCATCAGAAAGTTCTGAACAAGCTTGATGTTACCAAAGATGAGAATGTCAACTGATAGGAGGTGGTGGTATTTGGGCTCTTTAATGTCAAATACATATTGATAATCTGTATGCATATATAGCCATGGCAAGAATATATTAATTTGGAATATCTAGAGTCATTCCAAATTACTCTGAATGCATTTTAGAAACCATAACACATGTAAGTGTCCAAACTTGTGCCATCAATTAATAAGTCTATGAAAATTTGACTCTGGATCTCTATTTACATCTCTGATATCATCACCTTTTCAGAGATGACAATGAAATAAATTTTGGTGCTTCATCTTGTTTTTTTAAATAGTAAAGGGTGATTTCTGTAAGAAGAGTGGAATTTGTCTGCCTTGGATCAAGAAAAGATATCAAAATAATTCTGAAAGAAGTGTGGAGAGGAAGTCTAACCATGAATTCATTTTACCTACTTGGCTAACACAAAGCTCCACACAGAACCACTCATCCTTATGTTCTTTATAACTCATATCAGAGCTTAAGTTGGTTCAGCATGCCAGCAAAGCCCTGTTCAAATCTTAGAATGCCATGTGGGCAGTTCAAAGCCTGCCAAAGCCTATTTATAATCCATCTGAAGGCTCGCCTCATTCTCAGCGGATCTGCAAATTCAAACACAGTGTAATACTGCAAAGGTCGTCAATTCTCTCCCTGTTTTTCATGATAATTCTAATTCTGTTTTGCAATAAGCAGAAAAAAGAAACTTAGCACTTCTGAGCAAAACAGCAGTAAATGAAAATGAGAACTGTACTCAGGCCAGGTTTCGAATCACCTTAAATGCCAAAGTAACACGGGGAGAACCTAAACTCTAGGGCCAAAGCATATTTATAGAAGACTCATTTTGTGATGATATGCAAGAGTGGATTATGGGCTGGGGTAACATTTTAAAAAATAATTCAGGAAAAAAATGAAAGTCTGAATTAGGTGAAAGGTAAGGGAAAAAAAAGAGACAGAATACATTTAAAAATAAAGAGAAATGCTTGGTTCTTCAGTCATTTTTTCAGTGATTCATCACCAGCACAAAGTTCTATTTCTTCACAGACTATTCATTTGACTCAAATTACGCTGCTCTGTATTACCTCTCTCAGTGTTTATCCTCTGTCCCCAATCATATATTACGATCTTGAAATGTCTATAATATTCAGATATCACATACTGGTGGAGCACCTAACTCAAAGGGTACTCCAAAATGTGTTCGTGTTCAAAGCAGAGTATAGAGGTAATGATAGCATAACTTGGTTATTATTGTTATATAGTAAACTGGGGAGAAGTCAAATATAAAGATATCCTTTAACTTGAAATGTTCAGGACATTAATTTGTCTCTGTATAATCCTGTGTTGAACACTAATTCAATCCTGGGGTCCAACAAATATTTGTTGAATAAATAAATTACATACAATCGTACATAAGCCAACAATAATTATGATTCAGTGTAGAAATACTAACATGATCATAATACAAGTGTTTGTCCTTTGAGTAACTAAGTCTTACTTGCAACATGCACTAATATTTGCATATACAGTACAATTGGTGCCTAAGAGAATGTCTTAAACATTTTTATCTAGAAAAGGGTATGAGTGATATAAATCAGTATTTATGCTGACTCATTTTAGAATTCACTTGATTTTTATGGGCATGACTCCTTGTCCATCTTTCTAAGCAAGAATATTTAAAATCTGTCAGTCTGGCTCCTAAATAAATTCTCATTACTTCCTAAAGAGTTAACACCCGTATCCATATGTCTGCATTCTTATTTAGCTGAAACATTAGAATATTTTTAGAAAACATTGATTATTTATTAAAGATATCTGTAAGTGCAAAGCAGTGTATAAGATTCTGCTTATGTGGGCAGATGGTTATTTTTTAAATTGACTGTTACTTTGTCTTGTTTGTAACTCTTAAAAATATTTGCATGAAAATGAATTAGATCAATTATTTTAATAGTTCTAAATAACTATGTTTCTCATATAATTCAACTTCCTAGCTCATATTTACACCAAAATTGCCCACTTCCTTTTTCACTTCCTTTATGTAGGTATCTTCCTTCTGGTGTCACATCTTTTTGTCTTTTCATACTGCCAACAGAGGTCTGTATAGTCAAAGCTATGGTTTTTCCAGTAGTCATGTACAGATGTGAGAGTCTGAACAAAAAGAAGGCTGAGTGCCGAATAACTGATGCTTTTGAGTTGTGGTGCTGGAGAAGACTCTTGAGAGTCCCTTGGACCGCAAGGAGATCAAATCAATCAATCCTAAAGGAAATCAACACTGAATATTCATTGGAAGTGCTGGTGCTGAAGCTGCAATACTTTGGCCACCTGATGTGAAAGACCTGACTCATTGGAAAAGACCTTGATGCTGGGAAAGACTGAGAGCAAGAGAAGGGGGCGACAGAGGATGAGATGGCTGGATGACATCAGTGACTCAACAGACAGGAGTCTGAGCAAACTCAGAGACTGAAGACAGGGAATCCTGGCATGCTTCAGTCCATGGAGTAGCAAAGGGTGGGACATGACTTAGCAACTGAACAACAATGTAGACATAGCTTTAGTCACAGTTATCAGAATTAATTAATCTAATCTCTAATGTAACTCTCAAGAGCCATTCCTTTTAATGAATAAAAATGAAGGAAAAATAAAATCTATAAAACATTACTCCAAAAGCAACAACAACAAAAAACAAATTATAGCGGGAGTTTTTCAGCATCTCGATATTGCATCTCCAATTGGCCACATATAGATCATTCTGAAAAAATGTTTTATCACATGTCAATGGTACTGAAATCAAACCACATCATATTTTAATATTCTGATTATTTATTATGTGCCAGGCTTTGTGCTAAGTGCTGGTGATTCAGTGTTTACTTCAATGATGAATGAGTATTTTACCTTCATAGACTTTACAGTTTATTAAAGCAGAAAAACAAATAAGAAATCACACTATATTGAGGCAAAGGCCACCTCATAGCAATGCCACTAATTAACAACAATTGTTTTTAACAATAATTGTACTTTTGGTGTAATTTTGTCCACCTTTCCTCAAACCACAAAATCAGATAACAGGATTGTTTGCCAATGAGAAAGAAATTTGTTGGCAATTCAGAGATGTTTCAGTTTAAGAGTGCAACCTAACATGCGGTGAGAATAACATGCTCACTATCTTGATATTTAATGGGTAAACAATCCTGCAGAGAACTTTCAGTAGATGATTTTAAAACCCAGATTCCTAAACATATGGGGGGGAGAAAAGCCAGTATCCATGGAGTTGAAATGGAGAACAGATGAAGAGGGTTCTTCTTTCTCTAGCTTCATGGAAGTTATATTGTTCCCCACACTAAAATTTAAAGAATTTATGAAGTGTATTTGTTAGTTGTCAAACTTCTGGAACTATTTCTTTTTTTAATCTTCTCCTGAGGTTTCCGCTATAGCTGAGTAAAAGCTGATGAATTTCATGGTAAATACAAGACAAACATTTTATCCTGGAACTTCAGCTGACTATTCTCACTTTTGGCTCATTTGCATTTATTAAAATTCAGGTTTGGGACACTACATTTTGTCTGTGGACTTTTTGCTTTAATTAACAGAGTAGATATGTGTGTGGCAAGAATTGAAATTCTGAGTTTCCTTAAATATTGAGAAGTTATTCCTTGTTACCGTATCCTTACCAAGCCATCAACTGTCACTTTCAGGTTGCTAAGAAAGGACCTTTTGGGAACAGAATGAGATGTTAAGCAGATGACGGTTTTTGCTGGTTTTGTTCATTAACCAGTTTTCTAGAAATACATCTTTTTATGGCATTCTACTAAGAATGTCTGGACTTTTTTTTTTAATTTAAGCAAATTTAGAATAATTATAATTAATAAATAATAGCATATGAAACACTGCTGATGTGCTCTTATGACTGTATCTTACTAAAACTCACTGGAAGCAATCAAGTATAAGACATAGATACAGAGACAGAATTCCCAAGCACCCTCCCAGATGAAGCTCTAATACTCTCTCATGTGCTAATGGGAGAGCTCCTGTGACAGACTTGAAGTGACAATGTGCTGACCTCTCCTTCTCCAAAGGGAATGTTCATCTCTAACCGAGACAGCCCTCAGAAAGCAACATGTAAGCTTTACCTCCAAGTTAGTGAGCACTTTTGATAAAAGCAGTACTGTACTTCAACTCTGTGGTGACTGTCTTTCACTTTTTCCCATTGTTGAAATTGGGATGAATCTTCAGTTTATGAAAAGTCATCCTTTAATTGGAAGTACTTTTCCTTTCTTAGTGGTATACTGAGCATAATAATGCACCTTTACATTGATGACTTCTTAGAATGGATGAAATATTATTGCTCTCAACCTGTAGGGGTTTCAGATATGGTAGCAATAAATATTGGAAATATAGTAGGTCAAATGAAAGCCCTGTGGATTTCCTCTGAATAAAGATGCAGCAGAACAGCTACTTCCCCACATGTGAGGCTAAACCTCGGCCTCATTGACCTTTCTAGTACACCTGCACAGATAGGTAGCTCTATCTTCTGTAATAGCACCTTGGAATATAAATGCCAGGATCCTGTTTTCATAAATAATGCAGGCACGAGGGCTATTTTACCTTGATTGCTTATTCTCCATTCTCCAAAGCTTATAGCTTATACCCAAATGATGTAACCTTGCCATTTGCATTAATCATGAATTTGAAACCAACCCTCTACAAAGTTCCCTGGGGTGGTTTCCTTTCATTGGTATGCATGTAAATAGCACCAAAGCTGTCATAAAAATTAATGAACTATTTACTTTAGGAGCTTATGCAGTGCTCTGAGAAAAAAATCAAGCAAATGCTTAAGTTTATTAAAAGAAAATTAAAGCTATAAAGTCTTAAATACTGAAGATAGTGTCTAAAATTGGTGGTGCTTAAGTTTGGAAAATGCAAACTAAAAGCAAACTGAAGATGGAAAGAAATAACTGTGGGGCACTTTTTGATGGCACTGCCCACCAACCAAAATATAATCTGATTCTGGTACCACTACGGAGTTTAGGAGACAATCTAGTATACTCAAACCAATAAGGAAAATGGTAGTTCCAAGCATCTGGGGTTTAGGTCAGAGATGAATATACATTTTAAACTTGCCTTTAGTTAATGGCAATACCTGTTCCCATTTTTATAGCACTGAGTATAATTGCCTTGTAATATGAACAGTTTCCCATTTTATACATTTTGACAATAAATTCATCAAAATACAATAACTGTCCAATTTGACCATATCTCTTTGAAATACCTTCCAACAGATGTCTCTGCCAACAGCCCCATACGAATTAACCCTAGATTCACCAATCTTACCCATGAGAATTCTGTAGAACTTCCCACATTGCTCCTTCAATGCAGCTAATTGCAGTTTTAATTCCAACTATTCCTTATCTTGGAATAAGGCTGATCTTACCAAATAGATCTCAATTTCAGGGTCTAGATTTGCTCCTAATTTTGAAGCTGTTGTGGTTTCTGCTTAAGTTTTTCATTTTTAAGACATACAATACAACATAGCTATCTTTCTCCAGTTTCAGTTGTTTTAGAGAACCAAACTGAAAGATTCAGTTTTAAATAATCTGATTATTTCAGCAAATTTTAACTTTTGGCAAATTGCCTTTTGCCCCCCTTATGTCTTTGCTATATCAAACTCAAACCAATGTGAGTTACTTAAGGAGGGAAACCCACAATTCTAATTAACACAAAATTGTACTTGATCCAAAAAAGTAGCAAAAGAGAGAACTGAAGAGTGGACCATTAAAAAGAGCGGCCGGAAGGACTAGGGGATCTCTATACAACTGTTTTCATCATTCCATTTGAAAAAACCCAGAGAGGCCGAAAAGCAAAATATTCAACAAAGAGCTGCAGCTAGCAACACTTTCTGTTCTGATTCACAGATAGAACTTCAAAATAGCTGCTCTGCAGAATCCTGTCTTGCTCCACATATCATCATCCACTGCCTCAAAGTAATTTGCTAAGTGGTGCTGGTGGCAAGGATCACTGTGAATTGGCACTGGGCCAAGATACTTGGCCGTGCCTATCACCTGGAGGCCACTTGAATGTTACAAGAACAGCAGACCTGATGTGTCTGGATTCCTACCACATGGTGCAGCCATAAATGGGTAGCAATGAAATAGATGACACGTGTTTTATGGGATAGTTCCATTTGGCCATGTATATTGTCACAAGACTACTGCGTGGGAAAAGGCTTAAAAAAGATTGTATTTAACACACAATACCTATGAAAGCTAGAGTTATTAAAAGCACATCAGCCTAAAATAGAATTTTATTCAAATGCCTCAACACACCTCTATATTTTGATCACACATTGCATTGGATTGGCCAAAAAGTTCATTTGGGTTTTTCCATACCATCTTCCAAAAAATCCAAACTGACCTTTTGGCCAGCCCAACATTAGATTTATTGATACAGTTGACAGAATTGTTGGCATATGCTGAAAGTTACTATGCAGAGATGCTCAGCTCATTTATATCAACTCTCCAATATCCTTTCAAGAAAAACAGACTATTAATTTGGAACAAAATATAAGTCTGTATTTCTAAACAACTCATTCAAATGATGTTACCTATATATTCACAACTAAAGTGCTCCATTTCCATTCATAAAAGGTTCATATGTACTTTACCATTTTAGTAAGGTAAAATTATCTGTCAAACTAAGTAGGCATATGCTGAAACAAAGCTCAAAGGAACTCTAAATCTGAATATCTTTCTTTTATGAAAGATTTTCAAAGATTTGACAATATGTACATTTTAAGAAACGTCTCTAATTATCAGATTTATAGAAACAATCCATAATCTGTAATGTCAATAAGTGCAAAGTATTTTCAGATACCCCACACAAACAAGGGAAAAGTACTAATCACTAAAATATGGGGAAAATTATATTTAAGACTTTACTAGTTGACAATTTGAAGTTAAGAAAACTTAACTTTCGAACTTTAAGCATTTAAAGTAAAATAGAAAATCTGCTATCGTGTGTTCCTCTTTGCACACTAACACATTACAAATTTGTTAGCTAACTTTAATTTCCAACTACCAAGAAAAACATTTTCTTAATTGTAAAATAACCTATTAAGAATATAATGGCAAAGTGTTGACTTGAAATTTGAGAATAGAGGGCTACAGTGGACTTTAACGATGAAAGTCTGGGGGTCCTGTACTAGCAAAAAAGAAAAATCTTTATTATTTACCCTTATTAATAGACCTGATTTATTCTTTCAGTAGAAAAGAATATAAGTCAATGCAGGTAAGGACAGAAAGTGAAAGGAAGGAGGAAAGAAGGATTTACACATAACTATTTAATGAAAGACATCTATACTGTAAACATTGACTGTTTTCCCTTCTCATACACTCTTCTGTTGCTTCAAATATTGTTAAAATACAAGCTTTTAGATTTTACACCTAGATCTTACTGATTCATGAAGATCATAATTAAAAGGAAAATCTTCCCATTTATCAAGATCACAAACTAATCTGAAGAATCAAAATAAAGTTGAATATGTTTGGTACTTGACTCCAACCATAAATATTACTAATGCTTTGTTAAAATAACAATGACAATGATAATAATGAATGACAGAGACAACATATATTCAGCTAAGTGCCTATACTGGAGGCTTCCATTTTTTTTTTTTTAATAACCAACTCTTGGGAGATTTAATAATTATTAAACACCTACCAATAAAATCTCAAAAGAGGCTTATAATTAAAAAAACATGGCTATTTGGGGCTTCTATCTGAAGAAGTTCAGTGCATCAGAAAAGGGTTGATTCATCTGAATATTCACTTCTGATCACATTTAAATCGCATCATCTTCAAAATGGTAAGCTCACCATTAAGGACCCAGTATAGGGAGATACAAAAAATTTACCTCTTGAGCAACTCTTTAGCAGGCTTTGTGTCTTACATAAATTTTACTTATCCCTCAGGTAGACAAATATTAACTATATTGACTGTTTTTACTTATTAGGAAACTAGAGCACACAATTTAGTCACAAAAAGGGATTCTGTATATTTCTGAAGTCCAAGTTCTCTCTTACTCTCCTCCATTTCTAAATATTTTGCCTGACACTGCCTTGGCACCTTTCATAATTTGGCTGGCTCTTTGTCATCCTTGGTGTCTGTGATGCCTACCTCCATCGGTCCATGTGCTAAAGTCTTTTAACTCACTTTCCCCCCCAGACTGTGACATCCTTGAGGACAGTGTTCTTGTCTTTCTTTCCTTTGGGTTCCCGGCCTTGCTAACAGTTTCTGGCACATGGTAAACATTCACCAAATGCTAAGAGATCCCTTCCCCATCTTGAGCTTTTTATTTTAGAAAACTAAAATAAAAATTAACATTTTTTTTAAAAGTCAGGCTTTGAACTCATTATCAAGCTGGTCCTTCATTATGTTGGGTTTCCC
The DNA here is from genome assembly GCA_007570785.1 of Antilocapra americana. NCBI lineage: Eukaryota > Metazoa > Chordata > Mammalia > Artiodactyla > Antilocapridae > Antilocapra > Antilocapra americana. The sequence goes on from ML662442.1 coordinate 25,297,219, forward strand.
CTAAATAGTGAGCGTAATGCTTCATCCTCACAGATACACTAGAATATTAAATCATGGCAAAAATGTAAAGTTTCAAAACCATGTTAGGACAACAAAAGAGACTAATGTAATCCACTGGTTTCAACTTTTTTACAAAAAATAACACAGTTACACACATAACATCTCTGTAAAAGGTGTGGATGCTTAATGTATATAGAGGGAAATCACATTTAACAGTTAATCAAAAGTTAATGCTTAGAAACACTAGCATGCTATACTTAATTAAGGCAACAAAAAAGATGAGGAAGAAGACATATTCCTGAGTTTATTTGGGACAGCCCATTGGAGGTTCGCTAGTAGCTCAGACAGTAAACAATCTGCCCACAGTGCAAAAGAAGCAGGTTCACTACCTGGCTTGGGATGATCCCCTGCGGAAGTAAATGGCAACCCACTTCAGTCTTCTTGCCTGGAGAATGCCATGGACACAGGAGCCTGGCAGGCTACAGTCCATGGGATCACTAAGGGTAGGACACAACTGAATAGCTACCACTTTGACTTCATTGGAGGTTGGGTGGGGGAAGGGGTGAGAGGACAGTGTTGTTATTACTGGATTATGCTTGGCTCCCTGGTAAGAGGACCCCTGGGGGAAATATTTGCTTACAGAGCATCTAAGCATGACCTGCAATAAAGTGGCAAATTACGCCTAGATCAGACACACTAATACCCACTCTTTCTCTTGGATTAGAGAGCACAGAAATGCTTCCTCCCTAGAGCAAAACTGAGAGCAAAAAAAATGTTTTTCCTTCCACCTACAGTAAATATTTGAGGAAGTTTAGAAGCAAATTGATTTTCAAAATAAAAACAAAACAGCTTTTCTATGCACTATTCAGGGTCTCTAGAGGTACACTGGGCCAGTTGGAGGATGCTGTCTCAGAATTTGAAAACAAAAAAATTGGTTTCTTTGTCCTTCTGGCTTTTCCAAACTAAAATTTATTTCAGGGCGCCCTATAGGCAGAACAACCAAATAGGCACCTGCTTCTTGCACAAAGACATATTCCAGTCTCAACAGAAAATCTCCCAACAATTTAAACCCTCCCTGGGGAAGCAGCAGAGATGACTGTGGGCAATCTGGCTCTACACCTATAATCTATATTGGCCAAGACAAAGCGAGCTTTATTAGTCACTTTAATACTATGGAAGGTCACCCAAATTATGATCTTGACTACAATTAGCTTACAGCACAGCCATAATATATCTCAGCTGCAGCACAGTTCTACTGGAAAGGGAATGAAATTCTTTCATAATTCAGAAATATCATAAAAACTACTTTCAATGTGATCTTTAACACAAAATGGACAGTTACCAATATAACTGAGAGCAGGAACATGGACATAAAGGATGCCCTTTGGAAAAATATTGGAACATAAAGCCTTATATGAATCATAAACAAAATTTACAAGCAATGTAACTCTGGAGAGAAGGCACACTGGATACAGATCTCCCTACAAGCACTGATTCTCAAAATAAGTAACTAGCTAGCTCTCATGTAATCTGATACTAGTATTATCAACAGCAAGAGTCAATCTTTTAATTCTCTTTTTAAGGATAGCAAGTAAGCAAATTAGATGACAATATACCCATACATACCTTGAGGCCTGAAAAAAAGTGTCCTTTGCAATATATTGAACAACATATTAAATAACAATGTGCTAAAAAAACAATTTATTAAATAACATTAAATGTATCGACATGATTTATAAAATTTTTAAATGCATAGACTACAGCTGATCTTCATCTAAGCTGGTCAGACTGAACTGAATAGCTATTACCATATTGATTCCCTTATAACTATCAAAATGAGATTTTCATACCTCAGGTGTATTATCACTTCTTATAATAAAATGAATTAGATTAAATAGCACAGTATAACAGTGACAGAAGATGATGTGGCTGAAGATGTGCCCTAAGAACCCCTTTAGGAAAGTTAATCACAATAATATGTCTCAACTGTTGAGTGAGTTTTTACATGCCATAAAGTATGCTAAGTTTGTTATGTAATTTATTCTATTTATCTTCACAAAATACCCTTAAGACAGAGATGTTATCATCATTCCTGTTTAACCAAATAGGGACAAAATGTTTAAAGAGTTTACGCAACGTGTCTGGATTCTCAAAGCAGGGAAACTACAGAGCTGAGCCTCAGTCAATGTGTAAAGGACACAATTGACCACAGAAGATTACTCACAAATCTTTTTTTGAATCTACCCAACCTGCTGACAGTGAGGCTTTTTTCTCTCCCCACCGCCGCAGACTTGTTTTATGACCTTAGAAATATCTTCAGTTTAACAAGTTCCAGTGGACATAGCCACTCCCCACTTTAATTGTTCAGCATGACACAGCACTGTCTCTTCCTGTTGCTTTGAAATCTCCCCAAACTCCAGGTTTTCTTCTCTAACCACCCTTCAAGATTTTTTCAAGCCTCCTTCTCCTCTCCCACCATTATTTACTATTAGAGGACCTCTTTTCTATTCTCACAGCACACCCCTTGCCTACCTCATCCCATTCCTGCCTGTGACTTCAAATATCATCTCTATGCCACCGAATTCAAATGGCACAACTAGTCTCAAAGAGCAGAGCCACTCAGGGAACATGAGAGTAAAGTGTATATGTACGTACTCATTGCTTGTGTTAACCAAAATGATAACTGTAGAGTTTTAAACTCTATTAAATCACACACAAATAAAAATGAATATCTTCTTGAATAAAAATTGGTCCCAATTAACCTTTTTGGAAAAATGAAGAACTCTGCTGCATTTCTTTACTATATACTATTTGTACCATCTATTTTCACTTTGTTATTAAAACACACAATACGGGGCTTCCCTGCTGGTCCAGTGGTTAAGAGTCTCCCTTGCAACGCAAGGGACACTGGTTCAATCCCTGGTCTGGGAAGATCTCACATGCCGCTGAGCAACTAAGCCCATGCACCACAACTACTGAGCCTGCAGCCTGGAGACTGAGGGCCCTGGAGCCCAAGCTTCTCAGCAAAAAGCCACCAACAACGAGACGCCTGCCCACCACAACGAAGAGTAACCTTACTTGCCGCAGCTACAAAAAGCCTGCATGCAACAAGGAGGACCCAGCACAGCCAAAAATAAATAAATAAACCTTTCTTTAAAAAGCACACTATGTATATCCATGAAAGCATTCTAGGGATATCCATGATCATTTCCTTAAGTCTATGACTTGGAAGATACTGTATTTACATTTTTTGAGCCATTTTATTTTACTATTTCAAATCCAACTGGATAATTATTTCATTGACATCAACTATGACCTTGTAGTCATGGTGTATGTAGAGCTTGTCCTAAGTATAATTAATATCCAGTCTAACATATGTACAAAATTTTCTGAGACAGTCACATAATAGGCATCAAATGTTTGGATGAACAATGAGGGCCACGGGGGGTTCAGAGAAAGGCGAGCTGAGGTCAATGTCCGAGCCAGTTGGGGCCTTATCGCCTGTATAAAATCCTTCATTGTAGCATTGAGAAAGCTGATTGTATGGAGAGTCCTTTCCTCAACAGTCATTGTCCTCAAACTTAACATACCCCTTTAAAGTAATTTTGAAAAACCACGTACCCCTCAGAGAGCAGTATATTTAACTTATTAAATGTAAGTAAAAAGATTTTTATTTTGAGATGAACATTTAATTTTTCATAGTGTATCTAAATAACAAGGACTATGAGCTGTGCCACATTAAAAATAATGTTTTGGACTAAAACAAACATAAGCATTTTAATTAATCCAGAGTTATCTAAACACTAGAGAGAATGACATGAACAAGATTTTATTTACAGCTAAGTTTTACTTTATTCCGATTTGTTTCTGAAAGCATAATTTCTATCCTATTCTCACTGAATTTTACCCTAGTGTAATAAGTTTTATGCCTGAAAGTCTTTCTATTGATATTTCTCTGCAATAAAAATATGCAGAAATGACTTTAAAAACTCCTCAAGACCATGTAAGTATAAAAATAACTGACTTCTGGATGTAATTGCAATTAAAATTATTTGAAGGGCACAATTATCAAAGCAAAATGTATCTGAAGTTGTGGTGATTATTAAACAGATCACAATTACTGGAAATTAATCTCTTAATGAAATGGATAGCTTGGCCTTTTCCATTTATTTCATGTTTTCCATGGGTGATCATTACTTAGTGCTAAAAGAAGACAGGACCCAGCATCAACTTTCTTCCATTTTCAGTTTGTTATTGTCTTTATTACTATAACTATGGAGATTCTTTGTTTACATAAATAAATAGATGGAAATGGAAGAAACGCCTTCCATTATAGCAGTGTCACTCAAATCTTTGAACGCCTCAGTTACAGGCCAGAAGTCAGTGATCTTTCATCAAAAATTATTTTAATCATATATTGGCTGACAACTCAATTAGTCCCTTCTGCATCTTTGCTTAAGTAGAGAATTGTAAACCAATTAACTTGCAAATAGATTTGTTACACAGTCAGAGCCATTCCACCTGTCAATACTAAAACTGAATTGTCTCTTACTTTTTTATGGTGGTGGAGGGTGAGGGGTGGAGGGAGGTGGGTATCCTCAAAGTTCTGAGTCTATATACCAGTGGGAAAGCCTCATATAACCCCAGGGAATACAGTTTAAAGTCCACTACACAACAGAGTGATGGCAATTTGTACTACATATATATATATTCACTTCTGAAAGTATACTACTGAGCAAAACTAGAGCACACCAATTTGAATCAAATAACTTCAACTGAAGATCTCCCAAGGATCTTCGTTTATTATCAGCAAATAAACATACACACATTAAGGGATCAAATATCTATTGCAATTCAGTGTTAAGACAAGTTATGCAGAAATCTTCCAAAGAATTCCAGGACTTGTTTTTATATTTCTACCAAGATTGTATCAACCAAGTAAGGCAATGCATTATTAGTAATACTCATCCATCCATTCAGCTATGATTTTTGGAAAGCAACTAGATGTATTTCCTTAGTTGGGTTCTGAGAAATAGAAAATTGGCTCAAACCTAAACAATGTTTTCTGGCTCCAAACACCATTTCTCAGAGTTACAAGGACTTATTAAGAAAGCAGCCAAGTACTTAGAGCAGTTTTGAGCAGTTTTTCAGCTTTAGGAGGCTACAAGCTGAGACTTTCCTTGTTCCATGGTAAATCCATAAAACTCACAACCAAATGAACACAATGCAGTTGAGAATGCCAACAGCACAATCTCCAAAACACCAAATGTGCGTCAGTTTTTATTTGTAAAATATAGTTCCTTCAGAAACGTTTATTCTTTGGTTTGTATTTTTAGCATATATTTGCCATGAGATGAAACTAGGAGAAATTTTACTCATTAAGAATGAAAAGGAAGAAAATGAAAAGCAATAGAGCACATGGCCTTTGCCAGGCACTAAAATCACAAGCAAAATGTTTATATTTTTAATTTGTAGATAATTTAACATCACTTTTTTTTTCCTTTATTTTTCCTGTAGGAACTACATTGAAGCAGATCTCCCCCCTCCAGGAAAGCAAAAGGAAAAACACTACTCACTGGGAAAGTGGGACTGTGATAGTTCTCCTTACTTACTTCTTGCCTTGTTGCTGCTGCTGCTGCTGCTGCTAAGTCACCTCAGTCGTGTCTGACTCTGTGCGAAGCCATAGACGGTAGCCCACCAGGCTCTGCTGTTCCTGCGATTCTCCAGGCCTTAAAGTCACCTTAAAAAACCGCGCCGTCCACGAACACCTTTTACAACGTGTGTGTGTAGGAGAAGGGGTTGGAGGGGCAGGCCGCTTTATAAGATTCTCCATGACCCACACCCTTGTCAAATTATCTCCATCTCTGGTATGAAAGACACCTGTGACATGATGGGCAGCCCTCCTGTGATGAGGTTACTTGCTACAGCTGACTTGAAGAAAACATGCATCGCTTCACTGGGCTTTAGCCAACCACATAAGCCCTTAAAATCTGCCTGGGGACATCAAGGCAGAGATGTGAAGCATGAGAAGGGAATTCTCTGTCACAGCCTTTGAAGATGGAGGGGACTCCCCGATAGCGAACATAGATTGCCTCAAAAAGCCTAGAGCAGTCAGAAAGGAAAGAAAAATCTCAGCCCTGTAAGTATCAGTATCCAAACTCTGCCAAAATCACACGAGACTGGAAGAGGACTCCGAATTCAGCTGGTAATGCAGCCCAGCTGACATCTTGCTTTTAGCTTTCTGAGATCTTTAGCAGAAAAATCAGCCCAGGCTTCTCCCCAACAGGACTGTGAGCTAGTAAACAGGTGTTTTCAAGGCACTGTGGGCTGGAAAACCGGCCCTCATACCTGGAGGGCAAGGAGAAACTGAAGAAAGAAGCAGGTGGTAGGTTTAATAAGCAAAAGAACTTACATGGGAAGCTTGTCTTGGGTGGCCGCAAGATGAATAGATCTCAGGATCGCCTGCCAGAATCTTAAACGTTTATATAGAGCTCTTAAAGGGGTCAGCCACATACACAGACCAGATGGTCTCGATAACACTCTCTCGAGGATAAACCTTGGAATGGTTCCTAGCATGGGGATGGTGGGTGGAGGGTATATTCCAAGGACAGGGAAAAGGATGAGGTACCTCCACTTGTCTGGGTCCAGCCTGTGGCTGACCATGGTCATGTCTTCTTGGTGATCTCCTCCAACAGGCACTCACTAAGTTGGTGGGGACTTGTTCTACAACAGCAGGAGACTAATATACATGCATTCTGCAGATGTACTGGGAGGGAAGTTGGAGTACCTTCAAAAAGTTTGGAAGGGTGCTACCCTGCTACCTGTCCAGAATAATCTGGATGCAGACTATCTACTGGTTTGGGCTCCGTACTGTGAACAAAAGCCCACTAGTGTCCACTAAAAGGAAAATAAATTTGCTTGACTGAAACCAAGAATACAAACTATAATTATTTGAAAACTATAATATGAAAGAGATTGATTCTCTACTTCTCTAATTTTCATTCTGTTTATTAAGCATCCAAATAATGAGTGGGCTAGACTTTGCACTTTGCTTATATAAATACTCTCATTTAACAGTCACAACTCCATGAAGCAGTTACATTCTGATGAGAAACCAGAGTCCTAACTGTATCTTTAATATATTAAGTGGTTTCTTAATCTTGTATCTCTCCTATATTTTATACCTAAAGGGTCTCTCACCTTCATTTTTCTAATATAAAACCTTTTAAACAGACATACCACAGACCACCTCACCACCAAACCAGTTATTGAAGTCTGAGACCTCTCACTTTTAGTTCTAGACTCAGTTCTTTGGAATTACCCATTTGAGTATATTGTCCCCAGAGTTTGCTGCAAAGTCACATTGTTTATACACATAAGGTGTCAATAATTTAATCCTTCCTAAAGCAGTGATTTTTTTCAACCCCAGTTGCATAGGAGAACCACCCACGAGCATTAACTATCCACTGCCTGGGTCCCTGCATCAGAGACCCTGATTTAACTGATCTGAAGTGGGGCCTGAGCTTGAAATTTTTGAATCTGCCCTGGAGATTCTATAATGGAGCCAACGTTTAGACTTCTGATGCAGAATTGGCTCATACTTTGGAAAGAATTACAGGGAATATTATCTGGACTGAAAGCAGTGGGGAAAGGGAAGCACTAACAGGCCACAGGGTCCTGCTTTTGCCCCAAGATATCTGTCTGGGCAACCGAGGACTTAAACTCCTCACTGAAAAGGTGTGCTAAATGTGCTAAATGTTTCACAGCTATGTTGATACAAATAGTCCTGGGGGCCTTTCTACAGTAGGAGTGTAATTTTAAAAAATTTACACTGTTGCTTTATTTAGTGTTTCTATTTAAGACTATTTAAAAGAAGTATCTTCATCTTCTAAAATCACTGCTTGTATTGCTCTTATTCAACTCCTTCAATTCAGCGTAGTATGGAATGCTATCCTTTTGTTTCAGGCTTCAACTTGATTGTTTGCAACTTCTTTTATTTATTTTTGGTATTTATATAAACAGGATATATAAATATGTCCCATTTATACTATTTAAATACATCCTATTTATCCTATAAATATCAATATATTTATATAAATAGGATATTTTTGGTATTCTATTTAAAGTGTTTCATTAACTTTTTCTTTGTGATAATTTAAGCCTGTCTTTTTAATTATTTGTGTTTTAATGGGAACATCTTTGTTAACAAACACAGAAATGTATAAAACAGAAAGCATATTTGCATGTGTAACACTAACCCCAAAGGTTAATCTCTCTTACACTCTACAATTCATTCATGCCTGACATTTTTAGCTCCTTGAATATGTTGAATCTCTCTGACCCATAGGCTTTGTTAGATGTTATTTCCTTAGCCTTAAATAAATTTTCCTGGTAAACTCTTCCTTCTCTTTCTGGTTTCAGTTAAACAGCTTTTTGCTTTTTTTAAGATGGAGTGTATCTTTCCAGGCATTTAATGCATATAAATATATATATACAAATGGGACCACTCCATGTATATTGTGTTTATTTTAATTCAAAGAATGTTCTAAAATTTTCTATGTCAGTATATGTAGATCTAACTTATTCTTGAACATTATAGAATTTCACTTTTTTGTTTCTTTATACTTTATCCTATTTACCAATTATCTTGATAGAGTTTTTTTACCAGTGAAACTTATGTTACAGTCAAGATTCTTGTACATACATATTAGGTCACCTATATATTTATTTGGGTAGATTTTGTCTGGTTGGATCACTGAGTCAAAAAATTTCTCATTTAAATTTAATTTTGACTCATTTTGCTGAATTTTTCTCCATAAGTTTTTGTGGCAATTTAATTTCCATCAACAGTGTTAATTGTTTTAAAGTTTACCTTTTTATTTTATTTGTTAAACGTTAACTCATCATTTTATTATAAAAAGCTATTTATATTTACCTTAATCAATGCATGAATCAACTGCTACAAATAATTCAGTAATGATCAAAGTGATTCATTTCACAAAACTGTGAGAATTGAATAGTGTAAAACAAGTCTCTAGGTCAAAATTTTAAATCTTAACTCATCTGTGGAATTCATAAAAGGTAATAGCTTTCCTAAGTCAAACCTTGCTTAATGCAAACCTAATAAAGTAAATATTTCACAGATAAAATTAATTTTCATGTGTAAGAAAAACTGTTTCAGAAGTATATGTACAAACTAAAAATATGATGGCAGACCCAGTATCACTTTTTGTGCTTTTGATATTAGTGTGAATAATGCATTTTAGATTCTCATATAAGATGTCAGTTGTATTTATACATATGTTGAAGTTATGAATATCAAACCTTTTTACACATTTTCCAAAGCCTTGGGAGTCCATAGAAGCATAGGTAAAATTTTTAATACAATTACTATTTAAAAAGTAGGAATGAAAGTATTAATAAGACCAACAAGAACAACAACAGAAACAGCAGCAACGACAACAACCCAAGACTTGACTTTAGAAAATGGAGAATCTCTGACAAAATATTGGTTTACCCTTATTTCTTACTAACATCAAATTTACCAAAAAAAAAAAAAAGAAAACTACATAAAATTCCCAGAGTTTTAATTTGTAACAGGCTATCGTAACACTTAATATTGTGAATGGAAAGTATATCCATGACTATTTACCTTAATTTGGTTAAGAATATGAAGCAGCACAAGCTATTAAAGTTGCAGAAAATACCATGAATATCTGCTAATTAGACAAGTGACTAGTGGGAAAATAAGGGATATCAGAATATCCTTCCTAGCCCAATCATCATTCAGTGCCGAAGTTAAGAAGAAAAGTGATGTGGAAAATTTCAATAGACATATTTATGATAATGCTTATGATACCAGATATGGTCAGAGACAAGAAAAAGAAGCTAAAAGGAGTGTGTGTGTGTTTCTCCTTCTTGCTATCTCCCTCAATCTCTTTCTCAGTGATTGCCCACTGTCTTACAGATTTGTAGGGCTGGAAGGACATTATATCCCATCGTGTTCGAGATCACTAATAATCCCTCATCAGAGTTCCATCTAACACCTCTGACCCAAGGCCATCTGGCCAAGTCATGCCCCTTCCTAGAGATAGGTGTTCATGGGCTCATCAGGAAGACCATCCATTCCACAGGCCACAGTAATGTCAGGGAGCTTTTCAGCTCTTTACTGGATATCTCAGAAAGAAAGTCTCACAGGCATTTCCAAATCAATCTGTCCAAATTCAAAGTCATTTTATTCCCTGCTGAAAAACGGTTTTCTAAATTTTCCCCCCATCACAGTTAACAGTCTTACTGTCAGCTGTACCACACCAGAGCCTGTGGCCTTCTCTCTGACCCACTCCCTTCCCCACTCCCATGACCTGGCACATAGCACCTACTAAGGAACAACATGTAAATGAAAAAGAAACAAAGAAGGGATGGAAGAAGGGAAGAAGGGAAAGAATAGGCAGGGAGAGAAAAAGAATGGAAATGAGGTCCTTTCTTTCAATTGGGGAATATATTGAGGTCCAAGTGCATTGTTTTTCCACATTGATAACCCTTGGTCAGGCAATTCTATTTTTTTTTAATTGCATTATTACAACTGGCTACTAATTTGTCTCCTGCCACCTGTCCATCACTCTCTTTTCTCTCAAAATTGTTCCATCAGAATAGTAATGGTTTGCTGTTGTTCAGTCACTCAGCCCTGTCTGACTTTTTATGCCCCCATGAATTGCAGCACACCAGGCTTCCCTATCCTTCACTATCTCGCAGAGTTTGCTCAAACTCATGTCCATGGAGTCGGTGATGCCATCCAACCATCTCACCCTCTCTCATCCCCTTCTCCTCCTGCCTTCAATCTTTCCCAGCATCAGGGTCTTTTTCCAACAAGTTGGCTGTTCACATCAGGTGGCCAAGTATTGGAGCTTCAGCTTCAGCACCAGTCCTCCCAAAGGATATTCAGGGTTGATTCCCTTTAGGATTGACTGGCTTGATCTCCTTATAGTCCAAGGGACTCTCAAGAGTCTTCCAGCACCACAGTTGGAAAGCATAAATTCTTTGACACTCAGCCTTCTTTTTTTTTTTTTATTGTTTTTGCCATACAATGTCATGATATCACCATGGGTTTACATATGCTTCCCCTCCAGAACCCCCCTCCCTCCTCCCTCCCCCCCGGGAAATCTCGCTGCACCAGCCCCAAGCATCAATCCTGGGCTGGCGATTGATTAGACATATGATAATTAACTTGTTTCAATGCCCTTCTCCCATATCATCCCACCCTTACCCTCATCCACAGAGTCCACGAGTCTATTCTATACATCTGCGTTCCTTTTGCTGTCTCGCATGTTGGGTTCTCGTTACCGTCTTTCTAAATTCCATATATATGTGTTAATATACTGTATTGTGGTTTTTGCTTCTGGCTTACTTCACTCTGGATAATGGGCTCCAGTTTCGTCCATCTGAGTAGAATTGCTTCAAATGAAATTTTTTTTTAATGCTGAGTAATATTCCATTGTGTATATGTACCACAGCTTTCTTATCCATTCGTCAGTTGATGGGCATCTAGGTTGCTTCCATGTCCTGGCTATTGTAAACAATGCAGCGATGAACATTGGGGTACACGTGGCTCTTTCAATTCTGGTTTCCTCGGTGTATATGCCCAGCAGTGGGATTGCTGGGTCATATGGCAGGACTATTTGCAGTTTTTTAAGGAACCTCCACACTGTTTTCCATAGTGGCGGTACTGGTTTGCATTCCCACCAACAGTGTAAGAGGGTTCCCTTTTCTCCACATCCTCTCCAGCATTTATTGCTTGTAGACTTTTGGATGGCAGCCATTCTGACTGGTGTAAAGTGGCACCTCATTGTGGTTTTGATTTGCATTTCTCTGATAATGAGTGATGTTGAGCATCTTTTCATGTGTTTGTTAGCCATTTTTATATCTTCTTTGGAGAAATGTCTGCTAAGTTCTTTGGCCCACTTTTTAATTGGGTTGTTTATTTTTCTAGAACGGAGCTGCAGGAGTTGCTTGTATATTTTTGAGATTAATTGTTTGTCTGTTGCTTCATTGGCTATTATTTTCTCCCATTCTGAAGGCTGTCTTTTCACCTTGCTTATAGTTTCCTTTGTTGTGCAAAAGCTTTTAATTTTAATTAGGTCCCATTTGTTTATTCGTGTTTTCATTTCCAATATTCTGGGAGGTGGGTCATGGAGTATCCTGCTTTGGGTTATGGCAGAGAGTGTTTTGCCTATGTTATCCTCTAGGAGTTTTATAGTTTCTGGTCTTATGCTTAGATCTTTGATCCATTTTGAGTTTATCTTTGTGTATGGTGTTACAAAGTGATCTAGTTTCATTCTTTTACAAGTGGCTGTCCAGTTTTCCCAGCACCACTTGTTAAAGAGGTTGTCTTTTCTCCATTGTATATTCTTGCCTCCTTTGTCAAAGACTTGTATATAGAAAACTATAAAACACTGATGAAAGAAATCAAAGAGGACACAAACAGATGGAGAAATGTGCCGTGTTCATGGATTGGAAGAATCAATATAGTGAAAATGAGTATACTACCTAAAGCAATCTATAGATTCAATGCAATTCCTATCAAGCTACCAGAGGTCTTTTTCAAAGAATTAGAACAAATAATTTCTCAATTTGTATGGAAATACAAAAAACCTCGTATAGCCAAAGCAATCTTGAGAAAGAAGAATGGAACTGGCGGAAACAACCTACCTGACTTTAGGCTATACTACAAATCTACAGTCATTACGACAGTATGGTACTGGCACAAAGACAGAACTATAGATCAATGGAACAGAATAGAAAGCCCAGAGATAAATACACACATCTATGGACACTCAGCCTTCTTCATGTTCCAACTCTCACATGTGTAACATCACATCCATAATGGTTACCTCTGGTTTAAAACATATTTAATGAATCCCACTATTTATAACTATATTCTTCCCTGACGGCTCAGCAGTAATGAATCTGCCTACAATGCAGGAGACATGAGTTCCATCCCTGGGTCAGGAAGATACCCTGAAGAAGGAAACAACAACTCACTCCAGCATTCTTGCCTTAAAAATCCACCAGACAGAGGAGTCTGGTGGGCTACAGTCCAGGGATCACAAAGAGTCAGAACATGACTGAGCGTGCGCATGCGCGCGCACACACACACACACACACACACACACACACACACAAGACACATTATTTATAAATTTTTGTTAAAATTTCTTAGCTTAATCTGGGCTCTCAAATACAATTATTAGTAGGCTTTTATAGTTCCCTCTTCAGCAGCCCCAGACCCAAGCCCCCTCCTACTCCCATCTATATCAAGGTCATAAGAGGGCACAGGTGATACAGAATTGTCACACTTGCCACATGTCTGCATGCAGTGTTTACAAAGTGAAATAATATAACCTGAATCCTTCTCTTCTAAACACTATACAACTAATCTCTTCTTAACAGCCAACCTGAAAGTCACATCTATAAACCCTTTGACATCTTCAGAATGAAAACGTCCTACCCTCTTTGTGTGTCTACACAATTTGGTTAAATCTATTACAGTATTCATTTTAGTGTAAAACGGAAAAGTACAGCAATAATAAAGAACACGTTTTATAGTCCAGGAACCCCTAGGGTGTCAGTTCCTCTGAAGACTGACCAGGCTCTGCCATTCATGCATCTTTGCATCTCTAGCACCCAAGGCAGAGCCAACAACAGCTATGCAAATGTCAGCCTACGTAGTGGACAGCAACCTGCAGAATTTCTTCCAGATTAAAAAAAAAAAAAGGTCACATGACATTTACATTTTTTACAGACCTAACCTAAATATTTTCACTTATCAAAAAGTTTATGTTTTAAGTTCACCTTTCATAAGCAGACTTACCTGGTGGCTCAGTCAGTAAACAGTCGGTCTGCAATGCAGGAGATCTCGGTTCAACCCCTGGGTTGGGAAGGAAATGGTAACCCACTCCAGTATTCTTGCCTGGAGAATCCCATGGACAGAGAAGCCTGGAGGGCTAGAGTCCATAGAGGTGCAAAGGGTTGGACACGACTGAGCCACTAACACTTTCACTTTCTGTCATGTATATTGCGTTGTTCCAGTGTTCCTCACACTTGAATCTGCACCCCCAGACCACTCGATACTGACCCACTTCAATAAATATGAACCAAGTAAGATACACTGATCTTGATGCCCCCCAAAAACACCCCCTTCCTATCATCTGCCTCTTGTCTGTTTGGTCTAGCTCTCACTTTTGTTCTCTCTCTCCCTCTCTCTTCCTTTCTTCTTCTTCTTCTCTCTCTCTCTCTGTGTGTGTGTCTCTCTCTCACACACACTCACACACTCTTTGGGAAAATGATGGTGTTTTGGACTTAACCCTCTCCATTAGGTTCAGTCCTCTCCCAATAGTCAGTGCTCTCTTTTTAATAAATCAGTTTCAACAAGCAGGTTTGGACAGTATTTCACCTTCCTGTAATTTTAGTCCTTCTGCCACTGAATGAAATACCAGCCAAGTCATATAAGAGATATATAAGTTAATAAAATTCAAAACTCTGTATAGGAGTATGCCTATTCTCCCTTTCCTGAGGACATTAAAATTGATTTCCATATTTGATGGAGCCAAAGTCACTGGAAACAGAGGGTGGCCAACAGGAAAATCTGCCTTTACCAAGGACCTATCCTAAGCCTGAACTCAGCATCATGGGGCATGCAGAAGTACATGAACTTCACACCTGGAAAACAACCTGTTTTTCTGTTCAGAAAGGCTCTCTAAGTGATCAGGACTATTCTGATATAGCTAATACCCCTGCTATTAGATGACATAATTCCTTTAGCACTGCTTAAGCAACCTACGTAAATTAAAACATTTGCATACATATTATCAGACTCATACAATAAAGGGTTCTTCACCATTGAAGTCTCTCCCCAGTTTACAAGGCTTCCTGGGTAGCTCAGTTGGCAAAGAATCTGCTTGTCATGCTGGCGACCTGGGTTCAATTCCAGGGTTGGGAAGATCCCCTGGAGAAGGAAATGGCAACCTACTCCAGTGTTCTTGCTTGGAAAACCTCAGAGGACAAATTGACAGAGGAGCCTGGCAGGCTAAGGGCCATAGGGTCGCAAGAGTTAGACACAACAGAACTATCTCTTTTTCCAGTTTACTTAGCGTCAACCATGTGTATGAAATCTTCCTAACAGAAGAAGAAGAGGTGACAAAAATGCACAGAACTGTACAAAAAAAGGTCTGGACCCAGATAGCCACAATGGTGTGATCACTTACCTACAGCCAGATACCCTTGAATGTGAAGTTAAGTGAGCCTTAGGAAGCATTACTATAACACCTAGTGGAGGTGATGGAATTTCAGCTGAGCTATTTCAAATCCTAAAAGATGATGCAGTGAAAGTGCTGCAGTCAACATGCCAGAAAATCTGGGAAACTCAGAAGTGTCCACTGGACTGGAAAAGGTCAGTTCTCATTCCAATCCCAAAGAAGGACAATGCCAAACAATGTTCAAATTACCACACAACTGTGCTAATTTCACATGCTAGCAAGGTAAAGCTCAAAATCCTTCAAGCTAGGCTGCAATGGCACCTGAACAAAGAACTTCCAGATGTATAAGCTGGATTTAGAAAAGGCAGAGAAATCAGATCAAACTGGCAACATCCATTGGATCATAGAAAAAGCAAGGGAATTGTAGAAAAATTTCTACTTCTGCTTTATTGACTATGCTAAGACCTTTGACAGTGTGGATCACAATAAACTATGGAAAGTTCTTCAAGAGATGGGAATACCAGACCACCTTACCTGCCTCTTGAGAAATCTGTATGCAGGTCAAGAAGCAACAGTTAGAACTGGACATAGAACAATGGACTGGTTCAAAATTGGGAAAGTAGTATGTCAGGCTGTATATTATCACCCTGCTTATTTCACTTATATGTAGAGTACATCATGCAACATGCTGGGCTGGATGAATTACAAGCTGGAATCAAGATTGCTGATAGAAATATCAATAACCTCCAGATACACAGATGATACTACCCTAATGGAAGAAACCAAAGAGGAACTAAAGAGCCTCTTGATAAAGGTGAAAGAGGAGAGTGAAAAACCTGGTTTAAAACTCAAGATTCAAAAAGCTAAGGATCATGGCCTTTGGTCCCATCATTTCATGGCAGATAGATGGTGGGGGGAAATGGAAAAGGTGAGAGACTTTATTTTCCTGGGCTCCAAAATAACCGAGGATGGTGACTACAGCCATGAAATTAGAAGATGCTCGCTCCTCTGAAGAAAAGCTATGACAAACTAGACAGCATATTAAAGAGCATAGACATCACTTTGCTGACAAAGGTCTGTATAGTCAAACTATGGTTTTTCCAGTAATTGTGTAGACATTTGGACCGTAAAGAAGGCTGAGTGCCGAAAAACTGATACTTTTGAACTGTGATGCTGGAAAAGACTCTTGAGAGTCTCTTGGACAGCAAAGAGATCAAACCAGTCAACCTTAAAGAGAATCAACCCTGAATATGCATTGGAAGGACTGATGCTGAAGCTGAAGCTCCAATACTTGGGCCACCTGATGGGAAGAGCTGATTCACTGAAAGACTCTGATGCTGGGAAAGATTGGGGGCAGGAGGAGAAGGCGGGCAACAGTGGATGAGATGGTTGGATGGTATTATTGACTCAATGGACATGAGTTTGAGCAAACTCCGGGAGACAATGAAGGGAAGTTTGGCGTGCTGCGGCCTATGGGGTCACAAAGAATCAGAGACCTCTGAGTGAGTGAACAACAACAAAAGTTGGATGAAAAGAGATGTGAAGGGAAGGATAAGCATTAAAAAAAAAGGTAACTTAAAGAAGAATAGAGCACCCCACTTAATCCCAGGATCTCTCTTTTGTTCCATTCTTCTTGGCTCCCAATTCAGCTTTACGGAAGTCCACTGAAGGGTCAGACACTCTGTAGTCAGTATCCTCTAAGCATCACTTAAATAATTAAGTAGAACCAAGGGGCATTCAAAAGCTTTTCCTTCTTAAAGATGACATTCATTTTAGTATTCATATCTCATCTGGAAGTTAACTCTGTTGCTCGGGCTGCAGAATGCCTTCGGTTTTGTAATTCTAAAGTGGCATTACTCTTGGGCATTAGTGACACGGTGTAAAATGCTGGCATTTACAGAGTACTTAGCAGTGATGCCAGTAAATCAAGAAGACGTTTCAGTAACACTTAGGTATTAAACTTCTACCTCACTCACCCTCTGTCCCAGCCATTACTGATGTATAATTGAAATCTTAATTCTCACTGACTTAGGCAGAGTCAAGCCACTTCAGGAAACAATAATGCTATCTGACACACATGACCTTTTTGATTAAAATAGCTTGCCTCTTTTAGAAAACGCCTCTTCCATATCTCATTAACAGCTGCACAGCCTCCAATATTCAAAAAAGACATGAATTTCAGAAGATGCCTAGAAATATGCTTTACTTTTGGAGATATTACTAGAATAACAAAGTATTTATCTATGTTATTATTAGTAAGAAGGATTCTGGCTTCTGTAATGAAACATGTGAAAAAACTTAAGAGCAAATATCAGAGCATCTCCAAGGATACAAGTGGTCTATAGGAACATCAAATTAAAAAAAATCCCCAATTTATTGAGAACTCTCTGAATATACAAATGTTCACAAAACTAATTAGACCAATCACTGTCTAATACCTGTATCATAATGTTGACTAGTGAACAATTCTGTAGATAGCTGCAAGAGATAATTGGATGACATTTAATTTTCAGAAAGAGAGACGGGGGGGAGGGGAAACATAAACACGAGCAAGAACGTATTTCTCTGCTCAGGTTTCACTGTCATATCCCTATTACCCAATTCTAACCAGAGTGAGCTCAAGAGGCATTAAGGAGACACCAAGAACTAAAACCTCATAAAGCATCCCTTAGACAATCTTACTTATCAAACAGAAATAGAGACACAGACATGGAGAACAAAACACACAGATACCAAGTGGGGTAGATGGGATGGGATGAACTGGGAGGCTGGAAATAACATATATACACTATTGATACTATGTACTAAAAAAAAAAAAAAAAACTGCTGTACAGCACAGGGAACTCTGCTCAGTGCTCTGTAGTGACGTAAATGGAAAGGAAGTTAAAAAAGGGGGGGATATATGTATACGTATAGCTGATTTATTTTGTTGAACAGAAGAAACTACCACAACACTGTAAAGCAACTATACTCTGATAATCTTTTTTTTTTTTTTTAAAGTATCTCTTTGCAGTAACTGAACTTTCCAAAAGGCATAGGGCACTGAATACCAGAACCTGACTCAGAGCACAGATGAAGAACAAAACGACACTGTACAATAAGATCTTATTTTTTAACCATATTTGCATTTGGTCCTAATCAGGTAAGCAGGTTTTCTTCTGAAATGGAAATCAACTAGACAGCTAACGTGATAAATTCTTGGATGACACAGACAACAGCATTTACAGAGGATCTGGGCTCTGACATCATTTAGCGTCTAACAGAGCCAAGGATTTGCAAGTCTTTGGATACCTGGGAAGCCCAAGAAGTCTCAAAGCTGGCCCCATAGAGCAAGAGATAATTTAAGTCAGAAATATATTGTTTGTGCATATGTATGCCCATACCACCTGCCCCTGACACTGACCTGAAAGATGAGCTCAATCACTTGCTGACCAGTGCCATCACCCTGCAGTAACTTAGCAGAATATACTTAAAAATCATAGTTTTCTAATGACAAGGCTTTACATTTGTATTAAAAGCAATATTCCTAAATATACAAGCTTTTCAGAAAGCTTGACATTGCCTGCCACTAATCAGAATTGATGTTTGAGCCTTCTTTTTAAAAAAATATGAGCAAGAGAGATGGAGAATATGAAATAACTTCTTATACAGTAATATTGAGCAACAGTCAAAAACAGGTTTGCTCAGAATTTATGTTTGGAAGTGATAAATAATTACATTTGTTTCATCTGACAAAGAAGAGGGTAGGGCTCAGCCTATATTTAAATCTTTGCTAAAATGCAATGTTTCACTGTACCTATAGGATGAAACCTGAATCAGTTACATACATATGCTTGGTGATATGAAAAGTTTAAAAACTTTTTTAAAGACTTGGTGATGTGAAAGTTTAAAACTAAAAATGTGTCATCTTTGATTGAGAAAGCAATTAATCCACAGCTATTTAACCACCAAGCTAACTGACCTGATAAATCTTGAACTCTTGAATTTATTGACAATAGACTCTGCCCTAGAGAAGCAAGTCATTCAGTTGAGAACAAACCTTAATGATGTATATGAATATGTGTAATATGTGTGTGTTTTCTTATTCATACAGAGACATATGTATATTTGAACTTCAGAAATTAAAAACCAAACAGGGAAAAAAAACTTCATGTTACTTTTTGTTTTGTCTTTAATTAAGTCATTCAATAACACATTCATTTTCTGGGAGACTATGATTAAA
This sequence comes from Antilocapra americana, assembly GCA_007570785.1. Taxonomy (NCBI): domain Eukaryota; kingdom Metazoa; phylum Chordata; class Mammalia; order Artiodactyla; family Antilocapridae; genus Antilocapra; species Antilocapra americana. The sequence goes on from ML662442.1 coordinate 25,316,692, forward strand.
GCTGCTACATATTTGACACTATGTATCAACACAAACAGTTAAGACTAACACTCACTGTTTTGATGTATGGATATGACATTAATAACTGTTAACAGGCTATACTATTTTCATTGTGCCTCAAAGTATGACGTCTGACAACTCGCAAGATATTTAAAGTTTCAAATTCTAATGTTTTACAGAACCATAATTTAATAGGGAAATTGGTATACATATAGTAATTCATTTAATTTCTACTTTAACCACCACTGAAAAACATATTATTTGGAATCCAGCAGGCTTCTTGAATTCTTCACATTACTGACCTGAATATAATATGAGAAAATCAATAAACTCCAACTGCAACAGAACAAGTAAATTCAAGATCATATTTGGCAAGTATTTAACATTAAACAAATAAAAATAATAATTTCTATAATTATACTTTTTAAATGAATGTACAATGGAGATTTAAGTAAAAGTAATTTTTTTAAATGATAAGACCAAAACGTCCCAATAAATAATAGTAAAAAGTAGCATTTTATAGTTTAAATGGATGCACATATTTTTTGTATTTGCCTATCATGCTATTTAGTACTGCATGTTCTTCCTCAAAATACATGCACTACACTCTGCAACAGTTTCCTATAACACTGTCCCTTTGTGAAATTTGAGTTTATTCAAATAAATTCAAATAAAAACACATGTTTTATTCCAGTAGGAGTTAAAATAAAAGAAAAATGATTGATGTGCTTGACAGAGATATAAGAATGATCCTTTTTTTTTATACAAGGGATGTACATTTTGAATTTAGGAAAAATATATTCACAACTAATTATTTCCATAACTCATAACTCACAGAAAACTAATCAAACTGATCACATGGACCATAGTCTTATCTAACTCAGTGAAACCATGAGCCATGCCATGTAGGGCCATCCAAGACAGACGGGTCATGGTGGAGCATTCTGGCAAAATGTAGCCCGCTAAAGAAGGGAATGGTGAAACACTTCAGTATCCCCCCCTTGAAAACACCATGAACAGTATGAAGATATGAAGCTGAAAGATAAACTTCCCAGGTCAGTAGGTGCCCAATATACTACTGGAGAAGACTGAAGAAATAACCCCGGAAAGAATGAAGAGACGGAGGCAAAATGAAATCAAAGCCCAGATGTGGATGTGACTGGTGATGGAAGTAAAATCCGATGCTGTAAAGAGCAATATTAAATAGGAACACGGAATGTTAGGTCCATGAATCAAGGCAAATTAAAAGTGGTCAAACAGGAGATGGCAAGAGTGAACATCAATATTTTAGGGATCAGTGAAATAAAATGGACTGGAATGAGCGAATTTAGTTCAGATGACCATTATACCCACTACTGTGGGCAGAATCCCTTAGAAGGAATGCAGTAGCCTTCAGAGTCAACAAGAGTCTGAAATGCAATACCTGGGTGCAAGCTCAAAAATGACAAAATGATCTCTATGTTCCAAGACAATCCATTCAATATCACAGTAATCCAAGTCTATGCCCCAACCATAGACTTTTTTGCTTAACGAGCTGAAATTGAGTGGTTCTATGAAGACCTATAAGATCTTCTAGAACTAACACCCAAAAAAGATGTCCTTTTCATTATAGGGAACTGGAATGCAAAAGTAGGAAGTAAAGAAATACCTGGAGTAATAGGCAAATTTGGCCTCGGAGTACAGAATGAAGCAGGGCAAAGGCTAATAGAGATTTGCCAAGAGAATGCACTGGTCATAGCAAACACCCTCTTCCTACAACACAAGAGAAGACTTTATACATGTATATCACCAGATGGTCAGTACTGAAATCAGATTAATTATATTCTTTGCAGCCAAAGATGGAGAAGCTCTATACAGTCAGCAAAAACAAGACCAGGAGCTGACTGTAGCTTAGATCATGAACTCCTTATTGCCAAATTCAGACTAAAATTGAAGAAAGTGGGGAAAACCATTAGGCCATGCAAGTATGACCTAAATTAAACCCCTTACAATTATACAATGGAAGTGACAAGTGGATTTAAGCGATTAGATCTGATAGACAGAGTGCCTGAAGAACTATGGATGGAGGTTGGTGGCATTGTTCGGGAGGCACTGATCAAGATCATCCCCAAGAAAAAGAAATGCAAACATCAAAATGGTTGTCTCAGGAGGTCTTACAAATAGCTGAGAAAAGAAGAGAAGCAAAAGACAAAGGAGAAAAGGAAAGGTATACCCATTTGAATGAAGAATTCCAAAGAATAGCAAGGAGAGATAAGAAATCCTTCCTCAGGGATGAATGAAAATAAATAGAGGAAAAGAATAGAATGAGAAAGAGTAGAGATCTCTTCAAGAAAATTAGAGATACCAAGGGAACATGTCATGCAAAGATGGGCACAATAAAGGACAGAAATTGTATGGACCTAACAGAAGCAGAAGATATTAAGAAGAAGTGGCAAGAATACACAGAAAAATTATATAAGAAAGATCTTCATGCCCCAGATAACCACAATGATGTGGTCACTCACCTACAGCCAGACATCACTGAATGCAAAATCAAGTGGGCCTCAGGAAGCATCACTAAAAACAAAGTTAGTGGAGGTGATGGAATTGCAGCTGAGCTGTTTCAAATCCTAAAAGATGATGCTGTTGAAGGGCTGTACTCAACATGCCAGCAAATTTGGAAAACTCAGCAGTGGCCACAGAACTGCAAAAGGTCAGTTTTCACTTCAATCCCTAAGAAAGGCAATACCAAACAATGTTCAAATTACTGCACAATTGCACTCATCTCACACACTAGCAAAGTGCTGCTCAAAATTTTCCAGCCAGGCTTCAACAGTATGTGAACCATGAACTTCCAAATGTTCAAGCTGGATTTAGAAATGGCAGAGGAACCAAAGATCAAATTGCCAAAATCTGTTGGATCATAGAAAAAGCAAGAGAATTCAAGAAAAACATCTACTTCTGCTTTGTTTATTAGGCCAAAACCTTTGTGTAGATTACAACAAACTGTGGAAAATTTTTCAAGAGTTGGGAATACCAAACCACCTTATCTGCCTCCTGAGAAATCTGTATGCAAGTCAAGAAGCAACAGTTAGAGCTGGACATGGGACTCATTCCAAATTGGGAAAGGAGTACATCAAGACTGTATATTGTCACCCTGCTTATTTAACTTCTATGCAGAGTATATCAAATGTCAGGCTGGATAAAGTACAAGCTGGAATCAAGATTGCCAGAAGAAATATCAATAACCTAAGATACACAGATAATATCACCCTTACGGCAGAAAGAGAAGAGGAACTAAAGAGCCTCTTGATGAAAGTGAAACAGTGGAAAAGTCGTCTTAGAGCTCAATATTCAGAAAACTAAGATCATGGAATCTGGTTCTATCACTTCATGGCAAATAGATGGTGAAACAATGGAAACAGTGACAGACTTTATTTTCTTGGGCTCTAAAATCACTACAGATGGTGACTGTAGCCATGAAATTAAAAGACGCTTGCTCTTTGGAAGCAAAGCTATGACCAACCTAGACAGCCTATTGAAAAACAGAGACATTGCTTTGCCGACAAAGGTTTGTCTAGTCAAAGCTATGGTTTTCCCAGTGTCGTGTATGGATGTAAAAGTTGGACTTGAGAGGTGGACTATAAAGAAAGATGAGCACCAAAGAATTGATGCTTTTGAACTGTGGTGTTGGAGAAAACTCTTGAGAGTCCCTTGGACTGCAAGGAGATCCAACCAGTCCATCCTAAAGTTGAAGCTGAAGCTCCAAAACCTTGGCCACCTGATGTGAAGAACTGACTCTTTGGAAGAGACCCTGATGTTGGGAAAGATTGAAGGTGGGATGGCAAAAGGACGATCTAGGATGAGATGGTTGGATGGCATCACCAACTTGATGGACATGAGTTTGAGCAAGCTCCAGGAGTTGGTGATGGACAGGGAATCCTGGCATGCTGCAATCCATGGAGTCACAAAAAGTTGGACACATCCGGGGTACTGAACTGAACTGAACTGAAGTCATTACTATTCTTTCTCTGACTACCCAGGGATGTCTGAAGCACAAACATGACCCAGATAACAGAGGAAAGAAGACTCTCTAGCATTCATTAAATCAACTGCTGGAGAAAGGCCTTTGGAAGAGATAAATGTAATTAGCAGGAAATTTCATCTTATACGTTGGCAGATTTTTTCTAAATGAGATATATCTCACAACTCCACTACTGAGTTATAGCCTTCCTCTTGATTAGGAGAATCATTTGGTTAAAATGTATCTCATTGGCCTGAAAGCTCAGTTGGTAAATAATCCACCTGAAATGCAGGAGACCCTGGATCGATTGCCGAGCTAGGAAGATCTGCTAGAGAAGGGATGGGCTACCCACTCCAGTATTCTGGCCTGGAGAACTCCATGGACTATATAGTCCATAGAGTTGCAAAGAGTTGGACAAGACTGAGTGACTTTCACTTCACTGACATATATAGTCCTCCTAGGCTTGAGCTAGTTTTATCTCTTCAAATCCCTAACAGAAAACTGTCTTGATTTTAAGCCAATATTAATCTTCATGTTAAAGCACATTTATAAAGGAAATATTAATATCCCCAGTCTGTATCTGTTTTTTTATTGTTCTAAACTAGAAAGTCAGACCAAATCAGTCCAATAGATAGAGAGGAGTGAGCACCACCACTGTCCTTGCCACTTTCTTATCCATTCTTCTAAACACGTAAACACTTGGGAACTGAAATGTTCTAGTAGTGACAGGGGATGAGGAAAGGCGGGGGAGGAATTCACAACTTTATATACTTTGCACACGCTGATTTTTAACTCATTCATCTTGTAGAACATTTTGCTTCTGATGCAGTTGACATGGCAAGGTAGTGCACCCGAATTCTTAGTCACTTGTGGATATCTGTTGATGGTGATGATTAATTCCATGTATTAATTGGAGGGTGATTTGGAATGAGTTTAACATTTAAATCAGTGAATTGGGGTAGTGCAAGATTATTCTCCATAATGTGGGTGGGCCTCATCCAATCAGTTGAAGGCCTGAACAGAGCAAAAAGAATAGCTTCCCCAGCAAGAGGGAATTCTCCAGAAAACTGCTGGTGGATTACAACTGCACCACTAGAGGTCCCGGGTCTCCAGCCTCTCAGCCCAGCAGAGTTTTCCCAGATGGTGCTAGTGGTAAAGAACCCACCTGCCAATGCAGGAGACATAAGAGGGGTTGCAGAGATCCCCTGGAGGAGGGCGTAGCAACCCATTTCAGTATTCTTGCCTGGAGAATCCCATGGACAGAGGAGCCTGATGGGCTACGGTCCATGGGGTGGCAAAGAGTCCAACACGGCTGAAGCGACTTAGCATAGCGCAGCTCCCATAATCATGTGAGTCAGTTCCTTATAATGAATCTCTCTCAGATAGATAGATAGATATAAAATAAAGAGTGCATAGATCAGTGGCTTTTTTAACAGTTCTTTCCATTAAAGGATTTTGAATCCATTATTAAGTTTTAGTGCTTCAGAGAGCTCTCCTTGTACTTGAGAATATCTTTTGGCTGTGATGTGATTCACATATGCACTTTCATAACCACATGGAAATAAGAAAATTCTATACTTTCTTGCCACATTCATGTGAAAAAAGGCTAACATAAATTGAGAAATGGATTCCCTGAGCATTTCTGTTCTTTTTAAAAAATCTATTTAATATTTCCTCAAAACTCAGTTTATTCACTATTTGTTACTTCTTTGAAGTATATTACTCTTTCATCTATTTAACCTTATAGAAAGAATGTCCAAGGTGTAATTCAGTGTTTTCCGTATGACATTGAATGGGTTGTTGGTGAGACTGGTCAAATTTTATTTCAACTTCAATTTTTAAAGTTTCTTTCTCTCTTCCTCTTAAACACCTAAACCTAAGCTCAAATGAGAAAATAAATGGATCCAGGTTCAGAAAATTAATTATTTAATGATGGGTAGCTGCAGAGGTCAAGCACATTAACATTTCATTATTATAAGCATTACTATCACTTCATCTTCTTTTAGCTTCTGTAGGACATACTCTCTGAGGATTAAGACAAAATGCTAATAAGAGGTGTACAGGCAATAAACTTAGGCTTCTGTAAGTCCTTTTAGAGTTCTTTGTTAGAAAGCAGAAGATAATATCTGCCATAATATCAATTCCCTTTCAAGATTTCCAGCTGATGCCTCCACCTCAACCACATTATCTTACCTTTAAGTCAGCTGACCTTTTCCTAGCAAGAACTGATTACTCTGAAAAGCACATGCTTCAGTTCAATGGCCAACCTTTATTGCCTACACAAGCAGAAAACTCCCAAACCAGTGTGTCAGTATAGTAGGCTTACATTTTGACATTGAGTTTCTGTCTTCCGCTATTCACAGAAACTGATATTTATATATATGGCCTACAGTCTCCATTGAAAACTTCACAACCTCTGTCTAAACCACTAAAATGATGCATGGAAGGGCCATTCTAATTTTTTAGCAGATACAGTCATTTTCCCTTGAACAGACATAGTTTTAACCTCAAGGAAAAAGAAACACCGAGGGAACCTGACAAGCCTATTTCTATCCTTACTTCCAGGTCTCCTCCCCAAAAGACTTCACTTCCTGACTTTTTCTCTTCTTTAAGGGAAAATACCCTTCTTGGAAGAATTACCATTTCACTAATTTGGGAAGTTATAATGGCACTCAACTCAGGCAGCGGTAGAAGATCCATACCATTCTGTGTGCACCTTGTAACGCTTCATAACCCACCTATTCAATCTCCCATCTTTGGGAGGATGCCCTCATTCTGATCTAAGAACATTCTCTACAGATGAATGGACAGATATTAGAAGTGCATTTTCATCATTCAGATGAAAGCACTTTTACTTTCACTTTTCTTTCTTTTTTCTTACAATGTTACAGTTTCTTGGCTTTCAGCCATAACATCAACATTTTCCATGATTTTTTTCCCCATCTTGATTGTAGCCTCCTTTCTTAAAAAATCAAAATAGGTTTGAGGCACTTCTCATTTAGTTTCTCATTATCTTGAGGGCCCTGAAGCTATCATGATGTGGAGTTATAGGGAAAGTCCTGTCCTTTAAAAATAATTCTTCAAATATGTCTGGCTAAGAATCTAACAGAATAGCTGGATGAATAAAAATAGTGAACAACTCATAGTATTTGTGAATAAAAACTGAACCAGGAGTTATGAATACATAGAAACCCAGAAACAAACTGTACTTCCGCTGTGGTGATAAACTTGAATTTACCATCAGTGCAAAGTTTAGAAATCTTCAACTTGAATCATCCACTGGTAATTGGTAACCTTTTCTTCTGTGGAGACTGGCCAGGCCTAGCTCCAGACACAAGTAACATGTCAGTGTATCCTCTTAGTGTATCCTCTCTCCTAGCGTTTTTCCCTCCCAAAATCTGCTTCATCTCTCAAATCCTAGCCTGTCTCTCATTCTTTCAGGATTGTATTAGTTAACTTGCTCTCTTTACCAGTAATAGTCAATAGCTTTTAGGGATACATATAGTTTAATCCCATATATGCAGAGACAGAAAACACTAAGTTTCAATGGTACAGTTAGACTTCAAGGTTTCCAGCAAGAATGATGTATTTGGGAGAGAACAGCCTTCTGCCTAAAGTTATAGCACAAAAAAAGAGCTTATAGATGAAGCCAGAACCCTGCTGAGGTGGGGGGTCAGTTTTTTAAATGTCAGATTTTTCAAACAGACAATATTTGTTTTGGTATCTGAGGAGTAAAGAAAATCTGGCAGCAAATATAAAGGGAATAAAAAATATCGATCTCTGATTTTGATTGTATTGAGTTCGTGATTTATTTGATTAATAATATAAATTTCATTGATAACTGTGTGCTTATCAGGCACTATTCGAAACACTATATGTATATTTGATCATCTATGTAGGCCTCACAAAAACCAGGTATCTATTAACATCTACAATAGAAAATCTACAGCCCTACCATCTGCACAGCAGGCACATCTTTCTAGGAGACTTCTATCTAGAAGGTAAAAAGTAAATGATGCAGGCTTATCAAAATGTTTGTGGGTTTTAACACTGATGATATTTTCTAAGTAAGGAAAAAGCTGTGATAATATTAACAGGCCAAGGGAGACTTACTCAAAGCTAACATTGTGTTCCGTGTCTGCAGAGCTTTCTACCACATCCAAAGAGTCCCATGGTTCAATGACATAGGTTTTCTTTCCATCATTCAATAATATCCATATTCCAGACACTGGGCTGAATGGTAGTATTCTCGGTTACTCAGATGCTAAACCTTAGCTCCTATTGCCAATTTTCACATTAAATTAAGACCTTTTCGTTTTGCAATTAACCTTCCACTACACTATTTGTCACAAGAACCCCTTGAGTGCTGTGATGACCTAAAATCAAAGACATACTAAAAATTCACATTGATCAAATCTGGATAATAATTTTTATTAGTTGTCTGATTGCATTCCAGAATACAATTAACTTTTAAACCCCCTTTTAACCTTTTTAAAGCCTTTTTAGGAGTATGTCAACTTCCATATTAATCTATACCCACAATAGCTAAAATTTCAAGTGTAAAAGGAACACATAACTTGTCTGGATCTAATTTGTTTCACTCAACCAGGAGGCAAAAGATTGACTAGAGAGTAGAGCACGTGTCCATCCCACCTGAACAGGAACACTTGTAAGAGAAGGTCTGTGTGTGTAATAAGAAAGAGCAAATTCCAATGAAGCACACATAATCCTGTATTAAAATACAGGGCAGTGAGGGGACATCTCTGGCAGTCCAGCAGTCAAGACTGCTCTTCAAATGCAGGGGGTGAGGGTTCCATCCCTGATCAAGGAACTAAGATCCTGCATGCCACATGGTATGGCCATTTTCTTAACTTTAATAAATATATACTTTTTATTAATTAATTTATTTTATTAATATAAAATTTACATTAATATATAAATTTCACATGTATGTATGTGTGTGTGTGTATAAATATATATATATATCTGGTGGCTCAGATGGTAAAGAATCTGCCCACAATGCAGGAGACCCAGGTTTGATCCCTGGGTCAGGAAGATCCCCTGGAGAAGGGAACGGCTAACGACTCCAGTATTCTTGCCTGGAGAATTCCATGGACAGAGGCTACAGACCATGGGGTCACAAAGCGTCAGACACAACTGAGCAACTAACACTTTCAAATTTCACTTTCATATATATATGAAAGACATACATATATATATATAGTACTGACAATTACTATAATCAATCTATATAATATATGATACAAACATATGATTAAAACCATCCTTTCCAAATATCATTTAGGAAAATATTTTACTTTTATATTTTTTTTGATGCGAAATAGTGCCTTGTCAGAAAAACCCCACCTATCTAAAACAACATTAGCTTTAATGTCACCCTGTCCTGAGCACCCTCTAATACTGCTACATTTTTGCTTTTTAAATTTAACACGACTTATCAACCTGCTATGTGCCTATCATCTATCTCCTCAACTAGAAAGTTGTCTTTATTAGGACAAGGAATTTTTATTCGTTTATGCCAATTTCCAGTGCTGAAATGGCTACTGGCATATAGGAGGCTGTTAATAAATATGAATCAAATAAATGAATAATTTAATGCTTTATAAAACCTATGACACCCAAAACCTATGACAACCACAGCTTATTACTAAACAGTTAATATTTTTAAATCGCGTCTTATTACAACATGACTAACATTCTTAAATGATCAACATTGCTAAAGAATGGAGAAAAAAAAAATAAACCTGACAGATAACCCTCATCTTGCAAATAAGAATATTGAATTTCAAAAGGAGTAAGTTAAAAAATAAGCCAAGGGTTGATTTGAACCTTCCTCCTCAGGTTTCTGTGTCCCAGGTTTTGTGGCAAGGAGAGTCCCCCATGAAATGAAAATGTGCGCTCAGCCACTTCAGTCATGTTCAACTCTTTGTGACCCTATGACTGTAGCCCACCAGGCTTCTCTGTCCATGGGATTCTCCAGGCAAGAACACACACTGGAGTGGGTTGCCATGCCCCGCTCCAGGGGATTTTCCTGACTCAGGGATCAGATCGAACCCACCCACCTCTCTTATGTGTCCTGCACTGGTAAGCAGGGTCTTTACCACCAGTGCCACCTGGGAATAGCATCTTCATATTATGTTACTTTAAAGTCATTTGTAAAACATGACTATATTTCAACACTTACATCTTTTTGTTTTTCCTAACAATACATTAAAAGGTAGCACATGCAACAAACCACCATGTACATGCCTGCCATATACTTTTAAGAAAATAAAAGATGAGAAATTGTGCAAATAAAGTTGAAATCCCATTCAGTGCTCCCCAGTTCCATTATCCTCGGCCTTCCCAAAGAAGGCAAACACTAGGCTGAATTTGCTCTGTAGCTTCCAGTCTGCTATCTATACTTTTCAGTTCAGTTCAGTTTAGTCGCTCAGTTGTGTCCGACTCCTTGTGACCCCATGAACTGCAGCACGCCAGGCCTCCCTGTCCATCACCAACTCCCAGAGTCCACCCAAAGCCATGGCCATTGAGTCGGTGATGCCATCCAGCCATCTCATCCTCTGTCATCCCCTTCTCCTCCTGCCTTCAATCTTTCCCAGCATCAGGGTCTTTTCCAATGAGTCAGCTCTTCACATCAGGTGGCCAAAGTACTGGAGTTTCAGCTTCAAAAGCATCAATTCTTCGGCACTCAGCCTTCTTTATAGTCCAACTCTCACATCCATACATGACCAATGGAAAAACCATAGCCTTGACTAGACGGACCTTTGTTGGCAAAGTAATGTCTCTGTTTTTTAATACGCCATCTAGGTTGGTCATAACTTTCCTTCCAAGGAGTAAGTATCTTTTAATTTCATTGCTGCAATTACCATCTGCAGTGATTTTGGAGCCCAGAAAAATAAAGCCAGCTACTGTTTCCACATCTATATGCCATGAAGTGATGGGGCCGGATGTCATGATATTAGTTTTCTGAATGTTGAGCTTTAAGCCAGCTTTTTCACTCTCCTCTTTCACTTTCACACATAAACAGATCAGTATTATTTTGTGTGTTTTTAATTATACAAGTAGTATAATGAACATATCTAATTTCTTATCATCTTACATTTTGTTTTTGATATTATATATTTTTAATAGATAAATAATACATTTTAATCAATACATGTAAGTTCATTATACGATGAAATTATTAATTTTTCTCATATATCCCTCCATTAGTTAATTTCCTTTGGTCAATTCACTTTATCTATCTGATATTTTATGAGGCAGATACTGTTGACTGGGTAGCCCCAAGCCCAATTCATATCCCCTTTTCTTTTACTTTTCTCCACTATAGAGTCTGAGAAAGCAAAATATTCCTGTTCTCTAGCTTCTTTTGCATCTGGGAGAAGCCATGTGACATGAATCTGCTCCTCTAGACACGGCAGCTATTTGTAGAGTAGACTGTGATAAAGCTTTTGCTTTCCTGAGACAGAGGGTAAAGATCCTTGTGCACCTTTCTTTCCTCCATTTCCTTTTGAATATGTGCCTCTTACCTGGAACTTTGGCAGGTATCTTGAAACCATGAGGGAAAAAACAAAACAAGCAAAAAACTACATGGATGCTGGCTTTCACATCTTTGAGTGCAAACATGCCATCATTGTTGTATATATAAATAAGTTCTCTTATTTGTGAGACAATTCAAACTCTACCATTGTTATGTTTCTGTATACTTGCAACTGAAAATATTGTTAACCCATACTCATTTCTTCACCATTATATTTACTTCCATTTCATTATATTTTTCCTTCACTTCAGTAAATCTCACTTTTTAATTGTGCCCCCTCCTACTTATAAAATATGTGTTCTACTTCACATGATTTCATAAAAGCAAAATTCTAATCATGCATAAATATTTGAAGGAGGAAAGGGAGTGGTTGCTATTTTTAATAAGAGTAGTAATAACAGTAAGCCTCACTGAAAAGAGCAAAACCTGAAGATGATTGATAATTTTGAAAACAGTATCTTATTTTTTCAGAAGATACTGAGATACTCTTAAAGTTACTTTGCAGTGGTACTTCACCTATAGGTGAAGGCAATCGAATCTTTTTCGGATCAGACACTATTTATTTATGTATTCATACACTATTCAGTGAGAGACCAAGAACTAGCAGAAAGGAGACTTATAAAAGAGTAGAAATGGGACTTTCCTTGAGAGTTCACAGCCAAGGAGAGAGGGAGAGAGGAGGTCTTAGGATCTTGCAAGGTGCCAGACATGATACAGATGAATGTGCAACCCTCTGACTTTGGGGAGGATGAAAGCTCATGGCTCCCTGGGACAATCACCAACTGCATCCTGGTGGATTTAACCCTTAACTTGACATTTTACGAGGAGCAGAAAATTAAGAAGCAGGCAGGGGCATTCCAGAGAGAAAGCAAGGCATGGTAAAAGATTAAAAGCACCCAAGCAGTTTTAGGCAACTAGTCGTCATTATCATGAAGGAAGCCTCAGTGTGAGCTACAGTATAAAGAAGATGCAGATTGACAAGGGAAAACCTAGTGGGGAAGCTGAGATCCAATTCCATAGGCACAAATAAATGAAGAATCTTAAGCATTAAAAAAATAATCAAATGTGCTCCAAAGTATTTTTAAATGTGTCCAGACAATACAAAAAGGTAAATGTATATATTTAATATTCTGCAAATACCAAGAAACATGTTTAATTTCTGAGGAAGTAAGTATATACTCCAGCTTCAGACATCAGTTTTTAAATTGCCCTGCCCAGACTTGTGGTTAGCAGATGCAAACTATGATATATAGAATGGATAAGCAACAAGGTCCTACTATTGCACAGTGCAGGGAACTATATTTAATCCTGTGATAAACCATAACAGAACAGAATATGAAGAGGAATGCATCTGTATGCATACCTGTGTCGCTCTGCTGTACAGAGTGACTTAGGTAAACTATGCCATAAATATTTTAATTGTTAAAGCATAAAATCATAATCCAATTCACATTGAAAAATTTCACAAGCTCTGGAACTGTGATGTCACTGCAGTAGTTCTAAAACCCAGAAATTAACACAACATTGTATGTTAACTATACTTCAATAAAATAAATTAAAAAAAATAAATTGTCCTGTCCAGATGGAATCATTGGGATCACTACAAGTAATTGTGTCCCTGGCTCCTCTTTTTGCATGTGTGATTAATTGGAAGCCAGAAGCCAGAGAAGCTTCACCCACTGGCTTTCCCCTTGTCTTACAGGGAAAATGCTCCATTTCCTGTTTACAGTACTCAGCTTCTTTACCCTCTCTTTTGCCTCACAATCATTGTATTCAGAACACATCTGAAAACAAAGGGTTGGGCGGGAATTCCAACAGGTGTAATTAATGTCAAGTGCTCCTGCAAGTGGCTTTGCTTTCCTGCTGCCTCTTCCACCTGCTGCCTTTCAGGGCTGCCTTCATAATGCTGAGTCCATCTGTTGAGAATGTGTATCCAGAATTCATCATTTTACATCCTAAGAGGCACCTGAACCCTCTTGTCCTCTCCTTGAGTGAGCCCGCAGAGAGTCACTTTATAGGCACAATTAGTTAAGTGTTGTGATGCCACGGGGATCAAGCACAATGGTTACGCACAGTACTTTCAGTATTTCAAGGTGGTTTGTTCATATTCAGAGAGGTGGCTCAAAAAAAAAAAAAGCGCCCCAATCCTGTAGTTTGCTATTTTGTTTACAAGGCTCAGAAAGTAAAGAATCTTCCTGCAATGCAGGAGACCTGGATTTGATCCCTGGGTCAAGAAGATCCCCTGGAGAAGGGAATGGCAACCCACTCCAGTATTCTTGCCTGGAGAATTCCGTGGACAAGGGAGCCTGGAGGGCTACAGTCCATGGAGTCACAAAGAGTTGGACATGACTGAGCGACTAACATTTTCACTTATGAGTAGAAAGTATGTACTAGGAATTAATTTTATATTTGTTTATATGTGTGTGTGTGTGTGTATGCATATAATTCCCATATACGTGTTTAAGTATATATATATATATATATATATACATACACACACATATTTATACATAGACAGATACTTGTCAGCATTGTGTGTAACATGGGTGGTGATATACTGGCCACATTAAACTTCTGTGTCCACAAAGACCTTTAGGTGGAAGTGAAAAGCCAGTTGGGATTCTTCCAGTGCTATTTCTGAACAAATGTGCTTCAAAAATGAGTGAGGACATTAAAAAATAAAATTATAATAGGATAAAGCAACAAAAGGAAGATAAAGTCTAGTAGAGTAAAAAACAGTGTAACAAGGGTCTTAACTATAGAAATGGCGTCCCTCCCACTTTCCACCCACAGGGCTTCACACTTACTAGCTGGCTACCCAGTGATCTCAGCTAGGCGTCATGAGGTGAATCAAGAAATGAATTATATTCATAGCTGATAATAATGTATGTCTTTTATCCCTTGAAGAGTATTTGCAATTTCAGAAAATTCTCTGAGTTGCAATGGCCTAAAATATATACATGTACACAAAAACATTCAATGTGCTTCTCATAGTGGAGCTGGAGTTGGCTAGGAAGTTAGATAATACAGTTATCTGAGGGAAATTACGAGGAAGGTATTCCAGTGCTTCTTAAAACATTTTAAGTAAAAATGCTGCCTCGTCTAGTTACACATAAAAGCAGCTCTGTGTTGACTCCTAGCTGGACAAATACTCTTTGGTGAAAGGGAATATAATATATTGAGTTCACCAAAAAGGTCAGTCAAGTTTTTCCATAAGTTCATAAAAAAAATCCAAATGAACGTTTTAGCCAACGCAGAAGATTGTCCTAAAATGATCATTCCTAAAGGTCAGAGGTTTTTTTTTTTTAATTCTTTCAGACTAGAGGCATTTTTATAATACTTATATAAAGCATGTGTTTACTATTTTAATTGTTAAAGCATAAAATAATGATCCAATTTCACATTGAAAATTTTCACAAGATCTAGAACTGTGTTTGTGATTTTTCACTGAAGTATTCCTAAAACCCAGCACTTGGAACATGACACGTGATCAATAAATACATGTTGAGTGGGCAACAGCCTTCTGTGGTAGGTATTACTATAAGCAGCATTTTAAAGACGAAGGTCTTGAGGCTCAAAGTTGAGTGAATTGCTCAACTACATTTGGTGATTTTGCTGCAGAAATAATGAACTGTGGCAGCTTGCTTCTTTGACATCTTCCTAAAAAAAAAAAAAATCCACCATCTATCAAATCTCCTGCTTGGAGAGCCTAATCAGTCTGGGTCTCAATCCAAGTAACAAACACTGACCACAAAGCACATCCAGACATTGCAAGACCTGCTGATGAATTACTAAAGCAATCCCCTGACCTTGTGAGGCAAAGGATACATATGTAATAAAATCCTATGAAAACGTTGTTGGTGTTCAGTTTCTAAGTCATGTCTGACTCTTTGTGACCCTGGAGACTGTAGCATGCCAGGCTCCTCTGTCCTCCACTATCTCCCAGAGCTTGCTCAAATCCATGTCCGATGAGTTGGTAATGCTATCTAATCATCTCATCGTCTGCCACCCCCTTCTCCTTTGAAAAGGTACCTTTGTTTAACCATGTAAAATAACTGCAGTTGTTTCCTACACATTGCCTAGGCACTTTCTTCAAACTTGTAGGGGGAAACCTTGGTTAGAATGTAAATTCTTCTCTTCTGTGGTGACGACCGAGTACATGTGGAGCAGGAGAAGACCAGTCAGAATATAGCAAACACCTGAGTTTCAGATAAAGAGCGAGCAGAGGGTCCTCCTGCATTCCCAGGATTTTCCCATCCACTGTTCTCTGGGTCAGGCTGACGAAAGGGGTATTTACCAAAGAGAAGCCTCCTGAGATTACCATCATGGTCCTGGAACTCCAGTCAACCACAGGACCCTGAATCATTCTCATTGATATTTAAGCTTTCAGGGACCAAAACAATTGCCAAGATCAGGAAGGGGTGATTTTAGCAGCTAGCCTCTCCTTGAGAACTACCAGCCAACTAACTTACTTGGGCTTGCCTATACTTACTATATTAATCTCCTAATAATGTGGGCTAACATTTTAAGCATTTTACGATTTGAGAATGTTTTGAGCTATTCTAATTAATTAGACTGTGTTTCACTGTGTACCAATAATACAAGACAAAATTTAAGAACCGATTCAATAAAAGATGCCAAAACAAATGATTATGTGAATTCAAAAGAGGAGAGCTCATCTGATTTGGAGAAGAGAGGAAATGAATCATGGACAGAGCAGCACTTGAAGTTTGCCGTAAAAACTAGACAGTATTCTGATAGACAGAAATAAGGGGATAATTCTAAGTACAGGCGACAAACTGAACAATGGCACCAAAGTAGCTATTGTTAGGAATTTTGGAAATAAAGCAGTACTTTAGTTTTACTAGATCACAGGATAGGAGTAGGAAATGAAGCATGCGGAAGTTTAAGGAAAGGAATACTGATTACAGACAGTCTTGAATACGAGCAAAATGTTGGTACAACTGAGAGACCCCAAAAGGTTTTGACCATGGAGTAAGGGGACTTAGCATGATAGGATAATGTGATGATTCCCAAACCTAAATTTTGAATTCTAATCTCTTAATCAAATTAAATCTCCAAAGCCTTTAAGATATCAAACCTTGCATTTCACTATAAACTAAAAGTCCCTTATTACTGACAAACATTATTGTCTCTACTTCTTGACAACCAAGTCTAAGCTATGAGTCCAGCTTTGATTTTCAGCATCAGGTTATCAATCACTATGTAACTGGATTTAGTAACTCTGTAGGTGATGAGGATAAAACAGACAAGGATCTCACATCAGCATGTTCTGTGGCAAGGGGTGGAGGGATCCCTCAAAAACAGGCCATAACATAACACCAAGATGCTCGAAACGCTAAGTGAAGTGGAAACTAAAGACACAGATATCCTGCATACAAGCAAGAGAGGCAGCAGAAAACAGAGACACAATAACAATAAACAATAAAATCCAAGAAGGGAGCAGGGACTGGTCACCTGGTCAATAAGTTTTAAGGACATAAAATCAGACAAAGAGATAGGAGACTAGTGTTAGGTACAAGGTGAGAACAGGAACAAAGGAATAAAACAAGAGACCAGATAATAGCACCAGGAAACATGTTTAGCGTCGATCTGTTAGGTAAGAAATGGCTGCAGGGCTCATTGAGTTTTCAATGTGGGCTGGCCTAGTTCCAGAAACAGAAGTGAAGCTGAGCGTCCAGATGGGGTAAGGAGAACTCGATGGATGTTGGATGAATGTGGGGGCAGGGAAGAAGCTGGGCAACCCTCCAAATCCATTTGACATTTTCACTTAAGAGTTATTTTTCAAACCTTTAATCTTTTTGGAACTTTTTATATATGCCCTTTCTACATCCCCATGTCCTTTCTGTAATGAAATGAGGAAATTGAGATATGATATAAAGATGAGAGGGAGCTTATGTCTTTATAGCAGAAACCACTTTTAAGTAAAGTTTTTCTACATCTGAGCTGGGATAACTAGGATTTACATTAAAGCCATCAGAGGCCATTCATATAGCCTCATGAAGCACTCCAGTGTCGCTGACACTGGAAATTGATACTAATTACATCTGATGAAACTAGAGGAGGTTCAACAAAAGGCAACAGAAGAATCAAGGGATGAATGAATGGACAACTGCATAAGAATGATGACATGCTGACTTATGTACTAAATTCTAGGCTTCTAGAACAAAGGAGGTAAAACTTGAAGGCAGAGATGGTTTTCTAATAAATAAAACAAAGCAAAATTGATGTAGGTAATTTCTACTTTACACCACAATGCATTCTTGGAAATCACACCATAAAACAGCTTGTATTTTCCCTCAGGAGTAATTTTGTAATTGGATATTGTGTTCCTGAATAAGGATTTGTTTTTCAAATAAATCAGAGATATGATCAACAATATGCTATAAAGGCGAGGCTAGAACAATGTTAGGCCTGTGTAATAATTTAAAATATCATCATTATATTCCTTGTCCTATAAAATGGACATAAATGAACAGCACATGTTGATTATACAAGGGGCCCAAATGCACCATAAAACTGTACACATCACACATAATATTACAACTTTGCTGCTTCATAAATTTGACCTATCTAAAAATGAATACATGACTAGCTATAACAAACATAATTTAAATATTTAATCAACAATATTGAGTGCCTTCTTAGAATTCAGATAGAATATTTTGGTAAGCTAGTATTGGAACTTGAAAGTGAGGTATAAAGATAGAATGTGATACTCTTTGAATATTTGTGGGATTTTTTTTTTGTTAACTTCTATTGCTATCCATTTAACTTACATGTAGCTGATTCTATTCTAAGCATATTATAAGTACTAATTTATTTAACTCTCATAATGAAACTGTAACATTGGCATAATTATTACACTCATTATAACTGAGAAGTGAGGCAACTTGTCTAAAATCAAACACCTGTTAAGGGATAAAACCAGGATTGGAAGCCAGAATCCAAATGACTAATCTATGCTACCTCTCCATATGTGGCTTCTTCTCTCAAAATGTCCTTGTAACAAGTAGAAGCATTATAATGACATTTGAGTTATACACACACACACATATATATTATATATTATATATTATATATAATATATAATATTTACAAACATGCATATTAGGTATAATATGGCTTTTGACTATAAATAGGGCTTCCCTGATGGTTTGATGGTAAGGAATCTGTTTGCAATGCTGAAGACCTGGATTCAATATCTGTATAGGGAAGCTCCCTGGGAGAAGTGAATGACTACCCACTCTAGAATTCTCACTTGGAGAATTCCATGAACTGAGGAGCCTAGCAGGCTACAGTCTATGGGGTCCCAAAGAGTCAAACACAACTAGGTGATTAACTAATGCATGTGACTATAAATAACTATTAATATAATATCATTTTTATATATATTAACTGAATGCTGCACAATTATATTACCATAAAAATACTAGTTAGTCAATTTATGAGGAACATGGCAAATATTAATAAGAAAAAGTTATATTGGATCTGCCAATTTCATATACACACATGTAAACATATATGCAATAAATATGCATAAGAATATGCTTATTTTTACTGGGAAAATAACTAAACCTCCATTTTAATACAAGAGTAAGATTTCAATATATGTATCACTGAATCAAGACAAAGTTGATAGCTCCGGGGATAACCAATTAAAGGCAAAGTTTTCTTTTCAGTTTATTTCCTGTGTAATAATGCATAGTCTAAAATATTCCATTGCTGAGATAGAATGCAATTATAAGGACTAGGAATGTTTTAATATGTTCCTTTCATCTTCTCCTATAAAACTTCAAGGATAATAAATCTAATCATCCTTTTAGGAAGATCACTCCCATTATTTTTTTCATACTGACTACCTCTTAGGTTGGTGAAAAAGTAATTGCGGTTTCAGACCTTGAATTTTAAATCATTATAACTAGGCTCACACACATCTTTATTAAGTAAAGTAGGAACCATTATAATTAACACATTTTTTGCCAATGAGAAATAAGTTGGTTTATTCCAGTAGTGTAAAACTCCATGCTTTGGGATTCAACAGACTCTTGGAAAGCATTTTCTGCTTCCTGCTAGTAATGGAAGCATTTTTCCTGCAAAAAGTTGTTGAGATGCTTGAAGAAGTGGTAGTTAGTTGGTGAGAGGTTAGGTGAATATGGCAGATGAGGCCAAATTTTGAAGCCCAACTTGTTCAACTTTTGAAGTGCTGGTTGTGTGATGTGTGGTTGGGTGTCATGATGAAGAAGAATTGGCCCCGTTCTGCTGACCAATGCCAGCTGCAGGCAAGGCAGTTTTCAGTAAGTCTAATTGATTTGCTGGGCATACTTCTCAGATGTAATGGTTCTGCGGAGATTTGGAAAGCTGTAGTGGATGAGACTGGCAGCAGATCCACAAATAGTGACCAAGACTTTTTGTTGGTCCAAGTTTGGCTTTGGGAAGTGCTTTGAAGCTTCTTCTTGGTCCAACCACTGAGCTGGTCATCACTGGCTGTCATATACAAAACACTTTTTGTTGCATATCACAATCCCATTGAGAAACGGTTCGCTGCAGTCATGTAGAATAGAGAGAAAACGACACATCAAAATGACAATTTTTTGATCTGTGCTCAGCTCATGAGGCACCCCCTTATTGAGCTGTTTCACCTTTCCAATTTGCTTCAAATGTCAAATCACCACAGAAGGGTCAATGTTGAGTTCTTAGGCAACTACATATTCACTGTCCTTGTGTAGTTGTATGAGTATCGGCTTCAAGGATCCTCTCAATTAGTCACTGTCCATATCAGATGGCCAGCCACTGCACTCCACATATTCAAATCTCTAATCTCCTTTCAAAACTTCTTGAACCACCACTGCACTATATGTTCATTAGCAGTTCTGAGCCAAATGTGTTATTGAAGTTGTTAGTTGTCTCCACTGCTTTATGGCCCATTTTGAACCCAAATAAGAAAATCTCCTGAATTTGCTTTTTGTTTAACATCATTTCCCTAGTTTAAGACAAATATAAAACACACAGCAAGTAAGTCCTTAGCAAAAAATAAATAAATAAATAAAGTGAGAAATGCATACTAAAATGATGCATAACATAGACATAATCACATTTATTTAAGAATGTATTCCAACATCAAATGGCAAAGTTCATCAATGCAAAACCACAGTTAGTTTTGCACCAGTCTAAATATTTAAAATTAAATCTTTATGCCCTTTATTCCTCTGTATCTCTTTAAGGAATCTATATTTCTATTTTCACGTAACAGACTAGTTGTGACTTGCAGAACTTTACCATAAGTTAACCTGGCTTAATGGGTGTTGCCACCCACTGGTGTTGGAGAGTTTAAATATGTTCTCAAATAGGGTCCCTAACTTACTGTAAAGGTTCAAGAGCCGGTTTTTTCTTCGACAGTTGTTCTTGTAGAAATTTTATGTCAGGATTACGCAAACAGAATTTTCAAGTGTTCATTTTCTCATATGTGTGTGGACATTTGCATATCTGTAAAGAGGATGGAAGAGAGTAGGTAGGATAGATGGAATGGATCAGATAGGATAGATACTGTGGGGTAAAGATGGGCAAGAACAAGGTTTGCAATCACATTCACTGTCCTTGATATTCGGATTGGTGTAAAGCTTGTGAACTATCATTACAGTCTTTAACTGCAGAAGTTCAACAGTGACATTTATTAATGTCACAATATAAGCAGGTACAGAAAGTGGGAAAATCTTTAAACATGAATTAAATGGTCCATATCTATCATCAAACAGAGAAAAGAGATCACAACATCTTACTAACATTAAGTCGCAGCAGTCTTTCATTAAGTTTTTTTTTTTCCCAATGCGGACCATTTTTAAGGTCTTTATTGAATTTTTCACAGTATTGTTTCTGTCTTATGTTATTGTTTTCTGGCCACGAGGCATGTAGGGCCGTAGCTACCCAAGCAAGGATTAGACCCGCACTCCCAACATGGGAGGGCAAAGTCTTAACCACTGAACCACAAGGGAAGCCTCTACAGTGGTCATTCTTGATTCAAACCATTGTTTCTCCAAAACAATCTCAGTCATAAAAAATAAAATGGCTTTCACAAGGCACATAATATTATGAATATTCTGGCAAGTAAATACAGCCCTAGTGTTGAGATAATAAGAATTCTATTAGGGGTTTGCATTCGTATATGCCGACAGACATAAAAATGTTCAGAAAGGGGAGTAGACTAGATGGGAAACTGCATTATGCTGAAAAATACCAATAATAATATGCTGGCAAGTGTGCTTTGATTGTTCACATTTCTGTTCCATGAGCATGTGAGCTTTAAACAAGTTTGGTTACAGCTAAAAAAGTGCTTAATGAATCAAGGGTAATAGTACTATATGACGAGGAAGTCTTTATGTACAGTTTTAAGACTTTTGTTGTTGATGGGTCCACAGCTGAATTCTACCAAAAATTTAGAGAAGAGCTAACACCTATTCTACTCAAACTCTTCCAGAAAATTGCAGACGAAGGTAAACTTCCAAACTCATTCTATGAGGCCACCATCACCCTAATTCCAAAACCCGACAAAGATGCCACAAAAAAAAGAAAACTACAGGCCAATATCACTGATGAACTTAGATGCAAAAATTCTCAACACAATTCTAGCAAATAGAATCCAACAACACATCAAAAAGATCATACATCATGACCAAGTAGGCTTTATCCCAGGGATGCAAGTATTCTTCAATATTCGTAAATCGATCAATGTAATACACCACATTAACAAATTGAAAAATAAAAATCACATGATTATCTCAATAGATGCAGAGAAAGCCTTTGGCAAAATTCAACATCCATTTATGATAAAAACCCTCCAAAAAGTAGGAATAGAAGGAACATACCTCAACATAATAAAAGCTATATATGACAAACCCACAGCAAACATTATCCTCAATGGTGAAAAGCTGGAAGCATTCCCCCTGAAATCAGGGACAAGACAAGGGTGCCCACTCTCACCAATACTTTTCAACAGAGTCTTGGAAGTCTTGGCCACAGCAATCAGAGCAGATAAAGAAATCAAAGGAATCCAGATTGGAAAAGAAGAAGTAAAACTCTCTCTGTTTGCAGATGACATGATCCTCTATATTGAAAACCCTAAAGACTCTACGAGAAAATTACTAGAGCTAATCAGTGAATATAGCAAAGTTTCAGGATACAAAATCAACACACAGAAATCCCTGGCATTCCTATACACTAACAGTGAGAAATCAGAAAGAGAAATTAAGGAAACAATTCCATTCACCATTGAAACAAAAAGAATAAAATACTTAGGAGTATTTCTACCTAAAGAATCAAAAGACTTGTATATAGAAAACTATAGAACACTGATGAAAGAAATCAAGGAGGACACAAACAGATGGAGAAATGTACCGTGCTCATGGATTGGAAGAATCAATATAGTGAAAATGAGTATACTACCTAAAGCAATCTATAGATTCAATGCAATTCCTATCAAGCTACCAGAGGTCTTCTTCAAAGAATTAGAACAAATAATTTCTCAATTTGTATGGAAATACAAAAAACCTCGTATAGCCAAAGCAATCTTGAGAAAGAAGAATGGAACTGGCGGAATCAACCTACCTGACTTTAGGCTATACTACAAATCCACAGTCATTAAGACAGTATGGTACTGGCACAAAGACAGAAACATAGATCAATGGAACAGAATAGAAAGCCCAGAGATAAATCCACGCATCTATGGACACCTTATCTTTGACAAAGGAGGCAAGAATATACAATGGAGAAAAGACAACCTCTTTAACAAGTGGTGCTGGGAAAACTGGACAGCCACTTGTAAAAGAATGAAACTAGATCACTTTCTAACACCATACACAAAGATAAACTCAAAATGGATCAAAGATCTAAGCATAAGACCAGAAACTATAAAACTCCTAGAGGATAACATGGGCAAAACACTCTCTGCCATAACCCAAAGCGGGATACTCCATGACCCACCTCCCAGAATATTGGAAATAAAAACACGAATAAACAAATGGGACCTAATTAAAATTAAAAGCTTTTGCACAACAAAGGAAACTATAAGCAAGGTGAAAAGACAGCCTTCAGAATGGGAGAAAATAATAGCCAATGAAGCAACAGACAAACAATTAATCTCAAAAATATACAAACAACTCCTGCAGCTCCATTCTAGAAAAATAAACAACCCAATTAAAAAGTGGGCCAAAGAACTTAACAGACATTTCTCCAAAGAAGAAATAAAAATGGCTAACAGACACCTGAAAAGATGCTCAACATCACTCATTATCAGAGAAATGCAAATCAAAACCACAATGAGGTACCACTTTACACCAGTCAGAATGGCTGCCATCCAAAAGTCTACAAGCAATAAATGCTGGAGAGGATGTGGAGAAAAGGGAACCCTCTTACACTGTTGGTGGGAATGCAAACTAGTACAGCCACTATGGAAAACAGTGTGGAGGTTCCTTAAAAAGCTGCAAATAGACCTGCCATATGACCCGGCAATCCCACTGCTGGGCATATACACCGAGGAAACCAGAATTGAAAGAGCCACGTGCACCCCAATGTTCATCGCTGCATTGTTTACAATAGCCAGGACATGGAAGCAACCTAGATGCCCATCAACTGACGAATGGATAAGAAAGCTGTGGTATATATACACAATGGAATATTACTCAGCATTAAAAAAAAATTCATTTGAAGCAATTCTACTCAGATGGACGAAACTGGAGCCCATTATCCAGAGTGAAGTAAGCCAGAAGCAAAAACAACAATACAGTATATTAACGCATATATATGGAATTTAGAAAGATGGTAACGAGAACCCAACATGCGAGACAACAAAAGGAACACAGATGTATAGAATAGACTCGTGGACTTTGTGGATGAGGGTAAGGGTGGGATGATATGGGAGAAGGGCATTGAAGCATGTTA
Organism: Antilocapra americana; assembly: GCA_007570785.1. NCBI lineage: Eukaryota > Metazoa > Chordata > Mammalia > Artiodactyla > Antilocapridae > Antilocapra > Antilocapra americana. The sequence goes on from ML662442.1 coordinate 25,341,210, forward strand.
ATTGTCATGTGTTTAATCAATCGCCAGCCCAGGATTGATGCTCAGGACTGGTGCAGCAAGATTTCCCGTGGGGGAGGGAGGAGGGAGGGAGGTTCCGGAGGGGAAGCATATGTAAACCCATGGTGATATCATGACAATGTATGGCAAAAACAATAAAAAAAATTAAAAAATAAAAAATAAAAAAATTAAAACAAAAAAGACTTTTGTTGTTGGAGAAAGTGGTACACAGGAGGCAACTTGGTGCATTTATGGCACTAGGTTGGTTTGTTTGTTTATTTTTCCTTCTGTTTGGTCATTTTTTCTAAAATGTCACATGTGCCACATATGAAACACAGATGCCACATGTGTTTCATTTCTGATCTACAAGAACAATGGCTACAATTGCAAGCTACTAGATTGTACAAGCAGTAAGACACACACACACACACACACACACACAAATACAGGCACATCTCTCACTTTGCATCAGTCACAGTACATGCCTCTGATCCTGCTAGTGCAGTGTTTTGAAAAGAGGATCAAGTTAGGTTATGTTACTCATAACAATTTTTTTTCACTTTTGAAATATAAACTTAAGTCCAAGACATATTACTCTGCCTTGACTCCAAAAGATTTTGACTTTTTACCTAGGGTAAGAAAAGCATAAACAAGGCCTAGAATAACACATGAAGAATATGAATAACCCGTGTACAGTATGAAAAGGCAGTTCTTTCATCTAGAGTCAGACATCTTGGAATGCAAAGTCAAGTGGGCTTTAGGAAGCATCACCAGGAACAAAGCTAGTAGAGAAATTCCAGCTGAGTTATTTGAAATCTTCAAAGATGATGCTATTAAAGTGTTGCACTCAATATGCCAGCAAATTTGGAAAACTCAGCAGTGGCCACAGGACTGGAAAAGGTCAGTTTTCATTCCAATGCCAAAGAAAGGTAATGCAAAAGAATATTCAAAGTAATGCACATTGCACTCATTTCACACGGTAACAAAGTAATTCTCAAAATTCTCCAAGCTAGGCTTCAATAGTACGTGAACTGAGAATTCCAGATGTTCAACCCAGATTTAGGAAAGGCAAAGGAACCTGAGGTCAAGTTGTCGACATCCATTAGATCATAGAAAAAGCAAGAGAATTCCAGAAAAAAACATCTACTTAATCTTCAATGACTATGCTAAAGGCTGTGACTGTGTGGATCACAACCAACTGTAGAAAATTCTTTAAGAAATGGGAATTCCAGACCACCTTACCTGCCTGCTGTGAAATCTGTATGCAGGTCAAGAAGCAACAGTTAGAACTGGACATGGAACAATAAACAGGAGTATGTTTATTGCAGGGTGTATATTGTCACTCTGCTTATTTAACTTATATGAAGAGTACATCATGTGAAATGCCAGGCTGGATGAAGCACAAGCTGGAGTCAAGATTGCAGAGAGAAATATTAATAACCGCAGATATGCAGATGACACCAACCTTTTGGTAGAAAGAGAAGAAGAACTAAAGAGCCTCTTGATGAAAGTGAAAGAGAGTGAAAAATCTGGCTTAAAACTCAACATTCAAAAAACAAAGTTCACGGCATCTGGTCCCATCACTTTATGGCAAGTAGATGGGGAAACAATGGAGACACTGAGAGATTATTTTCTTGGGCTCCAAAATCACTATAGATGGTGACTGCAGCTATGAAACTAAAAGACACTTGCTCTTTGGAAGAGAAGCTATGACCGACCTAGACAGCATATTAAAGAGCAGAGACATCATTTTACCGACAAAGGTCCATATAGTCAAAGCTATGGTTTTTCCATTAGTCCATGTATAGATGTGAGAGTTGGACCATAAAGAAAGCTGAGCACTGAAGAATTAATACTTTTGAACTGTGGTGTTGGAGAAGACTCTCGAGAGTCCGTTGGACAGCATGGAGATCAAATCAGTCAGTCTTAAAGGAAATCAGTCCTGAATATTCATTGGAAGGTCTGATGCTGAACCTCTAATACTTTGGCCACCTGACTCAAAGAACTGACTCATTGAAAAGGACCGTGATGCTGGGGAATATTGAAGGCAGGAAGTGAAGGGGACGAGAGAGGTTGAGATGGTTGGATCTCACCACTGACTTGATAGACATAAGTTTGAGCATGCTCCAGGAGTTGGTGATGGACAGGTGTGCTGCAGTCCATGGTTTCTCAAAGAGTGAGACACGACTGAGTGACTGAATTGAACTAACTGAGAATAACCCACCCTCCACCATCACTTAACAGAGAAGTGCACTTTGAGAGTGTTCACTCATCTAGAATCTAAAGAATGTCCATTCAGTAAAAGGGTTTAGTCCCTTGTTTGGGCCCCTTATACATGGTGATACCCAAACTTTCACCTAGTAATGCTGGAATACTGCTTTGACCTAACAAATACATATGACAACCGTCTGTGTCCCAGGCACTGGAGCCGGGGAGAGAACAGAACGGATCAGGATGAGGAGAAGACGAGCTGTTCAAATGGCCATCTTAGGAGGACTTTGTAATTTTAATTATGTAAAGTGCTCATTTCAAGAATGGCTCAAGGAGGTATACACTTGTAGCAGGACCTAGATATGTGCCCACCAGATCCAGCTGAGCACTCTGAAAAAGGTATTCTTTGGATTGAAAGTCACAGTCTCTAAGGAACGTCCAGTCTAGTGATGCAGATCTTGCCGTGTGCTTCAGGGAAAAAGAATAGAGAAAATCTGGAAGCCGAGTGGTTCTTCCACGAGGTGAATGACAACAGCAAGGGTTTATCAGCACATATGCAATGGTGGGGATGCAGAAGCGACCAACACCTGCCTGTCCAGTAGATGTCATTCAAATTGTGAAATGACGGTCATAAGCCAATCGTAGTTCATAGGTGTCTTTAACCTGACCTGCTGCATGATGTAGACCTGCAAACATTTTCTTAAAATGTAGAATTAGATGTCCACAGTAAAATTTTTTAAAAAAATTATATTTCCAGTTAATTTTTAAAATAATTTAATTTGCATTATAGCAGACTCACATGACAATCACCAGCTGGGGCCTGCAGTGTTTATCTCTTAGAAAGGTGCATGTTGTGTGTGTGTCTGAATTAAGTCACTTCAGTCCTGTCTGATTTTTTGCAACCCTATGGACAGCAGCCCACCAGCCTTCTCTGTACATAGGATTCTCTAGACAAGAATACTGGAATAGATTTCCATGTCCTCCTCCAGAGGATCATTCCAACCCAGGGATTGAGCCCACATATTTTATGTCTCCTACATTGGCAGGCAGGTTATTTACAACTAGCGCCAATTGGGAAGCCCCTCTCAGTTTCAAGATTTCCACAACTCCCAAATATGAACTGTGCTTTATGTTTTACTCATGCCTATAATATAAAACATAAGGGGCAAAGATAAACCAAGTAAGATATATACTGACTGAATGCCTGTGCCCTCCCCCAAATTCATAGATTGAAATCCTTCCCCTACAATGAGAGGTACTGGGGAGTGGAGCCTTTGGGAAGTAATTCAGTCCTACAGGTGGAGCCCTCCTGAATGATATTAGTGCACTTATAGGAGACCACAGAGAGGTCCTTCCCTCTCCCACCATGTGTGATGTGTCCACATCAAGGAGATAGCCACTGGGGAAATAGGAAGTTAGTCCTCACAAGACATCAAATCAGCCAGCAACTTGATCTTAAACTTCCCAGCCTCCAGAACTTTGGGAAATCACTTCTGTTCCTTTTATAACACCTAGTTTCTGGTATCTTATTTTAGCCACCTGAGCTAAGACAATATGTCTTCTGGAGAAAAAGAAATTCTTATTTCCATAGCCACTGTGATCATTTGAAACCTGAGTTAGACAATAGTTAGCAAGTATTTTTGTAGTTCTATTAATATATTTCTGCTCTCTGCATGATGCTAACAGGTTTAAGAAACACAAAACCCAATTGGAAATGGAGAATCTCTTTCTCCGCTTGGAAAGGAGAATGAATATACTCATTTGGCAATCACACTAGAAACTAAAAAAACATCATGTTCAAGGACATGTAAGCAATTGTTTTTAATAATAACTGCTTTCTGAAAGTAAGTACTGTTAAGTGAGTACAGCAGTTGAGAAAGGAAAACTTTTAGGAGGTAGGTCTCAACGAAAATGCATCATTAATGTCAGTCACATGTTCAATTCAGTTCAGTTCAATTGCTCAGTTGTGTCAAACTCTTTGTGACCCCATGAACCAGCAAGCCAGGCCTCCCTGTCCATTAACAACTCCCAGAGTCCACCCAAACCCATGTCCATTGAGTCAGTGATGCCATCCAACCATCTCATCCACAGTCGGCTCCTTCTCCTGCCCTCAATCTTTCCTAGAATCAAAGTATTTTCAAATGACTCAGCTCTTCACATCAAGTGGCCAAAGTACTGGAGTTTTAGCTTCAAAATCAGTCCTTCCAATGAACACCCAGGACTGATCTCCTTTAGGATGGACTGGTTGGCTCTCCATCCAGTCCAAGGGATTCTCAAGAGTCTTCTCCAACACCACAGTTCAAAAGCATCAATTCTTTAGTGCTCAGCTTGCTTTATAGTCCAACTCTCACATCCATACATGACCACTGGAAAAACCATAGCCTTGACTAGATGGACCTTTGCTGGCAAAGTAATGTCTTTGCTTTTTAATATGCTGTCTAGATTGGTTATAACTTTCCTTCCAAGGAAAATGTCTTTTAATTTCATGGCTACAATCACAATCTGCATTGATTTTGGAGCCCAGAAAAATAAAGTCAGCCACCATTGCCACTGTTTCCCCAACTATTTGCCATGAAGTGATGGGACTGGATGCCATAATCTTAGTTTTCTTAATGTTGAGCCTTAAGCCAACTTTTTCATTCTCCTCTTTCACTTTCATCAAGAGGCTCTTTAGTTTTTCTTCACTTTCTGCCATAAGAGTGGTGTCATCTGCATATCTGAGGTTATTGATATTTCTCCCAGCAATCTTGATTCCAGATTGTGCTTCCTCCAGCCCAGCGTTTCTCATGATGTACTCTGCATATAAGTTAAATAAGTAGGGTGATAATATACAGCCTGATGTACTCCTTTTCCTATTTGGAACCAGTCTGTTGTTCCATGTCCAGTTCTAACTGTTGCTTCCTGACCTGCATACAGGTTTCTCAAGAGGCAGATTAAGTGGTCTGGTATTCCCATCTCTTTCAGAATTTTCCACAGTTTATTGTAATCCACACAGTGAAAGGCTTTGGCATAGTCATTAAAGCAGAAATAGATGTTTTTCTGGAACTCTCTTGCTTATTTGATGATTCAGTGGATGTTGGAAATTTGATCTCTGGTTCCTCTACCTTTTCTAAAACTAGCTTGAACATCTGGAAGTTCCTGTTTCACATGTTGCTGAGGCCTGTCTTGGAGAATTTTGAGCATTACTTTACTAGCATGTGAGATGAGTGCAATTGTGTGATAGTTTGAGCATTCTTTGGCATTGCCTTTCTTTGAGATTAGAATGAAAATTGACCTTTTACAGTCCTGTGGCCACTGCTGAGTTTTCCAAATATGCTGGCATATTGACTGCAACACTTTTACAGCATCATCTTTCAGGATTTGAAATAGCTCAGCTGCAATTCCATCACCTCCACTAGCTTTGATCATAATGATGCCTCCTAAGGCCACTTGACTTCACATTCCAGGATGTCTGGCCCTAGGTGAGTGATCACACCATTGTGATCAACTGGGTCATAAAAATATTTTTTGTACAGTTCTTCTGTGTATTCTTGCCACCTCTTCTTAATATCTTCTGCTTCTGTTAGGTCTCTGCCATTTCTGTCCTCTATTGAGCCCATCTTTGCATGAAATATTCCCTTGGTGTCTCTAATTTTCTTGAAGAGATCTATAGTCTTTCCCATTCTATTGTTTTCCTCTACAACTTTGTACCTTTAAGGATCCAAGCTCCAGTACCCATTGTTACCTGGGAGTGAGATCATTGGCTTGACTGCTTTCTCCCCATTCTTATCTCTTGCTAGTAACAGTGAGGAAACCTAGACCCACCCACCAGAAAACCACACAAGCTTTCCCATCCAGAAAACTTCGACAAACCACACATCCAACCCCTCCCATAGAGAGGAACCCCCACAATAAAGGGACAACACAGCAGATAAACAAGATGAAAAGGCAGAGAAATACCCAGCAAGTAAAGGAACAGGATAAATACCCCCTAGACCAAACAAAAGACGAAGAGATAGGAAGTCTACCTGACAAAGAATTCCGAATAATGATAGTGAAAATGATCCAAAACCTGTAAAATAAGTTGGAGTTGCAGCTCAATAACCTGCAGGCAAGGATTGAGAAGATGCAGGTAAGCTTTAACAAGGACTTAGAAGAAATGAAAAAGAGTCAAAATACAATAATTAATGCAATAAATGAGATCAAAAACACCTTGGAGGGAACCAACAGTAGAATAACAGAGATAGAAGAAAGGATAAGTGAGGTAGAAGACAGAATGGCAGAAATAAATGAAACAGAAAGGAAAACTATTTCTTTGCATTGATGGCTGAGAAAGTCTTTCTTATCTCTCCTTGCTATTCCTTGGTAATCTGCATTCAAATGGGTATATGTTTTCTTTTCTCCTTTGTTTTTTGCTTCCCTTCTTTTCACAGCTATTTGTAAGGCCTCCTCACACAACCAGTTTGCTTTTTTGCATTTCTTTTTCTTGGGGATGGTCTTGATTCCTGTCTTCTGTACAATGTCACGAACCTCTGTCCATAGTTCATCCGGTACTCTATCAGATCTAGTCCTTTAAATCTATTTCTCACTTCCACTGTATAGTCATTCTGTTGCTGCTGCTAAGTTGCTTCAGTCATGTCCCAGTCTGTGTGACCCCATAGATGACAGCCCACCAGTCTACCCCCTCCCTGGGATTCTCCAGGCAAGAACACTGGAGTGGGTTGTCATTTCCTTCTCCAAAGCATGAAAGTGAAAGTGAAGTCGCTCAGTCGTGTCTGACTCCCAGCGACCCCATGGACTGCAGCCCACCAGGCTCCTCCATCCATGAGATTTTCCAGGCAAGAGTACTGGAGTGGGTCACCATTGCCTTTTCTTACTGTACAGTCATAAGGGATTTGATTTAGGTCATACCTGAATGGTCTAGTGGTTTTCTCCACTTTCTTCAGTTTCAGTCTGAATTGGCAATAAGGAGTTCATGATCTGAGCCACAGTCATCTCCCGGTCTTGTTTTTGCTGACTGCATACAGCTTCTCCATCTTTGACTGCAAAGAATATAATCAATCTGATTTCGGTGTTGAACATCTGGTGACGCCCACGTGTAGAGTCTTCTCTTGTGTTGTTGGTAGAGGGTGTTTTCTATGCAGTGCGTTCTCTTGGCACATCTCTGTTAACCTTTGCCCTGCTTCATTCTGTACTCCGAGGCCAAATTTGCCTGTTACTCCAGGTGTTTCTTGACTGCCTACTTTTGCATTCCAGTCCCCTATAGTGAAAAGGACATCTTTTGGGGGTGTTAGTTCTAGAAAGTCTTATAGGTCCTCCTAGAACCGTTCAACTTCGGCTTCTTCAGTGTTACTGATCAGGGCATAGACTTGGATTACCGTGATATTGAATGGTTTGCCTTGGAAATGAACAGAAATCATTCTGTCATTTTTGAGATTGCATCCAAGTACTGCATTTTGGACTCTTTGGTTGAGTATGATGGTTACTGAATTTCTTCTAAGGGATTCCTGCCCACAGTAGTAGATATAATGGTCATCTAAGTTAAATTCACCCATTCCAGTCCATCTTAGTTCGCTGATTCCTAGAATGTTGATGTTCACTCTTGTCATCTCCTGTTTGACCACTTCCAATTTGCCTTGATTCATGGACCTAACATTTCAGGTTCCTATGCAATATTGCTCTTTACAGCATTGACCCTTGCTTCTGTCACCAGTCATATCCACACCTGGGTGTTGTTTTTGCTTTGGCTCCATCGCTTCATTCTTTCTGGAGTTATTTCTCCATTGATCTCCACTAGCATTCTGGACACCTACTGACCTGGGGAGTTCATCTTTCAGTGTGCTATATTTTTGCCTTTTCACTGTTCATGGCGTTCTCAAGGCAAGAATACTGAAGTGGTTTGCCATTCCCTCCTCCAGTGGACCACATTCTGTCAGACCTCTCCACCATGACCCGTCCATCTTGGGTAGCCCCACATAGCATGGCTCAGTTTCAGAGTTAGACAAGGCTGTGGTCCGTGTAATCAGATTGGCTAGTTGTCTGTGATTGTGGTTTCAGTCTGTCTGTCCTCTGATGCCCTCTCTCAGTGCCTATCATCTTACTTGGGTTTCTTTTACCTTGGATTTGGTATGTCTCTTCACAGCTGCTCCAGCAAAGCGCAGCTGCTGCTTCTTATCTTGGACGTGGGGTAGCTCCTCTTGGACACCGCCCCTGACCTTGGACGTAGGGTAGCTCCTCTCGGCCACGCATCTGCGCCATCGCACTTCTGCGTTCAAGAACAATGACCAAAAACCACCAAGGAATCTACTGGCCATTTGGAATTTCTTTTCTTATTTGTAACAGCTTTTTTCCTTCTGCTTTATGAAGAATAAGCATGTATTCATTTGCTCCACAAATATTTACCGATGCACTGATTACACAACAGGCATTATTTGTCATCTCTGAGGATAAGTAAACAATTCAGCTCACATTCCTACTTTCAAGAAGTTTTTACTCAAGACAAAAACATAGATGAGGAAAGTCTGGCAAATGCTTTAAAGAGGACTAAAGGGTTTCAGGTGGCAGTGCTGTAAAGTAGACTAAAATAAGGTAAGTGATACAGGCTGATAGGGTTGATTTGGAAGGCCTTCTTTTGAGGAGACTTTTGAGTAGAGAGCAGAGTCAAAATCAACCCTGAGTATTCACTGGAAGGACTGATGGTGAAGCTGAAGCTCCAATACTCTGGCCATCTGATGCAAAGGGCCGATCTGACTCTGGGAAAGATTGAAGGTAGAAGGAGAAGAGGGTGATAGAGGATGAGACGGTTGGATGGCACCATTGATTCAATGGATATGAGTTTGAGCAAACTCCGGGAGATAGTGAGGGACAGAGAAGCCTGGCATGCTGCCGTCCATGAGGTTGCAGATTCAGACACGACTGAGTGACTAAACAACAACAAAGTGTCAGGGTAAGCATATCCTAGTCAAAAGGAACAACGTTTGGAAAGTTCCCACGGCAAGAATGGCCAAGACCACCTGGCTGGATTGGAGTGAGGGACAGGGAATGTTACTAGGTGAGAGCACAAGGCAAGGACAAAATTTTCTAGGATCCCATAGGCCGCAAAGAACAGTTACGTATAATTAGAAACCACAGGGCGCCCTCATCAAATGCATGACATGATCTGACCATGTTTTTAAAAGATCATTTTGTCTACACTGTGGAAGACATAGTAGAAAGAGAGCCTGGAAACACGGTTGTTGCATAAATCTGGGAGAAAAACAATGAGAGTGGCTTGCACCAAGTACTGTGCATATGGAAAGCAGCAATTGGAAATGTTTTGAGATAGAGCCAGTAGGATAGGTTATCTAATAGGTGAAGGGCATTTAGAGTTGTCATCAAATAAATCTGTGCAATGTAATATGCTACTTGATTTTCTATTTGCATTCTATTTCCTGTTACAGCACAGTAAAAACCTGGAGAAGGCATTGGGGCAGGAGCTGGTGGACAAGGGGGTGATTGTTCAAATGCATCAACCTTCCATAATAATTCACTGTTACTCATTAAGCAAGACCCAAACATTAGCTTTCCCTTCTTTTCTTTCCTTCCTTCCAATGAAGCGTTCAAGTATATTTAAAGAAATATATACAGCAATTTATATTTACTTATAGTCAAGTTTATGAATGAATTAATGCTTTTAAGTACAAAAGTTAAATTTAACTCCACTGAAATTTTAAAGTAAAAACATGATTAGCTGACGTTTTGCAGCTTTCATCAGTACTCTTTACCTAGTTATTTCAGTAATTAAGAATTTAAAAAAAAAAAAGAATGGTATCTCATGCCAACTGCTATACATATTTAAGTTCTGGGCACCTGAGCATGAAAGCTGAAGTATTATATAGAATGATTATATATATTATGAACAGAGTTTGTTTGTAACAATCAAATAAATTACATTCATGATATCCATAATCACTAGTCTGTGGTATGACAATTAGCTAAAAATGATAAACAATTCCCATTAATATGATCAGTTTACATAGCCATACAAAGTTTCTAACTTTTTTTAAATTCAATATATCCTTGAGTTTCAGCTAAAGTTTTCCTACTCCATAACCACATGTCATACAATAAACATTTGCTCTAATATGCTGACTTAATTAATATCAATATATTTAATCAACTCTATGTTCATCTCTCTTCTCTTTTCTTTCCTCCTATGTCTCTTTCCTCACTCTTTACTGTGATTTTCCCCACTCAGTACACCTTCCAGATCACAGATCACAGGTCTCAGACCAGACTTCTCCCAAATCACTAGCTTCTTCTCTGCTTCCAGCTTTCTTCACCAGAAAAGTTCTTAATTATTCTCCTGCTCCCTGTTCTCTGATCAGAAAGTTTAGCTCCTGAGTATCAACGGGCTCAAATGCTTAAGTGGAAGGTCAGCAAAGGACAATGCAGCATGATACCCAACAAAGAACACAAGCCAGAGAGAGAGGCCCGAGAGATGCTGGACTCAGCCTCTGGGAGCTATGGTCAATGGGGAAAGGGAATAGATGGGAGCAGATAAAGAGCCATTAAGTGCTGACAGTGTTAAAAGTGTTAACTGCTCAGTCTTGCCTAACTCTTTGCAACCTCATGAACTACAGCCCACCAGGCCCCTCTGTCCATGGAATTCTCCAGGCAAGAATACTGGAGTGGGTGGCCATTCCCTTTTCCAGGGGATCTTCCTGACCCAGAGATGGAACCTGAGTCTCCTGCATTGCAGGCAGATTCTTTACCGTCTGAGCCACCGGGGAGACCAAAGAGCTATTAAAGCCCTACCAACTCATGACTGCAGTTCTCTGGCTACGGCTTAGAGAAGTTGATGATGCCAGATATGTGCTCTTAAATTCTTAAGAGCATCCTGTATTAAAGCTTCTTGCAGGACGCTTCTTCCTTCAAGAAGCTTCAGTCCAAGATGTATTACAAAATGCATCCATCTTGTAGATACACAGGACCTATGTAACATTCTAGTGGTGTACCGAGAGAGGGAGAAGAAAAAATATGAAAGACTATTTGAGAGGAACGAACACAAGTTAGCCTCACACAAGAACATTTGAAATGCACTCTCTCTCTCCCCCTGTGAATTTCTTTTCATGTAACCTGGTTTTTCATGGATAAATATGGACACGTATGTTCAGCTTATCTGAAAGGGGTCATAATCAGGTCAAGAAAATGTGCTAGTACCGTGACAAACTTCATACATATTAGCTATAACATGCTTTCTAGATTAGAGCTTTGACATTGAAGACAAAGAGCTAGAATAACCGAATTATGCAGACATTGTGCTTTTTCTCATCAATCAGGGTATTGACCCCTAAAGGCACCAAGGTACAGAGTGAAGGTGACTCTTAAGGTCTGAGATTCCATTCTGTTTTTGAGTGCAAGAAAACAAGCTTGGAGAGACAAGATACACAACAACTTAGTAAAGACTTCTGCATGAAAAGCCTTCTTTCCTAGTATGACCACCTCTAATGTTGACACTTGAATGATCATCTCTCAGTGTGCTAAGTTGCTTCAGCGGTATCCGACTATGGACCATAGCCCGCCAGGCTCCTCTGTCAATGGGATTCTCGAGGCAAGAATACTGGAGGAGGTTGCTATGTCCTTCTCCAGGGGACCTTCCCAACCTGTGGATTGTCTCTGCATTGACAGAGGGTTCTTAACCACTAGTGCCACCTGAGAAGGCTCCTCCCTTTGATACCAGAACACAAGCACAGCTGGCTTGAACCTCTACATTTACCAAACAACAAGAAAGGGAGGAAAAAAGATATCTACATAGATATTTCTTAATAATCTAACCAATTTGTCAGGTTATTACAGAATTGAAAGAGTTTATCACAGTTCTTTAAAGCCGGTGGTAATTCAACAAGTTGCTCTCAATTCTAGTCGGTTTTCATTGCACAATACAATCAATGATAAAATCATCAGATTAAGTGACAGAGTTCACTTTTTTTTTAAGGGTAAATCATCTGAAAATGGTGAAAATACTTCAAGTTCCATTAGGATAACATGTTGTACAATTTCCACAGTGCTAATGTTATTAACACAGTGAGAGTTTGGAAGCTTCCTGTAAAATTAGGTTTAAAAAATTAAAGTGTAAGTTTCATTCAAGGCATATCTATCTCATCATGCACATTTAAAGCAAAGTGTTAAAAAGAAACACATTTTAATAGTACTTTATACAGTCAACATGTAAGGGAAAAACATAGACAATAAATACAATTTCAGGGAAATTAGTGATGCATGCCTCCGAAATTATAGGGATTTATTCTTAAAATCATTATTTAAGTGTAGATTCTTTGTAATTCCAAGAGAAATACTTTACTTTTCTCTACTCACCAACTAAATTCCTCATTAACCTACAAGAACACAGCAACACTGTCGTACAGTTGATAACCCTCCCTTTTTATTATGCAAATAAGACTATACAGGTGGTTTCAGATTTTGAAATAACTGTTACTAATTATACACTATTCTCCAATTCCATAATAAAAAGTGAATGAACTTGATACTGACATAAGGAAAATATGCAGTTTAAAGAAATGACATGGTATCCAAAGCAGATGTTATCATAAATTATAGTCTAATAATTTAAGGATGAAATTGTGCTGAAGGCTCAGTCATCCATAATGGATTCCTTTATGACTTACCCAACAGGAATCAGGGTTAAACATTCTAAATATGGTTTAATCTGGCTTGAACTATATGTGATTAAAAGTTTCGATTTGACACAACTGGCTAATTATCTCCAAAATTCAATTGTGTAGAAATCGTTCATTTACAAGGATTGCTCAGGGCAACACAAGTCATGAAAGCCTACACAAGGAGACAGAGAAGGAAGTGAATCACACATACTGAAACAGAATGTGCCAAACTAGGGCTGTGGCTGTTCAGTTTCCAAGCTGAAAACAGGCAGAGACTTGTGGAAACAGCAAAAACCAAAATGTGCATATTTACAGTCTCACAATCTCTGTGGAAAAACCTGGGGCCAGGGGGCGGAGGGTGGCATGCCTAACATTGAGAGGAGCTGAGAGAACCATTTAGCCTGGGCCTCACCTTCTGGGAACTGGAACCCACTCCACTAGGGAGCCTAGAGAATTCCATAGACAAAGGAGCCTGGGTGGGCAAGAGTCCATGGGGTCACAAAGAGTGAGCCACGACTGAGTGACTGCCACACACTCACCTTCTGGATGGACCTCAGATTTAGACTTGGATGTTAGCACTATTTGAGTTTTACCACATGGCCACAGATACGATAAAACGATGGAATAAATTGAGGTGTTCAGATTAAAACGTCCAATACACCATAACTTTTGTAAGAATGGTAGACTTCTCTTTATTTTCTAACATCCAGACGTCTCAATGGTGGAAGTTGCTAGAGAAGTCTTGACCCAGCAAAGAAAGACAGAGACAGCAGATGTTGAAGTTAAAGTTCTACACGATGTTAGCGTTAGAATATGGTCATCAATAGCATTATTCATAATGTTAATAGTACAGACCAACAGAAGAGGGGATTTTAGCAAAGTAAGTGTTTTCTCAAATAGAAGCAGTTATATTGACCCAGGATAAATAAGTGATGAAGAAAGAAACTAGAGTTCAATGAGAGTACTTGATTATCATAAGCATTATCAATATCTTCAATTAATGAAATGCCATTATTTTACCCTTCTTTACAACTGTGAAAATATTGAAAACATAGTTCATAAATCTTGAGGTTTCCACATACAAAATTTATATATGCATGTGCCTACGTCTGTGATGTGACAGTTTCAAAAACACATTTGACATTGCTCTTATTCCTTAAATATCAGGGTGGCAGAAATATAAACATAATAAACTCCAAGATACCAAAGCAAAGTTCTATCCAAATCTTGAAATATGACCTAAGTTAAAGAGTTCAGTGAAAGAGCTTCGAAGATACAGGTATGGTAAATAACGCAGTTCAGTTCAGTCGCTCAGCCATGTCCGACTCTTTGGGACTCCATGGACTGCAGCATGCCAGGCTTCCCTGTCCATCACCAACTCCCAGAGCATGGTCAAACTTATGTTCATCAAGTCAGTGATGCTTTCCAAGCATCTCATCCTCTACTGTCCCCTTCTCCTCCTGCCCTCAATCTTTCCCAGCATCAGGGTCTTTTCCAGTGAGTCAGTTCTTCGCATCAGGTGGCCAAAGTATTGGAATTTCAGCTTCAGCATCAGTCCTTCCAATGAATATTCAGGACTGATTTCCTTTAGAATTGACTGGTTTGATCTCCTGTAGTCCAAGGGATTCTGATAATAACCCAGAGAAGTTGCTATTTACTGCACTGTATCTACATAAACACCAATTCCAAGTGATTGCTTCATAGTTTCTCTTTATCCAAAAGTAAATATCTTATTAAACAAGAGATTAATATCTCAGGTTTTATGCCTTTCCTTATCAAAGTCTTTGCTACTGAGCCTGGGTGGATCTGGGGTAGGCGTACACTTCTTTATTAGGTATCTGTAAGAGCAGGGCATGGGATAAGACTGCAGCAGTAGCCCCAAGGAGGCTTGTGAGTAAGCCTTTATGATGATGAAGATATGACTCTAGGCAACTGTCCTGGGAAATAAGAGACCAAAACGTAAGGTTATTGGTCGGGGGGACTACGCTACAATGATAGCATGGGGACACAAGGAGAAGGCTGTGGGTAATCTTTTGAGGTCGAAAGACAAGGTCTAAAGTCTAATTAGGAGTTAACATGGGAATCTCATAATTCTCACAGTTCAAGCTACAGTATCTACTATTCTGGAAGTGATTTAATTCAAAATCCTACCATGATGAGAATGAACTGGAAGAAGATGGAATGTTAAGGCTGCCTGCATCAGAAACTGGGGAAAAGACATCCCATATGTGAAGCACTAGAAGAATGCACAAATGTGGGAAAAAAAGAAAGGACTGATGCTTGGTTTTGTTTTTGTTTTTTGCTTCAGGCCCAGCAAATTTTGAAAGAAACTGGAATTATCCCATAGGACCACAGAGAGAACTTCAAAGAATCCCTTTGAAATCAATTAGTGCATACAAATATTTATCTAAGAAGTCACTCAAAGATATTTGACAGGTAAACACTTAAATTCAATGATTCAAATAACAGCCCTGTAAACAGAATATTTGTTTGTGTTTGTTTTTTTTAAACTATTACAACACTAAGCATTTGATAAATGTATGAAAATTATATTATCAAGCTAGAGTGTTATGACCTCCACAAAGCATAACCAAATTATTCTTCCAGCTATTTAATTCAAGTGCACTGGAATAACCAATGAAGCTAAGTTATATTAGCCTAATTTTCAATGAAGTGTAGATAATTATTAAAGTCACATTGATTCTTTTCATGAGGAAAAACTAATAGTTATAATATGTCCACTTTGAGTGATACTCATACCATATATTTTCTCCTGAAACCTTCCCTACAACCCAATTAAGGTGGGCATTGTTTCCATTTTACAGATTAGAACATTAAGACTGAGCTTAGAGTGGAGTTAAGAAGTAGGCCCAATATATACCCAAAGCAATGGAAATCAGAATGTCCTAGAGATATCAGCAATGCCAGATTCACAGCAGCATTATTTATGAGTGTGTGTGTGTGTGCACGCATGCATGTGTGTGTTTGTGCAATAGCCAAGATATAGAAACAGTTGTAATATGTCATTTTATTATATATATATACACACACATTCATATATATATACATAGTACTCTGTATAGAAACAACCTAAGTGTCCATCAATGGATGAGTGACTAAAGATGTGATAAATATATATACATTTCATTTTATATATTTTCTTCTAATATTTCATTGTATTAGTATATGTACAAAGAAAAGGAGAAAATCCTTCTGTTTGTGACAACTTGGATGGACCTTAAGGGCATTATGCTAAGTCAGATAAGCCAGACAGAGAAACACACTTAAATGCCATATAATCTCTTTAATTTGTGGAATCTGAAAAATTCAAACTCAGAGTAGCAAAGAGCAGGGTAGTGGTTACTCAGGGTATGGAGGTGGGGGAGGTGCTGGTCAAAGGGTTCAAACTTTTAGTTATTAAGATTCACCAGTTCTCAGTATCTAATACATAGCATAGTGATTATAACTAGTAATACTACATTTTAAATGTATTCAGCACACAAAAAAGAGATAGTAACTATGTGACAGGATGGAAGTCTTAGCTAGTACAATGGCGCTAATCATCCTGCCATATATAAATGTATCAAATCAATACCTTAAGTGAAAGTCGCTCAGTTGTGTCCTTCTCTTTGTGACCCCATGGACCATACAGTCCATGGAATTCTCTAGGTCAGAATACTGGAGTGGGTTGCCTTCCCCTTCTCCAGGGTATCTTCCCAACCCAAAGACTGAACCCAGGTCTTCCGCATTGCAGGTGGATTCTTTACCAGCTGAGCCACCAGGGAAGCTTCCAAGAATACTGGAGTGGGTAGCCTATCCCTTCTCCAGCGGATCTTCCCGACCCAGGAATTGAAACGCAGTCTCCTTCATTGCAGGTGGATTCTTTACCAACTGAGCTACCAGGAAAAAAAAACCCTTTAACAACTTAAACTCACATTATGTTACAAATCAATTATATCTCAGTAAAGCTGGGGGGAAAGAATTGAACACATATTATCTACTCAAAAGCATGTCTCCTTCCACAAGGGGACAAATAAGAATTACTTTGAGAAGAATACTAGGATTCTTAAAGATAGTTTTATTATATCTTTGTATCAATATTTTTCTTGAAGGACTCAAAAAATAATGCAAGTCATAAGAAATATCTTTTAAAACAGTTTTTTTTTTTTTTTACTATTTGGGGTGAAAACAAGTGGTATGTATCTGTCCCAGTTTACAAGGATTTGAGGAAAGAATAATAGGCATATTCAATAGGTGATAAGCACCTTAGAAAATCTAGCTGCATCATGCATACTTACTAATTATAGCTCAGGGATAACTCTGGGCTCTTTTATAAGCCCAGTGGTTGTCAACCTATTACAATAGTTTGTCAACTGCATTTCTTTCCAACCATCCCTGATGGAAATATGTAATTACTAAAACTACCAAAGTAAATGCATTTGAATTAAAGCAAACCACATTGTAAACTTCATGGTCATAAATTCTGTAAGGGATTGAATAACATGAAATGACTGGGCTGCTTTAAGAGAGAAAGAAGTAGCTTTTATAACATAGCAGCTAAAACCTAACAATGGTTTAGGAAGAGTATTTGACTCAGTTCTCAATTGTTATGTAAATAAGCATACCTGTAGGAATGAACACAGTTGTGGTTACAATGAAGTCTTAAATAAAAAGCAGGGCCTTTTAAAACACACACCAAATGTTCTGAACCTACTGAGAAAGTTTATTAATTTAAACCATGGCCCATAGGATAATATTTAAGAAGCCAGTCTTTTTCTACGATGACAAATCACACTTCAAAATTGCCTTCACAGTCACCAAACCCTCGAGCTAGGCAAGACCCTGAGCTGTCCTTCAGCTTCAGCCAACAAAAATATCAGCAATAAGTATGGCTAACAATCCACCTGCAGCATAGGCTAAACGATGGTAAATAAGGCATTCATGCAAAAAATTAACACATGGCAGAAAATAATACTGAGCTTCAGGGCAAAATTCAGTATTGTGTCACGGTGAAAAATCAAAGAATATATCTTAGACTATGAAATCCCTAAACAGTATCTCATTAGTATAATTCAGAACTTTACTCCAGGGACACATACTTTTACAATACTTATTTTATTCTTATTTTAACAAGCTCTTAAAGGAATTCTTCTTTCTCTAGAACTATAAGCAGGAAAAACTGAAAAATCGCTGGTTTTTCAGTTAGTTATTAAATCTTTGTGATAACATGTAGTTTTCTATTTATATTAGTCATTATTTTCACAATTCCTATTGCACTGATTTAGGGTAAATGAACAATTTATTCCAATATGCTCAGTTTTTTGTTTCAATTCTTAAACAGAAAAATGATTTCTCATTTGCTAATCAGTAACAATTTCAGACTATAAAGCCACTGGGGAAAGCTCTTGTAAGGATTTCTCAGTAATATGTAAAAAGATAAAAGGATCTAATTTTATACATACATAAAATGATGATCTTAGCAAACATTGACTCGCTATTGTATAGTACTGTATCTTGTTCTGATGCTTTGAGGCTAGACCACAGACTAAAGTGTGAAGTTAATCTGAAGCTGAACCTGAGGACAGACTCTGCAAAGAAGTTCTTGGGAAGAGAAGGGGTACCCAACAACACCTCCCAGATCTGTGTCTAGAACTTGACAGCAGAAAGAGAAATCACAAGAGACTATTTCAGTTCCTTACCCAGACTCCCTTTTCAACTTTGAAGGAGAATGAGAAACATCTGGAGATGTTGATCCCAGAAGTGAGGTGACAGCAGGGCAGATCACACATTCTGCTTAAAACTACTGCACTAACTTTAATAGGAGACTCTGAAATGCCTTCCAAAGAAACTGTGTATGTATATATAAATGTAACCCATGCAGTGCACAGCTCACGTGAAAGCTTTTTTGTACCTTAAGTACTTTTGCATGATTTCAGTCAATAATGGCTAGCCTGGCAGATGAAACTATCACTTTCAGCCCATGAGAATCAGGCTAACCCTCTCAGCCAACAGGGCTCTACAACTTTATCCTGCAGGGGGACATTTTCTTCAGTGCATTTCTCTTGCTACTGTGTCTCTTTCTGTCATTTATTTCATGTTCTGATAAGCAGTTTGGATCCATAATGATGGACAAAAATAGGCTATATCTGCTAGCAGAAAATAAAGAAAGTGCATAGCACTGGTTATCAATATGCCTGTGTTAAGATGACTCAATTCTCCTTCCAGAAAACAGCTAAGGACACATTAGGTAAAGATATTCAGGAAACTCAGGACTGGTGAATGTCTCCTGGCATCATGAAAGGCACCAATGATGTACTCGAGCTACAAGTCTGGGACAATGCTTATGTGGACAGTTGCTGGAACAAACAGTGGCTAAAGGAATCCTGACTCAAGGAACCAAAGAAAACCAAAGAGAGAACAGCAATATTGGACATCTAGAATGAATCTTCATAGAAACTAAGCCAGACTTTTCAAACTATAGGTCCTGACCTATTCTTGGGTCATGAAATCAATTTTGCGGATCAACATTTTTCCTGTATATAATAATATAATAAAATTGAATAAGATAAAAGTATCATAGTGCTTCATTCACAGTAAACTATTAGCCATACAATTCTTGCTTCATTTCTAATTTATGTCTTGTTGTTCTATATAAATTATAACTATGGGTCACATTTTAAAATATATGAAAGCCAGTAACCTATGCATAAACCACCACAGTAGTGCCGAGTTAGCATCTGCATTTTGTGGAATGCACTCCCCACAGAAAATTGCTCTGAGTATACAGAAATGATGGTCCTCCGGTGCTACAAATCTCAGCTTGAGAAGTGTGCAGGGTAAGAAGTGTGCATTAATATCATCTATGCCTTGTTGAACCATAGGTATCTGTGTGTTAAGAGCCACCAAGACTACCACCACCAGTCTTCTCAAACATGTCTGAGCTCTGGTTTAGCTTCCTGATTGACACTTTACAACTTCATCAAAACTGGAGAATTTTCTAGACTCCAAACTCTCGTGGTCTGAACCTTACCAGTCTGCCTAGATCCTCCCAGACTCTTCAACCCATCACCTAGACAATTCTGCTTAAATTTTCAAGTTTTCAAGGTGATCTGCTCTGAAAATGAACTATAGCTACAAGGCTTACCTGACATTCTAGAACCATTGCCTGCTTCCCGGAATCTACTTCTGCTTTATCCTAGCCACCAGAGTTTTATTTTCTGATAGACAAGGCTGGACTTTACTATAATCTTTGGATATTCTGGGCAGATAGATGACTATGAAACAAAGCAGGACCCTATCAGACCCTCTCAGTACAAAAGCCCCTCTGTGTCCCGTTTCTTGTTTGTAGAAACAGGCTTTAGTCTCCTAGGCATTCCCGAGTTCCAGAGAGCAGGCACAAACGATTCCTAACTAGAGAAGTGAGGATAAGCAGAAACAACAGAAAAACTATTAAATGAGAAAACTAATGACAATAATTAAGCTCTGAAACAGAGTCTTAGTTTCTCCTCAAGGGATAACGATATGATGGATATCCTTGAGCTGTTCTTCTTGAACTAAGACCAAATCCCTTTCATCCAGATGGAGGATGGAAACTACATGCTTCACCCAAGCACAAGACCCCAGACTGGTTGGAAGCAGAAGATTGATGATGTAGATTCCTGAAATACCACCACTACCTCACCACCAACCAATGAAAAGAAAGTCATGAATCCTGCAGCCCTCACTCCCAAATACTGGCTTTAAAAACACTCCCCTGAAAACAAACTGAGGAGTCTGGGTCTTTTAAGCAGGAGCTGCCTGTACTGTAAGCTGATAGGGTAAGGAGGCATCGGTTGGGGGAGGGGGTCCCTAGAGAAAGAGAGCAAGGCACGGTTTTCTTGACATAAGAAAAGTCACTTTGGGCCTTAGTCATTTTGTGATCTAGGTCTGGCCACAATGCTTGCCATGGATTATGTCTCAATAATTAATGATCTTAAAGGAAATGAGAGAAGGCAGGGACTAAGGAAAAGTAGTCAAGAAACAATAGTTAGGCAATAAAACACGGTTTGAGCTCCTTCTCAAAGGATATATATATATATATGACACTCTGATATAGTCTTTGAATTCTGCAGGAACTAAGCACCCCTCCACCTGAAACCATTCACCTCAGATTGGGATTTGAACTCATGTGCTGGGATTCAAACTTGGCCAAAACTCTGCTTGGGACTTGAATCCACATGGCTAGGACTTGAAGCCAGCCAAAACCCACTGTCTTACAACTGAGATCACACATTCATTTCAGAACCCAATGGAGCTCAGGTTCTTGAAGAATGCAGTGAGAAACAAAGTAATAGGTAAGAGGTGGGTTTACTTAGAGAGAAACACACTCCACGCACACAGTGTAGGCCATCACAGGAGGCAAGAGCAGCCTTGGGAGAAACACATTCCAAAGACAACAGTGTGGGCCATTGCAGAGGTTGAGCACAGCCTCGGAATGTGGCACAGCTAGTTTTCATGGGCTAGGTAAGCTCATAGCCTAATGAGTGGGGGCATTATTCTATTTTGGGGAGGAGCCAGAGATTTCCAGGAGTTGGGCCACCATCCACTTTTTGGTCTTCTGCTCAGCCTTGGAACTGTCATGGCACCTCTGGGTGCATCACTTAGCTTACCACTGTGTTGATTTTCAGTCACTAAGTCCTGTCTGATGTTTCTGACCCCATGGATTGCAGCACACCAGGCTTCTCTGTCCCTCACTGTCTCCCTGAGTTTGCTCAAACTCATGCCCATTGAGTCAGTGATGCCATCAACCATCTCATCCTCTATCATCTCCTTCTCCTCCTACCCTCAATTTTTCCCAGCATCAGGGTCTTTTCCAATGAGTTGGCTCTTTGCATCAGGTGGAAAAAGTATTGGAGCTTCAGCTTCAGGTGATGTGTTATAATGAGCTTATACTGAGGATCAGGGTCTAGGAGAAGTTGGTTTGTCTGCCATCTTGGGCCTAATTGACTTTAATCAGTTTATGTTGTGTCCTCAAGCTATTTCATTCTTTCAAAGGTTGCATTTTGCCCCTTCCCTCCTGTCTCACACCCAGATGGAGGATGGGACGATGATGTAGACCCTTCTGACTTCAATCAACTAAAGCTTGGACTCTTGACCTTTGCCTTAAATTTATGCTGAATTCTCCTCTGCTCAAGCCCCTACATGAATACGCATGTTTCCTTAGCCTAAAACTTCCCCAATTTTGCTGTTCCAGGAGACACTGCTTTTGGAAAGATCTCTGGTGTTCTCTCTACTTGCTGAAAGTAAAAAATCCTTCCTTCTCCAAACTTCTGGCTTGACTGTAATGCTGAGCCCAGCATGGTCCTGTGTGGCTCCTGGGCATGGAGGCCTTTTTGTCCTTCATTTCTTGTAGGCAAGACTCCAACCTCCAAGACCTTCTCTGATTTCCAAAGGGCAGAACAGTTGGTAATCAAGAGAGAAGCAGCCAGGAAACCACTTGAGGCAATATTAAAGGGGTCAGAGAGGCTCATCAAGACTAGAAGACCAGACCACCACTAACAGAACCTGATTTAAACAGCTTTCATGATTTTCCATGAACCTATAGATTAACCCTTTCTCTCTCTTGCTTGATATCAGGTATAATCTGAAATAGTAAAGGCAGGTCATTCTTTGAGACTGCCTTAGAAAAGGAGTTATATTCTTTAACAGCTGCTCTTGTAAATGAGTTCTGGTTTCATGGCAACTCAAGATGACTTCATCTTTGGACATTTGACTGATAAATTGTAAGGGCGATCATAGTGAAGCACAGAGTGCTCAGATAAATTTTTCAAAAATCAAAAGTTTAGGGTGTGTTCTCATGTCATTTATCCTTTGCTTTTTATCTCTTCCCCTAGTATCAGAAATAAGTTTATTCAATTCTAAGCCATGTGATTTTATCTAGAAATGCTTTCAGCTATAAGCAATAGAAAACCCAGCTAACAGTAGCTTAAACCAGTAAGAGTTAATTTTTCTCACAAAAGAAGACTAAATGGATATAGTTGGTGGCTGCTATCAGTTCATCAATTCAAAAATAACAGGGCTAAGATATTTGGGGTTTTCAAGAGGCTTTGTGCATCAAACCCATGCTTAAAACACTATGCAGGGAAGCAGAAATGATAGTTTGGGCCATATCTGACCCCTTTTATCTAGAAAACAAACACTCCTTGAGAAAGCCTTCCAGCAGCAAGACTGGGTCACATGGACACCTGTGGCTGCAAATAAGGCTATACAAATCAGGTGAAAAAAAAACTGTCAACATTAACTGAAACAGATAATAATCCATTGTGCGTGGTGGGCACATTAACACCCAAAGCAAACTGAATTCAAGTAAGCACAAAGAGAATGGAGAGTTAGCAACTAACAGTTTATCACCTAAGGCTACCACCAGCTGTGAGTCAACACGTCAAAAGGGATGTAGATTTATTTTTGGTCTATATTTATGAATACTTGAGTCTTTATAATGTGAAATATAAGGAACTGCCAAACATTTCTCAGTCCTTGGGTGGTGAATGACCAATTTTTAGGAAATAGCATCCTTATTTTCATATGCAATGGTATATCCTTAATGGTTTTATTATATGAACTGGAACAATTAATTTTCCAAGAATTGTCTAAATCTCAAATTTTAAAAGGAAGGGTTCAAATTTAATTAGAAGAGTAAATGAACATGTAGCTTGGGAATATGTAGATTCAAGGTCTAACTGTGTCTCTTATCAACAAGGAAATCCTGGATGAGTCAAAACCTTTTCTGGAAATCAAACCTGTTCCAAAGAGAGTTAAGTTGAATTTAATGATAAATTTACTCTAGTTCAAAGTATAATTTCTAGAATAGTTTAGGGGGTGATGGGACCAGATAGGGCAGAGACCAGACACAGGGCTTCTCAGTAGCAATTATACTAAAATATTCTTATTGAAAAATCAATGTAACACACATCTCCAAGAACCCAGTATCAGAATAGCAAAGCCTTTTGTGGTAGTGATAATGGTGGTGCTGGTGGTCTGTTGCTCCTTGATATCAAGAATTGGCTACTTTATTTTATTTTTTTCACTACTAAAAAAGACCATCCTCTTTATTTATTTAATAAATTTTGTTGGCTACTTTTCCATGAGTAATAAATTGCGGTCACTGAGATTCTCTAGAACTAACTGGCATGCAGTCTCCAGATTCTAGAATAATAAAAGAAGGCCCACTTTTAATGAGCAGATGCTTCAGAAAACTGGTGAATCAGAGTCATTTTTTCCATAACAGTATTAAAGACCATGTTCTATAAAGTCAATTCATTTTGTTCCTGTCATTGCTCACTGGCACATAGCTCATTAAATTTTAGATTCAATTAGAGGTAAATCATAAAATTTATCACCACACAAATAACAATGTTTTAGCATAATTAGCCCCAACACCAGAAGTCTTGTTTAATTTCTGCAAAATTAACCAAGTCATTTCACTAGGCTGCAGTCTGAATGTCTGTGTTCATGTCCCTCTATTTTCACACACTGGAACCCTAACCTCCATGGTGTTAGAAGGTGAGACCTTTAGGAGTGAACAGATCATGAGGGCTGAGCCCTCAGGAGTGGGATTAGTTTTCTTATAATGGCTAACTTGTCACTTCCACCATGCGAGCAGACACAAAACAGGTGCTTCCTGGACCAGGAAGAGGGTCTTCACCAGAAAGTGACCACGCTGCCATCCTGATCTTTGATTCCTGAGCCTCTATAGGACTGAGAGAAATAAATCCCTGTTGTTTATAAGCCACCTAGGTTGTGGCATTTTATTATGGCTACCCTAAAAGACCAAGACAGGCTGTATATCACGTCTTGGTTTAAACACCAAAAAGATTATCTTTATCATATTCTCTTATTTTGTAACTTCTTTAAATAATAGCATATTGTAGATAGCTAACGTTTTTTTTTCATCTCTGTCAGCAATTTATTTCAGGGTTCATTTCTTTCTGTGACATCTTTTCATCACCACTGCAGATATTTCCATGCTGAAATTTTAATTTCCTTTAGATTTCTGTTCTTAAAATATTTTCTGCATTTATTTTGTTCTACATCTCCATAGATAAAAGCAATAATAGAAGTAATTAATGTTTTGCTATCTTCCTCTGAGTTTATGCAGAGGAGTCATTTGATGATCAAATCCATCCAGGATCTGCAATTAGAGTCAGTTCTACAGCTGCTCTCTTCTCTTTTCCTATAATGCATGTTCTTTTCTTTGAAACTGTTGTTTTCCAGTGTGAGTGATGTACAATAGTCAGAATGCATCTTCAAAATAAATGTGGCTTCCCTTTCTATCGTCAAGGCCAACATGGGGAGAAACTCTACTGAGCTTTTCAGAATTAAAGTGGAGCTTTCAGTGCCTCTATTTTTTGTGTATGATACTGAATGCAGTCAGCAGCTTTTTCAGTTTGGTTGACACTGTCACACTAGGCTTTCCAGATGTTCAAATGTAAAAATGTCATAAAACGCCACCGCAAGGATGTATTTCTTTTTATTCTTTTTCTTGTCTGTTTTCCCCCATAGAGAAAGGATGAACCAAAGCAGAGCCATAGCTGGGATGACCATCCACCATTCCCCCTAAAAGGCCTAAAAGAAAAAGCACAAAGAACCTGCAGGGTTCTTTTGGTGATTATAAATGCAGCACAACTTAGATGATTGGACAATTAAATTTAATATTTGAATTAGAAGCAAATCTGGCATTAACTCTGCTAGAACTGAGAGATATTTTATTTATATTATTAAATGACATTAGATAAATGATATATAAAAATATAACTTATTTTCCTAAATTTGATATGGTATTAGAATATATCGTCTTTAAAGAAAAACCCACACCACTATTCTAAATAACATATAGTAAAATTTTTGCTTAGGACTAAAATTTAACAAAAAAATCTACTCATATACTTACAGAATCATAGAAATGTAACTTTTTAAAATGGAAGGAGGCCTTAGACATTAATTAAATATGCTGATAATTTATTTAAAAAGTGAGATGGCTTTAATTAATTTATCATAAGATTACCACATGTATGCATATATGTGTGCTTGCTTGAAAGTACATTCCTTACTTTTCAAATTCACTTTATAACATATTGGCTTTGATAGTAATTACAGAAACTGTAAGAGAACCACTTGGAGACAGCTTCATAATTTCTCACTTCTTCCCCAGGAAAAACATTACCACATACATTCACTCTATCTCATTCTTTGAGGTTCCTTCTGGTTACTAATTTTCAGCTAAAAACCAAGAAAGATAAAAGAAACTATTCCAATTGTATCTATTTCTTCTGGCTTCAAATCAAGGGTACAGAAACAAGCTTCATAAAGTCATCTCTTTAATTCATTAAGAAGAGTCTCTTCATTTTGTCTGAAAATTCTGTCTTTTTAAGGAAAACTACTCAAATGCCATGCATGGAGGGGGAATCACTGTAGAAAACAGATTTAACAACTCTTGTAGATATTTGTGATGGCACAGGTAAAGTATCACATTTCAGATGAGTTTCAATGATTTTATTTAAATTCCAGAAAATAATGTTTAAAGTGCTGTTATGGCAACTGACAAAAGTTAATTATGAGTAAAAATCCCTTTCTAAAAAGTATTCAGTCCCATCAAGTTTAGAAACAGAAGCTACCTTCTTTGTTACAGCTATTTATTCTTTAAGATTTTATAGGAACAATTGTAATTCTTAGGCCCTAGCATGACCATTTTAAACCTCAAAACAAGACCAGGTGCTCAGGACACATTGAATCTAGTGAGGAGAAAAGAGCATGCACATAAAAGGGTAAGTAATGGCCCACTGTAGACTACTGCACATAAAATAAATGGCCTAGAACATAAGACCTATAAAAACGGAGGAAAAGGTGGGCTCACCATGGGCTGGAGTAGTGGAAGAAGATTTTTATAGAGAAGTTAGGCTTTAATATGTGTTTAAGAAAAAGAATGGTACGATCCTCATGAGTAGTGAGGAGAAAGTGAACACTGAAATCGGGAATAATGGTGAGAGCAATGCAGGGTAAGCCAAAACAGGAACAATAAACTGGAGACATCAAACAGTCTTACTGTATCACAGACAAGGGGTCTAAGTAGGGAGGTGTGTGATAAAATTAAAGAACTGATTATAAAGATCTTTCAGTGCTCACCTGAGGGAAGATGAACTTTCACATCAGATCACAAAAAGACCTGTGTTCATTAATTTCAAATACACATGTCTAGAACTCACTCTAGACACTCTGATTCCCAGAGGTTGGATTAGAGACTACTTTTTAAAATTCTTAATTATTTTTTGGAGTATATTTGATTTACAATTGTTGTGTTAGTTTCTGCTGTACAGCAAAGTCAGTTAGCTATACATAATCACATATATCCACTCTTTTTTACATCCTACTCCCAAATAGGTCATTACAGAGTATTGAGTAGTTTTCTGTGCTATTTAGTAAGTTCTTATAGTTATCTAGTCTATACATATGTTTCCCTGATAACTCAGTTAGTAAAGAATCAACCTACAAGCAGGAGACACCAGTTCAATTCTTCAGGTGGGAAGATCTGCTGGAGAAGGGATAGGCTAACCACTCCAATGTTCTTGGGCTTCCCTGGTGGCTCAGCTGGTAAAGAATCCACCTGCAATGCAAGAGACCTGGGTTCAATCCCTGCATTGGGAAGATCCCCTGGGCAAAGGAAAGGCTACTCACTGAGTCTACACATACTCAGTTGTTTCAGGTCAGTTCAGTCACTCATTGGTGTCTAACTCGTTGTGACCCTGTGGAGTGCAGCATGCCAGGCTTCCCTGTCCATCACCAACTCTCAGGGTTTACTCAAATACATGTCTGAGTTGCTAATGCCATCCAACCATCTAATCCTCTGTCATCCCCTTCTCGTGCCTTCAATTTTACTAGAATCAGGATCTTTTTCAATGAGTCAGTTCTTCGCACCAGGTGGCCAAAGAATTGGAGTTTCAGCTTCAGCATCAGTCCTTCCAATGAACACCCAGGACTGATCTCCTTTAGGATGGACTGGTTGGATCTCCTTGCAGTCCAAGGGACTCTCAAGAGTCTTCTCCAACACCACAGTTCAAAAGCATCAATTCTTCAGTGCCAAGCTTTTTTTATAGTCCAACTCTCACATCCATACATGACTACTGGAAAAACCATAACTTTGACTAGACGGACTTCTGCTGGAAAAAAAATGTTTCTGCTTTTTAAGATGCTATTTAGGTTGATTATAGCTTTTCTTCTAAGGAACAGATTCTTTGAATTTCATGGCTGTGGTCATCATCTTCAATGATTTTGGAGCCCCCCAAAATAAAGTCTGTCACTGTTTCCACTGTTTCCCCATCTATTTGCCATGAAGTGGTTGGACCAGATGCCACTATCTTAGTTTTCTGAATGTTGCATTTTAAGTCAACCTTTTCACTCTCCTCTTTCATTTTCATCAAGAGGCTCTTCAGTTCTTCATTTTCTGCCATCAGGGTGGTGCCATCTGCATAGCTGAAGTTATTGATATCTCTCCAGGCAATCTTGATTGCAGCTTGTGCTTCATCCAGCCCAGTGTTTCTCATGATGTACTCTGCAGATAAGTTAAATAAGCAGGGTGACAATATACAGCCTTGACATACTCCTTTCCCGATTTGGAACCAGTATTTTATTCCATGTCCAGTTCTACCTATTGCTTCTTGACCTGCATACAGATTTCTCAGGAGGCAGGTAAGGTGGTCTGGTATTCCCACTGTGGGTAAGAATTTCCCACAGTTTCTTATGATCCACACAGGCAAAGGCTTTGGCATGGTCAATAAAGCAGATGTTTTTCTGGTATTCTCCTGCTTTTTCAATGATCCAATGGATGTTGGCAATTTGAACTTTGGTTCCTCTGCCTTTTCTAAAACCAGCTTCAACATCTGGAAGTTCATGATTCACGTACTGATGAAGTCTGTCTTGGAGAATTTTGAGCATTACTTTGCTAGCGTGTGAGATGAGTGCAGTTGTGTGGTAGTTTGGGCCTTCTTTGGCATTGCCTTTCTTTGGGACTGGGGTGAAAACTGACCTTTTCCAGTCCTGTGGCCACTGCTGAGTTTTCCAAGTTTGCTGGCATATTGACTGTAGCACTTTCCCAGCAATATCTTTTAGGATTTGAAACAGCTCAACTGGAATTCCATCACCTCCACTAGCTTTGTTCATAGTGATGCCTCCTAAGGCCCACTTGACTTCAAATTCCAGGATGTCTGGCTCTAGGTGAGTGATCACACCATCGTGGTTATCTGGGTTATGAAGATCTTTCTTGTACAGTTCTTTTGTGTATTCTTGCCACCTCTTATTAATATCTTATGCTTCTGTTAAGTCCATATCATTTCTGTCCTTTATTGTGCCCACCTTTGCATGAAATGTTCCCTTGGTATCTCTAATTTTCTTGAAGAGATCTCTAGAGATTTCCATTCTATTCTTTTCCTCTATTTCTTTGCACTGATCACTGAACAAGGCTTTTTTTTATCTTTCCTTGCTATTCTTTGGAAATCTGCATTGAAATAGGTATATCTTTCCTTTTCTCCTTTGCCTTTTGCTTCTCTTCTTTTCTCAGCTATTTGTAAGGCCTCCTGAGACAACTATTATGTCTTTTTGCATTTCTTTTTCTTGGGAATGGTCTTGAACACTGCCTCCTTTACAATGCCACAAACCTCCATCCATAGTTCTTCAGGCACTCTGTCTATCATATTTAATCCCTTGAATCTATTTATCACTTCCACTGTATAATGTAAGGGATTTGATTCTGGTCATACCTGAATGGTCTAGTGGTTTTCCCTACTCTCTTCAATTTAAGTCTGAATTTGGCAATAAGGAGTTCATGATCCGAGCCACAGTAAGCTCCTGGTCTTTGGTAATTGTATAGAGCTCCTCCATCTTGGGTTGCAAAGAATGTAGTCAATCTGATTTCAGTATTGACCATCTGGTGATGACCATGTGTAGAATCTTCTTTTGTATTGTTGGAAGATGATGTTTGCTATGACCAATGAGTTCTCTTGGCAAAACTCTGTTAGCCTTTGTCCTACTTCCATTTGTATTCCAAGGCCAAATTTGCCTGTTACTCCAGGTATTTCTTGACTTCTTACTTTTTCATTCCAGTCCCCTATGAGGAAAAGGACGTCTTTTTTGGGTGTTAGTTCTAGAAAGTCTTATAGGTCTTCATAAAACCATTCAGCTACTTCAACTTCTTCAGCATTACTGGTCAGGGCTTAGAATACTGTGATATTGAATGGTTTACCTTGGAAATGAACAGAGATTATTCTGTCATTTTTGAGATTGCATTTAAGTACTGCATTTCGGACTCTTTTGTTGTCTATGATGGCTACTCCATTTCTTCTATGGGATTCTTGCCTACAGTAGTTGGGCAAGCTCAGCTCTTTATTCAAGTCCAATTCTCTGCAACCCCATGGATTTTAGCCTGCCAGGTTCCTCTGTCCATCAAAATTTTCTGGCAAGAATACTGGAGCAATATTTCAGTATTGGAGTAGGCCATTTCCTACTTTAGGGGATCTTCCTGACCCAGGGATTGAACCTGCATCACTTGCAATCTTCTGCACAGGCAAGTGGGTTCTTGACCACTGAGTCATAGAGAAACCACCATGCTACACTTGATCTTAACCAAAAGGCAGAAAGCAGTTCTATATATAGTAGTGTATATATGTCAATCCCAATCTCCCAATTTATCCCTTCCTTCCCTTCCCCCTGACAAACCACAAGTTTGTTTTCAATGTCTGTAACAACTTCTGTTATGTAAATAGGTTCATTAAAATGATCCACAGATATAGACCCAGATTTCTGGGCATAAGACCTATGCAGTCTCACAGGACTCCATGCTTCCAAGGGTCCCAGCCTTAGTTTAATTAACATTCTTAGTTTAATTAACATTCTGCTGTAACCACCATGAAATTCTTAATAATGTTAGCATTAGTCTTTCATCTGTTGCCATCTTTTGTCATGGTTTTCATATATAGTGTTCACTATGGCCCATGAATACAGAATTCTAGTGAACCCAAGATGTATGGAAGTTCATTCAGGAAAACTCAAAAGTAAATATAAGGTAAGCTTACTACATCCAGGACTGAGTAAGTGGGGGTGCTGATAGCTTCCAAGAGGCCATGTTTTCTGTTTGAACCAGATTTTGCGTGAAGGTAGAAAGAAAATATAGTATTCTAAGCAACAGAAACCACCAAGGGACCCTATTATTTTCCTTCTTGTTTATACTATTTCTCATATTAGTCAATGATTTACACTGAAAATGATTTAACATAAAAGTAAATAGAACAATGAAAGTGAAAGTCGCTTATCTGTGTCTGACTCTTTGAGACCCCATGGACTATGCAGTCCATGGAATTCTCCAGGCCAGAATACTAGAGTGGGTAGCCTTTCCCTTCTCCAGGGGATTTTCCCAACCCAGGAATCGAACCCAGGTCTCCTGAATTGCAAGTGGATTCTTTACCAGCTGAGCCACAAGGGAAGCTGAAATATACCTGAGTGGGTAGCCTATCCCTTCTCCTAGGGATCTTCCCAACCCAGGAATCAAACTGTGGTCTCCTGCTTTGCAGGCAGATTCTTTACCTACTGAGCTATGAGGGAAACCCAATAATAGGGCAACCTATAGTTTCTTTTGCTTTCAATTATTCTTTATTTACCTTTAAGCCAACTGAGAGTGTTAATAAAATGTGAATATCAAAAAGTTAAATAAAAACATCTGAGTTAGATTTGTGCAGTATTTCCCTTATCCTGGTAAGAAAGAAATATATATGTACACACAAACAACAAAACAAAAATTGTGTAATATAAATGTTTCTGTATGAGTTAAATACTTTTATATTAGCACTTAAAATTATCATTAGTCATTTAAATATGACTAGTAAAACTCATGTAAATAATTTAAAATTTCTTTTTATTTTTACTTAGCACAATGTTAAATACAAATTTTAGAAACACCATGACACGTTGAGAGACCATGGAAAAGCAGAAAAAAATTATATTTTAATTCCTTTAATGGCATTTTGTTTCCTGCCTTCAAACAAGAGGCTCCACATTTTCCTTTTGGACAGGGCCTTGCAAATTACATAAATGGCCCTGCCATTCGTGACAATCAGGACTGAGAACTGCTACTGTAAGTAAGAGAGGCAGTAAATAATTTCATTATGTTTAACCTATAGAAGACTGGCTGAAGTAAGAAAAATGTAGGAGGACCCATTGAAAATGTTTATAACAGAAAGGTAATGAATAAAAAGCTTTACTAATATAAGTACAAATGGAAGAAAGAAGAAAAGGAAGAAATTAAAGAAAAAGAGAAACTAAAGCGACTCAAAATGGCAAGAAAAGGAAAAGAAAACATTAAAAAATGTCTCCAGATGTTGAAACCTTGGAGCCTGGCGAACAATGATGCTATCAAATGAAAGAGGAAGTCAAAGGTCTCCACTTTATACCTGTTGACTTTTGAATGGAAAACAAACATTGAAGAATACCATTTAGTGTTCTGCTGGACAGTGCACTTGAATGGAAGGGAAATCTGAGTACCATTATGGACATAAAGTTTCTCTATAGAATTAAATAAAATCATAGAGGAAATATAGTAGAGGGAGAAGGCAAGTCACAATTGCCTAGGCCTTATATGATACCACTGCGTAGGAAGCAAGAGAAAGAAAAGCAGCAAACACTTGAGACAGAGATGGAACAGCCAAAGCAATGAGAAGAGCTGGGAGAGCAACACTCAGTGACACCAAGCTAGATACTGATTTATTTAAGAAAAATTGTGCAGAACAGTGTTATATGTCACACAGCAAAGAGAGCTTGATATGATAAAAGTGCTTGGGATTTTTAAGTGTATATTCATAAATGACCCTGGAGGAAGCAATTTCAGAGAGTGGCTTTTCAGAAACTGTCAGACTAGACAGAGTTCAAGGACTGAGTGGGTGGTGATAAAATGGAAGTTGCAGTCCTACTGCTCATTTTGAAGATGTGCTTTGTAAGAAGGAAGTCAAATAGAAGAGAGGCAAGGGAAGATGGGAGATTGCTTAGTAAAATCAAGTGAAAAAGTTTTCAAGATATATGAGTGATCATTTTCAATACATATTTATGTTCTCTCCATTCCCTTAATGTTTTATATTATTTCTATAGACTACCTACAATCCTTGGAATAATCAAAGAACAGATGAATAAAAGGAAAGATAGAATATAATCAAAACAAAACAATGAAGCATGAGCAACTGCACAGTCTCTTATTGATCAAACAATACATCCTAAGATACCATGAGGGAAAATGAGAATGAAAATACACATACTTCCCTCAGAGAGCTTAAAATTGTGAATATATTTAAACTTTCACTGTTAACTAAATATCAAGCAGAGTCTAGTAAAGGTCATAATGAAAAGAACATATAAATAAGCCAAATAATCTTTGAAAACCCCGAAGTGTCATGTAACTATTTCCGTGGTGAGAAATGAATGAATCTGGACAGGTTTCTCTGGAATTGTGTTAGAAAGGGAAGGAAAGGGACCAAGAATTAAAATACTAACGTTTCTTCCTCCAAGAGCAGCAGGGAAGAAAGAAGAACATGTGGAAACTACAGAGCAATGTAAATAAGAAGATGCTATATTGAACTGTTTTAGAGGAGGGAACCCCAGCTGGAAAACTTTGATGATCTCAGTGAGTTAAGAGGTAACTTCACCTGCTGAGAGAGAAGGTAAGAACAGCTGTGAGAGCGTCAACAGAGAAAGATCAATAAGACTCCTGACAGCTCTGCCTCTGTAGTCACCCACCCTGCCTCTCAGGCAGAACACACCTAGCTGTTTTTAAGAGCTGATCTTCCTCTTGAAATCACTGAGGGTTGTAACCATACACAATAACCACCCTCCTTTCTGTATTTCTATTATCCTTATAGTTTGTTTGGCTCATTAGTCTATATTCCTCTTTTCTGTTCTCCAGGTGTTTTTGATTCTGAGTCTCATCTGTGTCTGACAAAAGGCTGTTGGGAAAGGATAGGGAGACACACCTTATTCTTAAGCTGTGTCCTTCCAAGTGTCTGCAGAGCAGACTTTCAAAAAATTTCCTGACTGAGTGGAAGAGGAGAGGTGAGTATTACAAACACATTTAAAGGGAAGATTCCTCTCTCCTCTGCTCTAGGAGATTTATAACACTAAACTGAGTATTAATGCATGACTTGTATAGACCAATATACCACAGAAGCAATGTTTGCAGAATTCAAAGTACAGACTTCATGGTTAAAGTAATTTTTCATCTCACTAGTTTTCCAGAATTTTAAAGAATATTTTCCTTTAAGATCTACTGTAGATTATAGAAGAAGAGTCAGATCTAGTCACTGAGTATACAGTGAAATAATAATATTAGGCAGGATTGTTACATATTCTATCCCTAATTCTACCCTGAGGACAAACAACAGTTGAAAAAGGTAGATTTAATAACAATGTAATCTGGATAATTCAAATTCAGTTCTCTATATCAGCTAACTTGTAAAATGTTAAACACTTAAAATGTTAAGAATACAATAAATATACAAGTAATTCTGCCAAAAATTGAGTTTTCTAAAATATCAAATATTTGTTTATAATTAGTAAAAGTATCTCAATTTGCATTTTATTTGAATGTATGAGCTGATACTTGGAAATGATTTAACTATGCTGACTGTCATCATTACCTAGATTCATAGGACAGGGAGGAGTCTCTAATTGGTCTTGGTTTTAAATGTTGTAAGGACTGAATCTATGAAGGTTGGTCATTGCTATTTATAGTAGCCCATCACTACAGATCTACACAGTATGTGTTCTATATTCAGTGAGGAAGGTACACATCTTCCACTATGCCAACTGGGACGTTTATTTATCTGTAGTATAATCAGTTACAGCAGTGGGCTTCCCTCATAGCTCAGTCGGTAAAGAATCTGCCTGCAATGCAGGAGACTTGGGTTCGATTCTTGGGTTGGGAAGATCTCCTGGAGAAGGAAATGACAATCTACTCCAGTATTCTTGCCTGGAAAATCCCATGGACAGAGAGGCCTGATGGGCTACAGTCCATGGGGTCACAAGAGTTGGACACGACTTAGTGGCTAAACCACCACAAAGACTTTGTAATGGATTTATAGTTCAAGCTCCCTATCGTCAAAGTGTCTCAAAATTTTGATTTGATTTAAGCATGAACATAGCGAAAGGATGGAAATTTTTCCTTCTAATTTTAACTGATCTAATGCATAAGGCCTATAAAGGAAGTCTATAAAGAAAGCTGAGCACCAAAGAATTGATGCTTTTGAACTGTGGTGTTGGAGAAGACTCTTGAGAGTCCCTTGGACTGCAAGGAGATCCAACCAGTCAATCCTAAAGGAAATCAGTCCTGAATATTCATTGAAGGGACTGATGCTGAAGCTGAAACTCCAATACTTTGGCCACCTGATGAGAAGAACACTCATTGGAAAAGACCCTGATGCTGGAAAAGATTGAAGGCAGGAGAAGGGAACGACAGAGGATGAGATGGCTGGATGGCATCACCAACTCAATGGACATGAGTTTGAGTAAGCTCTGGGAGTTGGTGATGGACAGGGAAGCTTGGCATGCTGCAGTCAATGGGGTCACAAAGAGTCAGACACAACTGAGCGACTGAACTGAATGCATAAAGCCATCTCCAAAAAGACATGAAATAGAGTCCTTTCACCTTTTCTCTTAATTAATGCATAGACTGCCAGAGCTGGAATGAACTTTGCAGACATAGATCAATCTTCATCCTCTTCGGGAGAAGGTGAAGCTCAGAGGGTCTGTTCCAGGAGACACATTTAGAAAGCCATGGCAACAAATTTAAAACTGACCCATTCTAAATCCTTTTTACTCTAGCCTATCAGTCATTCAGTTATTTGTTTTTAAACTTATTTTGCTGAAGTATAAAACACATAGTTCAATGAATTACCACAAAGAAGACGTGGAACCAACTACTAGGTCAGGATATATAAACACCTTCAGCAAACTAGAACCCTAACTTCCTGTTCCTTTCCGGTCATTACTCCCTCCTCCATCTCCCAAAGAAACTACTACCTTGATTCTGTCATTGCATTTTCTGTTTCATAATTTTATACAAACAGGATCATCCAGTGGGGATTTCATTGACTGTTTTTCCTCTTTGTTTGGGGTAGCTGTAGCTTATTCAATTCTCTTCCTGTATAAAATTCTATTGTATCAATACCTTACAGCTTCCTTATGCATTATGATAGTGATAGATATTTGGACTTTATTTTTCATCCTCCAACTATTACAAAAATGTTTCTATGGACATGTTTGTCCATGTCTCTTGGCAAACATGTTCCAGTTGTATATATTACTGGAAATGAAAATACTGTGTCATATGGTAGACTACTTTATTTTTTAGTAAACACTGCCAGACTTATGTAAAGTGGTTGTACCAATTTGCTTTCCCACCTTTAGTATCGGACAGTATATTCTTAGATCTTTAAAGAAGCATTCATTGTATACCTAATATATCCTAGAAACTATGTTAATTTTTAAGCCTTCAAATATGACTAAAGGATAGAATCTTTTCACAAGGACTTCTCAAATAGAGTTGACTGACATATAAATAAATATACCAAAAAATCCAATATTTACATTAATATCTATATATTATAAACTAAATAAATTTTATAAAGATATTATAACATAAATATATGCAGAGTCTTAACCTTGTTTCTACCTCCAGAATATGAATGTGACCAACACTATCCTGGTTGTAAAGGACTATAAGGAGACAGTGTAGGCATTAATGAGCAAGGCAAATCTGGAAGCACACAGGAGTCAGGAAAGTCTTCATGAGAGTTACAGTATTAAGACGGACCTAAAAAATGATTTACTGCCAGGAGGAAAGGACTTTCCTGGAAGAGAAAAATTTGTAAGCAGACTCACCAAGATTTTATCAGCATTCCACAGTCAGAAAAATGGCATGGGATAGCTAAAGTGTAGATTAGAAGTAATAAGGAAAATACTCCAAAGTAAGGGGTAAGAACATGGAGACCTTTAAATGCTTGGCTAAGGATTTTGGCCTTTATTGCACAGACAATGAGGAACCATCAAAAGGCTTTTAACAGAAGAGTAAAATGAACATACTTGAATTTCAGAAAGATCATTATGGTCTTGGAGGATGGATTAGAGGGACACAATACTTAAAGTCCAATCCCATTTAAAGGCCCACTGTCAGTGTTACAGTCAAAGAGAAGATGATGATGAAGGCATAAGCCTTCTACAATCTTTGCAGAGCAGAAGAAAGGAAAAGAGTGAACATAATGTTAATAAGATAGAATCAACAGGATGTGTTATGGATTAGACACATGAAGAATAGATATTAGACATATTAGACCTATGAGGAATAAGGATTTGGTTTGTTGTGTTGACTAACTGGATGTTTTTGCTGCATGCAAAGATCAAGTAGACTATAGGACAGGAATATTTAGAAGAAAAAAATGATTTCCATCGCAGAAAGACCAAGCCCGTAATTGCATAAATTTCATATAGCCGTGTAGCATGGTAGTTATTACTAGCTTTCCCTCAATAACTATCATTCTTTTTGTCCTTGTAATTATGGAATCAAATTTTAATTGGGTTTATGACCTCACAATTAAAGACTACATCTCTCCATCTTTTGCATGTAGGTGTGGTGATGGGATTCAGTTCTGAACACTGGGATCTGGACCGAAGTTATTATGCAAACTGCAATTCATGGTAAGCATGACTGAGCCCCTCCACTGTGATCATGACATAGTTTAGTCTTTGAAGAATACACTTAAGAAAGGCAGAATCACAAGAATGAAGAAACATCTTGTAGAACAGATTTGCTCTACACTCCTGGTTGTTGTTCTAGGCTTTTACTCAAGAAATATGTATTCTTCTCACTTAAACCATATTCTGTTTTGGTCTATTAAAACAATTTATAAATTGTAAATGACATCCTAACAAAGGCTGCTAAAGATGGAGATGTTGGACAGAGTTCAGTGATCCAGGGTCAGGTTATAATTTGAAGTCTCTCACCATGAAAACAGAAGTAACACCTTATATCAGAATAAAGGTAGGAATACCTACAAAAAGGTATTTGCTATTCTTGGTGACAGTTTGAATGAGGAATATGAGGCTTTGTAAATTCATTCTGCAAAAATATGGAGTTTCAAGGTACTATACAGAATGTTTATATGAAAAATTAAGAAATACTGCTTAGATGTCCCAGATTAAAAAAAATTGTAGTTTTTAAAATGTTTATTCCACTTCCACAAAATGATACCAAGGAAGAGAGTTAAGGTTGTTGTTGTTCAGTCCCTCAGTTGTGTTCCACTCTTTGTGACCCCATGGACTACAGCACACTAGGCTTCCCTGTCCATCACCATCTTCCCAGAGATAGCTCAAACTCATTTCCATTGAGTTGGTGATGCCATTCAACCATCTCATCCTGTTGTCTCTTGCTCCTCCTGCCGTCAATCTTTTCCAGCATCAGGGTCTTTTCTAATGAGCCAGTTCTTCACCTCAGGTAGCCAAAGTATAGAAGCTTCAGCTTTAGCATCTATCCTTACAATAAATATTCAGGACTGATTTCCTTTAGGATGGACTGATTGGATCTTCTTGCAGTCCAAGAGACTCTCAAGGGTCTTCTCCAACACCATAATTCAAAAGCATCAGTTCTCTGGTGCTCAGCCTTCTTTATAGTCCAACTGTCATATCCATATAAGACTACTGGGAAAACCATAGCTTTGCCTATACAGACCTTTGCTGGTAAAGTAATGTCTCTGCTTTTTAATATGCTGTCTAGGTTGGTCATAGCTTTTCTTCCATGGAGAGTCTTTTAATTTTATGGCTACAGTCACCACCTGCAGTAATTTTGGAGCCCAAGAAAATAAAGTCTGTCACTGTTTCCACTGTTTCCCCATCTATTTGCCATGAAGTGATGGGACGAAATGCCAGGATCTTTGTGTTTTGACTGCTGAGTTTTAAGCCAGCTTTTTCACTCTCGTCTTTCATTTTCATCAAGAGTCTCTTTAGTTCCTCTTCACTTTCTGCCATAAGGGTGGTGTCCTGTATATCTGAGGCTACTGCTATTTCTACCAGCAATCTTGATTCCAGCTTGTGTTTCATCCAGCCCAGCATTTCACACGGTGTACTCTGCATATAAGTTAAATAAGCAGGGTGACAATATACAGCCTTGACGTACTCCTCTCCCAATTTGGAACCAGTCCATTGTTCCATGTCCAGTTCTACCTGTTGCTTCTTGAACTGCATACAGGTTTCTCAGGAAGCAGGTAAGGTGGTCTGGTATTTCCATATCTAAGAATTTTCCACAGTTTGTTGTGATCCACACAGTCAAAATCTTTAGCATAGTTAATGAAGCAGTAGTAGAGGTTTTTCTGGAATTCTTTTGGTTTTTCTATGATCCAGTGGATGTTGGCAATTTGATCTCTGGTTCCTCTGCCTTTTCTAAAACCAGCTTGAACATCTGTAAGTTCTCAGTTCACATACTGTTGAAGTCTAGCATGGTGAATTTTTAGCATTACTTTACTATTATGTGAAATGAGTGCAATTGTATGGTAGTCTGAACATCCCTTGGTATTGCCTTTCTTTGGAACTGGAATGAAAATTGACCTTTCCCAGTCCTGTGGCCCCTGCTGAGTTTTCCAAATTTGCTGGCATATGAGTGCAGCACATTCACAGCATCATCTTTAGGATATGAAATAGCTCAGCTGGAATTTCATCACCTCCAGTAGCTAGAGAGTCAAGGTTAGTGTAGGTAGCTCAGTCCCAAGCAATCATTAGTGAAGTTTCGTCCATTGCATCATCTTCTCCATGGTCAATAATGGTTGCCTCAGATTCTAGCCAATTCAAAGGGAACAGGGATAAAGAGAATGTACCCAATGTCTTACAGTGTTAAACCCAGAGATATTACCTATCACTTTTACTCTTATTTCATTGCCAGGAATTAAACCATATTTCCGAATCTTGACTTATAGAATGCTGAGTCATGTCTTGTGCTCAGGAAGAATAGTATAGATTTTGGTAGAGTACTTGCAGCTTTTTCCACACTGGGATAACTGAGAGGTACAAAATTGGCAGATTTAAACAGATGCT
This sequence comes from Antilocapra americana, assembly GCA_007570785.1. NCBI lineage: Eukaryota > Metazoa > Chordata > Mammalia > Artiodactyla > Antilocapridae > Antilocapra > Antilocapra americana. Next base: position 25,381,196 of record ML662442.1, read on the forward strand.
TCTCAAAAAAAAAAAAGACATAAAGATGGCCAAAAGGCACATTAAAAGATGTTCAACATTGCTAATTATCAGAGAAATGTAAATTGAAATTACAATGAGGTATCACCTCACACCAGTCAGAATGGCCATCATCTGAAGTTTACAAATAAATAATAAATGCTGGACAGGGTGTGGAGAAAATGGAACCTTCCTACACTGTTGGTGGCAATATGAATTGTTACAATACTATGCAGAATAATATGGAGGCTCTTCAGAAAACTAAAAATAGAGCTACCATATGATCCTGTAATCCCACTCCTGGGCATATATCTGGAGATAAACATTATTTAAAGAGATATATGCACCTCAGCGTTCATTGCATTTATTGTTATTTTCAATAGCTGGGACATAGAAGATACTTAAATGCCCATCAACAGAGGAATAAATAAAGAAGATGTGATATATATATAATGCATACATACAATGGACTATTACTCAGCCATTAAAAAGGAATGAAATAATGTCATTTGCAGCAATACAGATGGGCCTAGAAATTATCACTAAGTTACATAAGCCATATAGAGAAAGACAAATATCATGATATCACTTACATGCAGAATCTTAAAAAAGGATACAAATGAGCTTAAATCACAAAACAGAGAGAGAATCACAGTCATAGGAAACAAGCTTACAGTTACCAAATGAGGGTGGGGGAGGAATAAATTAGGAGATTGGGATTTACATGTAACACTACTATATATGAAACAGATAACCAACAAGTACCTCTTACATAGCAAGGAAAACTATAGTCAATATTTTGTAATAACTTATAAGAAAAATAATCTGAAAAAGTGTATGTGTCTATGTGTGTAACTGAATCACTGTGCTATACACTGAAAAAAACACAATATTATAAACTAACTACACACTAATTTAAAAAATGCCTGTGAATACTGTACTTGAAATTGTAAGGTTAAAAAAATATAAGTAAGCTAGAAAGTTGTATTCTTCAAAAGCTGGATTTCAGTCAGATTATGAAGGACCTTAATGACTAAATGACAAAGCAAACTGTTTTAAGCAACAAGGATTATGACTGATCTGACATGTTCCAAGGTTGACTGGAGATGAAGTAGTTGGCAATCAGGAGAGATTTGGGGAGGCCACTAAGTGAGATAGGAAAGCATTTATGTAGTCTAGAGCAAAGTGATGACCTTGCAATTGAGGAAAGGGGGCAGAGTTTGGACAAGGCTGCTAAAGAGATTGTAAAAAGTGTATTGGTGGAGGGTAGGGAGAAAATGAAATGGTGAAACTCACTTAGATTTGGGCTTAAGAAGACAAAGTAACAAAAACTGCAGGAGGCAGTTTGGAGACATAAAGAGATAGGTTTAAGGCAAGCTGCTAAATAGTAATTGTGGGTCATTTAAATAGAAAAGTCCCAAAGACAGTTACAAGTAACGTTAGGGTTCCTTACAGCTGTGGCTACCACCATGAGTAAGCCTGAGTAGAACAGAGCAAGAAGCAAAGAGAATGAAGAGAAGTAGTATGTGAAATGCCAGAGCTTGGAGAGGAGCAGAAAAGAAGAATCAGTGAAGAAAACTAAGAAATCAATTGGATAGTTCTGAAGACAACATAGAAATGATTAGAGCAGAAAGAAGTTCACCAGAAATATCCCCTGCATCATCAATAATGAAGTCAGAGTAACGACTGCAGAACTATTTCATATGCAAGCCTAGCCTAAGCAATGAACACCAGTTTGCATTTTATCTTTATGACTTTTTTTTTAATTTACAGAGGACCACTTGCAGTGTAATATATTAAAAAAAACAAGGAAGTACTGTGGCTTATACAAGAATGCTTTACACTGCTATGAAGCAAAAACCAAACCCCCTTTACAAATCAGTCAGAGTCTATTCATAAGCAGGTTTGAACAGATACCCAGGAGGCAAGTGCAAATTGAAAACAGTTCTAGTCAAATCCACTTTGTTGTATAGCTTTTGGACATTTCTGAAACACCACTAGTGTTTCTCGACCAAGTACCTTTTTATCTGGGGCTTGATCATGAGGACGTTTTCTTGAATACAAATTATTTATAACACAACATTTTATATTCAAAATTTGCATAGGGCATAAAAATATGAGTCGAATGATTTATTTTTTCTCTGGATCAAATAATTCACACAGTTAACAAATATACATCTTACTTTTGAAGAAAATTCATGTTTAAATAAATATATTTATTGTAGCACCTATAACAGAAGTTATCGTTACCTCGACAAATAACTAGAAAATCACAGTAAATTCTATTCTGAATGAAAAGTAGTTAAAATTTTGTATTCTGGTTCATAAACATGTTTTCTTTTGGTCTTAGTTATACTCTTTTAAAATAATTAATTTGTTTTAATTGGAGGATAATTACAATATTGTGGTGGTTTTTGCCACATATCAACATGAATCAGTCACAGGTGCACATGTGTCCTCTGATCCTGACACCCCTTCCCTTTGGGTTGTCCTAGAAAATTACAATTTTTTTTTTCAAGTACACAAGTAAAATAATTATGATATTTTAGTTATTTAGAAAAACTTACTACAAAGCTTCTTTATATAAGAAGTACATATATACAGATGAGTTTATAAATACACACATATAAAGTGATCTTCAAGTACAACACATTATCTCCTAGTTTCACTCATTTTGAAGTATGTAGATAGAGCAAAAGTATTTCCTTCATTTGGTGGTTCTAAAGAAGAAACAATTTCTGGATAAAAATCAAGGAGATACTATGAAAATAAATAACAGTTAAAATTTAGAGCTAGATGGGATCTGTAGACATCATGGAGTCCAATCCATTGACTCAACAGAAGAAGATGTGGAAACACAAAGCTTAATGAAAAGACCCAGAGTTCCTTAATCTGAGGAAGATCCCTAGTCTCTTCCCACTATAATGTAAAATCTCCATTAGAAAAAAAAGAAAGCCCTGAGCAATAAATAAATTCTTCAGAAGATTACAAGTTCCATAAATAACATCATTTTATAAACAAATCATTCCTTAGAAACCATAAAACTCCAATCTTTACTATAAAAACCTATGAGATGTGACAATGGAAAGATTACTTCCTTTTTATAGATGAGGAAACAGGCCCAAATGGTTAAGTGACTTACTCAAAGTCACACAAACAGTAAATTCAGTGTTCTTTCAGATATTCTACACACATACATATTAGATTAAGTGTGAAGTGGATTTTTATTCTACCAAACCATGGATAAAGTCAGGGCAGAAATCAAGGACTCAGTGGCAATGCTGCCGTGTAACAAGAGTCTAGCTGTCAGATAGCTCAGTCACTTTCAGACTGTCTGCACATGAGATGTCTTCATCAGTCCAATGGCCTAAATAGTTGTTCAATTCATTTCCCCAGCTTGAATGCAAACAAATGGAATGGTGCTTGACAAGAAAAATTTAAAATGGCAAAGTTACAATTAATCTTAAGTATCTGCGCATTTAAAAAATTAACACAATTCACATTTTAAAAGATTCTTGATATTAAAAGTCAGTGTGTTGTCTGCTTTATCAAAGTCTTCCTCTCATATTATGATCAATTTATCTGGATATGTCTGCCCATCATGAATGGATATCAAAAATCTGATCTAAGTATTCAATATCTCAAAGACTTTCTTTGGAGACAGCAATACGGTGAATACCAAAAACTAAACAAAACCAAAGCTCATTTTGTACAAGGCAAGCAAACAGCAACCTCAGAATCACTTAGCAAGAAAAAAAAAAAAAAACAAAACTAATACAGTTAATCACGATGGTGTGATCACTCACCTAGAGCCAGACATCCTGGAATGTGAAGTCAAGTGGGCCTTAGGAAGCATCATTATGAACAAAGCTAGTGGAGGTGATGGAATTCCAGTTGAGCTATTTCAAATCCTGAAAGATATGCTGTGTATTTGGAAAACTCAGCAGTGGCCACAGGACTGGAAAAGGTCAGTTTACATTCCTATCGCAAAGAAAGGAAATACCAAAGAATGCTCAAACTACCACACAATTGCACCCATCTCACACACTAACAAAGTAATGCTCAAAATTCTCCAATCCAGGCTTCGCAATACATGAACCGTGAACTTCCAGATGTTCAAGCAGGTTTTAGAAAAGGTAGAGGAATCAGAGATCAAATTGCCAACATCTGCTGGATCATCAGAAAAGCAAGATTGTTCCAGAAAAAACATCTATTTCTGCTTTATTGACTGTGCCAAAGCCTTGGACTGTGTGGATCACAATAAACTGTGGAAAATTCTGAAAGAGATGGGAATACCAGAACACCTGACTTGCCTCTTGAGAAACCTGTATGCAGGTCAGGAAGCAATAGTTAGAACTGGACATGGAACAACAGACTGGTTCCAAATAGGAAAAGGAGTATGTCAAGGCTGTATATTGTCACCCTACTTACTTAACTTATATGCAGAGGACATCATGAGAAATGCTGAGCTAGAGGAAGCAAAAGGTGGAATCAAGACTGCTGGGAGAAATATCAATAACCTCAGATATACAGATGACACCACCTTTATGGCAGAAAGTGAAGAAGAACTAAACAGCCTCCTGATGAAAGTGAAAGAGGAGAGTGAAAAATTTGGCTTAAATCTCAACATTCAGAAAACTAAGATCATGGCATCTGTTCCCATCACTTCATGGCAAATAGATGGGGAAACAGTGGAAACAGTAGCTGACTTTATCTTTTGGGGCTCCAAAATCACTGCAGATGTGACTGCAGCCATGAAATAAAAGATGCTTACTCCTTGGAAGGAAAGTTATGACCAACCTAGACAGCATATTGAAAAGCAGAGACATTGCTTTGTCAACAAAAGGTCCGTCTAGTCAAGGCTATGCTTTTTCCAGTAGTCATGTATGAATGTGAGAGTTGGACTATAAAGAAAGCTGAGTGCTGAGGAATTGATGCTTTTGAACTGTAGTGTTGGAGAAGACTCTTGAGAGTCCTTTGGACTGCAAAGAGATCCAACCAGTCCATCCTAAAGGATATCAGTCCTGATTGTTCATTAGAAGAACTGACGTTGAAGCTGAAACTCCAATACTTTGGCCACCTGATGCAAAGAGCTGACTCATTTGAAAAGATCCTGATGCTGGGAAAGATTGAAGGCAGGACAACAGAGGATGAGATGGTTGGATGGCATCACCGACTCAATGGATATGGGTTTGGATGGACTCCGGGAGTTGGTGATGGACAGGGAGGCCTGGTGTGCTGTGGTTCATGGGGCCGCAAAGAGTCGGATATGACTGAGCAACTGAACTGAACTGAGTACTGATAATTTACAGATGTCAACTCTAATAAAACCTAAACCATCTACAGGCTTTAATTGTCAAAATTATCTACTAAGTTTTATTTGTACCATAACCAAAATCAAATGGGTGAATTCAGTTTGTTGTTTCCTCAAAGAAACATTAAAATGGCTATGTAAGTATATTATTTTAGTTAATCCTTTCAAAAACTCTATGAAATAGTTACCCTTCCAGATCAACTAACAGATGAGGAGAATGAAATGCAAAGGCATTGAATTTGACAGGATCTAGCAGAGAAGAGCCTCCAGCAGTCTGAATCCAGTGCCCACATATTTAGCCATAAAGCTATACTTGTTTTCTAGTTAGACACTGTCTACTGAAGGAAGCTAAGCATGCTGCAAGAATAAGCCCATGTAATAATATAATAATAATAATTACATAAAGTTTATCTGAAATTTACAATGAGTTAGCTGAACTCTAACAGTGGCTCAGCAACTTTCTTCAGTATTAAAAGCAAAGTAAGGACTTCTTTGACTGTTCAGTGGTTAAGATTTCACCTTCCAAGGCAGGGGGTGAGGGTTGAATCCCTGGCGGGTAAGTTAAGATCCCACATGTCTCCTGGCCATAAAACCAAAACATAAAATAGAAATAGTACTGTGATAAATTTAATAAAGACTTTTAAAAAGTATCTGTGACACACAGATACAGAGAACCAACTAGTGGTTACCAGTGGTGAGAAGGGGAAGGGAAGAACATGATAAGAGTAGGGGATTAAGCGGTTCAAACTACTAAGTATAAAATAAATAAGCTGCACAGTATGTGGTAGAACACAAGAAATACACCTAATACTTGTATAGTGATTTTAAACGGAGTCTAATCAATAAAAATTTAGCATCATTGTGTTATATACCTGAAGCTAATGTAATGTTACAAAGCCACTGCATCTGTATAAAAATAAAATGATAAATTAAAAAGAAATACATTACTTAAAGAATGTTATAAGAAAACGGCCACCTTAAAAAAAAAGTTGATGAAAACTCTTTAGCTAAATAAATATTAAAATAACTAGAAGTAAATTATGCTTCACACTTCAAAAAAGTAACATTAGGCCAATTCAGGAAAATATTAGTTTTCTAATTACCTCCTAACTATCACTTCTACCCAATATATTCTCTTAGAACAAGAGATAATTGAAAAATATCACTTAGAGAAAAACAACATAGATTGGACCATGCACCATAATTCATAAACACTGAGAAAATTGAGCCCTATCAAGTCTATAAATAGACACTATTATGATGCGCACACACTGCACAAGTCATCATTCAGCCATGTCCGACTCTGAGTGACTCCTTGGACTGTAGCCTGCCAGATTCCTCTGCCCATGAAATTGTCCAGGCAAGAATACTGGAGTGTGTAGCCATTCCCTTCTCCATAGAATCTTCCTGACCCAGGAATCGAACCCAGGTCTCCTGCATTTTAGGAAGATTCTTTACTTATTATGATAGTAGCACATTATTCCAAAATCTGGGTTGTTCGTTCCCTTTCCCTGCCTCAAAACTAATCAAAAGCTGCATAAAGAGAAATGCCAGGACTAAGCACCTAGTAAGGTGAATGAGGAGTTTACAATTCAACCTAAAAGTCTAACATCTATGGGGTTTTCAGGTTTTGACAGAGTGCTACAAAAATCAATAGGCACCAGAAGTTATTAAAGCCCAACAAACTTGTCATGTGTAAAATCAGTTCATTCTCCAGCAATTTACAGCACATACAGATGAGACTTAACCCGGGTAAGGATTTACTTTCAAGTCTGACCATAAGCTTTCTGCTTCTCATTTCTTTTTAAAATCTATATAGCATAAATTTAAAATAATACTCAATAGCTGAGGAATCTGAAGTCTCATTGAGCTATTTACATAAGTTGCTTATCAAATGAAAATATTACCATTTTTCAAATGGGCAAATTCTTAAGAACTGAAAGAGAATTAAGTTGCTGGGCAAGTTCATTCTGATTTAAAAAAAAAAGAAACATTTAGATAGTGTCTCTGTAATGAAGACTGAAGTTGAGAAACCCTAAGATAAATTAGTAGGCGTTGCATAAGAGTCATTCACCTTGAAACAAAAACACTCAATAAATTTTATAAATCACTAAAATTCTTCAATAGTAGGCAATTTTAAAAACAAAGTGATAATACCAAAATTTGAGTTTTTCAGATATGATACACACTATGTGACCTCCTACAATAAGAGGTCTACAATTGTTCACAAAATAAGAAATGTTCCTTTCTCGTTAGACATGTCCAGTAATCATAAATACATTCAGTAATCATCTTCCCCTTTTCATCTCAGAAACTGGATGCAAGCAGAAGAGAGAAAACAGAATAGTGAAAGACATGGAATTATGTCATCAGATAAATGAAATAAATATTTTCAGGGCTATAGGACTTCAAATGTTTGAAGGATTTTCCTTCTGAAAAGGAGCTAGATACACTCGACACGTGGCATAAATTCCTCACGCATGACAGGTACTCAGTAAATACTGACTCGATGACTGAGAAAATGAATCAGTTAATACACAAATCATTTGTCAATTATTTTCAGAGCCTGGACAATACTCTAGAATCACATAATTTGGAACACAGTATAGGAAGACAGAATTTTTCTTTAATGTATAAAAAAACATGCAAACTTTAGCACTCCACACTAGAATGCGCTATCTCTCAAGGGAGAATGTGTCCCAAAGCTACAACCATTTCCCTTGGCTGTTATAGAAAGGAGTGCTCTGGAGATGGCCATTCAGACAGGTGACTTTTGGGAGTCCCTCTGATGCTGTGGTTTCCTTTTCTCTTGGAGTTTCTCCATTGCGTGCTCTCATTTCTCATTTAAGCTAATAATTTCTGGTGTTTATGCTCTGCCCTGGAAATCCATTCATATTTCCATCCTCACATACGAGCATGTAGCAATAAACCAGAACAAATCTTCAGCTGACATCTGACTATTCTCATCACTTTCCAACAGTCATATTTCAAAGTCCTGGTGGGCAGAAATGAAAAACAACCCAAGTGCCCTTAGACTACAAACACCATCCCTACATACTGGTATTTTGGTTTTCTTTTCTAGTTTACAAAGCACATTGTTTACAACATTTAAAAATGATGATTTGAATAATGATACAGATGTGGCTAATTTCCTGCTTTTGTTCACTACAGTCATTTGATAGACAGAGGGGTGGGTAAGGAAGCTAAATAATTCAGTCCTATCTGAAACTGTTGCAGTTGAATAGATGTAGGCAAAATGAGAATGTGGGTACTATATGAAGATTTAAGGAATTTGAATTATTTTGGTCGGGAAATGGAGAAAATGATGATGTAGATTGGGTGGTTGTGGGAAGTTTGAGAATTAAGAAACTTTAGTTTCAGACCTGACACCTCATCACACTATGCCAGGTTTCTCACAGGTAAAACAGGGAACAGTGGCGGCTATTTATCCTCCCCTGCATCCCAGGTTTTTGTGCATCTAAAATGAAATAATAGCAAGGGAAACATTCTGCTATTAGTGCTGCATACAAACATCGAGTAGCACTGACTTTAGGTATGGATTTCAGGTCCGTGACTAGTTTAAAAGAATACACCCCGAATCAGACCAATGAAAAATCTGTCAGTGCTCTAAAGTAACAATTATAGAGCAGGACTCTATTATCACCATTCTAGAAATAAAGTACTTATTCTGTCACACTATTCTTGGCATCAACTTCATGTACTTCTTTTCAAGCTGCTTTGCAAAGACAAACCTAAACACTCTAGAGATGTATGAAGTCTGTATCACACAGAAACAGCCCTTCTGTAAGTTTTATTTCATATTGATTTTGTCTTTCCATCTTATTCATTGTAAAGTCAAGTCACACAAAGAAAATCAATAACTGAAAATTAAGAAAGCACAATTCATACAAAAGGCTTACTACTATTTTGCATATCTATTCTTTTTTTTCCACATTCCGTAACACTGCAGGTTGAAAAAAGTGCATAACTGCATAAATTAAAGTTAATATTCTCCTGCCTTTTGAAGGAGCAAAAACATATTAAGTCCAGGCAAGATCTTTTTTTTCTTTCTCCCCCTGTTACTCTTCAGGTTCTTTATCAATATCAGTGGCTTAAGACCATACTGTCCCATGGCTGCCATTGAAATAAATGGTACTACAACATCCTGTTATGAAAGGGCATTTGATGATTTAGCAGGTGAGAGATTATTAAATCTTGAATCTGAAATGCTGGGGCATTATGAAACTACATACTTCAAACAACTGTGGAATCCACTTAAACTCTCTCTCTCTTCAGAGGATGAAATGCCATGTAGGTTTCAACGTTCAAGTGTTTTCAAAGGCTTTGAAAACTGAACACCTGCAGTTATTCACACATAAATTTGGCCTTTGCAGCATTACTATCCCACCAGGTTTTTTTTTTTTGCTGAAAATATTACATTTATGAAACCACAGCTAATTACTTTTGAAATTTTGCAATAAAAGATACAATGCAGTTAATAATAGCGGTTATATACTCAAGAAACAGAAAATTTGTCTTTCAATTAATGCTAACAATATTGGATAAGATGGGTTTTTATTTCCTCATATTAAAAATATTTTGAAAACCATTTGAGGAAACATGAAAATCACACAGCTCTAAACCTGTAGCAGATCTCACACACAGAGACAATCTGATTGAGGGAACTTATACACACTTTTATCTTTGGTTTGCTGCTAAATATTGAATCTCTAAGAAAGAAACCTGAATCTCTGAGAAAAAAAAATAGGTGCATACATATGCATATATAAGTTTATAATAAATTTTGACATATTCAGAATGTGTGGCATATAACTCACAATTTTTAAATATAAAATGTTATTTATTGTAAATTCCGTATAACCAATTCATTTGCACACATTCTCTGTTTTGCCAAACTCTTGCATCAGTAGCTGTATCAGTCAGAGTTCTCCAGAGAAAGGAAACCAATAGGGTGTGTGGGTGTGGGTATGTGTACATATATATGTATATACATATATATGTGAGATATATGAAGGAGATTAATTTCAAGAAACTGGCTCATATGGTTGTGCAGACTGGCAAATCCATATCTGCAGGGTAGGCTGGTAGTGTAGAGATTTCAGTAAGAGTTGATGCTGAAGAACTCCCTCTTCTTTGAGAAACATCAATTTTTTCTATTAAGACCTTCACCTGACTGTATGAGTGAAGCCCATCCACATAGGGTGGGCAATCTGCTTAACTCAAAATCCATTTATATAAATCCCATCTAAATAACAAATTTAGAAAAACATCTAGAAGATTATTTGACCAAACATCTGGGTACTGTGGCCTAGTCTATTTGACACAGGTCATTAACCATCATGGTAGCTAATCTGTGGCTGCAACTGATGAGCAGGGTATTTCCATCATGAATGCTATTGATATTTTCTCTTACTTTAAAGAATCCTGGAGAAAGTAAAATGAAGAAAATGTGTGTCATGTTCATTGCTGAACTGGGTAACAGTACACAAATACTAAGAAAACATTTCCTCAACTTCTGGCTATTAAGTTTACAGCAGTAACATATTTCTAAATTTAACCAGAATTTTTAAACTTGTGGGTGGAACTCATCCAGTTAGGTGAAAGTCTTAATAGAAAAAGACATGTTTGTCAAAGAAGAGGGAGTTCTGCCAGCAGACTGAGCTCAAAATGCAGTGTCAACTCTTACGGCAATCTCAACCCTACCAGCCTACCCTGAAGAATATGGGTTTGCCAGTCTGCACAAGCATATGAGCTAGTTTCTTGAAATTAATTTCTCTCATATATTTTACATATATGTGTATATACATATATATGTATGTACATATATGTACACACACATACATCTTATTGATTTCCTTTCTCTGGAGAACTTTGATACAGCTACTGATGCAAGAGTGTGGAAGAAAGCTATGTCCTTGGAAGAAAAGCTATCTCCAACCTAGACAGCATATTAAAAAGCAGAGACATTACTTTGTCAACAAAGGTCCGTCTAGTCAAAGCTATGGTTTTTCCAGTAGTCATGTATGGATGCGAGAGTTGGACTATAAAGAAAGCTGAGCACCAAAGAACTGATGCTTTTGAACTGTGTGTTGGAGAAGACTCTCGAGAGTCCCTTGGACTACAAGGAGATCCAACCAGTCAATCCTAAACAAAATCAGTCTTGAGTGTTCATTGGAAGAACTGATGCTGAACCTAAACTCCAAAACCTTGGCCACCTGATGCAAAGAACTGACTCATTTGAAAAGACCCTGATACTGGGAAAGACTGAGGGCAGGAGGAGAAGGGGACGACAGAGGAAGAGATAGTTGGATGGCATCACTGACTCAATGGACATGAGTTTGAGTAAGTTTCAGGAGTTGGTGATGGACAGGAAAACCTGGAGTGCTGCAGTCCATGGGGTTGCAAAGATTCAGACATGACTGAACGAATGAACTGAACTGAACTGAACTGAGAATTGTTAACATATTCTTCAGGATTTTCTCCAGCTTAGACAATCAAGAAACAGTAAACTAAACTCTTGATTTGGCATATTTGCTAACATCCATAGTGTAAATATACCTACCATGGACCAGTTTCAACCTACCAATATGTGACTTGAATGACGCTGGAACAAGATGTGTGATTATACAAACCCCTGACACAACAGACAAAAATATCCTCAAGAGCATAGATAATACTGAAATAATTAGCATAATTAAAACATGATAGGCTTGGAGTAAAATCTTTGCTTTTAATATGATTTAATTAATTATACATTTCTATAATTTAAGTTTTAATAATGCCTATGTTTAACAACCAGCTCACTATAATTCATAAAAATTTAGCATTCAGTTCTTAAGATCAGTACTGGCTGACTTCAGTAAACCACTGCAGGCTTACCTTTCCTAAACATTGCTGGTGGATGAAGTTTTACAAAGAGAGCTTAATTCACTTGGAATCAAGGATTAATATTAATAAAATATAATGCACCCCTCCTGTAATGCATTCAGCCTTATCAGTTATTAATACTTATTATGAAGTCGCCTATCAGCTCCTTTCCAGAGGGCAGACTTTGATGAACAGAGTGACAGTGTAGAGACATGAGACGGGATCTGAAAAAAGAATACAAGTGGAAAAGGGAACAGACCCAAAAGGAGGCTTTCACAGAAGCCAAAATGTGCCAAACTGAAAAACTGTAGATGAGGATTGGCCTTTCCTATGTGATTGTACATGGCTAGAACATAAGTGCAATGTTGAGAAGTTTCAAATGCTCAGTTTTACTATAAATATTTAGATAGAATATAATTTTTTTTAGAGTTCTTACCGAAAATCTCACATTTTATGGGTGGTTTGTTATTTCAAGCTAATATCCAAGAAATGTTCTAAGGATATATACTTCTGTATCTACTTCAAAGAATAACATTAACCTATAGAGGAAGCAAGCAGTAGAGTCATAACCTAAAACAAACATGAATTTTGCTAGTATATTTATGCTAATGGTAATATGAAAAAGAAATGAAACCTTATCTTCCTTTCATTCAATTTATTAAAGAATTTGCCTCTTAAAAAATTTACAGAAAGTTTCAAAGTCTGTCTTCAGTGGTTCTAAGATCACTAATAAAAGTGAAAGAAATGAAACTAGAGGAAAAATAAAAATAAAATGACTATGCTCTTGTCTTCACACACAGCAGGACATCAAGCCTTCACTAGCTCAGCAACTTCACAATTTCAGAAAGTTTTACAGTACACTGACTATGACATTGGTATCATAAATTCAGACTTGTGAGATAAGTAACAGTTTAATGCTAAATAGACAAGTGTGTGAACATGCACACATATACAGTAACACACACACACATACATCTTTATACCTATATCTCAATTTTCTACTTTCCTGATCAGATTAACAGCTCAAAAATCGTCAAATGTAAAGAAAATGACAGTGTTAGCTGCTCAGTCATGTCTGACTCTTTGTGATCCAATGGACTATAGCCCGCCAGGCTCCTACGTCCATGGAATTCTTCAGGCAAGAATACTGGAGTGGGTTGCCATTTCCTTCTCAGGGGATCATCCTGAACCAGGGATCAAACCCAGATCTCCTGCATTGCAGGGCAGATTCTTTACCATCTGAGCCACCAGGTAAGCCCAATGTGAAATGTAAAATCTTCCCTTAAATCCCATCTTCATCATTTTTCCTTTCATCTTCTCCATTCTCTGAATATCACTTTCATCTGTTGCCTCCTAAGTATACTGGAGGTAACTTAGAAGATGCACAATTACGCCAGTTACACCCCAAATTTCAATTCTACTTCTTATCTCAAAATACATATGCCTTCAGTGGAGTTCTTCTTGTACTAAACTCTGTTAGCTTATCCTTTAGTCTGTCTGTGGTAAAAATCTCCAGAGGTATTTATAGATCACTCCTATCACTTGCCAAGGTAAGCTCTTCATAGTTTAAAAAAAAGATATTTGAGAAATGAAGCCTCAGCCAGGGAGCCAGCACATAACATTGTGGCATAGTAGTCCTGAAATGTGTCCACAGAATATTAGTTCCTTGGGACATCAGTACGACTGTCTGGGATCAAATAAGTTGGGATATTTGTGGGTTAAACTACATTGACTTAGTTCTTTTTTATTTTTATAGTGTTTACTATGCTAAATGTGCACAGTGTATTTCCAAGATGGAGACCAAACTGCAGTGTTTCCCAATCAAAACTGATCGGAAACTTGGATTGGAGTCTGTCTTGGGATAAGTGCTCCATACAATGTAAGTAGTCCATGGCAGGAATTAAATTCTCAAATAATGACTCAGGTAAGCCTGCTAGTACTTTTCAAATCAAACCATGTGGATGACTTACCATACTGTAGGTATGACTGTAGGTCGTAAGGAATAACAAGTTAGAGGAAAGAAAAAAGAGGACAATAAGTCTGACCTGAGTGAAACAGTACAATCATAATCTACATATAACTCCTTTGCTTGTAAGTGGGTGGACAAAAGACATAACAGAATGGCAACCAAGAAGTGGAGCCAAATCATGGGGCTGGGAAAATATCCAAGACAAATAGAGACATGAAGAGCAAATGCTGACAGTATGAATAGATTACCTAAAAGTTAAATATATTTTCCTTGGAGAGCTGTCTTTAAAGAGCTTGGTGCATGCCAACCTTTTCGCATTTAACAAGAGCTTAAACATGGCCAGTGCCTAAATCAAACATGGGTCATGTTCCAACATATGTCTTCTAATGTGGATTGGCTGTCCTATTGAGGAACAGTGTTTCTCAAACCTCAGAGTACATATGAAGCATTTGCAGAATTCTTTCAAAATGTAGTCTCAGGCTGCCACTCCCCCAGGGAGTCTATTCAGTAAGTATTAATATTAGGTGAGCCTGAAAATCTGTTACAGGGTCTACTCTGAGGAAGGTTGATTTAAAACTCAGCAACAGATACAAGATAAACCACAGAGAAAATCTAGAAAGTATGATCAATTTCATTTAGATTAGAGGAATATACATATATGTGTGTGTGTGTGTGTGTGTGTGTGTGCGCGCGCATATATATATATCAGAGAAGGCAATGGCACCCCACTCCAGTGTTCTTGCCTGGAGAATCCCAGGGACGTGGGAGCCTGGTGGACTGCCGTCTATGGGGTCGCACAGAGTCAGACACGACTGAAGCGACTTAGCAGCATATATATATATATATATATATATATACATATATATGTATACATACATATATATGTATATATACATATATATATACATATATATGTATTCAATAACTTTGTTTTAACAAAGACATCGGAATCCTCTAAGTATCCCTTTTCCATATCTTCTTTATATCACATCCAGGGGCTTTTCCGGTGGCTCAGCCAGTAAAGAATCTGCCTACAATGCAGGAGACCTGGGTTAGATCCCTGGGTTGGGAAGATCCCCTGGAGAAGGAAATAGCTACCCACTCCAGTATTCCTGCCTGGAGAATTCCATAGACAGTGGTGGTCTGGTATTCCCATCTCTTTAATAATTTTCCACAGTTTGTGGTGATCCACACAGTCAAAGGCATTAGCGGAGTCATTAAAGCATAAGTAGATATTCTTATGGAATTCTCTTGCTTTTCCTGTGATCCAATGGATGTTGGCAATTGATTTCTGGTTCCTCTGCCTTTTCTAAATCCAGCTTGAACATCTGGGAGTTCTCAGTTCAGGTACTGTTGAAGCCTAGCTTGGAAAATTTTGAGCATTACTTTGCTAGCTTGTGAGATGAGTGCATTGTGCAGTAATTTGAACATTCTTCAGCACTGCCCTTCTTTGGGATTGAAATGAAACCTGAACTTTTCCAGTCCTGTGGGCACTGCTGAGATTTCCAAATTTGCTGGTATATTGAGTGCAGTACTGTAACATCATCATCTTTTAGAATTTGAAATAGCTCAGCTGGAATTCCATCACCTCCACTAGCTTTATTTGTAGTGATGCTTCCTAAGGCCCACTTGGTTTGCATTCCAAGATGTCTGGCTGTAGGTGAGTTATCACACCATTGTGGTTATCTGGGTCATGAAGATCTCTTTTGTATAGTTCTTCTGTGTACTCTTGATACCTGTTTTTTTTTTTTTTTTTTCTTTTTTTTTCTTAATATCTTCAGCTTCTGTTAGGGCCATACTGCTTCTGTCCTTTATTGTGCCTATCTTTTCATGAAACATTCCCTTGGTATCACTAACTTTCTTGAAGATATCTCTAGTCTTCCCTTTCTATTGTTTCCCTCTATTTCTTTGCATTGTTCATATATGAAGGCTTTCTTATCTCTCCTTGCTATTCTTTGGAACGCTGCATTCAAATGTATATATCTTTTCTTTTCTCCTTTGCCTTTCATTTCTCTTCTTTTCTCAGCTATTTGTAAGCCCTCCTCAGACAATCATTTTGCCTTTGTGCATTTCTTCTTTTGGGGGATGGTCTTGATCACTGCCTCCTGTACAATGTCACAAACATCCATCTATAGTTCTTCAGGCACTCTGTCAGTTCTAATCCCTTGAATCTATTTGCCACTTTCACTAAATAATCGTAAGGAATTTGATTTAGGTCATATCTGAATGGCCTAGTGGTTTTCTCTACTTTCCTACTTTCTTCTCAGGCCTAACATGATGGAATAGAAGGAGGTGCTCTCATTTTCTCTTGTGAGACATCAAAGCCACAGCTAGTTGCTGAACAATGATCAACAGGAGAATGTTGGATCCTAACAAAAACAGACACCCCACGTCCAAGGGCAAAGGAGAAGCCTTAACAAAATGGTAGGAAGGGCACAATTGTGTTTCGTTATAATTAAAGGTAAAATATGAGAACTAGTTTAACTAGGCAAGAAAATATAACTCCCTATATTCTGGGGAAGGGAGTCACTGAGCTCTAACGATTCTAGGCCATCCAGGAGGTAAAATGCATGGTTAATCTTAGTATCTAATTTACTATTATGTAATTTAAACTAGGGTTTCCCTAGTGGTACTAGCAATAAATGGCACCTATCACTCCTTACATTACAGGACATTTAAGAGACGTGGGTTCAATCCTTGAATTTGGAAGATTACCCTGGCAGAGGTCCTGGCAACCCACTCCAGTGTTCTTACCTGGGGACTCCCACAGACAGAGGAGCCTGCCGGGCTACAGTCCATAGAAGCAGAAAGAGTCAGACATGACTGAAGTGACTTAAGCATGCACACAATTTAAACAATAAAATTAATCCAAAATACAGAATGAATCAAGGGAAAAAATGCCTGTCAAAAGATTGATGCTCTGTTGGGAACACATGCTCTTGGAGAAAGATATATAAATATTTCAGTGCAATACAAATTTAAGACAGTGCTTATTGCGGTAAACTACTATGTTAAAATGCTGAAGATTAGTTAATCAAATAGGGGTTTGACCATTGCACTCCGAATGCTTCTTCTCCAAATTTGCATATGAGATAAAGGCAGAGCAGGGCATGGACAGAATCAAAAGGTTTTCAAAAGTGTTTAAGGTTTTAAAAGAAAAGTATATACTTATCTCTTGTACTTAATGTATATTTATAAAAATAAGCTTATGACATGGTACATATGTAAATAAGATGTAAACGTGGCAATGTAGATAAAACCTAATCAACATTTGGGCTGAATGTATTTACATATTATTAAAATAGTCACTGTATGAAGTATAATAATCATATTAAGGAGAGGTGGTAAGAATACACAGTAGAACTGTACAAAAAAGATCTTCATGACCCAGATAACCACAATGGTGTGATCACTCACCTGCAACCAGACATCCTGGAATGTGAAGTTAAGTGGGCCTTAGGAAGCATCACTATGAACAAAGCTAATGGAGGTGATGGAATTCTAGTTGAGCTATTTCAAATCCTGAAAGATGATGCTGTGAAAGTGCTGCACTCAATATGTCAGCAAATTTGGAAAACTAAGCAGTGGCCATGGGACTGGAAAAGGACAGTTTTCATTCCAATCCCAAAGAATGCTCAAACTACCACAGAATTGAACTCATCTCACACATTAGTAAAGTAATGCTCAAAGTTCTCCAAGCCAGGCTTCAGCAATACATGAACCGTGAACTTCCAGATGTTCAAGCTGGTTTTAGAAAAGGCAGAGGAACCAGAGATCCGCTGGTTTTAGAAAAGACAGAAGAACCAGAGATCAAATTGCCAACATCCGCTGGATCATCAAAAAAGCAAGAGAGTTCCAGAAAAACATCTATTTCTGTTTCATTGACTATGCCAAAGCCTTTGACTATGTGGATCACAATAAACTGTGGAAAATTCTGAAAGAGATGAGAATACCAGGACACCTAACTTGCCTCTTGAGAAACCTGTATGCAGGTCAGGAAGCAACATTTAGAACTGGACTTGGAACAACAGACTGGTTCCAAATAGGAAAAGGATTACGTGAAGGCTGTACATTGTCACCCTGCTTATTTAACTTATGTGCAGAGAGCACCATGAGAAACCCTGGGCTGGAGGAAGCACAAGCTGGAATCAAGACTGCTGGGAGAAATATCAATAACCTCAGATATGCAGATGACACCACCCTTATGGCAGAAAGTGAAGAAGAACTAAAGAGCCTCCTGATGAAAGTGAAAGAGGAGAGTGAAAAATTTGGCTTAAATCTCAACATTCAGAAAACTAAGATCATGGCATCTGGTCCCATCACTTCACGGCAAATAATTGGGGAAACAGTGGAAACAGTAGCTGACTTTATTTTTCTGGGCTCCAAAATCATTGCAGACGGTGATTGCAGCCATGAAAATAAAAGACACTTATTACTTGGAAGGAAAGTTATGACCAACCTAGACTGCATATTAAAAAGCAGAGGCATATGTATGTGTTCCCCCACAGCAGATTCATGTCAATGTATGGCAAAACCAACACAATAAAGTAAAGAAAATTAAAAAAAAAAAAAAGCAGAGACATTACTTTGTCAACAAAGGTCCATCTAATCAAGGCTATGGTTTTTCTAGTGGTCATGTATGGATGTGAGAGTTGGACTATAAAGAAAGCTGAGCACTGAAGAACTGATGATTTTAACTCTGGTGTTGGAGAAGACTCTTCAGAGTCCCTTGGACTTCAAGGAGATCCAACCAGTCCATCAGAACTAATGTTGAAGCTGAAACTCCAGTACTTTGGCCACCTGATGTGAAGAGTTACTCATTTGAAAAGACCCTGATGCTGGGAAAGATTGAAGGCAGGAGGAGAAGGGGATGACAGAAGATGAGATGGTTGGATGGCATCACTGACACAATGGACATGGGTTTGGGTGGACTCCGGGAGTTGGTGATGGACTGGGAGGAGGGAGGCCTGGTGTGCTGCGGTTCATGGGGTTGCAAAGAGTATGACACGACTGAGCTACTGAACCGAACTGACCCATTAGCTGCTGCTGCTGCAGTTAAGTTGCTTCAGTCATGTCCAACACTGTGCGACCCCAGAGACGGCAGCCCACCAGGCTCCCCTGTCCCTGGGATTCTCCAGGCAAGAACACTGGAGTGGGTTGCCATTTCCTTCTCCAGTTCATGAAAGTGCAGTCGCTGAGTCTTGTCCGACTCTTCAGGACCCCATGGACTCAGCCTACCAGGGTCCTCCGTCCATGGGATTTCCCAGGCAAGAGTACTGGAGTGGGGTGCCATTGCCTTCTCTGCCCTTTAGCTGCATTAAGGGCTAAAAGATTTAATAAGGTTTTAATGTGACAGGAGGAAATAGCCTCAATTTAAAGTTATTTTATTTTCTTTATGAGTTCTTCTTCAGGTGAGCTAAAACTTCTAAGTTTAAGAGCATACACTGCATGTATCTCCTCAAAACAGATGATGACTAATGAAACAAATATATATGATATCCTAAGGAAGTCAGTTTTAATTAGTGGAAAATCTAAAGTGCAGAACATTTTAAAGACATTTTACAAATTATTTTCAAGGACACTGTTAAAATCAAATCAGTGACTACCAGTGAGTCTGTGAGAAACACTTTAATGTTCACACCCTACCCTACTTCTTTCCAACAAGTCAGAGAAATATTTAGAGCAGGGAGAGCAGGGAGCAGATTCAGAAAGTTAATTAATTGCTCAACTTCACACAGCCAGGAAGTGGCAGTACCCAAGGAAATACATAAGGTTTCTGACTCACTAGTGATAAGATACATTTTTAATTAAGAGCGTTTCTAAACTATGTGTCATTAAACTCCTCAAAGACCATTTAAAAGAACCACTGCATTGGTCAAGGTATTTTTCATGGTGAAATTTTCTTTTAAACAGTTGCCTTTACTTTAGCCCAGATTAAATAATCACCCATCCATTGTAGTAGAGTTATTCACTTTTTTTACACAAGTAACTATTGCACACTTATTCTCTGCCAACTGCTGTGCAAATGCCTGGGAAGAGTGTGGTAAATAGAATCCCTACCCATGTGAAGCTCGCTGGAAGCACAGATATCCTATTAAAATAAAGATAAATGTGTTTGCATTCAGAACACATGAAGTGAAGTGGAATGATGTATGACAAGTTCAAGTTTCTACGGAAAAACAAAGAAAACATAATCTGGTCTGGGTGGTCACTGAGGTATTGTTTAAAGGGACTTGTGCAAGCTGAGAGAGCTGGCCAGGGACAGCTAGGTAGGCTGAAAAGATAAACGAGGGCAGTGATGGTGGAAGTTAAAGAGGATATGTCCAAAACATGTTTAGGAAGGAAATAAAACTGAATGATAGGTTAGAAATAGGAGGTGAAGACACAGAGTCAGAATTAGGAGAATTAGAGAGATTTTACTAAATTAAAAAAAAAATAAAACTAGAGTGTATTCATAGGACATCTGTATTCACAAAAGCTAACTGATGTTTCAGGTTAATTACTGTTCTCCACATGTTGAATTTCTGACATAGTTTCTGTAAGCATAATTCGGCAACACAACAATGGCGGAGACTGTCATGTCAAAATGAATTGCCAACATATGCAATTAAAATAAATGTCTATGAGACATAACTGTCAAAATAGTAATTATGACTTGGTGAGCTAGAAACAGTCTGAAAACTTATTCAAAATTAAATTCTTGCCCTCTATATAGACTCAGTACCTTCCAACCAAAGTATTAAAAAAAAAAGCACCTAATCAAACTCTTTATTGCTGAATATTCAATAACAGGATTCAGATAAACAGTGTAGAAATGGGAACTGCTTTGAGTGGTTTAATGATTCTGAAATTATGTTCTTTTAAATTATATTTCATTTTGAAAAATAATGAAGAATAAACCACTTTCAATTTTAAAAATTCACAGTCATTTATGACATTCATTATATGCAAATACATTTTCTAAGATAAGAGCACCTTACCAAAGACAAAGTAAGAACTTTTGTATTAAGGAGCATTTACTAAGTGACCTATTAGATTTGACAAATAATAAAAATCACAGAATTCTGTAAAAGTATTATTCAAGAACAAAATATTCTAGTACATACTTCTAGTGAAACTTAAGGAGGTATCATATTTTACCAATTTTGAGACTCAGATTTTTAATTTCTTTTTTTTTTTTTACATTTTAAAATCTGAAATTAAGATGTCTCTTAAAATTGATACTATCTTTTAAATGCTGGGAAGACAAACACAAGGGACATCACATAGTTGCGATTACCTGCTGTTGGTCATAGCTAAGCAAACTATCTTCTTGCCTAAGCCATGTGCATTATTGATTTAAAAAAGGTTGAGTTTTACTGCTGTGTAAATTGTCTTTAAAATGTTTATAGTGTGATTCATCACT
This sequence comes from Antilocapra americana, assembly GCA_007570785.1. Lineage (NCBI taxonomy): Eukaryota > Metazoa > Chordata > Mammalia > Artiodactyla > Antilocapridae > Antilocapra > Antilocapra americana. The sequence goes on from ML662442.1 coordinate 25,402,769, forward strand.
GAAACAAAAACATATTTATTTTTTGAAATGTATTTCAACAAAGGACAGGAAATAAATTTTGTTTCAATAAAATATTCCTCATTGGAAGGATGACCACAATTAACTGATTTTCTTTCAAAGAACAAATAACAGAACTAAAGATATCCAGAGTTACATGAAACTATGTTATATGTTGTTATTGATAGCTGTGCAAAAGAGGTGTCTTACAAGCCATTCCATGTAGCTGAAGGAAGGACCAGTTTGCCCAATCCTTCAGAATAGATGTAAAGATGTTTCAAAGCAATGAGGGACAGATGTGATGGAGTCATGGTTTGAGCGGAACTATCATTAAAAACTGTCATCATTCTGTTGAAAGCTTTCGTTTTTTTCTTAGTGATATATGAAATGATGATACATCTTACAACTAACATCACATTAGAATCAGTCTAATAAGGTTATGAAAGAACTGAACTATCAGATGGAAAGGTTCTAGTCTCAGCTTTTTAAATGAAAATCTGGGAAACCCTGGATAGTTTTTCAAACCTCTCTGGGTCCCATTTCTTCACTTGTAAAATGAAGTTGTCAGGATAGGTCATTGCCAAGACCTTCTACTTCTATGACATTACACATTTTTATTAACTTTAAATACTTGCAATCTATTTAAAAGATACATGGGAAAACTTGGTTCACTAAAACGTCTATTCATTTGAAATGCTAATGAATATAAAATAGAAGTAACCAGTAGTTTTCTCTATGAATTTTGAATTTAGACTTTTAAAAGTAAACAAACTAGTACAGCCACTATGGAAAACAGTGTGGAGATTCCTTAAAAAGCTGCAAATAGACCTGCCATATGACCCAGCAATCCCACTGTTGGGCATATACACCGAAGAAACCAGAATTGAAAGAGCCACATGTACCCCAATGTTCATCGCTGCTTTGTTTACAATAGCCAGGACATGGAAGCAACCTAGATGCCCATCAACTGACGAATGGATAAGAAAGCTGTGGTACATATACACAATGGAATATTACTCAGCATTAAAAAAAAAAATTCATTTGAATCAGTTCTACTCAGGTGGACGGAACTGGAGCCCATTATCCAGAGTGAAGTAAGCCAGAAGGAAAAACAACAATACAGTATACTAACGCATATATATGGAATTTAGAAAGATGGTAACGAGAACCCAGCATGCGAGACAGCAAAAGGAACGCAGATGTATAGAATAGACTCGTGGACTCTGTGGATGAGGGCAAGGGTGGGATGATATGGGAGAATGGCATTGAAACATGTTAATTATCATGTGTGTAATCAATCGCCAGCTCAGGATTGATGCTCGGGGCTGGTGCATCGAGATTTCCCGAGGGGAGGGAGGAGGGAGGGAGGAGGGAGGGGTTTCTGGAGGGGGAGCATATGTAAACCCAGGGCGGTTTCATGTCATTGTATGGCAAAACTAATAAAAAAAAAAAGAAAGGAAAAAAAGTAAACCATGATGGTAACCATATTAACAGTAGAAATGTGTAAATAGTAAATGAAATACTGGATAAGTGAAGATTTGTCCAAATATTTTAAATCTTCACAACTATTTAGAAATCAATTGTTTGTAAAAAGACTAGATGCAATGAAAAAGAAAGATCAAATCATAACTTTAGTTTAAAACATATCTATCGTTGAGTCCTTTGAAAATTTATCGTAAATGTGTTGTGCTATCTATGTGCCAATGAATTTCATTTCACCAAAATATTTATCAAATCTGAATACTATCTAATAATTTTGAGTAGGTGAAAAATTATTATAAAGTAATTTGGTACACAATATTACCACCAGATAAAAATTTCCATAATAGTCTACCAAAGGGAATATATCAAATTTGGCTATAAAATCTCATTTAACACAGACAGATACTATGTGAAATGACAAAAGTCTAGGGAGGTTAAAAGAATGTTGTATGTATTTTAGGTAAAGGTAAGTTTTATTTTTAATTTATTTGTTTTAATTGGAGGCTAATTACTTTACAACACTGTGGTGGGTTTTGCCATACATTGACATGAAACAACCATGGGTGCACGTGTGTCCCCCATCCTGAACCTCACTCCCATTTCCCTCCCCACCCCGTCCCTCTGGGTTGTCCCTGAGCACTAGCTTTGAGTACCCTGTTTCATATATTGAACTTGCACTGGTCATCTATTTTACATATGATAATGTACATGTTTCAATGCTCTTCTCTCAAATCATCCCCACTCTCACCTCCCACATAGTGCAAAAGTCTGTTCTTTACATCTGTGTTTCTTTTGCTGTCTTGAATACAGGCTCGCCATTACCATCTTTCTAAATTCCATATATATGTGTTAATATACGATATTGGTGTTTCTCTTTCTGACTTCACTCTGTATAACAGACTCCAGTTTCATCCACCTCATTAGAACTGACTCAAATGTGTTCTTTTTTATAGCTGAGTAATATTCCATTGTGTATTTGTACCACAGCTTCCTTATCCATTCATCTGCTGATGAACATTTAAGTTGCTTCCATGTCCTAGCTATTGTAAACAGTACTGTAATGAACATTGGGGTACATGTGTCTCTTTCAATTCTGGTTTCCTTGGTGAGTACGTCAAGCAGCAGGATTACTCAATCGTATGGCAGTTTTTTTTTTTTATTAGTTTTGCCATACAATGACATGAAACCACCCTGGGTTTACATATGCTCCCCCTCCAGAAGCCCCCTCTCTCCTCCCTCCCTCCTCCCTCCCCTCGGGAAATCTCAGTGCACCAGCCCCGAGCATCAATCCTGGGCTGGCGATTGATTACACATATGATAGTCAACATGTTTCAATGCCATTCTCCCATATCATCCCACCCTTGCCCTCATCCACAGAGTCCACGAGTCTGTTCTATACATCTGCATTCCTTTTGCTGTTTCCTATGCTGGGTTCTCGTTACCATCTTTCTAAATTCCATATATATGCGTTAGTATACTGTATTGTTGTTTTTCCTTCTGGCTTACTTCACTCTGGATAGTATGGCAGTTTTATTTCCAGTTTTTAAGGAATCTCCACTCTCTTCTCCATAGTGGTTGTACTAATTTGCATTCCTAACAACCATGTAAGAGGGTTCGATTTTCTCCACATCCTCTGTAGCATTTATCATTTGTAGACTTTTTTATGACAGCTATTCTGACTGGAGTGAGACAGTACTTCATTGTGGTTTTGATTTGCATTTCTCTGATAATGAGTGATGCTAACTGGGCTTAGAAAGTACTGATAATTAAGGTAGATCATGTCACTAGAATATAACTTACCAAAGTCATTGAAAGATTTTATCAGAAACCAAACAACTGTTTTAAGTAATTTTGAAGAAAATGAGATGAAGGGAAATTTTACACAGGTAACTTTATTACTATATAATTCAAGAAACAGTTTAGACTGATTCTCATAAAAGGCTGTGAATTTCAGTAGTTTTAATTTTAAAATAGTTAAAGGAAAATCATAATAACGAATGACAGGAATTTGCCAGGAAAAAATTATATTGTTTGAAAAGGCAGAAAACAATTCCAAAAATCAATCTTAATTTGGTGTATATATATATATATATATATATATATATATATAATACACATGTTAAACTAAGAATATGAGATTGAAATAAACATTTAAACATAGAGTCAAAGAATATTAACACTCAAACTTGATGGGATAACAGTACCTATTAATTCAACCTGAAGTTAAACATGTTTTTGTCTTGGTTACACTATTTGGAAAATTTTATTGATAAAAATGGCTCACATTCATCTCCACTGGTGCTGTTTTTTAGATGCTCCCTTTATTTTATCTGAGTCAGATATGCAAGTGCATCAAGAGCCTTGTCTGTCCTGATCATCCTCTGACCATAAGCTTGCATAGGAGGTAACTAATGCACAGGAGGTACATTAGCTGCTAGATCTCTATGTGTCTGTCTCATTTCTGTAAGTACTGACAGCAAAGATACTAACTGCCCCATAGTAAACAGCTTGCAAAGATACAGTGTTTACCACAAGAAGAGAGGGCAAATTTGTCTATCATCCAGTACAATCAATACAGTAGCACTCTCCATAATAAAGTTCAGGCAGATTTGCTTAATATTCATTATGAAAGTTCCAGATTTCCTAAACACAAGGTTCCTTAGCTGTGACACAAACCAACTATGTGTTGTGAGTGGGCCCATCGTGCTACTCCCAAAGCACCTGGGGATGAAGTTCATGTTGCCTGCTGTGCTGTGAGTAGTAAAGTCTCTATCTCTGGTCCAGGAATATTGTGTCTCCTGCCAGTATCTGCCATGAAACTGCTGCAGGCTAGTTTGTTGGTTTGAAGTTAGGATAAAAATCTGACTCTCCCCATTATTGACAGAAACCTAGACATTTCTCAGAAAAAGTATGGATGCATTTTCCTGGCAATTTGTCCAACTTCTAGGTTTTTTAAGTTCTAAAACAGTAATTAGTCCCTTATATAATTATTCATAAATATATAAATATGATCAATTCCATGACTAATTGATTTCTGAAAAAATATAATTATTGGTTATTTAAGCCCAGATGTATTAAGATTTAGAGGACACACCTCAAAAACAGGTCAAACGAGGTTGCCCCCACCAAAATGCCAGCTCCTTCTCATCACCAATTCAGTTACTTAGGCTTACCTCTAAGTGAGGGGGAGAAAAATTTGCGTGAAAATTTCAGATGGAGACTTGCTAATTAACAACCAAGAGAAGTCATTTAGCATGTCATTTCTGAGATGTCAAAACAAATGCATATCAGTTCTATGAACAAGCTGAGTGAAAAACCTATTAACTACTTAATTATAAACTCTTCCCCATACACTCCCATATATAACTCTTTCAGAGAAAAGTACCAAGTCTCATTTAAGATGTCCTAAATTATGGTGCTGGAGGAGAACATGGCAACCCATTCCAGTATTCTTGCTTGGAGAACCCCATGGACCGAGGAGCCTGGCAGGCTGTAGTCCATGGGGTCGCAAAGAGTCGGACACAACTGAGCAACTAACCACAGCGCAGTGCATGGTGAGAAATCATTAAAGCAAGGCTGAACACTGCAAGAGTATGAGGAGGGTAACCTTAGAAACAACATCTGGACCTATTAAGTAAGTCTATTCTATTATGCTTATGGTAATGGTCAAGTTTTATATAAAAAATGGTCGATAACAAAACACTTGATCCATTTGAAGATGATAGGAATGCAAAGATAACCTGCTGCTGAACACTGAGAACCTGCTGACATTTGGACAAACTGCCACGATAAACCAAATCTGTAAGAAAACGAAAACTGTCAATGTTCAGTTTCTAAATCAGACACATTTAATAGATTGCTTGCTTTTGTCATGATAGAAAATTCCACATAATTTGCAAGAGCTTTGTACAGTGTAACGTGAAAATCATCAGCTGACAACTTTCAATGCAGGAGTTTGTATCGCACTGATAGTATGCAACTAAGTTTATTAACCACATTTATATAGGTAAATGACATAACTATACTTTGATTATAGCCTCTGCATATTCCCAGTATCTGATATATCAAGAAAATGAGGTCTATCTTTGGAATCGTATCCTGAAATCTGACTGTATTCTTGACAGTTCATGGTAAGCAGAACAAAAGTCAAGAGAATCCTAGCCAATGACTATGAAGTGACTGGGGCTGAGTTTGAAAGTGATAAATAAATGGTATGATAGCTGCCAGAGTCAACTTTCTTTCTCCATGGTAGACAGAAACACCATGGGCCACTCTCAACTAATTCCACAGAGAAGAGGCTCTGCTAACCTTTGACACTGAATATTACAAAAGGATATCATCAGACTGAGGAACCTTGATATTCTTCATCATTTAATATTTAATATTTCTTCAGGTAGCTAAATAAAATATGTTCCCCTTTAGTTTTGAAGACATTTAAAAATGAAAAGCACTTATCTCATTTGTAAAAAAAAAAAAAAAAGTTCAGAGTCATGACTTTTCCATCTATGTCCCAATTTCAGCTGCAAGAAATAAAAGCCAACAATTAAGAAAGATCAGATATGGCAGGGGGTTCATGAAAGACATCAGTAGCATTGTTTCACACTAGCTGTTCGAACAGCCATCAGAGGATAATGACTTTCAGTCACTATCAATCAATAAATTATTCAGTTGCAATTTCCCATAAGCCATTGCTATTACTACCAGACATCAAGTCTCCTCCTTTGTTTCTTGAAATTAAACTCGAACAAAGCAGTATGACTAATTATCAGTTCATCTTCAAAAGACCCCAGAAATAATTTGCTACTTTGGACATTTAGATTTTATTAGTAATAGATGAAGGCTCTGTATATTTTTAAGTTGCGGTGAATTGCTAAGTAATTGCACACATTTAATTCACCTTACTATCAGTGAAGAGCATTATGCTGCCTAGATGAAGCTAGATTAAACCAATTAAAAAGATGAGCCAGTTTTGTTTATCATGTATTTTTATAATTTATCTGACAGCTGTTTCCTGAATACCACTGAAGAATGCCTATAAAGCAGACATAACCCTTCTGAATAAAGTGATGCTTCTTTAAATCTCATTTTGGAATGTATTATCCCCAAACAGGGTTGTTAAATTAATCTTCAATCATAAGATTCAAAATGACACTAAAAACTTCCTGATCTTCCACATTCTGTACTAGTATTTAATTAGGATTAACTGCATGACTGGAAACAGTGCTATTTCAATATCTGTTTTAGCAAGATCAAACTTTTTAGAATGACATTTAATATGAAAATAGTAATGCAACATATTAATATCAACACTATATATATTGAAGTAGTTGGACCACTTATCTCATTCTAGATGTAGGAATTCCTTTTTTAAAACAAAATAAAATTAAAGGAGTTTTTGTGTGTAGTCTGTTTTACTTTGGTTATGTTGGATAGTAACAATTTCTCAGGTATAGAGGCAGTATAAACACAAAAACTTCTATTTCTAAGGGCCACGCATGTCCACTAACAAATCCATGTGAACTCAAGTAAGGTTGAGTGGTATAGTATTGTCTATTTCCACACATATGCACCTGTAGTAGCTTCACTAAATAACTTACTTCCTCCTTTAATAGAATCATCTTTTCACAAGGCCATTTTTGCACCTGGCTTGCCATTTGATAAATAGTTTCCTTCAGTATTTAAATTACTCACCACCCTTTTACATTTCCAGACCATAAATGTGAGGCCCTGCTTCAGCACAGGCACAAATAATTCTATACCGTTTTTTATCATCCTAAAAGTTGTCTATCAGCCAACTAAAAACAAACTTCATTTAATGTGAAAGTGTTAGTCGCTCAGTCATGCCCGACTCTTTGCGACCCTATGTATTGTAGCCTGCCAGACTCCTCAGTCCATGGAATTCTCCAGGCAAGAGCACTGGAATGGATAGCTATTCCTTTCTCCAGGAGATCTTTCTGATCCAGGGATTGAACCTAGGTCTCCAACATTGCAGGCAGATTCTTTACCATCTCAGTCACCAAGGAAGCCATTTAATATAACTAAAACTGTATCAAGAAAATTAGTATGCATCACCCTCCTTGTCTGAAGTCTTCATTTCTCAGGGCAAAGAAAGGATTTTGTGTCAGTAAATATCAATTTAACCTCTTTTTCTCAAGCTTCTAAAATCATCAACTGTCTCTTGGAAACTCTTGATTTAAACCATTAATGATAACACTTTATTGTTTAAAATATGAGAATGAACAAAAGTCTTCATTCTAAAACATGACATATGACCACAACACACAAAGAGAATTTGTGTGATGTTTCAAAGTTTCCTAATCAGTGAATTTTCATTCTTTGCATAAAAATGACTGCTATGTGCAGGTACCAGAAAGTGAAATGTCTACTATAAGTTTAGTTCTCATCCATAAGGAAACACTGTTTGTGGCAATGAAAGAAACCTCAGAATAATAAGAATATTTCCTACTGAAATTAGGGGAAAAACAAAACTAAAACAAAGGAAATGCTGGGTACACTGAACCTATTTTAGAATTTATGAAACATTTCAAAAACATCAAGAATTATTAAACTGCATTCTACTGTATGAGGCTCTAAAACAAATAATGTGCTTCTAAAACTGCAAATACAGATGTTTAACCAAAATAATCCTAAAAAGAAGGGAAAAAAGTAAAATAATTTTAAAAAATAATGCTATTCTACTGGCTGCTTTCTAATAAACTCACTGAAAATATGACTACAAAGAGGTAGGAACACAACAGGAACATAAATAAAATCAGAAACTTTTAAATGTTCTAGATTACAGCTCAAAGTGAACTGAGACTTATGAAAACTACTATGGACAATAACATTAACATAAAAGGTATGATCTTAAAAAGAAGACAACCAAGGAGATGATGGGTCAGATGACGACATAGTATTAATACATATTAGGTCAAACTTCAACCTCTCAACTGCTCTTTCCATCTTCTCAAAGAAAATCTCAAATCACATATAGAACTAAAAATTATAAATATATTCAATCTTTACTTAAGTGGGCCATTTTAAATATTGCTAACATTTTTCCTTTTGATGTTCCCTCCTAGCCTAAGGTAAACCATCTGCCTAGGGACTAAGATTTGTCTTAGATGGACTGCAAAGAAAGAAAATAAAGAATGGTCAGTTTCTGACATAAAAATATTATTTATGCAAGAAGCCAAGGCCTTTAAAACCAGACAACTCTCTAGAAAATTCTCTTCTTCAAACTGCTTCATTTTCCCATTTTTGCATGTCAAAAACTAAACATGAAGAAGTGAGAGGTTCAGAGAATTAACCAACTATAGAGGAGACTATTTTCCTCATCACTCATACTTGGCTGACTTTTTTATAGGGATAAATTTGATCTGGGGAGAGTAAGAACAATTCTTTCCCATTGTGAAAAATTCATTGTCAGGTACATAAAGTAAGGTGAGAGAATATATGTTCTGACTTCCAATTTGGGGATTTGACCTGCAACATTCCAACCTGGTACTGAGGAGAACAAAGAGAAAAGGGAGGTGGGTGAAAGCCAGAGCAAAAAGGAAAGGGGTAAAAGATGAAGAACAGAGAGAAGGAAAGAAGAATAAAGGAAGAAACAAAGTCTGCATTCTTAAGAGATGGACTAAATCAATGGCTCACGTGTCTGCCTCTTAGGAACAAGTCTGAACTCAAAATTTTAGCTTCACAACTTACTAGTCATGAATCTTAAGAAAAGTCAACTTATCTAAGGTTGAGTTCAGCGATATGCAAAGTATCACCAGTACCTATCTCACAGATTTTCTTCACAAATTAATACATATTCAACAAAGATTTTATTTATAAATATACACACACAACAGTATGCGAACCAAGAACTTCCAGATGTACTAGCTGAATTTAGAAAAGGCAGAGGAACCAGAGATCAAATTGCCAACATCTGTTGGATCACAGAAAAAAAGGGAATTCCAGAAAAACATCTACTTATGCTTCCTTGACTACACTAAAGCCTTTGGCTATGTGGATCACAACAAACTGTGGGAAATCCTTCAAGAAATGGGAATACCAGATGATCATACCTGCCTCCTGAGAAACCTATATGCAAGTCAAAAAGCAGCAGTTAGAACTGGGCTTGGAACAACAGACTGAATCAAAATTGGAAAAGTACTTCAAGACTCTATACTGTCACCTTGCTTTTTTAACTTATATATAGAAGACATCATGCAACATGCCAGGCTGAATGTGTTATAAGCTGGAATTAAGACTTCTGGGAGAAATATCAACAACTTCAGATATGCAGATGATACCATCCTAATGGCAGAAACCGAAGAAGAACTAAAGAGCTTCTTGATGAAGGTGAAAGAGGAGAGAGAAAAAGCTGGCTTAAAACTCAGCATTCGAAAGATGAAAATCATGGCATTCAGTCCCATCACTTCATGTCAAATAGATGGGGAAAAAATGGAAACAGTGACAGAGTTTATTTTTTTGGGGGGGGGCTTCAAAATCACTGTGAAGGAACAGTGAGAGACCTTATTTTCTTGGGCTCCAAATCATTGTGGACAGTGACTGCAGCCATGAAATTAAAAGATACTTGCTACTTGGAAAAAAAGCTATGACAAACCTGGACAGCATATTAAAAAGGAGGGACATCACTTTGCCAACAAAGGTCAGTATAGTCAAAGCTTTGGTTATTCCAGTAGTCATGTATGGATGTGAGAGTTGGACCAAAAGAAGGGCTGAGCATTGAAGAATTAATGTCTTTGAATTGTGGTGCTGGAGAAGACTCTTAAGACCCCTTGGACTACAAGGAGATCAACCAGTCAATCCTAAAGGAAAGCAACCCTGAATATTCATTGGAAGGACTGATGCTGAAGCTGAAGCTCCAATACTCTGGCTACCTGGTGAGAAGAGCTGACTCACTGGAAAAGACCCCTGATGCTGGGAAAGGGTGAGGGGAGGAGGAGAAGGAGATTATAGAGAATGAGATGGCTGGATATCATCACCAACTCAATAGTCATGAATTTGAGCAAACTCTGGGAAACAGTGAAGGACAGGGAAACCTCATGTACTGCAGTCCATGGGGCTGCAAAGCACTGGACATGACTTAGCAACTGAACAACAACAACACACACATATAAAACACCAGTTCTTCATAGAGTGTAAATAGCAAAGCTTTGCTTGATAAAGACTCAAGAGAATCTGGCAATAGAAATTATGAGTGGTAACTAGGGAGAGATGAATTGTAGGCAGAGTGGAAGCAGAACAAATGGAAACCCTTGGCAATTATGAAAAAGAAGGCAAGGAACAAGTGCCAACACCAACAGAGTGCCAGAAGGCAACACAGTAAGTAATGTGAGCAATTTCTGTGAATAAATATCTTTAGAGGACCTGAAAACTTTCAGAAGGTTCAGTCTGAGTAAACTTCTTATTAAATCAGGTCTTCAACATTCATCTGTGTGTATGAAAATCCCTGAAAAACACAGAAGCAAAGCTCATAGGAGTAAGCACTTCTGGGCCTCAGGGGAAAGCCCGGAGAGAAAGTGAACATTCTAAGCCACAGAATTAGAGGTTAATCAAAGTTAAAAATAACTCTGAGATGTAGGACTGTGGCCCAGCTAACAACTAACACTGAGGTTTACATATGTAAATTGATTCCAAAAGACAGATGAGGACAACGATGATGAATTTCTAATAAGACCCGGTAATTATAGATTAAGTAAACTTGCAGACATGGTACTTGTTAATTTAAGCCAGGCATTTAATTAAGTCCCTAATTATATCTTATGGACAAGGCAGAGGAATGAGATGGGGGAAGTAAGAAACCCCCTAAGAGTCATGAATCTATACCCAAACATTTTGCACCCAAACAATGATTAATGAATCAATCTGAAGTTGGAGGGAAAGTGCTGTAACATAGAGTTCTATGACTTAATCAACCTGTAAACAATTCCAAACCAGGAAGGAAAACAAAGGTGTACATAGAATGAGATCATCAGAAGAATAAATTTATTGTTTTATGCTGTGGACAGAAGTAAAGCCTTATACTTATGTTTAAAAAAAATCAATGATATAAGTATAGAAGTAGAATCATCTAACTTGATAGCAGCTCATGTAAAAATATAAAATAAACCCTGCGCTATATATGGTCACAAGTTCAACGTGATATGGTTGTGGAGGGAGCCAGTGCCATTGAGTCTGCATCAATATCAGCCAATGCCCTATCAATTCATGGGAGCCAATCACTGTAGTCAATCCTGTAATTATTTATTATTCTTAGTTCTTATTTCTGTGCTGTCAGTGAAAACTTATATGATTAGAGGAAAATGTCTGGGCAGTGTGAGGTCTTAAAGTCATTTGAGACATAATTGAGGCAAATGTGGAAACTGCTTCATTAAGAATGAAGCCTCAATGCGACCTGCCAACTTTCTTCAAATAAGTGCAAGTTTGTTGTGAGGTAGGTTTGTTCTCTGCTTTGCTAAAGAACAGAACCAGCCTAGCTGGAAATGTTAGAGGGACCCATCTGGCTCAGGGCAGTAAGATCAGACTGCGAGAATAAGAGAGTAAGATGGGGCTGCAGAGCCAGCCATAACTCAAGCTTTCATAATTCGAGAATCGACAGGAATTTTTGAGCACCTTCTTTCTGCCCCGCACTGCCTAGTAGTAAGTTGGAGTTGATATTAAAAACAGTTAAACAATTGCATGGCATGAGTACTGACCAGTCAGAAGGGATGCCTGATTGATCAGAAAGGATGCCAATGAGAAACAGCAGTACGACCATCCTGGTACAGATCACATCTCCGTGCAAGAGTAACAGTGGAAGGAGCAAAGGTCCGTGTGTAACGACAGCACACTCACACACCTGCCGTGCTGGAAGTGTAGATGAATGGACTGGAATGCAGCAGCACTGACTCAATGAAAAGGCTTAAAAATCAAACAGAATCTGAGAGCAAGCTTAATGAAGATCTAGGTGAACCAGCAGGTGAAGGAAACATATGAAAAGCTTCAACAACATCTGGTATGTATGGAAAACAGTGTCAAAATTACTACATCATCATGGAGGTGGGAGTGAGGGGCAGGTGATGATAAGATTATAAAGGCAAACAGAGGCCAGGTCATGAAGGGTTATATGTAATATACACACAGTACATGGGCTACCCTTTGGGCAATAGGTAGCCATAAAGAACTCACAAGCAATATGATCAAAATCATTTAAAGACCACACCACTCTAATGGCATTGAAAAAGACTAATAAGGCTACCTGAATGTTCCTTGGAAAAACTGAAGCTGGAGCTCCAATACTTTGGCCACCTGATACGAAGAGCCGACTCATTGGCAAAGACTCTGATGCTGGGAAAGACTGAGGACAGGAGGAGAAAGGGTCAGCAGAGGATGAGATGGTTAGATAGCATCACTGACTCAATGGACATGAATCTGAGCAAAGTCCAGGATACAGTGAAGGACAGGGGAACCTGGGGCGCTGCAGTCCATAGGGTTGCAAAGAGTTGGACACAATTTAGTGGTTGAACAACAACAATAACAATAAAGCTACTGCAACCATTTGGAATTGGCATAAGCTAAGGAAACAGTATAAGAAGCACAAGGAGGAAATACTGAATCACTGTGTTGTACACCTGAAACTGATAATAATATTGCAAGTCAACTATATTTCAAATATAAAAGGATGAAGAAGATGAAGGAGGTCACTGACTCAAGCAGGATGATGCAAAGATTCCTTGGAGCACTCACTGAGACAAGAACATAGGGTGGGAGCACCTATGAGGGTCTATCGAAAATAACAAATTACACATTTTCAGTCTGAACACCCCATAGAATATTAAAGAGGAAATATCTAGTTAGGTAGGTAATTTGAGAGACAGAGTGTCTACAGTTATAAATTTCAGAATAAATACATCTGAAACTACCCTGAAAAAAAAAAAAAACAGGAAAAGAAGAAAAAAAGCTGAGGTCAGAATTAAACTTAAGAAAACTAATATTTGAGTAGCGCATTGAGCAAGTGGTGGCACTAGTGGTAAAGAACTCGTCTGCCAATGCAGGAAACATAAGAGATGTGGGGCCAGCCCCTGGGTTGGGAAGATCCCCTGGAGGAGGGCATGACAACCTACTCCAGTATTCTTGCCTGGAGAACCCCACGGACAGAGGAGCCTGGCGGGCTACAGTTCATAGGGCCGCAAAGAGTCAGACACGACTGAAGCGACATGCAGATGTTGAACAAGAGGAAACCTGCAAAGGAGACCATGGCTACAGCTTCCTAAGTCAGTGACCCTGCCTCAGACAACCTCAATTTTCTCAGCTTACAACTTGGAGATAATAACACATAACATGCAGGGTAATATCCAGCATGTATGGTCATCTTCCCAAACGTTAGATCTCTTCTTTCTTCTGTGCATATTTTGAGTCTGAGTCATCGACTAGCTAATGTTGACCAGCTCAGAGTAACTCATTTACAAATCAACTTGAAAATTTCTTATTAAAAATTTTTTTTGAACAAATTTGTGGTGTAAGCGGGGAGCACAGGTTCTGAAGCAAGATACATCTGGATTTCTGACCTGACTCTGGACAATTCACTTCACCTGTCTAAATGTGTTTCCTCAATTGTAAAATGGGTACAGCTGTGCCTCCCTCACAGGCATTCTGTTGCTTAAATACAGAAGCTTAAGCAATTCACTTCCCTCTGCATCTGCAATTCAGCAGGTACTCATACGTCTTAGTTCTTTCTCCATTGCACCCCTTCTCAAGTCTACTGCACAGACATAATACAAGATCTCCTTAATGACTCAGTGCTATCATTATGAACATCAGTTAATGTTATAGTGTCTGAGATGCAGCTGCAGCTGCAAATGTAACAGAACATCAGGTGAAATGAGCCACTCCCGTAACACACCGTTGACTTGCCTAATTTTGTCATATGTGTGATATGGAATCGGCAGCAGCTCGAGATGATTTACCAGGCACCCAAAAACGTGAACAGCTGCCTTTCTAAGATTCAATATCATATAAGGGAGTTGAACGGATGGTAAAGTGATTCATCAACCTTTCAAACGTTTGTGTGTTCTTTTACAGCTAACACAACTCATTTATGCGTCTGGCCTTGTCTTTTATAGATGACATTTGGAATCTGTGTTGTACCCGCTGTATTCCACAGCACTACAACTCCACTCTGTTCTACTCCATTTGCGGCCCATTATCTTACAATGCTTTGGAGCTTAAGCCTGTACTAGAGATGGCAAAGGATCTCTCCTGGATAACTCTTCATCCCAGTCACAGTCTCCATTGCCCATAAATCTACATTTCATTCCACTGTGACCCTACCCTGGCCCTGCCCCCAGTTCAGTAGCCCAAAATATTAGCACCAAGATGAATGGGCAGCTGACTCCTGGTCTAGCATATGACACACCACCTACACAGCTCTCAAAGGGTGAGCTATCTGAATGCTTTGCTTTCAAAACAAATAAAGGGGAACACCAAGAAATGATGCCAATCAGTAACAAGTTAATGCTGACATAAGGTCATATGTAATGCAAAGTTTGGAGGTCCAGAAAGGAGAGAACAAGGAGAAGGAGAAGGCAGCTGGTGATGAACAGAGAGTAAATTAAATGTGTGGTGATGGGAAGAGCCTGTGAGTGAGAGAGGCGAGGAGGGAAAGAGATGAGGGGACCAGAGGAGGAGAAACACATTCATCTTTAAAGCTGCCTTGAGCCCTACGTACTTTAAATATCCATTTTCACTGCGATGCATGGCTTTTTTTTTCCTCTTGAGGTAACTTAGGAGGATCTTTTTTTGTTTTTTCAATCAATGTAGCCAGTTGATACATCACAATGATATTAAACACAGCTTGTAATGCTCCAGTCAATTTCATCTTGTATAAAGTGCTGAACAGTGATGGCTGCCATGGCTTTTGATGAACCTTGGAGATTTAAGTTCAGGTGAACCTCCTCCTCCCAGGGCTTCCCAAGTGGCTCAGTGGGTAGACATTCCGTCTGCAATGCAGGAGACGTGGGTTTGATCCCTGGGTTGGGAAGATTCCATGGAGGAGAGGAGGGCAACCCGCTCCAATATTCTTGCCTGGAGAAACCCCATGGACAGAGGAGCCTGGAAGGCTATATAGCCTATAGGGTGGGAAAGAGTCGGACACGACTTAAGTGGCTGAGCATGCAGGGACCTCCTCTTCCAGGACCTGCTCCCCTCCCCCATCCACATCCCGCTGCAGAGTCATGTTATTCCTTCCCAGAACCACAGGGTATAAATGATGGATTTTCTGGGGTTGTGGGTTTTCTCCTTCAGAAGCCCACTTGCTGTCCGTCTCACTGGCTCTCTTTCTCCACGTCTGCTCCTCCTCCTCGCCCACTCTCTTCCTTTTGCTCCTCTCCTTTTCTTTTCTTGGTCGTTCTGCCTCATCTCCATCCTTGAACGCGTCTCGGGTTTCACAGGTCCTTTTTTTTTTTTTTTTTTTCTTCACAGGTCCTTTAAAAATACCGACAGCCAATCTGTGCACCCTCCGGCAAAGCTTCTCTACTCCTCACAACCTGTGCTCTTCTCTGTTGTTTCTGTTTCTTCTGTTTCACCAAGGTATTATTTTTGAGATGTTGTTAATTATTCTGGAGTCCTGAGCAATTCTGTAAACCTGTTATAATCAGAAGGCGGGTGGCTGGACAGCTAGAATTTCTGACAGTGAGAGTTATCAAACAACAAGAGAGGGAGCAGCGTATGCTGGCCCATGTGACTGAAGACCATGGACAAGACCCCTCAGGGCTCCATGCCCATATCTGAGACACCTGCTATATCAAAAACAAAAAAAATACATATCAAAACAGAAGATTAAATATATTTTATATATTTACATATTAACACGTTTAACCTAAAAACATAAGGCAATATCCTTGTGCTACCCATAGGACATAAAGGTGAATATCTAAACTTAAGATTCCAGGTCTTCTGTGAATCGAGGCCTTGGCTAAATGGGCCTCCTCCCTCTGTGGGGGATTTCCTACCAGAAAATGTATTGAATAATACTGGCATGAAAGCCAAGGGCTGCGTATGATCTTCTCATACTATAGCTCCGCATTTTTAATGGTTTCATCACAAACTTTTATTTGAAAATTTGACTAAATCTAACTAAAAGGGACAGATAACCTATATCCCTGGCTCTGTTCTAGCACTAACCAGCCACCAGACACTGGGCTTCCAAATCACTTTCAAGCTACTGCCTAATCCTTTCAAATAAGTGGATCGTGCAGATATGTGTCCTCTTTGATGCTTTAAAAGCCTATAGTATACATTGATTTGGTTTTCAATACAATAAAAAAGAAGTTTGTGCTGAGAGAACCTTTCAGAAGAAGTCATTGTCCTATATGAATTAGCTTCAGTGAAACAGCTATCAGAGCCAGGAATTTTTGCACACAAACTGAAAACAAAGATGTCCTATATCCAACAGAAAGAATCACAGAATAACTAAATTTATTTAGTTATTTTCTATTTAGCACCACAGAATGTCAATTTATTTTACCTTCTGCTTGTTCCCCAACTTGATTTCAGAAACTAAACTAGGAGAGTGAGCTCAATCAATGTCAAGGAGATAAAATTGAAGTCGATGATATCTAGAACCCTGACTCTCAGAACAGCACTGTATGAGAATTAAGATTGGGGTGGAGAGGTCTGCTAGTGAGACATATTTGGAAGATCTACATTCTGGACTGTAGGACCTTATGAACCTGCAAGTCATATTTGTTAGGTGACAATCTAGACTTTTTCCATGCCTCCTCCAAAAGTGTAAAAAGACACATGTTGCTCCCCAAGGAAGGAGTAGCAGCTAATCTGATGAGGGCAGCCTGGCAGTCACTGAAACATACTCTTGTTAGTAGATAGGATTAAAGATCATTGCTCATGTGTCGCTAAGGTCCAGAACATAATGCAGTTGGCCTGCCTGTGTTCAAATGTAACAAGCAGTTCACTATTTTTCTTCACTTTTTAGCCACATCTGGGAAAGATCTCCCCTCCTGAAAAGAAAAAGAATACGCATCTCTCTCTCTTCCAGGTTTTCTAAGATTGGTTCAGCCCAAAAAAGCTCGCCTTGCCCGACAGATCTGTTTCAAAATCATTAAAGGGCCACCTGGGTTTTAAGTAGAAGCCTTGCTATATCATCTAGTTTACCAGAACACCACTTGATGAGGGAACCAAATATCTACAACAGAAAACAACAGGTTGTGACTTCCATCTCCATATTATCTGTATCTGTATTTTCATTCAGAAAATAAAGCAGGAAAGAGATTTAGCATTGGCCTCAATATCTGGACTTCTAACTTATCAGTACATTGGCAAAGGAATTTGAGAATAAATATTAAGAGAAGAAACTCACAGAAACATAGCTTACTTTTGCCCTGCGTTTGTTGCTGAAGCGTATTATCATGGTTACTTTTGCTTTATAGGAATGGCTGAAATTTGTCAGCTTATGAGAAATGTATATGGCTAAAGAAACCAAGCTTTTTACAGGAAATAAACAACCAAGGTTTGAGAGTTGGCCTTTAGACATTAGTACCATTTGTGGTTGACCGGCTTCCCTAGTGTCTCAGATGGTAAAGAATCTGCCTTCAATGCAGGAGACCTAGGCTCAACCCCTGGGTCAGAAAGTTCCCCTGGAGAAGGGACTAGCAACCCACTTCAGCATTCTTGCCTGGAGAGCTCCATAGACAGAGAAGCCTGGTGGGCTACAGTCCATGGAGTCAAAAATAGATATGACTGAGTGACTAACACAGTTCAGTTCAGTTCAGTAGCTCAGTCATGTCCAACTCTTTGAGACCCCATGGACTGAAGCATGCCAGGCTTCCCAGTCCATCACCAACTCCCGGAGTTTACTCAAACTCATGTCCATTGAGTTGGTGATGACATCTAACCACCTCTGTCACCCCTTCTCCTCCTGCCTTCAATCTTTCCCAACATCAGGGTCTTTACAGATAAGTCAGTTCTTTGCATCAGGTGGCCAAAGTGTTGGCGTTTCAGCTTCAGCATCAGTCCTTCCAATGAATATTCAGGAATGATTTCCTTTAGGATTGACTGGTTGAAACTCCTTGCAGTCCAAGGGACTCTCAAGAGTCTTCTCCAACACCACAGCTCAAAAGCATCAATTTTCAGGGCTCAGTCTTCTTTATAGTCCAACTCTTACATCCATACATGATTACTGGAAAAACCATAGCTTTAATTAGACAGACCTTTGTTGACAAGGTAATGTCTCTGCTTTTTAATATGCTATCTAGGTTGCATACATTTTCTTCCAAGGAGCAAGCATCTTTTAATTGCATGGCTGCAGTCACCATCTGCAGTGATTCTGGAGCCCCAAAAATGAAGTCTGTCACTGTTTCCATTGTTTACCCATCTATTTGCCATGAAGTGATGGGACTGGATCCCAGGATCTTCATTTTGTTTTTTTTTTGAATGCTGAGTTTTAAGCCAATTTTTTCACTCTCCTCTTTCACTTACATCAAGAGGCTCTTCAGTTTTTCTTTGCTTTCTGCCAAAAAGGGTGGTGTCATCTGCATATCTGAGGTTATTGATATTCCTCCCAGCAATCTTGATTTCAGTTTGTGCTTCATCCAACCTGGCATTTCACATGATATACTCTGAATATAAGCTAAATAAGTAGGGTGACAATATACAGCCTTAATGGACTCCTTTTCCAATTTGGAACCAGTCTCTTCCATGTCTGGTTCTAATTTTTCCTTCTTGAGCTACAAACAGATTTATCAGGAGGCAGGTAAGGTGGTTTGAAATTCCCATCTCTTTAAGAATTTTCCACAGTTTGTTGTGATCCACACAGTCAAAGACTTTAGTGTAGTCAATGAAGCAGAAATAGATGTTTCTCCGGAATTCTCTTGCTTTTCCTATGATCCAATAGATGCTTGCAATTTGATCTCTGGTTCCTCTGCCTTTTCTAAATCCAGTTTGAACATCTGGAAGTTTTTGGTTCACGTACTATTGAAGTCTATCTTGGAGAATTTTGAACGTTACTTTGCTGGCATGTGAGATGAGTGCAATTGTGCAGCACTTTGAACACTGTTTGGTATTGCCTTTCTTTGGGACTGGAATGAAAACTGACATTTTCCAGTCTGGTGGCCACTGCTGAGTTGTCCAAATTTGCTGGCATATTGAGTGCAGCACTTCAACAGCATTATATTTTAGGATCTGAAATAGCTCAGCTGAAATTCCATCACCTCCACTAGCAACTAAACCTACTAGTGACTAACTCCACTAGCAACACACACACACACACACACACACACACACACACACACACACACACGCACATTGATAGCTGACATTAGATGAATACTCCAAATTTGGTTCCCCTTTATCTTGGGGTACAGGGATAAGGAGAACAGTGAATAAACTAATTTGCTGATACTTGACACTTACTCACAAGCTCTTAAGCTCTGGTGACCAATACATGATCTCAAGTTCATTCTGCACAGCTCTATTATATACATAACATAAAATGTACAATGTAACCACTTACATCTGTACAAATTGGTGGCATTAAGCACCTTCACATTGTTGTGTAACTCTCACCACTTCTTTCAGAATTTTTCCATCATTCCAAACAGAAACTCTATACCTATTAAACAATTCTCCATTTGCCCTTTTTCCCAGATCCTGGTAACCTCAACTCTACTTTTATGCCATGAATTTGTTCATTCTGGATAGTTTATACAACAAACCATACATTTATCCTTTGTGTCTGGTGTAGTTCACTTAGCTAATGTTTTCAAGATTCATCCATGTTATTATTATTCATCCTTTCACAGATGAATAATATCCCATTGCATTATTTACTGCATTCTACCCATTCATCTATTGATGGACACTTAGGTTATTTCCAGGTTTTAGCTATTGTGAGTTATACTACTATTAACATGAGTGTGCAAGTATCATGTTAAATATTTGCTTTGAATTCTTTTAGGTATATACCTAGGAGTGGAATTCCTGGATCACATGGTAATTCTATATTTAAAGTTTTGAGAAACTGTCAAACTTCTCCACAGTGGCTGCCACATTTTATAGTCCCATCAGTAATGCATGAAGGCTCCAATTTCTCTAAAGCTTTGCCAATATTTGTTGTATTCTACTTTTTGATAACAGTCATCCTAATGGCTATGAAGTGGTATATACATTGTTTTACACGTAAGACTTCTAAGATGCACCTTGATTACTGCTTAACCAGTATCCATTTATTTTTCTTTCTTCTTTCCTAAAGAATTCCATTTACTCAGGTATCAAACGCATTCTCAGATATAGATGCTGATGCTGATTCACCAGCCCCTTAGATCATGGTATTCTCCATTACTGATTTTGGTCCAGGATGGATTCAATCAGCAAAAATGAAAAGTTTTCAAGGGCTGGAAACATGCTTCATGATCTCTTTCTCTTTCTGCCTCACCAACCCCCCCACCTCAAATACACTATAAATAGAAAACATATTATCTTAGTTTTCACTGGAGTGATATTAGAGTAATTGTACTGAGGACAAGACCAAAACTCCAAAGATGACAGAGAAAAAAAGACAGGGAAAAATCTGAATTTTTGATGATATATTCAAGCCAAAATCACTGAGTGAACGAACACATTTTACCTGAAGATGTTTTTTTTATTTGAGATAATAATTGTTATATTTTTAAAACCAAGTATTAGATGGGGTTTCTGACATCTGAGCTCAAAATCATCCAGACTGATATGCTTTAATATGGACCAGAAAATGGGTTGAACCATAGAAGATGGGAGATTTGTGATCAATGAACAGATATAGAGGACTAGCAGTTACACATATATAACAACATTCATGTTATCTTTGAAGTTTACAAGTGGAAAAAAAAAACTATCAGGTACAAACTCCCAAATTAAGAAGAAATGGAAATACCTATAATGGTAACTTTATGTCTTGTTTGGTTCAGTTCAGTGGCTCAGTCATGTCCAAGTCTTTGTGACCCCATGAACCACAGCACACCAGGCCTCCCTATCCATCACCATCTTCCAGAGTCAACCCAAACCCATGTCCATTGAGTTGGTGATGCCATCCAATCATCTCATTCTCTGTTGTCCCCTTCTCATCCTGCCCTCAATCTTTCCCAGCATCAGGGACTTGTCAAATGAATCAGCTCTGCATATCATGTGGCCAAAGTATTGGAGTTTCAGCTTCAACATCATTCCTTTCAATGAATATTCAGGACTGATTTCCTTTCTGATGGACTGGTTGGATCTCCTTGCAGTCCAAGGGACTCTCAAGAGTCTTCTCTAACACCACAGTTCAAAAGCATCAATTCTTTAGTGCTCAGCTTTCTTTATAGTCCAACTCTCACATCCATACATGACCACTGGAAAAACCACAGCCTTGACTAGATGGACCTTTGCTGACAAAGTAATGTCTCTGCTTTTTAATATGCTGTCTAGTTTGATCATAATTTTCCTTCTAAGGGGTAAGTGTCTTTTAATTTCATGGTTGCAATCACCATCTGCAGTGATTTTGGAACCCTGAAAAATAAATTCAGCCACTGTTGCCACTGTTTACCCATCTATTTGCCATGAAGTTATGGGAACAGATGCCATGATCTTAGTTTTCTTAATGTTGAGCCTTAAGCCAACTTTTTCACTCCCCTCTTTCACTTTCAGCAAAGAGGCTTTTTAGTTCCTCTTCACTTTCTGACATAAGAATGTTGTCATCTGTATATCTGAAATTATTGATATTTCTCCCAGCAATCTTGATTCTAGCTTGTGCTTCCTCCAGCCCAGGGTTTCTCATGATGTACTCTGCATATAAGTTAAATAAGCAGGGTGACAATATACAGCCTTGACGTACTCCTCTCCCTATTTGGAACCAGTCTGTTGTTCCTTGTCCAGTTCTAACTGTTGCTTCCTGACCTGCATACAGTTTTCTCAGGAGGCAGGTCAGGTGGTCTGGTATTCCCATCTCCTTAAGAATTTTCCACAGTTTATTGTGATCCACACAGTCAAAGGCTTTGGCATAGTCAATAAGCAGAAACAGATATTTTTCTGGAACTCTCTTGCTTTTTTGATGATCCAGTGGATGTTGACAGTTTGATCTCTGGTTCCTCTGCCTTTTCTAAAACCAGCTTGAACATCTGGTAGTTCATGGTTCACGTATTGCTGAGGCCTGGCTTGGAGAATTTTGAGCATTCCTTTACTAGTGTGTGAGATGAGTGCAATTGTGTGGTAGTTTGAGCACTCTTTGGCATTGCCTTTCTTTGCGATTGGAATGAAAACTGACCTTTTCCAGTTTTGTGGCCACTGCTGAGTTTTCCATATTTGCTGACATATTGAGTGCAGCACTTTCACAGCATCATCTTTTAGGTTTTGAAATAGCTCAACTGGATTTCCATCACCTCCACTAGCTTTGTTCGTAGTAATGCTTCCTAAGGCCCACTTGACTTCACATTCCAGGATGTCTGGCTCTAGATGAGTGTGAGTGATCACACCATCATGATTATCTTGGGCATGAAGATCTTTTTTGTACAGTTCTTCTGTGTATTCTTGCCACTTCTTCTTAATATCTCCTGCTTCTGTTAGGTCCATACTATTTCTGTCCTTTATTGAGCCCATCTTTGCATGAAATATTCCCTTGGTATCTGCAATTTTCTTAAAGAGATCTCTAGTCTTTCCCTTTCTATTGTTTTCCTCTATTTCTTTGCACTGATATGTTTTGAGTTTTTTTTTTTTAATTCAAGAGTAAAACAGAATTTGTTTTAAAATTGGAAAAACATGGAGGTGAGAAAGTCTCAATAATATGCCTCCTAACTTCTGACTCTATTTCCAACTTTTATGCACTGATTTAATATTATTTTCAACTTAATGGTTCAGTGGTTCTTTTTTTAAAATCATGTTCTCTTTCGTGCACCCTATTATTTCAAAAAGAAGACTGAAATAACTCTTTCTTTTGATTCCTTAGATAAGACATACATATTGGACATTCATTTAAGATGTAGGATAAGATAATCTCTCCACTATACAAAAATTCTTTGTTCCGTTTTCTTCCTTTCATTTGCATTCACAAGGAAACAGCCTGTTCACATCACCATTAGCAAATGAGTTGTACTGTTGATTCTTCTTTCCTCTCTCTGGTTTTTGGGAAAAAATGCCAAGAAACCTAAATTTTGGCAGAACAAGAAATTCACTCTCAACAGAATGAACTCGGTTGTCTTCCATTTCAGGTCATTCAGGGTAGCAAGGGGCAAAATATAATGGTCACCCTGAAACCACTCTTAGTCACTTAAGCAGGATACCTCATTTAGAATATGCCATTCAGATCAACTAGCTCTGCATATGTCAACTCACAATGCCCCCTAGGAAGCACTTAGTCCGGCTAATAATACGATGATATGCACTACTGAGGGATGAGATGGAAGCATGAAAAGCTGAGATATAAATGACACTTCTAAAATGTTCTGGTTTGGATTTATGATATACAGGTCAAGTATCACTTTCAAGGCACTCAGAAAGCATTAAAATAGAGAAAATAATATCTCTCCTGGGTCTTCTCCTTTCAATGCCATTCAGTAGATTGTTCTCGAAGGCCAAGTCTACACTTGAAAGTGCGAGATCCAGCTCACCTTTCTGCAGCTGCTGTTTCGTTCTTCGTTCTGTTTTAAAAGCAGCCAGAGCTGAAAAAAGCTCAGGAATGTGAAGCCTGCATGTCGGTGCAGTTACCGTTTCAAACATGCACAGGATATGTTAAGCTGGAGGCTTTTTCAAGTGCAGACAGTTTCTAAGAGAAATAGTTAAAACTTCCCCCTAAAATATTCTCTGCAAATAGAGGTCATTACAAAAGCAGTCACTACATACAGAAGGATCATTTGGCCTTTAATTAGAAAGAAAGATAGTCTTCAAACCAAAGGAAACACAGCCAAGTTGCTTTTTCTTTTAATTTGAACAAAGAAAAATATCCTTAGATAAATTTAAGTATTATATAAGAACTTTAATATTGATTGGTGATGTGCTAAGTCGCTGAAGTCATGTCCGACTCTTTGTGACTCTCCCTTTAGACTGTAGCCCACCAAGCTCCTCTGTCCATGGTTACCATACCCTTCTCCAAGAGATCTTCCCGACCCAGAGATCCAACCTATGTCTCTTAAGTCTCCTGCATTGGCAGGTAGGTTGTTTACCCCTAGAGCCACCTGGGAAGTCCTTAATATTGACTGCATATAGTTAATAGGCTATGTCAATGATATCTTTCAGGGATATTGAATGGAAAGATGGAAGACTAAAAATAGAATATCATCAAATGTTTATTTATAAAGGGGAAAAAAAAGCACTATCAAGTTTTATACATACCTCATTTTTTTTTCCTTATGGTCTCTCTGTACATTTTCTGGTAAAACTTAACATTTTCTCTCTATTATTAAAAACTGCAGGTTTAAAAGTATCAATTCATAAAAGTGCCAAGTGAAAAATATTTCTAAGCTATAAAAAATAGGAGTATGTGAAAAAATATATGGGCTGAAGATATTAAGTAAAGTTATCATATATGATCTTTATTAATCTTCATAACTCACATGAAAAACTGCCTATATTTCCTTTACATTTAATTTGCACTAGTAAAACGAATACTGTATATAATATTATTTAAAATGACATATATATCCATAGGCAAAATGTGTCCTCTTTGTCTAGGCTGCTTTTCCTCTTGCATTAAGAACACTCAATTTATCCCAGATACTATTTTATACACTTTACATATATTTGCTCATTTAATCTTCACAATCACCCTCTCATACAAATAAGGAAACCGATGGACTGAGCAAGGTCAAGTAACTTTCCCAAAGTCACAAAGCTAGTAAGGAATAGGGCCAGAGTTTAAATTAAGAAAGCATGGCTCCAGATTCCATGCTCTGATACACCATGCTATTGAGAGGCTTCATTTTCAGCCTCTTAAAGAAGAAAATGATGGATAAGAGAGCAACAGAACAAAGGTCTAATTCTGCTTTTGTCACTAAGTAGATCTGACCTTAGGCAATTTCCATAAAGTCTTTGTTCCTCTCATTCTTCATTAAGGAAATGGAAGGTCTTTATTAAGATCCCTTCTTCCTCTAAAATTCTATAATTCAGAGCTCTTGAACTTCAGTATATTTACAATGGATAAGAGCACAAGCAACACAGTGCCAACAACCAGGGCTTATAAAGACTGAAGACACAAAGAGCTAAAGACACATAGACAAGGATACAGCATAACCTGCTTTAGAATTAATGCCCTTTGTTAGAGCTTTCCACTAATTATTCTTGATTTTTCCACCTTGTTTGAATGTTGAAAACGGTTGTTCCAAATAAAGGTGTCAGTGTTACTGTAAGAAACTATATGAATGAGCCAAAAACTTTAAGCTGGAGCAGACAAGAGTAAAATTCTTCTTAACCATGGGCATTTACATAAGTCACATCTGTGTGTAGACTTGGATAATATATTTCCACTAAATGTCACAAACATGGAACCATCTTTAGAAGAAGCTTAGCGGAGAAGTATAGAACTGCCCAGACTTCTTTGAAACACCTGCTGGGGAGTCTGGCTGGCTACAGTATATAGGTTCGCAAAGAGTCTGTAATGACTCAGAGACTGAGCATGTACACACACAGGGACAGAAAACAGAAAGTAATTAGTTAATGAATTCCTGCGTAATTCTAGGCAGAAATCTAAAAATGATCCAATAACTGCATGATAGTCTAAATAGCTTGGTTGTTCATTAAAACACTATCAAGAAAACTTGCATTCTGACTTTTATAATGTACAGATTTTAATACATATGCTCACTTGAAGAGAACAACAATTTCACACAGATATTTGTAGTAAATCAATACAATCTGCATCACAATATACAATCTTGATGAGAAAAGAGGATTCGTTTTAATGATCTCCCACTGTGCCCTGTTATTAAGTTACACTGACTAAGTATTTTTCAGCAGTACTTTTTTTTCCTCCTAAAACATGTCTACACAACTGCAAAGCAGCTAGTCAGTATAGTCAATTCAGGAATACTTTCACTCAGGCAACTGACAAAACGTTTTACTGTTCTGAAAGAACTGACCAACTGATTGATTTTCCTTTTACTAAAATAATGGGCTATTTTTATGGACAATTCCATCAAAAATTAACTTTATCTACTTCTTCCTTTTTTCCATTCAATATGTTCTTGGTCAGATGGTCTGGTATTCCCAATCTCCTTAAGAATTTTCCACAGTTTATTGTGATCCACTACACTAAAGTCAAAGGCTTTGGTATAGTCAATGAAACAGAAATAGATGTTTTTCTGGAACTCTCTTGCTTTTTCGATAATCCAACAGATGTTGGCAATTTTATCTCTGGTTCCTCTGCCTTTTCTAAAACCAGCTTGAACATCTGGAAATTCATGGTTCATGTACTGCTGAAGTCTGGCTTGGAGAATTTTGAGCATTACTTTACTAGTGTGTGAGATGAGTGCAATTGTGTGGTAGTTTGGGTATTTTTTGGCATTGACTTTCTTTGAGATAGGAATGAAAACTGACCTTTTCCAGTCCTGTGGCCACTGCTGAGTTTTTCAAATTTGCTGACATATTGAGTGTAGCACTTTCACAGCATCATCTTTTAGGATTTGAAATAGCTCAACTGGAATTCCATCACCTCCACTATATATTAAGCATACTCTAATTCTTTAATATTATTCAAAAATATTTTAATGATTCAAAAATATGCTATCATGTAGGAGTAACACAGTAGTCTATTAATACAGGTTTATAAATAAATCATTTACTATATTTTTTTCCTTTGGAGAAAGTTTCTAAAAATAGTATACGTTTATCAAAAAGTATGAACATTTTAAAAATTACATTAATTTCTCCCAAACTGTCCACTTGAAGGTTGTGTGGATATTTTCTTTCATCACCAAATGTTTATAGCTGAAGAGGGCTTTTGTCCTAGCTAATTTTGTAGATAAAAATTACTTAATCTACCTGCCTTATTATGAGTGAGTTCATCTGTTTATTCACCATTTGTACTGTCTCTTCTTTGAACTGTCTATATCTGTTGCCATTTTTTTTTTCCTGGAAAGGATATAAGGATATTAATCCTTTCTTTTGATCTTTACTCTGGCTGAGAATCTGCTTGCAATGCAGGAGACCAAGGTTCAATCCCTGGAGAAGGAAGACCCCCTGGAGAAGGAAATGATTACCCACTCCAACATTCTTGCCTGGAGAACTCCAGGGACAGAGGAACTCCATGGACAGAGGAATGTGTCAGGCTACAGTCCATGGGGTCTCAGAGCATCAGACATGACTGAGCGAATAACACTTTCACTTTCTTTCTACCTCAGCTGAATTTTTCACTCTTCATCTACTGATGTGGCTATAGCACCATAAAGTACACATTTAGAAAAGTACTTCACTATAGACAAACTCAAAGAAAGTACCATATTGTTGGTTCCTTTTCTTGTCTTTGCATGCCAAATGCAACATTTATTAAACATGCAAGGCAATGATGAAGGGCCTCTGACTGCAGGCCAACTTAGTCTACTGAACTAACACAAAGATAATATTCCATAGCTATGCAATCCAAAGGACTCTTTTTCACACTTCCTTAGAACAGTGGTTGTTCTTGAATTAACAGAAAACCTATTTGCCTCATATGCAGGATTTAGAGATTCTTTGCTAACTGCTCTGAAAGCTCGATAGCCATGGTCATTTTTCTATCACATGAATTACATATAGTTGAATATTTTCAAGCTAAAATATTAACTATTTCCAAATTAAAACTTTTTGAGAAAACTAAAACATACAAAATCTGATCAACAAGCTTCCATTTAACATCTTTTTTTCCCTTTTCAATACCAAATGTCAGAAATGATTAAAATATAGTTGTTGTAGAGTAACTGATAAGACTCATTGGAAAAGTCCCTGATGCTGGGAAAGTCTGAGGGCAGAAGGAGAAGGCATCAGAGGAATGAGATGGCTAGATGGCATCATTGATGCAGTGAACATGAACTTGGGCAAACTAAGGGAGATGTTGAGGGACTGGAGGCCTGGAGTGCTGCAGTCCATAGGGCCACAAAGAGTTGGACATGACTGGACAACTGAACAAAATAAGAGATAAACATCAAAGTTGTGAAGCTACCGATCAGAAGCATATCTGATACAATGTTACCCTGTAATCCTATCAAAGGCCAACTGACCTTGTAGCCTGACTAAAAAGTAAAATCAAACCAGAACCTTTTGATATCATTCAAAAAGAAAAACATCAAGAATGCAGGGCCTGGGGATAAATATGCATTAAGAAATCATATTTTTTAACTCATTGTTGTGTGAATAAGTCTATTAAAAAGGCACAAAATCAAATAAGGTATTTAAAAATATGATTTGTAAGTATGTCATCATGTCTTTCTGACACTTAAAAGCAGAACAAACAGTGAATATGGTAGGTTAAAACTGGTTTCTACCATCTGAGATAATGAGAAATCTAATAGGCGTATAGAAAAGGGATAGATAATCCACAAAACGAGCTGCCGTTTTAATACAATCAATTATACAGAAATATTGACACTGTTAAAATAACTGAAATGATCAGGGTATAATTGAAACACTGCCAGTGCTCAGTTGTAATAGCACTCTAAGGTACAACAGGGTACCATGTTAATTATATCACTGAAGTAGTCTGTAGTCTCTACCCTGAGCTGAGTGAATGCTTTTCTAACATTCTGATCAATGGGTATGAAGTTTTGCAATAAATTACACCTACTGTCTCTTAATTGTTTCCCTAGAAAGTACCTGGTCAGATTATCAGAATTACAAGAATGCAGAAACAGTAACCAAATCTGCCATTACCTTTTCATTTCTAAATTTCTCTTATGTAAGCCAAAGCACCAGAGTATTAACTGGACTAAAAAGGGTAAGGGATTCCTCCAGAAAAGTTGTTAGCCCGTAACATACAAACACATACTCACACACACTGGTTTGAAAATCTTTTCAGTATCACATTCAGTCTATTCCAATTACTTCTTAATTCTCATGCTTATTTCCTTAAAAGGACGAAACAGATACGTGTGTTTATAAACACATACCTACACACACACACACACACACACACTCCAAGCAAAACAAAAAGCCTCAAAATCTCACCAGTTTAGTTTCTGACTGATTTTGGCGTGTTCTAAACTTACTGAACATGCTTAGTGTAACTGCATCTACATATTTTTGTTTGTTTTGACTTTCTTCTTCCTTAAACAATGCCTCTTTTCATATTACCTTAAACAAGGCTTTGTGGTCTGCTTTTAAATATCATTAAACAAATCACCATGATTCATGAACAACAAATTTGTGCTATAAGATTGTAGCTATCAAACCTTTAGTTACACAACTACTCCAATAATATGAGAATAAACTCATATTTGGGGAAAGTGCTTTGCATTTTTGTTAATATAAAAGTAAGCTTCTGAAGATATCCCCCCATATATCCAGACAAAACTCTAGTCCAAAAAGATACATGCACTCCTATACTCACAGCAGCACTATTCACAATAGCCAAGATATGGAAACAACCTAAATATCCAATGACAGATGATGGATAAAGAAGATGAGATATAAGCACACACAACAGAATACTACTTGGCCATAAAAACAAACGAGATAATACCATCTTCACCAACATGGATGCAAGTAGAGATTATCACACTGAGTGAAGTAAGTTAGAAAGAGAAAGACAAATATCATATGAATCACTTATATGTGGAATCTAAAATATGACACAAATGAACCTATTTAACAAAGTAGAAACATAGTCCTGGACATAGAGGACAGACTTGTGATTGCCAAGGGAGAGGGGGATTGGAGGAAGGACTGAGTGGGAGGTTGGGGTTGCAGCAGATGTAAGCTATTATATACAGAATGGATAAACAACAAGATCCTACTGTATAGCACAGAGAATGATAATCAGTATCCTTTGATTAAAAAAACCATAATGGAAAACACTATATATAAAAGAATGTATGTATATATACACACACACACACATACACAACTGAATCACTTTGCTGTACAGCAGAAATCAACACAACGTTGCAAATTAACTATATTTCAATAAAAATAAAAATGTCCCCCAAACATATACATATACACCAACCTTGTCTGAATATTGACTAAAAGATAAGTTTCATTTAAATAAGGCACTAACAGGCTTCCCTCGTGGCTCAGTGGTAAGGAATCCACATGTCAATGCAGGAGACATCAGTTCGATCTGTGGTCCAGGAGGATTCCACATACTGCAGAGCAGCTGAGCCCTTATGACACAACTAGTGAGCTCCAGAGCTCAGGAACTGCAAGAACTGAGCCCTCGCACCTCAACTACCGAAGCCTGATCGCCCTAGAACCTGTGCCTAACAACCAAAGAAGCCACCACAATGAGAAGCCGGTGCACTGCAGCTGGAGAGTAGCCCTCACTTGCCACAACTAGAGAAAGCACACACAGCAACGAAGATCCAGCACAGCCCAAAAAACAAAATAAATATAGTGCTATGTTATTATTAAAGTCATTTTTACATTATACAAAATATTTTGCATTCATATTCACTCACAGTTATCTGAAGCTTATTCATTTTACATAAAGACTCACATATTGTACCTGAAAACCAAAATAAATTTATTGCCCCTATTTTAAATTAGTGTGAGAGAATGCTTTCTTCAGGATGGAAAATGACATACGTGTCATCTATTTCAACACGGTATGGAAAGCAGTGACTTCCTCTGTAATTAATGGTCAAAGTCTCAGAATGCCTTGTATCATAGTTTACCCAAATTATTATACATATATATGATCTTGTTTTTTAAATATATATAATTGATATATTTTACTATGAAAAAACTTAAACCAAGTGCTAACATTAAATAACATGAAGAGATTAGTTTTTATAGATGGTGAAAATTACAAATTATGTATGTGAGCAACATGAAAAGTTTTAACAATATAAGTTCTAAAAATAATTGCACTGATATTTAGTCCATGCATTCTGAGAAACTGAGCACACACATTCTGTACATGAATTCAAATATAATTCATGAAATAACAGCTAATCCAAAATTTAAATATGATTGCTTCCATTTTAGTAATATGGGTTCAGTGGTAAAAAAAAAAAAAAAAAATCAACTGCCTGCTGATGCAGGAGACCATGGATCCTGATCCCTGGATCAGGAAGATCCCTTTGAGAAAGAAATGGCAACCACTTCAGTATCCATGTCTGAAAATTCCCATGGACTGAGGAGCATGGCAGGCTACAGTCCATGGGGTCACAAAGAGTCTGACATTATTTAGAGACTAAACAACAACAACAAATATTAAATCTTATAATATATGAATAATAATGGTAATAATACTAATGAATTTAAGCACAGACCTTATTAACAATCTACAGAGTATATCTAAAAGTATTCTGGTCACTCCAGCTCCCCTGTGTATGACGGAAAGTCTATGTACAATCTCATATGTCCATGTTTTTGTATATCATGATAGTGGTTTATAGAATAAAACATCAATGTCATATTTCTGTCATATTAGTCACTAGAGACCTATCCTAATAGCATTTCATGTTTTGAACTGCAATACTTTTTTATTATCACAGAGAAGCATTATATATGAAATGTACAAATAGGAAACATTTTTAAATGGGCATAAAAAACACAAAACAGACTCCAGAAACAGTTCCTTAAGAAAGAAAGATAATGCATTTTCTATGCATTCGGTTTCCTAATATCTCTTTACAGAGTTAAAGCCAAGCTAGTTCCCTACTGAGCAATCCAAATTATGACACGAGATACGCTACTTCGGGTTTCACTGTAAATGGCCTCATTTCATTTCACACACTATATTGCTTCTCCTCTGCCCTCCTTGGTTTCCCATTCAGTGGTCAGAAGAAATGAAACCATTCTTCATATACACAAACTTGTTTCTATTTTTCTGATTCATTCTTCAGAATGAAATCCCTAGCCCCAGCCCTCTCAGCACACTATTAGAGGTCCCTACTGTGCCCTTTTCTTGCTCACAGTCCTGTTATCCCTTAATGTGACTTCGATGGAAATCGACAAAATCATACCCAGTAATTCTTTTCATCTACACTAAAGTTGACTAACAAAAGCACTCTAAATTATATGATTTTAGGGAAAAACCATTCTGTCCAAGAAAACTTTTTTTATAGTTAGTCCCCTACATAAGAACGAGATCCATTCCAACAGTGTGTTCCTTAAGTCCAATTTGTTTGTAAGTTCAACAAAGTTAGCCTAGGTACCCAACTAACACAATCACCTATATGGTGCTGTACTGTAACAGGTTTATAATTATATAAATAATATATTAAAAAATACAAAAAATAAAGAAAATGGTTTTTAAGGACTTTTTTGATGTGGACAATTTTTAAATCCTTTACTGAAGTTCTAGCAATATCAACAATTTTTTTGTTTGTTTCTCAGCTACAAGGCATCTACAATCTTAATGCCCCCCAAAGGGATTGAACCTGCAACCTCTGCACAAGAAGGTGAAATTTTAAACATGAGACTTCCAGGGAAGTCCCCAAGAAAACATTTTTAATCTTATAGTACAGTACCTTGAAAAGTACAATAGCTGACATACAGGGGCTGGCATCGAGTAAACAGGAAGAAGAGTTACTGACTGGAGGAAGAAGAGGAGGTGGGAGATGGTAGAGCTGAAGGATCATCAGCAACAGCAGACGGAGGACAAGCTGCAATTTCACTCGTGCCTGACACTGACAGTGCAGGTTCTCGGCTCGTTGCTGGATTCAAATCTGTCCATCCTCTTGAAAAATTCAACCAGTGATGTCTGGGTAGTAGCTCATTTTTTCTTCTCACAGATGAAACAGTAGCACTGGACTGGATTCCGAACGGCTGCCACAACCTTCATACACCACTGAGTTCAGGTCCCACGCCTCGAAAACTATCAGTGCCTCCTTAAAAAAAGAAAATCTGCTTGCCATTTCCTACACTGTGAATCTCTGTGGTTCTTCAGTTACTTCTTCTTCCTCATGCTTAACTTCCTTTCTTTGGGCCTCCAATTCCATCAGGTCTTCATTAGTAAGCTCCATGTGTTGAACAGCAAGGAGTTCGGTGAAGTCATCCTCTTGCAGAATCTAGCTCCAGCTTCTTGCTGAGGTCACTAAGTTGTTGAAGACCTCTTTGGACTCCTCACCCACCATCTCAAATCCATGAAAATCATGAACAGACTGCGGGCAGAGGTTCTTCCAAATCCTATTCACAGTGATGGCTGTAACCTCACACCAAACAAACTCATGTTTTTTTATGGCCTCGTAGATGCTATAGCCCTTCCAAAATTGTCACCAGGTTGTTTCTGATTCTTCATTCAGTGTGGTATAGTTAATATTTTTTGAAAGTGCATAAATAACATTTCTTGAGAGTTGGTATAACTCCCTGGTCCACAGGTGGGATGAGTGATGTAGAATTCAGTGACAGATGTACCAGCCTGACACTGGGATAAAAGTCATCCATGAGTAGGGGGTGGGACAAGAGCACTGTCAAGAAGCAAAAGGATGTTGAATTGGACAGCCTTTTCCAAGCAATATGTCTTTACCTTCAAGAGAAGTTGGTGGAAAAACTTGTTCCAGAAAATGGCCTGTGTAACCCAGGCTTTGACGTTACTCTTATAAAGGATAGGAAGAGTGCCCTTGGCTATGTCTTTAAGGGCTCTTGGGTTCTCTGAATGATAAACTAAGAGAGACTTCAGCTTCATGTCACTGGAAGCATTGCCACCAAACAACAGAGCTGGCCTATTCCTTGCTGCTTTATAGCCTGGAATCAACTTTTCCTCCAGCTGATGTAACTTCAGTTTGGCATCCTTTTCTAGTATGGTCCTGTTTCATCCCCATTAAAACCTGCTCAGGTAAATATGTGTCTTTGTCAACAATTTCTCAAAGCATTTCTGGAAACTCATGGGCAGCAACCCTATCGTTGCCTCATCACTTACTTTTAACTTGTGATGGTTAGCTCTTCCCTTAAACCAATGAAATCAGCCATGGCCGGTATTTAAAGATGCATCCTCTGATTCTCTGTTGTGTTTCTTTTTCAAGTCTTCATAAAGGCTCTTAGCTTTCTCTTGAATCAGTAATTACAAAAATCAGTTTGTTCTATAAATATGAAAAAATCAAGTAAAGGAGAAATCAAAGCCCAATATTAATACAAATAGCTATAAATCATAAGTGACCTAAAATTTCAGAGCAAAAAAATAATATAGGTAAAATATGATTTTATAGAGGAACCTAAAAATAACTTTGCAAGAGTGAGAATTATCCCATATTTTGGGATGGAAAACATGTATGAGCCAGCAGGCTTCTGGGAGTATAGGAATAACTTTCAGCAGAATTTAATGAAATTTCAATGAGGAAAATAATTAGTGATCTTAGCAATGTTTATCTGGTACACTAAATTCACAAAAGATAGCTAAACCTGTCAAAAAACCAACTAGAGAGTATAGATATATACACTTACAATTAAAACAATGTGATCATACATAAGAATTAAAACAACAGCAGAATAACTAATGAGATTCTCTGATACTTCCTGGGGGTATATAAAATTGTGTAATGTAATAGTAACAATAATAAAGACAGATAATGAAAACAACAATTTCACAAAGGCAATTTCACAAAGGGGTTTGTTATTCAATAAATGTCACTGGAAAAATTTGTTAATTAAAAAATAAAATAAAATCCTATTCAAGAATCTCCAAATTATGTCAAATATATTCTAAATGGATTAAAATTGTAAATAAATGTATAGAAGACAAATAACACTGTTCACACCTTTAAGTCTCCTAAACACACAAATATGGAATAAAATTATAGAGAAAAAAGCAAATAAGTTTAATTATAAATACCTTAAAATATTTTGCATCAAGAATATTTTGGACAAAATTTAAAGCAAAGTTCAATTAGAAAAAATATTTTAATATGAGAAAGGTAGATATATACCTTACAAATCAATAACTAAAATATTAATATCTCAATTAAAACATTAATAAGAGACACAGATAAAAATATAGGTGCAATTCACAGAAGAAATACACATTTATATGTACATGATAAAATATTCAACCTCACCAATAATCAAAGGAAGACAAATTGAAATAAGCAAATTATATTTTTTTAATATATAAAATCAAATGCTTTTTGTTTAATTTGGCTGCATCCGGTCTTAGTTGCTCTGGGGCATGTAGAATCTTAGTTCTCCAACCAAGGATAGAACCTGCATCCCCTGAACTGAAGATTCTCAACCACTGGATCACCAGGGAAGTCCAACAAAGGATATTTTAAAAAACTATCAAATTAGCAAAAATTAACCAAGTATATTTATATATAGAAAGCTATTTTCAGTTCAATTCAGTGGCTCAGCCATGTCCGACTCTTGGCAACCCCATGAACCACAGCACGCCAGGCCTGCTCTTCCATCACCAACTCCAGGAGTCTACCCAAACCCATGTCCACTGAGTCAGTGATGCCATCCAACCATCTCACCCTCTGTCGTCCCCTTCTCCTCCTGCTCTCAATCTTTCCCAGCATCAGGGTCTTTTCAAATGAGTCAGTTCTTCACATCAGGTGGCCAAAGTATTGGAGTTTCAGCTTCAACATCAATCCTTCCAATGAACACCCAGGACTGAGCTTTAGGATGGATTGGTTGGATCTCCTTGCAGTCCAAGGGACTCTCAAGAGTCTTATCCAACACCATAGGTCAAAAGCATCAATTCTTCAGTGCTCAGCTTTCTCTATAGTCCAACTCTCACATCCATACATGACTACTGGAAAAACCATAGCTTTGACTAGACGGACCTTTGTTGACAAAGTTATGTCTCTGCTTTTTAATATGCAGTCTAGGTTGGTCATAACTTTCCTTCCAAAGAGTAAGCGTCTTTTAATTTCATGGTTTGACAATATACAAAAAGAACCTTTAACATATTCATACATTCTAACCAGAATAATTACTATTTTAGGAATTTAGAATAAGGAAAAATCAGAAATGCTGTCAAGTACATATTCATTTCAGCAACATTTTTTATAGTAGAACAAACCAAGTTTCTAATAATAACAGAAACATTCTAAATGTCCCTAAATAGGGGAATGGGTAAAATTATTATGGTATATTAAGTATAATGCAGTCATCAAAATTTTCCAATGTACCTATAATTATATGGAAAAGTGGGATAAAAATAGTGTAAAAACTATAATCTCAAATTCTTGAAATCTCTATGTAGTCTTAAATATTTTTTGTATTCTTAAATAGATGCATATGTATTTACACATATTAATATGTAAGTATAGAAAGAGAAGATCAAAGAATTACCCAATAATGGTAATAGTTGTCTTCTGGCAATGGAATTACAAGCTGTTTTTAATTTCTTCTTCAAACTGCATATTTTTCTAATTTTTCCACAGTAGACGTATTTTTATAATCAAAAGAAACAATAAAAATGTTGTTATACAGCCACTCAAGTTTTATGAACCTTTTTCAGTGTAATATTGTATCTCATTGTAATGAGGATCAATACTTATGAAAACACTTATGAAAAATACATTTCCAGAGCAATAAGTTACACTTTTTAAATTGCACTAGCATTTTTGTTTCTAATCAATTATTTCATTTCAGGTCAAATTAAGTGCCTTCAAGTCCTGTATTAGGAACTATGCTAATTCACATAGCTGCTGAAATGCATTCAGGAATGATGATGCATAATCTACATTTACCCCTAATTTTGCCTTTTCCCAGACAGTACTGTTAACAACTGAATATGCCTCTGAAATCGGGATCTGGCAATCAAAGACAAGAGATTACTTAGATAAACCAGATAATCTGGAATGTCTATAGTATAATTGTTTAAGTTAGAAATAGTTTTTGCATCTACTAAAATAAAGATAGAATACAGCAAAAAAACATCATTAAGCGAGGATTTAGGACTTCATCCCAAGTTTTAGCCACATTAGAAGAAAAAAGGAAAGCATCACTTTTCTCATGGCCAAGAAGAATGCACCGCTAAACAGGCAAAAAAAGAAGTATCCAGTAAGCCAGTACTAGGGCCACATGATAGGTCAATGCTAAAACCTGGGATGTCACACTCTCTCTGACAATGAAATTGGCATCAATAAGACAAAGCATTCCCTTGGAGAATTTTCTTGAAAGGAATTAAAAAGGAGCAGATGGTATAATGTGAGCAAATTCTTTCTTCCTCCTCCTGTATGTCATAAAATTTATTTTAGCCAAACAAAATTTAAAACCAGGAAAAAAGGCAAAAATCATCAGTCATGAAATACAAAGAGGATCTGGATAAATAGTGTGCATTTATCTAGAGTTAAATTCTATGCATGATGAAGAGAGTAAAGCAACACTGCTTAGAATCACTTGTATCTGTGGAAAAGGAAATGGCAATCCACTCCAGTATTCTTGCCTGGAGAATCCCATTGTCAGAGGGGACATGCAAGAATGTTGCAAGAGTTGGACACAACTTAGCAATTAAACCATGGTGACTTGAATCTGACAAGAACAGACATAAGGAAAGGTCAGAAAGTGGTCCAACCATCCACTCAGTCTCTCCTGCCCAACACCTAGGAGTCATTACTGGCCTCACTCATACCTCAGTCCCTCATCTGTGTCTAAAATATACTTGTCAACCTTACTCCAGAATAATTTTCAGAATCTGCTTATTTTTCTCCAACTCCAACAACATCTCTTCCAAAATGTGTGGAAGAAAGATACACACATTCTCCCTTTCCTGGTGATTCGGGCTGTTAAGAATCTGCCTGCAATGCAGGAAACCTGGATTCAATACCTGGGTCAAGAAGATCACCTGAAGAAGGGAATGTTAGGCTCCTGCTCCAGTATCCCTTGCCTCTAGAGAATTCCATGTACAGATGAGCCTTGCAGACTACAGTCCATGGGGTCTCAAAGAGTCGGACACAACTGAGTGACTAAGCTAAGCTAAGCTAACATCACCTATCAATTTGGAAGAAAGATACACACATTTTCCCACTCTACTCTTGCCCCAATTTTCCATAAAAATTTTAAAGGAATCTTCAAAACTATAAAGCAAATCATGTCACTGTGCTGCTTAAGACTCTCTAGTGACTTCCCATGGCTCTTGAAACAAGATAATAAAGCACAAAACCCATCAGTGACTTTCCAAGGTGATGAAACACAAAATCTGTCCCCATGGCTTTCATAATTTGGCCCTGAATAATTTTGAAGATTTTCTCTTCTGCTTGCTCCAGCACCCCCCACACACAGCCTTCTCTCAGATCCTGCAACACATCAAGCTCATTCCTCCTTCTACATATGCGTTTCCTCTTCCTAGAGTTAAATTTTCACCAGAATTTTGCATGCTTGGTTTGTTCTTATCATGCACGCTTTACCTTAAATATTACCTCTTCAGAGAGGTCTATTTTGAACATTGAATTAGCTCTCTGGTACTCTCTTATCACTTAATTCCATTTTATTTTCTTCATAGCTCTGATCATTATCTGATATTTTCATCTTACTCATTTATTCATTGTCTCTCCCAACTAGAATGTATGTACTCTCAGAGTCCATATCCTTATCTTTCTTGTTCAAAATGTTAACTCCAGCACCAAAAAGAATGTCTAGCACAAGTCCACAACAAATGCTTTAGAGAATAAGGTGTCTCTGAAATAGTATGTGATAGAAGAAATAAAGATTTTACTTCCTAAAGAGCTAAAAATAGTATAGAGCTCCATGAATATCTTAAAAAGATGTCAAAAGGGGAATGGACACTTCAGTGGCAGAAAATTTTGGAAATATGAATAAATATGGCAGAAATATGAAAAATCTAGGATTTACTCCATTTTAAAGAAAAGGAGACATAACTTATACACAATCTACTGTGAGAGTATTTCTTTCATATGAGCCTAAGACAAGGAAATTCAATCAGCATTTCAAAGAAAAGATCTTGCCTCATTAATAAAAACTATTGGCAGATAAATGGATAAATACCACAAGTGTTTCAAATTAAATGTTTAATTCTTTTTTTTTTTTTTTTTTTTTTGGCTGCACCACATGGCATGCAGGATCTCAGTTCCACAACCAGGGCTGGAACCCATGTCCCCTGCAGTAGAAGCACAGAATATTAACCACTGGATCTCGAGGCAAGTCCCTGAAATGTTTAAATTTAATCAATCAGAATGACATCAGATATTTGGACAGCAATATTAGAATCTAGAAGACAGAAAAGAAACATCTCACAAACCCAAAGGAAAGATTATTTCCATACTATAATTCTATACTCAGGGATAACTGTAAGCGGAGCAGACTCTCAGACAAGAAAAGTGTCAAACCCCATCTCGCATGCATTTTTTCCCAGGAAGTTCCTAGATGTCTACACAACTAAAACAAGAGGATAAAACAGGGAGAAAGAATGTATTGCATTCCAGAAATAGAATTCAACTAAAAAATGGAAGCCAAAGGGCCTCGGGGGGTTGATGGTAAAAGGGGCTGGTTTTGAAGCTGATTTAGAGATCAGCCAGGCTAAAGACTGGCTAGTTGGAATGTCTCGGTAAAGTAGCTCCCAGACGAAACTGAGAGGTCACCTTAAGCGCTGAAGCATACTGCAAGGAAATTTATATTCCCGAGGGAGTATCTGGGGGTGAAGTGGTAAACAAATGAAGCAAATCAATAACAAAAAAAAAACAACAACAATGATTAACTAAAGGGAAAAGGCACACACAAAAAAGGAAAGATATTCATCATGCAGCAGTTTATAGCACGTTAGAGTCACAATAATACAACCACTGAATACTTATCTAACCAAAAGTATGATATAACCATACCGGTCTGATGGGGAGATCAAAGGTGTACATAGATGATGGCATAAAAAAGCCCAATTCTCATGAATCATAGTGGGAAATTTATAGATAATATCCAAAATTGAAAAATCAAGAAGTGGCAACATAAGCAAGTTTCTTAAATATATGGAAGGAAATACAAAACAAAATGGCTAAAAGAATTGAGAGGAGTTGCTTCTAAGGGCTGGGAAACTGGGACTATATGGGTGAGAAAAAAAATGTCTGGCATTTATGTATATATGTAACTGATAAAATCTTTAAAA
Source organism: Antilocapra americana (assembly GCA_007570785.1). NCBI lineage: Eukaryota > Metazoa > Chordata > Mammalia > Artiodactyla > Antilocapridae > Antilocapra > Antilocapra americana. The sequence goes on from ML662442.1 coordinate 25,443,384, forward strand.
AGGGAAAAAGAGACCTTTGGGTGATCTCTTTCTCATCTAGTATTTGAGCATTTAACATTTATTTACATCCATTGTGAAGAGCAGACTATTTTCTACAATAGCTGATTAATTCACACGTGGACTCCTACAGGGCACTAATGAAAAGATAGACTGCGAATAAAGTGATCTGAAAGAAAAACTCTAGATTTCCAATAGTATAATACCTAACATTATCCAGTGTTTATCGCACATCTGCAGTGCATATTTTATTTAATTCTTAGAATATCCCTTTAAGCACTGCTACAAGTGTCCCTATATAAAAGAGGAGGAAACTAAGGCTTAGGAAGTGCCAATCTTTGTTCAAAGTCTCGTACCCAGAATGTGAGATTGATGAGATTTTCTTCCTCTCTGGTGGGAGTGCTTGTTCCCCAGAAATCTGCATGGCTCACTGTCCTACCTCCTTCAGGTTTTTGTACAGATCTCAGTGTCTTAAGAGGATTTCCCTGACCACCCTATTGGAAATGGAAAACAATTCTCTCCGGACACGCACACCAGCATTCCTTAATCCCTGGATGCTGTCTTTTTCTATTGCACTTCTCCATCTGAAATGCTATGCACTTCATTTATTTACATTGTTTACTGCCTGTATCATCAACTAAATGTACATCCCATAAAAAGAGCTGTTGTCTCTTTTTCTTATCTGCCATATTCTCTGTATTCAGATGAGAATCTGGCACATACGAGAGTCAAAAAATAACTGTTGAATTCACTGAAAATTCATGAATCTAGAATGAGAGCTCTTTACCACCAGCAAACTACATTGCCAACTCTAGTTTATTCATTGTGAAATGTTGCAGAGATTATCAAGTCTTGTCAAAACACGTTCAAATTATCACAGAAAGACAACACAGATGAAAACACTTTTATGGAAAGCAAAGCCCTACTACTATCTCTTAAAGACAGCACCTCTTCTTCCCATTTAACAGAATGGACTGTAGCACAGTCTTGCAAATTAGTGGATTTACTTTTGCTTCCCCTAGGAATATCTCTCAAAATATTGACTTTTCCTGATGAATCAACAATAAGTAAATGCCTTGCTGTGATAAGTGGGTGCCATGAATACAGAACAAGGCCCTTGTGAAGGAAATTTTTTGTAAATAAATTAGAAAAGCATATGTTCCTCCAAAGTCCTCCCAGCAGAAAGCACTTGAAATTGCATAGTCATGAATCAAACTGAGTGACTTAAAACCTGTCCCCATAGGTGCTGAACTATGCAACTTGTTCAGCTTCTCCTTAATGATGGGGAATCATTCTGTTCTTCCTATGTCTTTTATGTACAAACTGTTACCCAAGATTGATGCAAATGTAACAAGGTAATAATCAAGCTTTTAAATCAAATTACAATTGCATGAATTTAGTATTCTGGAAGGGAATATAAATATTAAAGAAGGGAATCCATTCATTCTATGCTGGTTAGACTAAATGATGAAAAATCTATAGTCTTTTCCAGATTTTAAAGTTGAAAATAGCTAGTGCAATAACCTCAGCAGAGGAGATTATTTTTTTTTCATACTGTAACATACTGAGCACTTTATAGAAAAGTAAATTAGAGGGTAGGAAGGGGCAAGTTTAGGCCTAGTCAATAAATATAGTTACCAAGTTTTATGACAAAGCCACTGAAAGCATATTTCTTTTTCCAAAGTGTTTTGTCTACCTTCAGTTGAAAGAACATATCCCTGGTTTAATATTTGTCTTTAAAGTGCTTCAGATGTAGGATTAAATAAATTAACTCTTCAGCATCTAGTCCTTTGGACATTTAGGATTTAAAGAACAAATAATAACACATTTAACTTGGGACAGGAAAATTTCTCCTGATAAACTGTTATATTTCATTAGTAGGTAGGTTTCTATTTATTTATTTTTGATAGGTAAGAAGTGCATTTATTTAGATATACATATTGTATAGACAGAAAGCAGACCATCTCAGAAGAAACGAGGCCTCAAAATACAGGGTGGTTAGTTTTTGTGGGCTGGGTAATTTCATAGGTTAATGAGTGAAAGAGTTATTCCAACTATTTTGGGGAAAAGGCAAAGATTTCAGGTAATTGAGCCACTTTTTGACTTTTTATGGTTGGCCTCAAAACTGTCCCAGCACTGGTGGGTGTGTCATTTAGCATGCTAACGTATATATATATATATATATATATATATATATATATACGTAATGAATGTATAATGAGGCTCAAGGTTCACTGGAAGTCAGATCTTTTGCCATCTTGGACCTAGTTGGTTCTAAGCAGTTTTTGTCATAGTTTTCTTCACCTTCTTTTCTTTTTCTGTTTAAACTATGCATAATCTCCAAAATATAAAGAACAGACCAGATTTTTATCATTTATCCTATCATTATTATTAATTCCTAATACTACTCAGAGTCCCAAGTACATGGTATTTTAATAGTAGGAAAAGTAGTGAAGCAACTGTTCCTACCAAAAAATGTGAAAGATCTTATATGAAGAAACAAATAGGATATTTTGGCTTGTAGTCAGCTTTTTTATCTTTACATGTATTCATGTAATACAATTTAAAGTCAAAGATTTATAAATAAGTTTGAAACTGATTAACCTAAACCATTTTACTTATCTGTTCACATTAATCAAACCAATGATATTACTAGCAAACCTATGCAAGTTTCATGGAAAATCTCAACTTGGAATCACATCTTATTTGTAGTCAGGAAGAATGGGTTTACTTTAATTTTTGGCATTCAAAAATATCATAAGCAATTTGATAATAAAAAAATCATTTAATAAAACACATGTAATGGAAAACCAATATGGAAAAGATATACCTACGAAACATGTATACACACACACACACACACCCCTCTCTCAATTCTCATTAGTATATTCCATCAGTCTTTTTTTTCAAATTTTTATTGAGAATCTACTCAGTACCACCAGACTGGGCAATGGAAAGTAAGAGATTCATAATCCTCATAAAGGTACTCACAACATTAATGAAAGCTGGAGTAAGCCAACAATTTGAATGCAGTAAAACAACAAACAGTAGATGGATCTCATACACCACATAGGATTTCATTTGTATTATATTGTGGAGGAGGGAAAGGAGTTGATATGGGGTGGACTTAGAGAAAGCATCAGAGAAGAGGAAATGCTTGAGCTAACAAATCTTAAATAACAAAGTGAAAGGGAGAAAGTGAATTCTTGGCTAGGGAATGGTTTACGCAAAGGCACACATTTTGAAATAACATAAAGCAACCTGGAAACCACAAATAATTAACCATAGCTACCTTTTATTAATCTCCAAAATTTGCTGGCATAATGCGTGAGGTACTTTAACAGCATCAGCTTTTAGGATTTGAAATATCTCAGCTGGAATTCCATCACTTCCACCAGCTTTGTTCATAGTAATGCTCCCTAAAGTTCACTTGACTTCACACTCCAAGATGTCTAGCTCTAGGTGAGTGAACACACTACAGTGGTTATCTGGGTCATTAACAATTTTTTTGTACAGTTCTGTGTATTCTTGCCACATCTCTTCTGCTTCTGTTAGGCCCTTGCCGTTTTTGTCCTTTATTCTGTTTATCTTTATATGAAATGATCCCTTGCTATCTTCCAATTTTCTTAAAGAAATCTCTAGTCTTTCCCACTCTGTTGGTTCCTCTATTTCTTTGAATTGTTCACTTAAGAAGGCTTTCTTATCTCCCCTTGCTATTCTCTGAAACTCTGCATTCAGATGGGTAAATCTTTCCCATTCTCCTTTGCCTTTTGCTTTGCTTCTTTTTTCAGCTATTTATAAGGCCTCCTCAGACAATCACTTTGCCTTCTTGCATTTATTTTTCTTGGGGATGGTTTTGGTCACCACTTCCTGTGCAGAGTTACAAACCGTTGTCCATAGTTCTTCAGGTATTCTGTCTACCAGGCCTAGTCCCTTTAATCTGTTTATCACCTCCACTGTATAATCGTAAGTGATTTGATTTAGGTCATACCTGAATGGCCTAGTGGTTTTCTCTACTTTCTTCAAAACTCAGCAGTGGCCACAGGACTGGAAAAGGTTAGTTTTCATCCCAGTTTCAAAGAAAGGCAATGCCAAAGAATGTTCAAATTACCGTACAATTGTACTCACTTCACATGTTAGCAAAATTTTGCTCAAAATCCATCAAGCTAGGTTTCAGTAATATGTGCCGAGAACTTCCAAGTTGGATTTAGAAAAGGCAGAAGAACCATAAATCAAATCGCCAACATCCGCTGGATCATAGAAAGGCAAGGAAATTTAAAAAAAAAAAACTGCTTCTGCTTCATTGACTACACCAAAACCTTTGACTGTGTGGATCACAATAAACTGTGAAAAATTCTTCAAGAGATAAGAATACTAGACCACATTGCCTGCCTCCTGAGAAACCTGTATGAGAAGCAAGAGTTAGAACTGGACGTGGAACAATAGACTGGTTCAAATTAGGAAAGAAGTATGTCAAGACTGTATATTGTCACCCTGCTTATTTAACTTATATGCAGAGTATATCATAAGAAATGCTGGACTGGATGACTCACAAGCTGGAATCAAGATTATTGGGAGAAACATCAACAACCTCAGATATGCAGATGACACCACTTTTATGCAAACAGTGAAGAGGAACTAAAGAGTTTCTTGATGAAAGTGAAAACGCTAGCTTAAAACTCAACTTTCAAAATACAATGATCATGGCATCCGGTCTTATCTCTTCATGGCAAATAGATGGGGAAAAAGTGGAAACAGTGTCAGATTTCATTTTCTTGGGCTTCAAAATCAATGTGGATGGTGATGGCAGCCATGAATTAAAAGATGCTTGCTCCTTAGAAGAACAGCTATGACAAACCTAGGCAGTGTATTAATAAGCAGAGACATCAATTTGATGACAAAGGTCTGTATAGTCAAAGCTATGGTTTTTCCAGTAGTCACGTATGGATATGAGAGCTGGACCACAAAGAAGGCTGAGCACCAAAGAACTGATGCTTTAGGTTGTACTGGGGGAAGACTCTTGAGATTCCCTTGGACAGTAAGAAGATCCAACCAGTCAATCCTAAAGGAAATCAGTCTTGAATATTCATTGGAAGGACTGGTGCTGAAGCTGAAGCTTCAGTACTTTGGCCACCTGATGTGAAGAGCTGACATACTGGAAAAGACCCTGATGCTGGGAAAGATTGAGGGCAGGAGGAGAAGGGGATGACAAAGGATGAGATGGTTAGATGGCATCACTGACTCAGTGGACGTGAGTTTAACCAACTCCAGGTGATAGTGAAGGACAGGGAAGCCTGGTGTGCTGCAGTTTATGGGGTTGCAGAGTTGAACTTGACTTAGCAACTGAACAACAACAACCAGTTTTTAGTACCTATTTTTGTACCACACACAATGTTAAACATTAGTTTAGCAACAATATTCTGAGACAAATACTTTTAGTCTCATATGTTTCATAAGGAAACAAAGGCTTGGAATAGTTACATAAATTGTGCAGCTTACATAAAATTTAGATGTGAAGTCAAGTAATCTGATTTCCCAAGTTTTGCTCTTAACTGATCAATCAATATACTGAACCTTCTTAAAGTTAATACAAGAAAAGAGATTATAGAAAAAACTCTAGACACAGTTACATAATGATATAATGCTCTGTTTAGAAGTAGGCATGGGTTCCTAACATCATAAGTAGCCATTAATAGACTCTAAGATGAGGAGTTACACATGTGTGAGAAAATTTACAGTAATAGTCCAAGAGAAAGTAAATAAGATCCAATGGTAACAATGGAGATGAGAGATGAAGGATGACAAAAGCCAAGAGATCTTTAGGAGATAAGATCAAGAAGACTTCATAGCTGATTAGATGGGGATGATGAGATAGACAACTGAGATGTCTCTGGGTTCTGGCTTAGGCAACAAGCAGGTAGATGATACTCTACAGATGAAAGGTCTGGAGAAGAACACGGCAGTCATTTACATATACAGTAATACATAAGGTATAGTTAATGAAAAAATCACCAAGGAAAATCATAGAAGTATTATAAATAGGGAAGGTGGGATAGTCAAGACAGAAACCAAAGATATAAGATTTATGAGGTTGATGAAGAATTAACTTTAATAAGAAAGCTGAAAGAAAGCAATCCAGAGAGATCGGAGGAAAACAAGAAGAACGTAATGCAATAATAACTAATGAAAAAGAGCAAGAACACTTTCAACATGATGGTCCATAGTCAAATGGTGTCCAGACAACAAGAGAGCCAAGTGCTAATAATGGATGTACCATGTTTGTTAATTAAGATCCTAGTTTGTTTCCTTAGAACACCTTGTAGCAGTGTCTTGGAAGAAGGAGGTTATAATAGGTTGAAGTAAGAAAGGGACTTAAAGAAGTAGAACAATGAATATAAACTATGCTTTTATTATAAATGAGAGCAGAGACTGAAGGGAAAGAGGAAAGAGTTCTCATGAGGGAGAAAGTGAGAGTACAGGAGAGAGAGGAGGCTGGATGTGCAAAGGCCTTGAGTGAAATGCACGAGGGGAACTGACTTCTAGCTACATCCACCATGGAGAAAATCAGCTTTCTTAAAGTAATAAATCATACTGTTGGCTTATTCTAGGGGGAAAAAAATGCTCCAAAACTACCTACAGGATTCTTGCTAGGTACCCTTGGGAGCAATTCATTTTCTACCATTTTGCAAAGAGAGCTAGATTATTTGCTTACTAAATCATAAGGGGGAGAAAAACATGTGGATACATCATACAATGAAAAGTTTCCAAAACTCGTGTTTGCATAATTGCTTTTCAAATGATTTGCACACTTTAAATCTTCCCTCGCTGTAACCTGTTCGTGCATTTCTGTTTTCTCAGTAGTCAACAAAGCCATTCCTGTCTTTGTTCAATTGTCTCTACCACTGCTGACCTTGGCACTATGGCAATGGCTTGACAGAATTGTGAAACCACATGATCCCTCAGAGATTACCAAACTGATGCATATGAAGCTAGCTGCAGTTTGGTAGTTTATTTCCCAGAGTATTGGTATTATTATTATTTATTAAAGCAAACTACATTTGTGGCATTGGAGTTAAGATTTGTAAATGTTCTATTCCACATACAGAATAAAATATATTAAAAAATAAGTAAAATATAATGTATGTATCTCTAATCTCTTGTTTTGAATCAACACAGAAATTAAAGCATGGTTATAAGAAAAGGTTAAAAGAACTGGATTTCCATATATCTTGATAGTTCAAGAATATTTAGTGCTGGAATAGATGGCATTATATAGTTGTCTTTCCATCAGGACACTTTCAGAATGAGCTTAAATTAAAGAATTTTACCTTGATCTAGTATGAGTTTCAGCTTTTTATTAACACTTAATGACTTTCTGCCAAGTTCTGCAATTTTCATTGCTTTGAAAAATACTCAAGCATCAGGATTAAATTATCAAAATTTCCAAGAGACTGATCTCATAAATGATATAATAGATATTTTATACATTAATTTGTCAATAGTCATGCACTGCTCACATCAGAAGAAACTCTATTAGACTTATTGACAATTTTAAGAGATTTCTAACAATATGTTTCTTTTTCTGACTAAAAGAGTCCTAAGAATATTTGGTCTTTTCTAGGTCAATTCATTTAACTTAATTAAAAGGAACAGAGAAAAATTTTGAAAGTAATTCTTGAAACACAGATGACCATAAACATGCCATAAAGCCTCAACCAGAGCAAAGATAATTAATCAGGACATTGCTGTGTAAAAGTTTAATTATTAAAGGTTTATATAATGCTTTTATCAATCATTCTATAAAGCCAATTAATTTTTAGGAGGTTAACTGAGATTCAGCTAGCATATTTTTTTAGTATCGGGCAAATACAGTAAGTCCCCTACATACAAACGAGTTTCTTTCAAAGAGCACATTCATTAAGTTTAATCTGTTCATAAGCTGAATACAGAAGGCCTAGGTACCCAACCAAGAAATTGCCTATATAGTACTGTATTGTAATAGGTTTATAATACTTTTCATATAAATAATACATAAAAAAACAAACACAAAAATAAAGAAAACATTTTTACTCTTACAAAGTCAGTTCAGTCGGTCAGTCCTGTTCAACTCTTTGTGACCCCATGGACTGCAGCACACCAGGCTTCCCTGTCTATCACTAACTCCCAAAGCTTGTTCAAACTCATGTCCATTGAGTCAGTGATGCCATCCAACCATCTCATCCTCTGTTTTTCCCCTCTCCTCCTGCCTTCAATCTTTCTCAGCAACAGGATCTTTTCCAATGAGTCAGTTCTTCACATCAGGTGAGCAAAGTATTAAGAGTTTCAGTTTCAGCATCAATACTTCCAATGAATATTCAGGGCTGATTTCCTTTAGGATGGACTGGTTGAATCTCCTCGCAGTCCAAGGGACTCTCAAGAGTCTTCTCCAACACCACAGTTCAAAAGCATCTATTCTTCGGCACTCAGCTTTCTTCACAGTCCAACTCTCACATTCACACATGACTAAAGAAAAACCATAATTTTGACTAGAGGGACCTTTGTCAGCAAAGTAATATCTCTGCTTTTTAATATGCTGTATAGTTTGGTCATAACTTTTCTTCCAAGGAGCAAGTGTCCTTTAATTTCATGGCTGCAGTCACCATCTGCAATGATTTTGGAGCCCAGAAAAATAAAGTCTGTCACTGTTTCCACTGTTTTCCCATCTATTTGCCATGAAGTGATGGGACCGAATGCCGTGATCTTCATTTTTTGAATGCTGAGTTTTAAATGAGCTGTTTCACTGTTCTCTTCAACTTTCATCAAGAGGCTTTTTAGTTCTTCTTCCCTTTCTGCCATAAGGGTGGTGTCATCTGCTATCTGAGGTTATTGATATTTCTCCTGGCAATGTTGATTCCAGCCTGTGCTTCATCCAGTCCAGCATTTTCCATGATGTACTCTGTTAACAAGCAGAGTGACAAAATACACCCTTGAAGTACTCCTTTCCCAATCTGGAACCAGTCCATTGTTTTATATCTGATTCTAACTGTTGCTTCTTGACCTGTATACAGACTTCTCAGGAGGCAGGTTAGGTGGTCTGGCATTTCCATCTCTCTAAGAGTTTTCCACAGTTTATTGTGATCCACACAGTCAAAGGCTTTGGCATAGTCAATAATGCAGGAGTAGATGTTTTTCTGGAATTCTCTTTGCTTTTTCAATGATCCAACAAATGTTGGCAATTTGATCTCTGGTTCCTCTGCCTTTTCTATATCCAGCTTGAACATCTGGAATTTCTCAGTTCATGTACTGTTGAAACCTAGCTTGGAGAATTTTGAGCATTACTTTGCAAGCACGTGAAATAAGTGCAACTGTGTGGTAGTTTGAACATTCTTTGGGATTTCCTTTCTTTGGGATTGGAATGAAAACTGACCTTTTCCATTCCCGTGGCCACTCTTATAGTATAGTACCTTAAAAAATACAGTAGTGCAACAGCTGGTATACAGGGCTAGCATTAAGTAAACAGGCAAAAAGTGTTACTGACTGGAGGAGGGAAAGGAAATGAGAGATGATAGAGACGAAGGGTCGTCAGCAATACAAGATGGATGGAAAGCTGCAATTTTACATGCACCCCTACAAATGTTTGCATCGTTGGAAATTTTCAACTTGGAGGATTGTATGTAGAAGACATAGAAATTTGAACAGTGAATATGCTTGACTCATGTAATTTTTATTTTTGTTATATTTTTAAATGTTTAACTTACCAATACACACATCCTACATAGGACTTCTGTATCTACTCTTCCCTTTGCCCAGAATGTTCTTCCTCCAGTCATCCACACAGTTCCCTCCTTCACTGCATTCAGAATTCGCTCAAATGTCACATTATCAGGGACAGTGCCTTGGCTACTCTAAATGAAATTGTATCCATCCTCCTCCAAGTCTCTTTCTATTCTCTTGCTGTGCTACATATTCGATGGTTTGTTTCTTTGTCCCACAAAATGTAATCTCCCGCTATGGGCTGAATGTTCTGTGTCCCTCCAGAATTCGTATGTTGAAACCTACTGCCCAATGTGATGGTGTTAGGAGATGGGGGCCTTTAGGAGGTGGATAGGCCTTGAGGGTGTGGACTTCATGAATGATTAGCATCCTTATAAAAGAGACCCTAAAGAATTCTTTTCCTCTTTCACCATATGAAGACACAGTAGAAAGACTGCCACTAGGAAGCAGGCCCTAACCAGCTACCGAACTGTCTGGTGCCTTGATTTTGAACTTCCTAGCATCCAGAACTGTGAGAAAAAAAATTCTGTTGCTTACAAGCCACTCAGTCTATGGTATCTTGTCATAACATCCCAGAAAGACTAAGCCAGCTCTAGAAGAATGGGGATGTAGTTTTGTTTACTATGGTATCTCCAACTTCTACAACAGTACTTAGTCTGTGAAAGACAAACAATAAATATCTGTGAATGAGTGAATTTAAGAATCTAGAGATGAAAAGATGATATATTTGATTTTGAAAAACAGGGGACAGGATCATTAAATTTCACTCTGTAAGCTATCCACCTTGTCCAGTCAATTTATTTACAATATAAAGCTCAGAACACTGGACCCGATTATAGTCTCACTCCTTCTTAAATGCTTAAGACAGGCTGTAGCAATCAGAGAGACCCAGATGGACAGGTTCCCAACCTTTACTTTACGCCTTCCTCATGCTTTCAATGGGAGTAAATGAAAAAACAAAGCAAGCAAACAACCAACAAAAAAAAAGAAAACACAAACTTGGGCTGGAAGAGATGTCTGTCGTTAAAAAATTCTCATATGTTCTATGATATTTCAATCTTTATAGCTGAAAGGAAAAATGTGTGCACATATAATATGCAAACTGCCTTTTCTTCATTTAAACATACCTTTCATGATAACTCTATGGTTGGATTAACGACATATCTTTATTGCTATGGTAGTAACAATTGAGCTTTGGTGAATTGGTGTCATTTTTCCATAGACGAGATGGGCAAAATCAAGGGAAACAGGAGGAGAAGATGGAACCCGCATTGATGAGATGGGCAGTGTTTACCTGCAGCATACTGCACTGCTGCCTTAGCACAGAGTTTGGGCATAAGGGGTGGTGTTCTTCTAGGCCCAAGGGGAGCTTCAGGCAAGGTAGGTGCCACGGAATGTACTCCGCTCCAAGTGTTGCCTACGGGCCAAGAGGGCCTGAACACAAATCAGCTTCTCTGATGGTTAATGCCATAGCAATAAATTGTTTCAGAAGTGAGATCATTTGATCACATCTTAACTAACACCGCTAGAAACTCGAAGATGGGGTGAGAAGATTTGCTCATCCCTCCACACTTTATTCTCCAATTGGAGAATGGAGAATAAGGACCTCCAACAGGTCCAAACAGAAAATTCATAGATTCTGTCTATAAAAATAAAGTGGACCAAAATGAAATGTCCTTTAGCGGTAAAAGTAAAAAAGTAAGGGGAGGTAAATAAGTAACTTGGAAGTCTAGTCTATGGATTCAATTGTTAAAATTCCCTGTGAAGCTAACAAGGACAAAACTGACACTGTAGACAGCCTTCAGATCATTATCATACAATTAGAAAACCAAAACCCACATCACTCAGCTTTAACACTTACTACTGCCCTAGAAGCTTTTTCAATGTGTTTCCCCTCCAGCTCCACAGAACTCTGATCTTTTACCTTTGCCCCAGTAGATTCCTGCTGAGGCCATCTAGCATTAGAAAATGACCATTTTATAAGCTGTTTTTTAAATTATTATTATGATTTGTGTACCTACAGAAACTCACAGAACTAAGAGCAAGGAAAGGGAGGGCTCTGAGATGTAATTATTCAATTAAACAGTTATTCTTTGGCCACCTGCTATGTGTATTACCCTGGTTGCTCCTATGGACTCAATGGGAAATAAGAATAAGTTTTTATCCAACCAAACCTTTACAGCATAGTAATAAGAAAATGATTGATACGTGACTGACTATAATACATGCTATAAAAAGATAAGATACATGCCATAAACGGATGGAAACCAATGTCTGTGAGGTTCAAAGAAGATGTTATTACATGTTTTGGGAGATTTAACACAGAAGCAGATCATGAGAGATGAGTTATAAGAATGGTTACTCTAGGCAGAGAAAATATGCAAAAGTAAAGAACAAGAAGAATAAGTATAAGTAAAGAGAAGTTCAGGTTATTAGATCACAGGGAAAAAGCAGTAGAGAAGTAGGGAATAGACTGAGAGGTCAAATCATAAAAGGTCATGAATACTAAGATGCTACATTTGAACTTAATAGGCAAAAGAAAGTATTAGAAAGAATCTGAACAAGGTAAAGGTCTTACTGTTTATCTCTGAATAGTACTCTGAATTGTTATTTTTTGTCACTACCTCCCTGGGTCAGGAGTGGGTAATTTGCCTGCCTGCTGCTTTCCTTGAAAGTGGTAGCCATTTGTCAGGCTCCCTCTCCTTCTCTGGGGCTTCCCTCATAGCTTAGTTGCTAAAGAATCTGCCTGCAATGCCGGAGACCCAGGTTCGATTACTGGGTTGGGAAGATCCCCTAGAGAAGGAAATGGCAACCCACTCCAGTATTCTTGCCTGGAGAATCCCATGGAGAGAGGAAATCTGGCAGGCTACAGTCCACGGGTCGCAAGAGTCAGACGTGACTAAACTTATAGTGACTAAACCTATAAACAGTAGTCTAAGAGCGATGAGGATGAACCGAGATGCAAGAGTGAGGAGATGGGACAGCTCATTAAAACACAACGATGGTCCAGGTAAGCAGTAATAAAGATCTGCAATAAAGTGACGATAATCACAATGGACAAGAGAATTAAATTAATAGAGAATAGAAAACTGGATTTGCATAGGACTGGCTACAGAGACACCAGGGAAGGGTGTGTTGATGAGATATTAAGCTTCATCAGGCAACACTCTGAACCCTCCTAATAACTTCACATATGTCTTTCATTCCTCATGACAAGAATGAACCATCCTTCCATTTTACACATGAGAAAACTGAGGCCAAGAGAAGATACACAACTCAGTATGTAGTAAGTGACAAAACCAGAATGTGGACTGAAAACTGCTTGACTATGTAACTTCAAGGAGGATGCAGGTAGCTATACTAATAATAGAACAATAATACAAAAATAATAGAACCATAATACAATAATGATAGAACCACAGACTTCATTTCAAAGTTGCTTATGTATATACAGATTTAAAATTGGCATCAAATTATCAAATGCATGATATCAAATCTGTTAACCTTATTTATTTAATTTTCTTCACTTCTGCAATACACAGTTAATTGGCAATGTTAACAGTACAAATAAGATTTTGATGCAAATCAGTATCGAAATAAATTAAAGGGAAATTAGAACAGAAAAGAAATTTAACTAGAAATGTGTGATATAACAATACCTAAAGTCCAGATAAGAGAACAATCTGGAGGGGGCGGAAAAAAAAACTTGTAAGTTACACTTTATACTCTGATGTTTTCTATATAAATAAAAATAATGAAATTAATTATCTGTTAAGATCATTTGACATATCTTCTAGATTCCCCCCCCCCAAGATGACAGAATTAGAAATAGAAATACTTATTTTAAATATTACCTAAACCTCAATAAATTTCAGTGTGACTATCAGGTCACTGTTCCTATCAGGAAATGACAAACTCTGCCTTTACTTTATCACTTCCAAATGTCTTCCAATAATGTAACCCACCAGAGTTATAAACCCATGAGAAATCTCACATTATGGTACATCATGATTTTTTAACCTGAAAAAAACGAGTACATTTTACATGATTGTCCTTCATATATTAACTTCATTTTGGACCCACACACAATAGAATTTCAGACCCTGAACAAATATTTAGAAAACTGTGTTCATTACTTCTAAGAAATGCTACTAAATCAAAATGAATTTCCTCTTTTTTGTTTCTGACTTCGGTTTACATGTATATACTTGCTTTCTCTGGTAATGATTTATTACAAGTTTTTACTTAAAGTAGACATTAGATTTAGGAGATTTGGCGGTAACTATGAACTAAATACTTATATGGAAATCATCATCTGCCCCACGTACTTTAACAGACAAAGGGAAGAACACAGACTAGGAGCTGGTCAGTGGACCCAGCTAGCTTCTTCTAAGCCACCACTCTCCTCGGTAGACATCTGTGAAGAGTAGAGATTTGGGGAAGGCACATGACTCTGTAGCTGGCACACTGCAAGCGCTCCAAAACTGGTATTATTTCTTTCAGCTTCCTCAAGGAGGCAAATACCTAATTGGATTACATTAAAGGCAAAGAAACATTACATAGCAAAAGTACAAAAGAGAGAGGAGAGTGTATGTGAGGAAGAGAGACAGGCGAGAAAGATCAGATTTCATTTGTGCAAAGCTCCAGGAAGTTTACAGAGTATTAGTTGCTCAGTCATGCCCGACTCTCTGCGACCCTATGGACTGCAGCCCACCAGGCTCCTCCATCCATGAGATGTTCCAGGCAAGGATACTGGAGTGAGTTGCCATTTCCTTCTCCAGGGGAAGCTTCCCAACCCAGGTATCAAACCCGGGTGTCCTGCACTGCAGGAGATTCTTTACGAACTGCGCTACAAGGGAAGCAAGTTTACTAGAGATTATTTGGAATAAATCGGTGCAGTTGTTTCTCAATACAATCAGCCTTAGTTCCATTTACTTTTGCTGGAGGTTATATATTTTTGGATACCTCCTGACATATTTTTCATTTTAGTGAAACATCTGCAGAGGGAGATGGATGCCTCATTTTATCCACATGGCTCTTTCTCCAGTTTGCGTCTGCAGGCACGGAGATGCTGATGCTGGGTGAGATTTTCAGGACTAGACACCTCCCGGGCCTTCAGTGCGGCACTCAGGATAAATCAGGTACTCCGAGTTCTCTAAATAAATAGGAGGGGTCATCTGGGTAAGTAAATCCGCCTTTCAAAAGGAAACAGGCAAACATCTAGCTGATCACTGTTCTGTCAGTGATGAATGGGAGAGTGTTACAGATGAAGTAGGGGTGGACCACAAAACAAAAGGGTAACCACTTGCTAAATTATTGCTCTCAACACACTCTTAAAAATGCTGCTGGACAAGATTTGGGGAAATGTGTCAAGTTTTGAAGTGGACATTCGCTTTAAAATGAGGTCACTGTTGAACATCTTTCATGTGTTTGTTAGCCATTTTTATGTCTTCTTTGGAGAAGTGTCTGTTAAGTTCTTTGGCCCACTTTTTGATTGGGTTGTTTATTTTTCTAGAATGGAGCTGCAGGAGTTGCTTGTATATTTTTGAGATTAATTGTTTGTGGTTGCTTCATTGGCTATTATGTTCTCCCATTCTGAAGGCTGTCTTTTCACCTTGCTTATAGTTTCCTTTGTTATGCAGAAGCTTTTAATTTTAATTAGGTCCCATTTGTTTATTCGTGTTTTTATTTCCAATATTCCGGGAGGTGGGTCATGGAGTATCCCGCTTTGGGTTATGTCAGAGAGTGTTTTGCCTATGTTATCCTCTAAGAGTTTTATAGTTTCTGAAAAGATGTTCAACATCACTCATTATCAGAGAAATGCAAATCAAAACCACAATGAGGTATCACTTTACACCATTCAGAATGGCTGCAATCCAAAAATATACAAGCAATAAATGCTGGAGAGGATGTGGAGAAAAGGGAACTCTCTTACACTGTTGGTGGGAATGCAAACTAGTACAGCCACTATGGAAAACAGTGTGGAGGTTCCTTAAAAAACTGCAAATAGTCCTGCCATATGACCCAGCAATCCCACTGCTGGGCATATACACCGAGGAAACCAGAATTGAAAGAGCCACATGTACCCCAATATTCATCGCTGCATTGTTTACAATAGCCAGGACATGGAAGCAACCTAGATGCCCATCAACTGACAAATGGATAAGAAAGCTGTGGTACATATACACAATGGAATATTACTCAGCATTAAAAAAAATTCGTTTGAAGTAATTCTACTCAGATGGACGAAACTGGAGCCCATTATCCAGAGTGAAGTAAGCCAGAAGCAAAAACAACAATACAGTATATTAACGCATATATATGGAATTTAGAAAGACAGTAACGAGAACCCAACATGCGAGACAGCAAAAGGAACGCAGATGTATAGAACAGACTCATGGACTCTGTGGATGAGGGTAAGGGTGGGATGATATGGGAGAATGGCATTGAAACACGTTAATTATCATATGTCTAATCAATCGCCAGCCCAGGAGTGATGCTTGGGGATGGTGCATCGAGATTTGCAGGGGGGAGGGAGGAGGGATGGGGGTTCTGGAGGGGGAGCATATGTAAACCCATGGTGATATCATGGCATTGTATGGCAAAAACAATAATAATAAATAAATAAATAAAATAAAATGAGGTCATGTACCTCATGAGGCACCATGTGTCTTCGAACAAAGTGGGCCCACTGAAGTAGTTCTGTCATGACCAAATCCACTGATCCATCCAACTCATCACATAACTTTTTGATTGTGATTTGGTTCCCATGTAGGTATATTTATATGGAAAGAGTATACCGATCATATAGAGATTATACTTCTGTTCATGGTGATAGTTAACTCGTATAATAGTTATTTGAAAGAACAGCTTCTGTGATTTAATGTCTTACATCACTCAACAATAATGAGCTCTTACTAAACTGTGTCATCCCATCCTATGTGACCTTTTTGTTCCTTTGTTTAAAAGAGTAAACTAGCATCCTAGTAATGAAAACAAAATGATAATAAATTTACAAATGTATAACCATACAACATGTATATGTTTACAGATATGATTAAAAGAGATATTGATAAAATCTTATCCTTTGGGTAAAACATGTCTTTCAAAACAATGAGTTCACTTCTCTGAACATCTGCGGTCCTCAGAGCCATTCCATTGCCAGACTGCTCCTTCAGCCCTGCTGTCATTAAAGCCTCCAGCACAACACAATGTTTTCCAGAATTTCCTCATACTGATCTCAGCTGCCTCCACAATCCTGCCTCTTCAATAGAGTGTAAAACTCATTTTCTGCTCATTGCTCATTATTTTTTGATACTGGCCCACCATGATCTTATTTTGATCCAAGAAGTCTGACTTGAAGTCCATTAGCTTAGATTTTCAAGTTCTTCCAATGAGAGATCTGCACAGCTCTAAAGGCAATACTTTACGCTTCACTGTGATCTAACCTGTGTTCCTCTGTAACTCCATGTCATTGTTATCATTCAGTCACTAAGCCATGTCAGACTCTTTGCAACCCCATGGACTGCAGCACACCAGGCTTCCCGCTCCTTCACTATCTCCCAGAGTTTGCTCAAACTCATGTCCATTGAGTAGGTGATGCCATCCAACCACCTCATCCTCTGTCATCTCCTTTTCCTCCTGCCTTCAATCATTCCCAGCATCAGGGTCTTTTCCAATGAGTCAGTTTTTCGCATCAGGTGGCCAAAGTATTGGATTTTCAGTTTCAACCTCAGTCCTTTCAATGAATATTCAGGGTTCATCTCTCCATGTTCATAGGTCCATGATATCCTCCTCTTCACATGTACACATGTATCTGGGCAAATTATAGTTCTCCTTAAATATTTTTTACCTCAATTTTCATATCTGTATAAAAAGTTTATAAAATTCAAAAGCTAATGCTGGAAAGGACAGTTTAGTTCATAACATGTGGAAACACATTTAAATTCCTTTCTTCCCATGAGTGGATACTTATCATTTATCAGTTTCCTATCTTCTTAATGCACTGTCAAAAGGACAGAAGAAACAACACACTCATACTGTCTTTCCAAGTCATCAGATAAACCTGATACGTCTTTGTTTAGGAGCTGAGCCTTGTCAGGCCAATAATCTGTGTCATTCTCACTCATCAAATACAATTGTACTGACAAATGGGGCAGCTGACTGCATTTTGGAGAGGTTAAATGAAATTATGAAAGCAGAAGCTTTGATCTTCTGGCCTGCAGTGTGTCTGATGAATACAACAGATATCTCTGTGTTCTTTGATATGCGTGTTTATTTTTCCTAAGAAACATTCATTTAAACACATCTTCATTAAGCATGTTGAACCTTTAGAAGAACTATAATAGATAACTGTGTGTCTTGTCCTGTGTTATATAAATTGCTGAACATAAGAATGCCATCTTTTATTTTTCAAATAAGAATTCTATTGCGACCTTTAAGGACCATGCAATTCCAAAATTATTCAAAGCATCTAGGCAACAGAAAAATTTTTTAAAAATCCCAATTTTTAAAGGCAAGTATAAATGTGATATCAAAAAACTGACAATAGTGAACAAATAATAAATTTTCTGATTTATAGAGTCAGAGAATATAGAGGCAGATTTTTTAATTAGAAAATAGAAGGCAGCAATGTACCAAAAGATATTTCCAGACACTTCTAAAGAAATTAGAACCCTTGCTCTCTGTTGAGGAGAATGTAAAACGGTGCAGCTGCCATGGAAAACAGTATGAAGAATCCACAAGAAATTAAAAATAGAACTACCATATGATCCAGAAGTCCCATTTCTGGGTATCTGTCCAAAAGAACTGAAAAAAATATCTTCCCATGTAAAAATGTATTGTAAGGTCTTATGAGTTACACCCACATCGATGTGACAGTATACTCTGATATAATATAAAATTTTCTTTGGATTTCCTACAAAGTTAAGAAAAGATTTTATGAAATTCCAATGGCCTACTAAGTAAATGTAACTGCATTGATACATTGATGCTACTATGAATTATCTAAAGAACTGCAGTTGTTTTTTTTTTTTTTTAATTTCATGATTACAACTTTACATGCTTATAGCTCCGCAGGAACCATCAGCGACTACAAGTAAATAATCTAATGCATTGAAGAGCCCTTGGTTGCACTGTTCAACAATGATTAAATGTGCAAAAAAATAAATGTCTAAATCACAGACTTGTTTTATATTGATAATGAGGTAGATCCTACTGGTGCAGGGATTCTTATTAATATTTTATGAATGCTGATGACCTTCAAATGTTCCATAAACCCCTGAGATTGCATGTGACTATTTGATGGGCATTTTTTTCTGGACAGACGTTCCACAGCTTTCTTAGATGGCTAAAGCAGTCCATCATGCTCCCCCATCAAAAACTAAATAACATATTAAGAGTATCACTTTAAAGAGGAGAAATAAAGCATCAGAAAGAAGAGAAGTAATTAAATTTAGATCTAATTATTGTGGTCTAGAAGGAAAATTAAAATCTCAATTTCTCTCTTTTCTTTCTTTCGTTTCTTCTTCTTCTTTTTTTTTTTTTTCTTTTTTTTTGGCTATAGGTGCCAGAAACCACAAAGGTATTTATAATGTCATTGTGACAAAATGTATTCAATTAGAGAAGGAGGCTACTGTAAGACATCAGTTATTCTCAAACTTAAGTGCCCATCACCTGGGGGCGTACGTGGTGGAAATGTCCAACCTCAACTGATAGACCACAGTGGAGCTAGGAACCCCCAGGCTTTACAAGCACAGGGGTGATACAGACACAGGGAGTCAACAGAGCACCTGATGAGAAACACCATATTCCTTCCAATCCATTAACAACTTCTCCTTAAATGGTTTGTGCTATGCTGTAATTTGTAAGGCAGGCACCCTGAGGCTAGATTCTGCTTATTACCATTTTCTCCAAAAAGCAACCTAAGTGCTCAGAGATGCTCTAATAAAGAACAAATTTAAGAAGAAAGAAATACACACCAATGCTACTTTCAACAACGTTCATGATATCAAACGACAGTCAAAAAGACCATCAATCTTATTAACTAATAGTCAATCTTATTAACCAGTCATTATAACAGGGATACATGACAACCAGATAATCACAAATTTAGATTACAGGTACTGAAAGACTGAATGTGAAGACATAAATGAAATTTATTTCATATCCCAGACTGTGCCTCAGTTTAACAACAGCATTTTTTACAACCCTGTAATGCTGGGGTTATAGCATCACAAAGTTTTCAGAAAAATTAGGAGACTTCCAGCTAATTCTCAAATATTTATTAGCCTTATATATCTGAACAAAAGGGAGGGGTGTTAAAATCTAAAATAAACAGACCATATAAATTTGACAGCTCATTATGATAAGTGGAAATGTATGAAATCTAAAGAAATCCAGAATATAGGCAACATTTTAATCATTATTTCCATTTTGTTGCCTTTAAATAATAGATCACTTGAAACTGAAATATAAAAATCCTGAAATATATTGTAGAAGAGTAAAATACACTTAATTGTAAAACTTCAAAACAATATAATCCTGATAATTGCCAGAAGTGCATTTACACCCTACAGAGTACAACTAATAAGGCGAGCCTAAAATTCCTCAAAATATAGCCGTCATCTTAATTGATTTGCCATAAGTCTAAGCAATGCAATTAATTCTCTGGCATTTATGCAAGTTTTCTAAGGTGAATCCATGTGAACTCAGACATCATCAGGCAATATTTATGTGCTTGGTACACAAATAGCCTTGTCACTCAGGAACTGCCTCCCTAATGCAAAAACCCCAGCATATCTGTCTCATTTCCATCATCCTCAGACATGGCACGTGCAGCACAATAAGGGTGGCTGACAGGGAACAGTAGTAACTCTGGCTGGTCTCTAACAAGTCTGACAAGGACAGCTGGCAAATACAGTGCTCTGAGAAGTGTGGGGACTGCCAACCACAAAGGAAGAACGCGAGATAATATCATTTTTCACCCATCACTTCTGGATCATTTTGTAACAGTCAAAGCCGTCTTCAATGACATTCATATAAAAATATGAATTTAAATGTTTGCTATTTGAATTGGTTTCCAGAATCAGTAGGAAATATGATGTCACCTTGGCAGTATTTTTTATGTGCCACCCAGTTTCTAAATGTCAGACTTAAAACATCCAAGAATATTTTTTCCTAAGTTTGTCTCAGCCATATGTATTGTGATAGAAGGGTAATAATATTTGTTCACAACGTTTTAATTCATCAAAATGAGGGATGAGATCCTATTAGTAAAATTCATAAATGCAGTAAGTTGAAAACCTATGGCAATGAGTAATAAGGATTTCAGATTTAATACAAATTTCACTTAAGATACTAAATGTGCTTATGTAAACAGAGATGATTATATCATTTCTTTGCATAATATTTTATTTTATAACTTCTCAAACTCATCTCTACCTGAATGACTTTTAGACTGCAGTCACATTCTGGACAAAGGAGAGGTATGAACGCTGCTCCAAAGACAGCAAAGAGAATGTTTCTGTATTGGTGACAGGCCCAGGCCAGGATGAAAACAGGAGTAATTATCAGGGTCCTGACACAGTCAAAGAGAATCCAGAAGACCAAAGCTGCTTTAGATCCATGTCAGTGTTCATTCAGCCTCTTTCTAAGAGAGGCCTGAAGATCTCATTTAGTTAATGACCTTCTGATTCCATCCCCAAAATGTTCAGGAAATTATACACCCTCTCCAGACTATGGGGGCTTCCCAGGTAGCGCTAGTAGTCAAGAACCCACCTGCCAATGCAGGAGACCTAAGAGACGCAGGCTTCATCCCTGAGATGGGAAGATTCCCTCTGGAGGGTGGCGTGTCAACCCACTCCAGTATTCTTGCCTGGAGAATCCCATGGACAGAGGAGCCTGGCGGGCTACAGTCCATGGGGTCACACAGAGCCAGACACAGCTGAAGTGACTTAGCACACATGCACGCATTCTAGACTATGGAGCTTCCCCCAGTTGTTTGGTCCTTTCATTGTTCACCATTAAGATCACGAGCCTTGCACAAGTTACTTGAGTTTCACTTTACTGATTATAAAAGGTGTATACTGATAACAAGTTTGTAAGGCTGTTTTGAAGATAAAAATGTGATAATATATGTAAAGCATCTGGCAAGCTGCTTAGCATATAAAAAGTACTTAAATGTAGCAATTATTGTTATATAATACTTATCATTGCTAATATTTTGATATCCATAGTAAGTCTGATCCATGGAAAATCTCCATTTCCAACAAAGAGTCAACACTGCTGTGGTGACATTTTTCCTCAACAGAGAAGATAAAGCCAAACAACTTGGCATGCGACATGTGTTCTAAAATTGTATAAGCTACCAAAGGCAATGGAAAAGCAGATGAGAGCATTTTAAAAATTAAAATGCCTTTTGATTGCTCTGCGTTATGTCCTGTGTTGCAGAGAGGCACTGTCAAAATCAGTAGCTTTATAAATGATGGATTTGGTACAGCATAAAAAGGCATGGCAAAGTATATTTCAAATTTTGTTTTGAAAGCATTGATTCCCATGTATCTTTGAAATTAAATTTCCCTCATGGTTCACCTTTAAACCCCCTTACCCAGCTCGAAGAGAAAAATAAGAAAAGGAAAATTCTCCCTTACAATGCCATCCAGAGGTAAACTGCAGATAAACATTAGAAATCACATAAATACACTATTTTACAAGTTTGATTTTTCTCTACTGAATATTCTCCTTTTTATTATTACTCCAAGTACATAAGTACAACTTATCACTTGCATTTACGTTTTTCCTTATGTTTTCAGAAATACAATGAAAAGGCCAATGTTTCTAACATAGTGCTTTGTTTCTATTTATCTGATAATGCAACAACCAGGATTTCATTACCGCATAATACATGTCTGTGGGATGAATGAGTGAAATGTCAAGTCTGTGCTTTCTTTTTTTTTATTATTATTATTACATTTCCTATAGGTTTTGTCTTCTTTGTGACCACTGCACTTGAGAAATATTGAGCAATTCTTAGATTTTTTTTTAACTATGCGCTTTACCTATAGGTTGAAGATACCACTGAGTTTTTCTACTGTAGATTTGTGAATTATGTATAGAAAGGGCATTGCCTTTTACTAAACTTTGGCATATATCCGTTCACGGTGTGTAAGCTTAAGGTGAAACAGGATGTTTCTTCACACAGGAAATTACTAAATTCTCACTGTTACAGTAGAAATCCTTCCCCACCCCCTGCCCCGAGAAAAACTAATCAGTTGTAGGAAACTGATCAACACATTGCCACTCAACTCACATTAAAATATGTAATTTTATTTATTGTACTGTATGGTGCACAGTATAAGAAAATGTGGGCTATGAATTAACCATGGCTTTATTCTAGGTAAATCAATGATGATATTCAATGTGATGATGATACTGATCTACAGAATGTCTGGTGTTATCATTCTACAGCTCCAAAAGATGTGGCAACTTTTTATTTTCATGTAATTAATGCTGTTAAAAGCACACATCTGATTTCTTTCTTGGCTCCAAAAATTTATTTGGGGCACTGCATCTACTCTACATACCCAAAATTCCTTAAGGGGCTATCTATGGCAATGTGTATGGATAATAAAGACCTGAAAGACACTAGAAATATTTGACATGAACTCTTGGAAAGAGGTGCTTCTACTAAAACACAATGGGTGTGGTTCATGCAAGAAGGAGCTATAGCAACTAGGTGGTGAAAAGGTTATTTCTTACACTGAGCACAGGTACGAAGCCCTTTGACTATTCACTGTCTCAATTCACAATGCTGGTCTCTGTTGGTGACATTAACTTACAGACCCACTGTTGGCCCTCAGCTCAGAAAAAAATAATAACAATAATAATTTGGCAACTTGCAAGTCCTGATGTCAGCAGTGGTCTTCTGGTCCTTCTCAATTATGTAGGGGAGCCTGATTTAATTCTTTATCCCCTCAGACATTGCAAGTCAGCTTCCAAAATAACAGCTAATCTGGATTCCTGCCATCCCTGCTGTTCAACAGAGCCCAGGAGGGTATTCTGTAATGAGTACCAAGAGAGGTTCTGATCACATCCAATCGCATTCCCAGTGCATATATATATTCTGCAGCTTGATACACAGGCCCAGCAGAGATATAAAGAAGCATTTGAAGAAAGAGAAAAAAGAAAAAAAAAATAAACCCAAACTCATCCATTCAGCCACTGAATGAATGTTGTTAAAGACACTGTTTTTTTAATATTTTGGATAAGGGGTTGCAGGTTAGTCATAGGAAAGAAATAACATAATTGCTTTCAAGGAATTTCTAATCCAAGAAGTAATTGAGCACAGAAGTTAAAAGAGTATGGCATCCCTGTCCATATC
This sequence comes from Antilocapra americana, assembly GCA_007570785.1. NCBI lineage: Eukaryota > Metazoa > Chordata > Mammalia > Artiodactyla > Antilocapridae > Antilocapra > Antilocapra americana. The sequence goes on from ML662442.1 coordinate 25,467,514, forward strand.
CCCCGGATCCCTTTACCAGCTTTCTGCACACCATCTCCAACGCACTCTCACCCCCAACATCAGCAACCACAGCTCCTTGTTGCAAGGCTGCCTGCAGAGCTGCCAGAACATCTCGGTCTACTACACCATGAAGAGTGCCGAGCATCAGAGTCAACGCTACCTTCCTAGCCTCAGCCCTTTGCTGAGGAGTAAAAGGGAGAAAGACAGTCTCTTTGCTTCCTAACTGGGACACTCCATGAGATGTCTCACACTGACTCAAGGACTCTCCTGCAAGACTGAGCCATGTTACCCCCCACCCTTATGGGGTTTATCTGGAAGTCTCACCCTATTAGTCTTCTTTCCATCCCATGACTACTTCCCCAAACTGCAACTGGTTCTTCAGAAACACTTCCTAATACATCACTTTCACATGAAACCCATTTCAGGGACAGTTTATGGAGACAGGCAGCTATTAAGAGGATTATTTCTATTATTACTAAAAGTGTCTGAAAATGATAGAAAGACGAGTGAGATCTTCTATCTGAAAGTTAAACAAAATGATAGGTAGGACTTATTGAACAAGTACAGCAAAAATAAATGGAAATACAACTGTCAAACTTTCAAAAGCCCTTGAGTGTCAAGAAAATGAGCTTGTAACTTATTTGATACAAAATGAGATACTATCAGAGGTTTTAAGTAGGAGAGGCCATGTCATATGATTTAAAAAATTTAGTTTGAACAATTCAGTAGAAATATCACTTAGGTCCTAGCGTTTTTCTGTTCTTTACGGATGTAATATAAGTGGGGCTTCTTAAAAATTAGCAGAGGCGCTGTGCTCTATACTCCTTTCTGAATATGAATGCTGGTATGAAGTCTATTGAAGAGCATGGCCAACTGTCCAGAATTCTGTCTATTCTGAAATGGAAATACATTCTATAAGTGAGCACACATCCCTGGGCTCAGTCAAATTATCCCCAGTCCTTAAACAGAATGTGAGAATGTGACATTCACACATATTAACATTCACATTTTAAAGCTATATAAAAGTTGTTAATATGTCTGTAGGTTTCTTATTTCTTTTTTAATATTCCATTGTTATACTGTATGACTATTTAAAAATCCAAGCTGTATACTCCAGTATAGGATTCTAAAGCATCTTTCATCTTTTAGCCACAATATCATACTAAAACACTTCCAGGCATTGATGAGTATAGTTTCAAAACCACAGTATCAGACTCTTTGAAGTAGTATTTCCACTTCAGTCTAACAGTGTGGTTATAATGGCTCTCTGGTAAAGAATACGTGCTACTTATTTTTGGCTACAAATGGAGTTGATTGCTCTTGCCACTAGGATGTTGCTTCCTGATAACATTTATAAAGGTTTATAAAGGTTCTCATGTTTGACGGAGCTGACACTCAAGCAAGCAAGTCTCACCCTGACTACACAGTAGAATCTCATGGGAAAATCAAGGGAAAAACAAAGACTCCTACCTAGGCTCCATCCCATCCTGATAACCCTGGTAATGGTATACATTTTTTTAAGCTCTTCATATGGGCTTCTGCAAATCAGGAGGCCCCGATTCAATTCCCAGGTTGGGAAGATCCACTGGAAAATGGATAGGCTGCCCACTCCAGTATTCCCTTGTGGCTCAATTGGTAAAGAATTTGCCTGCAATGCAGCAGACCTGTGTTGATCCCCTGGAGAAGGGAAAGGCTACACACGCCAGTATTCTGGCCTGGAGAATTTCACAGACTGTATAGTTCATAGGGTCGCAAAGAGTCAGACAGAACTGAGTAACTTTCACTTTCACTTCCATGGGCTTCCCAGGTGGTGCTGGCACTAAAAAAAAACCACCTACCAATGCAGGAGACATAAGAGACATGGGTTCGATCCTTCAGGTGGGAAGATTTCCCAGAAGAGGGTGTGGCAACCCATTCCAGTATTCTTGCCTGGAGAATCCCATGGACAGAGGAGACTGCCAGCTTACAGTCCACAGAGTCACAACTGAAGTGACTTAGGAGAGTACACAGCACATGCATCTTAACATGCTCAGTGTAAAGAACCATCACTTTAGACTGAGAGGTCTGAATTTGAAATACATCAATTTTAATATTAAAATTTAGAGTTTGTTTTGTGTATGGCGTTAGAAAGTGTTCTAGTTTCATTAACTCAAAATGGATCAAAGATCTAATCATAAGACCAGAAACTATAAAACTCCTAGAGGATAACATAGGCAAAACACTCTCCGACATAAAGTGGGATCCTCTATGACCCACCTCCCAGAATATTGGAAATAAAAGCACGAATAAACAAATGGGACCTAATTAAAATTAAAAGCTTCTGCACAACAAAGGAAGCTATAAGCAAGGTGAAAAGACAACCTTCAGAATGGGAGAAAATAATAGCCAATGAAGCAACGGACAAACAATTAATCTCAAAAATATACAAGCAACTCCTGCAGCTCCATTCTAGGAAAATAAACAACCCAATCAAAAAGTGGGCCAAAGAACTAAACAGACATTTCTCCAAAGAAGACATAAAAATGGCTAACAAACACATGAAAAGATGCTCAACATCACTCATTATCAGAGAAATGCAAATCAAACCACAATGAGGTACCACTTTACACCAGTCAGAATGGCTGCCATCCAAAAGTCTACAAGCAATAAATGCTGGAGAGGATGTGGAGAAAAGGGAACCCTCTTACACTACTGGTGGGAATGCAAACTAGTACAGCCACTATGGAAAACAGTGTGGAGGTTCCTTAAAAAACTGCAAATAGTCCTGCCATATGACCCAGCAATCCCACTGCTGGGCATATACACCGAGGAAACCAGAATTGAAAGAGACACGTGTACCCCAATGTTCATTGCCGCACTGTTTACAATAGCCAGGACATGAAAGCAACCCAGATGCCCATCAACTGACCAATGGATAAGAAAGCTGTGGTACATACACACAATAGAATATTACTCAGCATTAAAAAAAATTCATTTGAATCAGTTCTACTGAGGTGGACGAAACTGGAGCCTATTATACAGAGTGAAGTGAGCCAGAAGCAAAAACAACAATACAGTATACTAACGCATATATAGGGAATTTAGAAAGATGGTAACAAGAACCCTGCATGCGAGACAGCAAAAGGAACACAGATGTATAGAACAGACTCGTGGACTCTGTGGATGAGGGAAAGGGTGGGATGATATGGGAGAATGGCATTGAAACATGTTAATTAACGTATGTGAAATCAATCCCCAGCCCAGGATTGATGCTCAGGGCTAGTGCACCGAGATGCCCCGGCGGGGGGCGGGGGGGGAGTTGGGAGGGAGGGGGGTTCTGGCGGGGGAGCATATGTAAACCCAGGGCGATTTCATGTCATTGTATGGCAAAACCAACACAATAAAGTAAAGAAAATTTTAAAAAAATAAAAATAAAAAATAAAATAAAATTTAGAGTTTGGGGTGACAGTTGGTCCATTAAATACAATGATAGATTTGTATAACTCCTGACATTTTATAAATTATTCTCATGAATACCGTCTCTATGAGACAAAAATTCCATTTATTTTAAACACTCTAAAGAAAAGAAAACAAACCCTAAAAAATTTTATGTGAGAAAGTCAAGGTCGTATAATTAGCAGTAGAACCAGACTGCAGCTTCTAATTTCAGGCACAGAGTCCATCTACAAAGGAATATGACACTTGGTCTCATGCATTAAAACATAACTTCCAAGGGGAGAGGGAAAAGTGAACAGATGGAACACAGAAGATGTTCAGAACAGTGATAATTACTCTGTATGATACTAAAATGCTAAATATGTGCCATATACTTTGGTTCAAAGCCACAGAATGCATATCACCAAGAGTGAATCCTACTGCAAACTATGGACTTTGGTGGGATTATGATATATCAATGCAGGTTCATCAATTGTAACAAATGTACCTTCCTGGTGGCAGATTTGATAAAATAGGAGAAATTTTGTATGAATGGGAGAAGGGCATATACGGGAAATTTCTGTACCTTACTCTCAATTTTGCTGTGAACCTAAAATTGCTCTAAAAAATTAGGTCTATTTTTAAAATACTACTAATAACATCCTTCAGACCTCTATACCGAATAGGGCAGCTATCTGTATACATTAATATCTTGTTTGCCTTGGCTGAAATATGTAATATAAGCTAAGAAGAAAATCATCACTATTACAAGATTTTATCCCTTTCTACCATCTTTCAGCAAATTGGTATGCATATATTGAGAATTATTCCAAACCAGCTTATGATAAAATGTGATCAAAGATTATAGAATATGCTTCCTCTTACACATGTTCATTAAGCAAGTACTTTCACTGTGGTGGATACACACGCATTGATAACGGAGACCCAGCTTGATTTAGAAAGAGATGTAAGCACATTTGGAAGTTACTAGCCTTTGAGCCAAGGTTTATAAGTATGTCCGTTCAGTTCTTAACCATCCTATACAGTGCTAGACCGAATGATCCATAAGGGCATGTTCACCCTTGGACTCCCATCTCCAAGTACACAAGACATAGAGTTCCTGGCACAAGAATCAGTGCTCAAGGAATACTTGTGAAAGAAAGAATAATCAAGAGATACACGTGCTTGTGTGTGTGTTAATGGGATGGGAATAACCCTAGGAAAGAGATTTCCAACCGTATTTTCCATTAATGACCTCCCCAAGAAACCTAGGTTTGAAGAATATAGTAATGACTAGGAATCCATGTGCAAATATGTTTTGCTATGTTTTTCCTCTGAAGAATTTATTGCTCTCATATCCTGTATGAACCTAATTTTCCTTGATGCAAGGTTGATATATAAAAATTGTTTTTTATTCACATGAACATCTGATCAATTATATCATTACAACTGAGATAATATCACCTCTAAAAAGGCAAAATATAGATCACAAAGGATTAGAAGTCTATGCAAAAGATGTCGATCAGTTAGACTAGATGGTTTCCAGAGAAGCCCAGGTGCCAGGGCATCTAAATAAAAACAGCGCAAAGATATATATGTCTCTCTTTTATCTGACCTTATTTTCTCATGAGAGGAGAAGTCAGGATTGGGCTCAATTTTAAGCAATGGGGATAAGCACTATGGTACTTGGGTTGGCAAGAGGAGGGTGATGTTTTCAGTCTATTAGGAACTAAGTTAGCAAGGAAAACCATTCATTGTAACCAGTTTCACAGACTTTTCCATTACATCTAGGTTTACATATACCTAAAAGTGACAGGGTTGAAAAAGCCTAATTACAATTCAGCATAACATGTCAAGTTCTGCTCCAAGTACAGCATATTAATAGGGCAAAAAATAGATAATTTGCTTCAAGTTTCAAAAGTAAGATGCATATAAAACATTCAAATAAAAATGTAAGCTTTCAAGAGTATACTTATAAAATTAGAGTGGGAAGAATTCAAAGAAGAGAGAGATTAGCATGAGTCAGAGAGACTTGGTAAAGCTTTCATGGAAGAAGAATGGAGAATATTTGAAGAGGCTGAAGAAAAAAGGAAAAAAGCTGGTTTAAATATAAGTTGAATAACAGAAACCAAAAGTTTATATAATTTGTCAAATCAGTCTATTTATCTAGAAACTTTTATCATCACTGATATGGTCTCTTCTCTGTAATGACCAGAAGTATAAGGTATATAATAAAAAATAAGAAAATGAAGAGAAATACAAAATATGCAATTCACCTGAGATAAACAATACAATATTTGGCATAAGTATAAAAAGAAAATACAGCACATAAAGTAAAACATGTTAAACCTCAACTTCTCATGTTGCTTTTTTATATTATTCTTTATGATGACTGTATATCTACTTATGAAATGTTTGAAAGTTATTCTAGTTTATTTCTGTCAAAGACTTTAAACCACTTGAATCACATGCCTTTAAAAAAAACTATCACAGATGACTGAATTCTTTATATTATTGAATTTCTTTATATTATATTTATATTGCATAATATTTATATTATTGAATTTATATTTCTTTATATTATTGAATTATTTCATGTCATAAAAGATATCACATTTGTGTGAAAGTCGCTCAGTTGTGTCCGACTCTTTATGACCCCATGGACTATACAGTCTATCGAATTCTTCAGGCTAGAATATTGGAGTGGGTAGGCTTTCCCTTCTCCAGGGGATCTTGCAACCTAGGAATCGAAACCAGGTCTGCAGCACTGCAGGTGGATTCTTTACCAGCTGAGCCACAAGGGAAGCCTGAGAATACTAGAGAGGATAGCCTATCCCTTTTCCATGGGATCGTCCCAACCTAGGAATAGAACTGCAGTCTTCTGCATTGCAGGTGGATTCTTTGCCAACTGAGCTATCAGGGAAGCCCTGATAGTATTTGTGAAAGTGAAAGGGAAAAGTGAAGTCGCTCAGTTGTATCCGACTCTGCGACCCTGTGGACTGTAGTCTACCAGGCTCCTCTGTCCATGGGATTTTCCAGGCAAGAGTACTGGAGTGGGGTGCCATTGCCTTCTCCAGGGGATCTTCCTGACCCAGGGACAGAACCTGGGTCTCCCGCGTTGTGGGCAGGTGCTTTACTGTCTGAGCCACCAGGGGAATCTTTCAGACCCAATTCAGAAATGCAGCAAGCTATGAGGAAATAAAGAAAACACATACATTGATTATACTCCAAGTATATAAACATATAATCAGAATATTCCACTTCAAAATGTTTGTCTCAAAAGCCTAAAATGACTCCTCAGAAAATTATATATATATA
>ML662442.1:25474345-25525480 GCA_007570785.1 Antilocapra americana
ATTCAATTGGGATTTAAATATGTCTTCCAGTTAACATCTTCATACAGATTTCTTCTTGGGTAATGCTTCTTTCATTCAATATTCCCACTGTCACTCAAGCTAAGTTATCTAGTTCAGCTTCTCTTATTGATATTTAGCCACAGGCCTCCCTACAATAGTAAATATCTCCTCAAATCTTGCTGAACTGGAAGTAATTCTATTTTTTTTCTATTTATTATTTTTTTTAGTTTTTTATTTATTTTTTATATTTTTTTTGATGAAGGGTATAGCTCTAACACTGTACAAATATGGAAGTCATATGGTGATATAGAAAAAACTCAAAAATGGCACCTTAGAAATTCTCAACTCTGTTAGACTTACACACCAGGGTTGGGATCAAGATCACCTCTTAGGTTCCTTCCAGTATGAGAAGCTTATGCTCCTAGTGTAATATGAATAAACATGGACGCTTTGCCATCAACTCTAGATTGGTTACTTTCTCCAGACAATGCCATTCAGGATCAAATATATATATATGTCCATGTGGTACAATTAAGCCCTGCCCCCTCTCTCCTATATATCCTTCTGGTGTTAATCTAAGCCTACAGAGCCTAAAAGTTATTTAATCTGTTCAGAAAATGCACACCTATGTTAGCTACCAGGGAATGGTGAAGAGGAGTCATGTAACAGAAATCTGATAGAGATCAGCATCTAAAGGGGATTCTGGGAGGAGATGCAGACAGCGGAGAGAAATTAACCTACAAAAACTGGGATTCAAAATCCAAATTTCAATACCTAGAAGATATTAGTGAAAATCAGGTAGAACTAACTCCTCTCTCATAACCTGTGCTATAGCCAGAAATATTAATTCTCTAATATGCCCTGTATATCCAGTCCCTTCTACCCAATTGCTCTCCTCCCAATTCTTTAGCTAACATTCCTTCAAGACTTAAAATAACTATGTTTGTTCAAGAAGCTTTGTCCAAGTCCCCAAGTTTAGCTACCCTACTATTTTGTTATATTATCCTGTCACCCTCTTATCATTCTAATATTTAGCATACCATACTGAAAGGACTTATTTATTTAGGTCTATTCCACATCAGATAGTAACTAAAAAATAAACAAAATACTTAGTTAGCTAATAGTTCATACAGATAAGATATTAGTATTACATCAGAAAAGATACACTGAGGACAAAAACCTGAATTTTTTATTCACAGTTGTGGTTCCTACCCCAAGCACAGTGACTGAACAGCAAAGTAACAATGCAGTATTTGATATCTAAATAAAAATCAAAAACCAAACAAAAAAACCGTCCCAAAAAATCAGTAAACCAAGGCAAGGACTGTGGCACTGGGCATACAAGACCAAGACCTAATTACTAGGTCTAGGATACAGGACTAGACAAGTAGAAGGAGATTCACTGCTAGAGCCCTGGTAGATATCGAGAGGAAAAACTCCAGACACACAGACTTCAGAATTCACTAAACTCATGGCATAAACACCCTTAGATGTCCCTAGTTTCCCAACAAGAATGATCCCCCTGCATGGGGCACAGCTAATAGTCTATAGAGTGATTAAATTTAAGGTACAACTGTGATGTGAAGAAAATAAAATCAGTCATCACTGCTAAAGACATCCAGATTTGGAAGCAGGTAAGTTCCCAGGAAGTTCAAAAGAATGCATTAATCTAATTGTTTATACATGCTTACGGAATGAAAGTGTGCATCCCCTGAAAATTTGTATATGGAATCCGTAAGTTTCAATGTGGCTGTATTTAGAGATAATGAACCTGTGCTCCACAGGGTTAAAAAAAAACATTCTAAAAAGGTGCCTCAGGGGGTCAACAGAAACAGATGATCGGCAGAAATTCTTGAGCTTGTCACACAGAACAGCTTGTTAAAAACCCCTTCACTTGTACCATGCCTTCGTTGATCAAGCTCACCTTACTTTTTGACTCCTTAACCACCCCTATAGATAATGACTCTGATATAATGGTAACTATGGTAACAAGAAGCATAGTTGTTTCAAAGGACTTGGAGTTAACCCCCATCCAGGTCAAGCCAGCTCAGACTGATTGGGACCACAGACCTTAAAACTAGACCTGTGCATGTATCTGATAAATGATGATGGCAGAGGGCAAAAAGCTCCACCATTTCACATCATGCTAAGAGCCGCTATTTGTGAGCATGCACCCCCTGAAGATGCAGTTACATGCACCCCCATGTAACTCAGATATGCCTACAGAACACTGATTATTTCACCTCTTCCCTACCTCCAATCATCTTTCCCCACAACTAAGCCCATTCTGCTTCTTTATCCCATAAATATCTCAAGTCCCTCACATTCAGAAAAGCTGAACTGGGATTAGTTCTCCCCTCTCTTCATTTGCCTGCCTCAGGAATAAACCCAGTCTTTGCTATAAATCTCAGTGTCTCAACATTTGGCTTGCTGTGTGTCAGGCAAACAAACCTGGTCACAACAGGGCCCTTGAGGAAGAGATAAAAGTTGAAAGAGATCACAGGGGTGGGGCCCCAATCTGAAAGAGTTACTGCCCTTCTAGAAAGAGGAAGACACACCGGATCCCTCTCTCCACCACATGCGGACACAGTGAGATGAGGTATTTGCAAATCAGAAAGGGAATATTCACCATCAGGAACTAAGTCAGTTGGCACATTTGTCCTTATCTTTCCAGCCTCTAGAATAATGAGAAGTAAATCCTGTTGTTGAAGCCAGCCTGTCCAGCAGCCCACATAAACTAACACATATGCCGAAATTAATTTGTGTGTATAATGTCTTAAAATGAGCTGAGTAAGTTTTGTCTTGTCAGCATTATTTTACCGCCTTGGAGGCAGGGGAACAGAGCTAAACTGGATAGCTACTGATGTTACCAAATATTCCTAAAATCACAGCGGGCTAATGGACACTCCCACTTTATCTACGAAGGAATTTGTCCACTATCTGCTAGGACTATCCAACAGTTTAGTGGCCAAGAAAATTGAGCTCTCAGTGATGCTTTTTGAACCCATTCTGCATCTGTCATTCTATAAAAGTCATGGTATAGCTGCCTCCAGAAACGCATGACTGACAAGGTTACACAGTAACAGACCCAAGAAAACTCAAGCTCAGGTCTTAATGATGATAGAGGATCTCCTGGGCACTGCTAGTATTAGCTGTGTTATTTTTTCATTGTGGATGAAAATGTTCTAAAAGTCCTTAGCAGCCTGGGTGGTGAGGGTTATTTAGGACTGTCCCAGCAGTTGGTGATGGAAGTGGATCCTCTGGTTCTTGGCTACATCAGGAGATGGGAGGCTTACCCAGAATGTCACATCTGGGTAACCTCCTCACACTGTGTACAGCCTTCCTGTCGATGATGGATGGATGCCATAAAAGAAAGTTATTGAGGTATGAACTAACATCATAATTGAATTCTTTCCTGAAGTGATAAGGCCAGAGTCTGCTTGGTTTCTGAAGGAGCTATGTTATATGGCGCTGTAAAGAGGGTCACTCCCTTCAGCCTTATTTGCCCATATTTAAAAATTAGGCCTTAAAAAAGCATACACTATACTCTGACATCTCACTTTCACAACATTCACGATACAGGAGAGCTTGGTCTTAAGCCAGTTTATTTTGGACTCCATCCAAGAGAATTTAATTAAGAATATCTTAAGTACCTTGTTATGAGCTGATCTTACCTGTAAATTGGTCCCAGAGAGAGTGCTGTGTTAAAGTTCCCAAAGATATGGTCCAAAAAAGAAAGAAAGAGAGAAAGGAAGAAAGAGAAGAAGCTTAAGCTTTTTCTCTTTCTTCTATTAGTACACATATACTGCTGTGCTCACAACACTCAATTTTCTTAGTGCACGTGCAAAAGAGCAGTTGTGCCAAGGTACAAAGGCAACTGAGTCTGAGGATGTGTATTAGACTTGCTGTTACTCTGAAAACAGACAAAATGAAGAAATTCTATGGGTTTGCAAACTCAGCCGATTGTAAAATGGAAATAACAGTAACAATTCTAATGGTATAAAAGAAATAAGTCATTACCCTTTTGCACAAAGCTATAAAACTCTGTCTAGAATATACTTGGAATAAAGCCCTACTGGAATCACTGAAGAGTGGTACATAAATTATTGGAGTATAAAGTAAAATTAATGAAGGGGTTCCTTTCTACTATGTACAAATCCCAGATTGATGAAATGAACTCTTATTGCACAAATTTTTTTCCCTTTTGTTCCCCAAAAGGAGAATGCATTTTGTATATTCAATAAAAGCCTATATAATGCATTTGGTTTTGAGTCTATAAAAGATTAATAACATGTATTACAAAACAGGAAAAGTACCACAAATACAAGTTAGATATTTGACATCCAAGACTCCTTTCTCTTTATTTTGAGAATGATAATAATTGTATAAGAAAGTAGTTAAAATGATAAAAATATAACCAAGTTTTATATATTATAAAAACTATAACCAAACATCAAACAATTGTGAGTTTTCCCTCAAACTAACATCCATTTTGGTATAAATATGTGAAATTTGGTTACACTTTTGCAAGCTTAAAAATCCATCTTTAAATGATAGAGAAAACTTTCAGTTTTTTCCTATGTGTATATAATTTTTTGGCACAAGAGATGTAATTTTTATGTAAATTTATAAGTACAACTCTTAGAGCTTAAAAAAGTAAATATTTTTAGAACATCATATAATCATATAAAGAATATAGCATTTGCCTAAGTACTCTTTGGATAACAGTAGTAATTAAACATATACAAATATACATCCCTAGATGTGCATGAAACATTTTGTCAATTACGATCCTTTTATATTTAATGGAGTCCATGGGTTATAAAGAAACTACTGAAGAAAAAAATTCTAGAGGTCATTATTATTCTATCCGAAATTTTGTTAAACATCTGTTTAACTGAAAACATGGAAAACAAAAACAAAAAATGTAAAAAACTGACTTCAGTCATATCCAAATATAGGGAAAGTTTTTGAATGGTCAATTTCCTTTTAAGAGGGTTATATTTGATGTTCTTTTCTTGAGGTCCAAATTATTTTTCCAAGTAAATTATTTTTCCAAGGGTTATATTTGGTGTTCTTTTATTGAGGTCCAAATTATTTTTTCTTATAATCTTTAACAGATTCCTGATTTTGAAAAGTAGTGTTTTGAGAAGACCAACATCTTTTATAATCATTTCTATATTCTCTCTGTTAATAAGGACTCAATACAAACCTTGTAAATTAAAAAAGGAGAATATAAATAGTTTAAACCAATTATTAAAACTAGAATTATTAGCTAATAGCACAGCTGAGAATAAAGAAACCAAGGTTTGGAGTTGAGAGGGCAGTTAACAGTCAAAATGAAAACAAATCTTGAAAGACAGAAGACTAGGCTTTTAAGAACTCTAAGAACTTTAAAAAATGAAACAAATGCTCATTTTATATTCTTTAGGTGTTCAGTTCAGTTGCTCAGTTGTGTCTGACTCTTTGCATCCCCATGAACTGCAGCACGCCAGGCCTCCCTGTCCATCACCAACTCCCGGAGTCCACCGAAAACCATGTCCATTGAGTCGGTGATGCCATCCAACCATCTCATCCTCTGTTGTCCCCTTCTCTTCCTGTCCCCAATCCTTCCCAGCATCAAGGTCTTTTCCAATGAGTCAACTCTTCGCATGAGGTGGCCAAAGTATTGGAGTTTCACCTTCAAAATCAGTCCTTCCAAAAAACACCCAGGACTGATCTCCTTTAGGATGGACTTGTTGGATCTCCTTGAGTCCAAGGGACTCTCAAGAGTCTTCTCCAACACCACAGTTCAAAAGCATCAATTCTTCAGCGCTCAGCCTTTTTCACTGTCCAATTCTCACATCCAGACATGACTACTGGAAAAACCATAGCCTTGACTAGACAGACCTTTGTTGGCAAAGTAATGTCTCTGCTTTGCAATATGCTATCCAGGGTGGCCATAACTTTCCTTCCAAGGAGTAGGCGTCTTTTGATTTCATGGCTGCAATCACCATCTACAGCGATTTTGGAGCCCAAAAAAATAAAGACTGACAATTTTTCCACTGTTTCCTCATCTATTTGCCATGAAGTGATGGGACCAGATGCCATGATCTTAGTTTTCTGAATGTTGAGCCTTAAACCAATATTTTCACTCACTCTTTCACTTTCAGCAAGAGGCTTTTTAGTTCCTCTTTACTTTCTGCCATAAGGATGGTGTCATCTGCATATCTGAGGTTATTGATATTTCTCCCAGCCATCTTGATTCCAGCTTGTGCTTCTTCTACCCCAGCGTTTCTCATGATGTACTCTGCATATAAGCAGGGTGACAATATACAGCCTGGACATACTCCTTTTCCTATTTGGAACCAGTTTGTTGTTCCATGTCCAGTTCTAACTGTTGCTTCCTGACCTGCATACAAGTTTCTCAAGAGACAGGTCAGATGGTCTGGTATTCCCATCTCTTTCAGAATTTTCCACAGTTTATTGTGATCCACACAGTCAAAGGCTTTGGCATAGTCAATAAAGCAGAAATAGATGTTTTTCTGGAACTCTCTTGCTTTTTCAATGATCCAGCGGGTGTTGGCAATTTGATCTCTGGTTCCTCTGCCTTTTCTAAAACCTGCTTGAACATCTGGAATTTCATGGTTCATGTACTGCTGAAGCCTGGCTTGGAGAATTTTGAGCATTACTTTGCTAGCATGTGAGATGAGATGCAATTGTGTGGTAGCTTGAGCATTCTTTGGCATTGTCTTTCTTTGGGATTGGAATGAAAACTGACCTTTTCCAGTCCTGTGGCCACTGCTTAGTTTTCCAAATTTGCTGGCATACTGAGTGCAGCACTTTCACAGCATCATCTTTTAGGATTTGAAATAGCTCAATTGGAATTCCATCACCTCCACTATCTTTGTTTGTAGTGATACTTTCTAAGGCCCACTTGACTTCACCTTCCAGGATGTCTGGCTCTAGCTGAGTATGAGTGATCACACCATCATGATTATCTGAGTCGTGAAGATCTTTTTTGTACAGTTCTTCTGTGTATTCTTGCCACCTCTTCTTAATATCTCCTACTTCTGTTAGGTCCATACCATTTCTGTCTTTAGGTGTAAGCCTAAATAAAGACTAGGGCTTCCCATGTGGTGCAGTGGCAAAGAATCTGCCTGCAAAGTGGGAGACCCCAGTTCAATCCCTGAGTCGGAAAGATCTCCTGGAGAGGGAAATGGCAACCCACTGCAGTATTCTTGCCTGGAGAATTCATGGACAGAGGACAATGGCAGGCTACAGTCCATGGGGTCACAGAGTTGGACATGACTTCAACAACTGTGCACGCACGCTACATAAAGAATAGGACTGACACACTTAAGCATCAAAAGATTGTCTGCTAATAATATTTTCATAAACAGAGACATTCTCTAAATCAACTCAAATTAAAAACAGAACTTTTGTACATAAGGGGTTTATAAAGCATTTTAAACAGCTCCATTACATTTTTTTCTTAATTTACTAAACATTTTTATATTAATTATAAATCTTACTACTGGGAAAAATTACTTTGAAATGGCTTCTTTATTTATTGTTTTGAATATTCAGGCTCTGAAGTACCATCATGACCTTTCAAGATACCTTTTTGCCTTCTGCCAGTTTACGATAGGAGGGTGAGCTCTGCTCCGCCAGCCAAGTGAGCTGACCAAATAGGACAAGCAGAGTCCCTTCCCCTTAAGCAAGATAGGATGGTTGCTGCCTCAGGTTTGCACTATTCTGCTCCCTGGACCTGATGCTCAGCAAGACTGGCTATTATAGCTGATGGAGCTAGAAGCAGGCAATCCTGCAGGTTAAGTTGTGAGACAGAGGCTTCATCCATATCCAAGAAAGCTCACGGGAAGCAGCATCCTTATATAAGCAAAGGAAGAAAGACTGAATTCTCTCATCTAACGTTGGGAGGTAAATTGCCTTTTTCAGGAACATAAAGTAAAATATCACACTCTTTGTAAGACACTTGATTTCAAATGTGCATTTGAAAGGCAATTACTCCTTAGAAAAAGATTCCCAGATTCCCAACACCCCTGAGTAGAGCTGTAATAAAAAATACTGCTTTAACATAACGATCCCTACACGTGCTGTGTTTGCTTACTGTGTCTCTGTTGATAGACTGTTCTGCCTGAGGCACATTAGTTTTACTCTGTTTGGGAAATGAAATAAATACATTAGTTATTTCTTATCAAATGGCATTTTACAGTGCATTTTTTTCAAATCTAAAATAAAAAAAAAAACCTTCCTAAGACCAGAAAATCGACATAACTCAAATAAAAAATGACTTCCTTCATTCAGACAGCAGCGGGATGTATAAGATTAAAACTTTTAGATCAAGGACTGGCTTATTGCTCTCTTGATCAACAATGGAAGCACAAGGACACTATTCAATTACATAAATCATCCCTCAGAATTTATGAGGTAATAAAAGCCAAAAAATACAGATTCATAAAGAAGAGGTTTTATGAAGCAGCATTCAAAATCATTTCAGCTAATTTCTGATATATATTAGAAACAAAAAGGTTGACATCAGGATTTTAGCTTCTCCTTATTCATTTATTAAAATATCATTATCACTTTAATCCGAGTCCCTTTTTCTCAGAGATAAAAGAGAAAATTAAAAATCACTGTTGCATTCATGAGACAAATTTCTGGCATTTGATTCTAAGAATATGGTATTAGATACTTTGCAAATCTTTTCTGGGAAATACTACTTAAGGTAAACTCTTCCTCCTATTACCTGCCATTGCTTCAAAATCTTGCTTCTTTCTCAAGATTCTACTGACCAGGTATGGCTGCATAACTTTTTAAAATAAACTTGTCCTCCTTCTTAAATCAAAGCCAAGTTCCATCTGCAAAACTTCTCACAATTAGTGCTGTTATTTCCATGCACAAGGACTTCTTGGAAAGAATATCATGAAAGAGAGTTCTCAGACCACTTTCCACAGAACAGAATGCTCCACACTGGAACCGCAATGAAAGCCATCTCAGATATTCTCTGAGTAAGAAAAAGCCCAACATTAAAATGAATAAAATAGGTGAAAAGTTCAGAAAGAAAAATGCCATAGTGCAGCACAATAAGGGAGACTAATGAAGGATTCTGAGGGAAGAAAGGCATGAATTCTTGTTACTACAATTACTCAGACTGCAGCGCTGAGAATGTCACATGGGCAGAGATGGAACAAACACGATGAGGGACGGACCACAGTGGTGGCAGAAGAAGTGAGCCAGAGTTGGATTCTGAACATATTTTGAAGGTACAGCCAACATGATCTCTTGATGGACTGAATGTGGGTACAAGAGAAACAGAATAGTCAAAGATGAGTCCCAAAAGTTTGGTGTAATAACAACTCAGAGAGAAGAATCTCCTAGAAATGGGGATGAAATGCTGTGGAGAATTGGGTCTGGAAGCAAATGATAAATAACCTCTTTGACACATCAGGTCTAGTTGCACATTCTTAAAAATCACTTCTCCAAGAAGACTGTAATGATGAATATTTCTAAATGAAAGAAAAGAATCAAGTATAAAATCAAATGCACGTTATTAAAGATATCATGCATATCAAAACTGTAGTTTTTTAAAATGTAAACAGTTAACAGTAGTTATTTCTAGACATTAAAACAAAACATAGTTGATTTTCATTGTTTTCTTTATACTTATACTGAACATAAATTACTTTTATAATATGAATAAATATAACAATACCTAAGAAATAATATTTAACATTCTCAGATTGACTTTCCCAGGTGGCACTAGTGGTAAAGGACCCACCTGTCAATGCAGGTAGATATAAGAGATGATTCGCTTGTCTCTTGAAGGTTCAATCTGTAAGAAGGTTAGATTCCTGGGTCGGTAGATCTCCTGGAGGAAGGCTTGGCAACCCACTCCAGCATTCTTGCCTGGAGAATCCCATGGACAGAGGAGCCTGGGAGGCTGCAGTCTATAAGATCGCATAGAGTTGGCCACGAGTGAAGTGACTTAGCACTTGTTACACATGGTGCACACACATTCTCAGATCATGTTCTACCATGTCAATATTTATTCATATATCAAGATTATTATAAGATACATCTTTTGTGGGGACAGAAAATAGTTTGAGCTAGTTTGATTTCTTAAGGCAGTCTTTTTCTTTCCATTTTATTGAAGTACAGTTGATTTACAATGTTGTATTTAACTTCAGCCATACAGCAAAAGTAATACAATTATACATACATATTATTTTCCATAATGGTTTAGCACAAGATACTGAATACAGTACTCTGTGCTACACAGTGTCACCTTGTTGTTTATCCATCCTGTATGCAATAGTTTGCATCTGGTAACTCCAAACTCTCAGTCCTTTCTTCCCCCACACTCCCTCCCCCTTGGAAACCAAGTCTGTTCTCTATTATCTGCTTTGTAGATATGCCATATTTTAGCTTTTTAGTTTCCACATAGAAGTGCTCTCATATGAAATTTGTCTTTCTCTTTCTGACTGACTTTACCTAGCATAATGTCTAGATTCATCCAAGCTACTTCAAATGGCAGTGTTTCATTCTTTTTAATGGCTGAGCAAAATTCCATTGTGTGTAAGTATTAATACATATCACATCGTGTTTATCCATTCATCTGTCAATGGCTGTTAAGCTTGTTTCCATGTCTTGGTTATTGCAAACAGTGCTGCTGTGAACACAAAGGTGCATGTACCTTTTCAAGTTATGGTTTAATCTGGATATATGCCCAAGAGTGGGATTGCTGGGCATATGGCAACTCTATTTTAGTTTTTTTGAGGACCCTCCATACTGCTTTCCATAGTGGCTGCATCAATTGACATTCCTATCAGTAGTGTAAATGGTTCCTTTCTTCTCCACATCCCAGTCAGTATGTCTTATTTGTAGATTTTTTTTTTTAATGATGGTCATTCTGACTGGTGTGAGATGTTATCTGTTTGTAGCTTTAATTTGTACTTCTCTAATAATTAGTGATGATATGCATCTTTCACATGTCTGTGGGCCATCTGTATGTCTGCTTTGCAGAAATATCTGTTTAGGTCTTCTGCCCGTATTTTGATTGTTTTTTGTTGTTGTTGCTGCTGTTGTTATTGAACTGCAGGAGCTGTTTGTATGTTTTGGAAATTAAGCCCTTGCTGGTCACATCATTTGCAAATATTTCCCCCCTGGTCCATAGGAGATCTTTTCATTTTTTTTTTTTTATGGTTTCCTTTGCTGTGTAAAGGAATCAGGGCTTCCCTGATAGCTCAGTTGGTAAAGAATCCACCTGCAATGCAGGAGACCCCGGTTTGATTACTGGGTCAGGAAAATCCTCTGGAGAAGGGATAAGCTACCCACTCCAGTATTCTTGGGCTTCCCTTGTGGCTCATCTGGTAAAGAATCTGCCTGCAATGAGACAGACCTGGGTTCAATCCCTGAGTTGGGAAGATCCCCTGGAGAAGGAAAAGGCTACCCACTCCAATATTCTGTCCTGGACAATTCCATGGACTGTATAGGTCACAGAGTCACAAAAAGTCGGACACAACTGATAAGACTTTCACGTCACTTGCTGTGTAAAAGCTTTTAAGTTTGATTAGGTCCCATTTGCTTATTTCTTTTTTATTTCTATTGCCTTGCAAGATCAACCTAAGAAAACACTAGTACAATGTATGTCAGAGAATGTTTTGCCTGCATTCTCTTCTAGGAGTTTTATGGTTTGTGTCTTGTTATTTAAGTGTTCAAGCCATTTTGAGTTTATTTTTGTGTACCGCATGAGAGCGTGTTCTAACCTCACTGATTTACAAGCAGCTGCCTAACTTTCCCAACACCACTTGCTGAAGAGACTGTCTTTTCCCCATTGTATATCCTTGCCTCCTTTGTCAAAGATTAATTTTCCATAGGTGTGCGCATTTATTTCTGAGCTCTCAACTTTGTTTCATTGGTTAGCATGTCTGTTTTTGAAGGTACTCATTTTTTAAATAAACTTTTTAGTTTATAGTGATTTTAGATTTACAGAAAACTTGCAAAGATAAGTAGAGTTCCTACATACCCTTCAGCAAGCTTCCCCTAATGTTAGCATCTTATGTAATGATGGCCACTTGTCAAAACCAACAAATTAACAACAGTACAATTGTATTAACTAAACAAGCAATGCTATTAACTAAAGATTTAATTCATGTTTCACCACTTTTTCCACTAATGTGATTTTTGCTGTCCCAAGATTGAAGCTAGAATACCCCATTGCATTTAGCCACCCCATCTTATTCTCATTTCAATCTAAGTTTCTTGTCTTATCTTGTTTTTCATAAATTTGGCAGTTTCAAAGACTGCTGGTCAGGTACTCTGTAGTTCCTCCATTTGAATTTCATTAACATAGAAAATGATTAGACCGGGGTTATGGGTTTAGGGGAAGAATGCCATAGAGATGAATTGTCTTTCCCATCATATTGTATCAGGAGGCACATGACACCCCCTGACAATATACCATGAACCTCTACTTTTACAACAGACGTTTCTCTACTGTAAATTTACTATATTCCTCCTTCCATATTTTTTCTTTTATAAGTGAGTCACTGTGTCCAGTTTACACTCACAGGGAGGGAATTAAACTTCATATTCCAGAATGGGAGGGCCTATATATCTTATCTGACATTTTTCTGTAAGAATTGTACCTTCTCCCCATTCTTTTTTTACTCAATGACTTATTAATATGGGCTCATAGATATTTATTTTATGTTACAGTATATAATTTTATTTTGATCTCTCCAATAGCATAGTAAAAGTAGGGAGGACAAATATTTCCATCAATATTTTACAGATGAGTATATGGTTCAATGCTTATAAATATACACAATTCACAACAGAGACTCAGGGTGAAGAAAAACCAGAGTGCCTCCTGAAAGGGAGCAAAGTATACCACCCCAAAATATACCTCTGATTTTGGGGGGCTGGTTATTTTAAGAAAGAGCAGACAAAGAAGAAGTTCTGAAAACTGTGATGTTAACCTTCTATAAGAGATATTTGCATTTATAAGGAAGATCTCTATTTGTATGTGTGTCTCCCTCTCTAGACTTGGAAGAAAAGGATGAATAAATCTGTAGAAACTCTTACTAATGGAGAAGGCACTGACTCAAATCTTCATGATGACCATATCCTTGTTTACTGTGCCTTGCCTGAAAAACTTCCCCAGCTGTTTTCCCCCATTCAACATGTTTTTTGTCTTTAGCTGGAGATGGTATTTAAGGTGGTGTGCCCAACTCTGCACTCCATGGAGTGTAGCCCACCAGGCTCTTCTGTGGCTTCCCTGTCCATGGAATTTTCAAGGCTCTTACTCCTCCAGGGGATCTTCCCAACCCAGGGATAGATCCACTGTCTCTCGCATCCCCTGTATTGACAGGAGGATTCTGTATCACTAGTGCCACCTGGGAAGACCATTTCCAGTGGTGGCTTGGGCCATTTGGGAGTTGCTAAGTTTTCCTGGCTATCTTCCATGAATACAGGACACATACATGTTACTAACCTTTTGTTTGTTTTTTCTGTCAGTCTGTCTTTTATTACAGGGATGTCTTAGCCAAAGACTTAGAAGGCAGAGGAAAAATTATTTTACCTCCTCCACACTTGGAGTCATGCACCTCAGAGGGAACTGCATACGGGAACCTTCAGTATCTTGGCCAAAAAAATGGATTATAATAAATTATTATTAAGAGAATTTCCATGGAACTCTAGACAATAGTTTCAGGAGACAAACCACTTGTCTTATAGGGACTACATTCTTTCCATTTAAGTTAAGCCTAAAAGTGGGCTATTAGGTCATAACCACAAAATAAAGAATACATTCATTTATGCAATATGATGTCTAAGTTTACACACCGAGAGCCTCTTCCAAAACTGAAAAGCAGACTACATTTACTTTGCCTTATGTACTAGAGAAAATATCTATGAAAAAGAACAAAAAAGAAGTTACTTTTGCCATGAGTGGAAAGTATGTCCAAGCAGATAAGTGCCAACTTTCTTGGTGGGTGGAGAGGCAGATAGGTAGGTTGGAGACAGATTAACCTCATTTCCTATTTATTAAAAAGCAACAATTATTAACAGGGTGCTTTAAGAGCTGTGTTCCAAAAGTTAGTACTTAGGCAACCTAGATGCCCATCAACTGACGAATGGATAAGAAAGCTGTGGTACATATACACAATGGAATATTACTCAGCATTAAAAAAAAAATTCATTTGAATCAGTTCTACTCAGGTGGACGGAACTGGAGCCTATTATCCAGAGTGAGGTAAGCCAGAAGGAAAAACAACAATACAGTATACTAACACATATATATGGAATTTAGAAAGATGGTAACGAGAACCCTGCATGCGAGACAGCAAAAGGAACGCAGATCTATAGAAAAGACTCGCGGACTCTGTGGAAGAGGGCAAGGGTGGGATGATATGGGAGAATGGCATTGAAACATGTTAATTATCATATGTGAAATCAATTGCCAGCCCAGGGTTGATGCTTGGGGCTGGTGCACCGAGATGTTCCAGGGGGAGGAAATCATGAGGGAGGAAGGAGGGGGGTTCTGGAGGGGGAGCATATGTAAACCCTTGGTGGTTTCATGTCATTGTATGGCAAAACCAACACAATAAAGTAAAGAAAATTTAAAAAAAAATGTTAGTACTTAGGAAGAAAACCTAAGCATGAATAAACTGGTTGGTTTGATTAACAAATATGGCAGGGAAAAATTTTAAATGCCTCTCTATTTTTGTTTTAGGATTCAACAATAATAGCAATTGATTGAATAAAAGTGAATACAGGGGAAAATCTGTGCAATGAGTTAATGAATTTTAAATGGAAAATTATTATTTTATTTTTCCAGTTCAAATGAAGCTACATATTACATATATTGACATTTCATTTATCCTTATTTCTTCCAAACTATTACAAAAATTATCTTGATATAAACAAACTATCGGTTTCCTTAGAATTTTACATCAGTCCATGAAATGTCTTAAACAAGGAAACATGTTCAGGACCAATTTACTATGAGTAACAGGAACAAGAGTTTTCCTAACTTTATGGATGCCAACTAAAGAATGTCACTCTCCATCCACCCTGTTCCTCAAGGACTGAGTCATTGGCCACTGCAGTTGTTTCAACATAGCCTGAAAGGAATTCTGGATAGGATCATGAATCAGGCTCTCTGTGCTCTGGGAAAACCAGCAGAACAGGCCTCCAGATAATTAAATATTTTTCAGATAAAATTTTATGAACTCATTTTCATTCATTTCCCCATACTCAGAAAAGCACTAAAGTCATTAACTAAGATATGTGTCCCTCATGACTAGCAGTGACCTTTGACGCAGATGTGTGCTCGACTATAAGGATCCCTTCTCTAAAATCACATATATGCTGACCTCCTCCCTTACCGCTTTGGAACAGTTTCTCAGAGCTATCTGAGAGGCTCTCTCCCCGGCTATAGTCCTCAAAAAGTCCTCAAACATAACTGAAACTTACAGCTCCCACATTGTGCATACTTATTTCAGTCTAACACAGAGAGAATGAATAACATCAGGTCACAGAGAAGCTAAAGCAACACCAACACCAACATTCCACATTCTTCAGAACAATTTGGAGTACAGGGAATAAGTTGTCAAAGGGAGTAATTACTCTGATTATATTTCTACACAGCACTGAATTCCTTTTAAAGAAAGAAGACTGTTACATTCTAAAAGCAAAGAAGACTTTCCAAGTGTTATGATTCATTCTGAATTTCTGAACTTTGCTGAAAAGTTTTTAAAAATTAATGAAAAAGGCTACTCATGCTTTCTTGTACCTTATTTATTTTGTGTATCAAAGGAAAAATGAAGACAATGCAAGAATATACAGATGCCTAAAAATCTTATTTCTATGAAAATCTGTACTTTCTAAACAACCACAAATTGACCAAATGATATGAAAAGATTTTTGTTTTGTTTGTTTTATTATGGTATCCAAGAGGCACCATGGGAATGTAATCTAAAGGCGAGGATACCAGAACTGTGTTCTATAAGGATCTCATAGCAAAACATTTATCAGTGCACTTGAGAAGCAAACTGAACACTTTTAATTACCACAGTTAAAACACAGTGTAGTATCTTGCCAAAATTTTGTTTTACAAAAAAGAAGGAGGAGGAGGAGGATGGGTGAGTTGAAGCTAAGTTTTTAGACACTGGAATAATTTTTCCCATAAATTAAAAATAAATATCTTATTGCCAGGGTGACTTTTGAGAATCATAGATTTAGAAGACTTAAATATCACGTAACAAGGATATATAATACTATTTTCAACAAGTATAATAAATATGAGCCCACTCCAGTATTCTTGCCTGGAGAATCCCATGGACAGAGGAGCCCAGTGTGTCCACAGGGTCACAAAGAGTCAGAGATGTCTGAAGTGACTTGGCATGCAGGCAAATGTAATAAATATGCACATATACATATGAATATATATATTTAGGATGTGCAATTGCAACTATATTATTTCAGAATAGATAAATGCAATACCTCAGAAAGATACTAAGGATGTCACCATCTGTAGAATATTCCACCACAATGGCAACATTTGTTGCTAGGAAACCCAGTGAGATGAATAAAAAAAGAAAGTTTCAACCATGTAAAGATCTGATGTAAGTCTGTAAACAGAACAAACTCTTTTCTGGCCTTTATGACCTAAACTTTGTGGGATTTGCATTGCTCCATAAAAAGAATCTTAAATATGCAACTTAGAAAACCCAGTAGCTACCGAAGTATCAGGGATGCTCTGAATTCCTAAATCAGTATCCCTATCGGCCTGCATAGATAATGGCCATCCATCCCTCAGTTGAAAAAAACCATCCCCAAATCACTCATTCATTCAAAAAAAAAAATTATGAAACACTGACCACTTAGGCAGTGATAAAAACTCTGGAGAAAATTGAGCATAACACAATTCTTTCCACTGAAAAAAAGAAAATCATATATATTGTTTGGAAAACACAAGTCCATTGCCTGAAGCACAATGAGATCAAACAATACCAAAATGTCAGCGTTTGAAAAAGAGAAAGGTTTACTGAGGGCCATGCAAGCAGATGGGTGGCTCATGCCTTAAAATCCCCAAATTCCCTTTTTCTAGGAAAGGTGGGAAAGGGGTGGAAGTTGTTGGAAAATTTTTACTGTCAGAGCCTCAGTTCTTGAGGTCAGGTCATGGTCAAGTAACAAGGCTCCTGTAAACCTCCACCAAACAGCTGTTCTTCCCTGTTCTGGTAAGAGTGAGGTCCCCAGGCTCAACTCTCACCCCTTGAGGTCCAGGCCTGGACCAGCCCAGAGTCTGGTCCCCAGACTCTGCCCAGCTTGCATCACTGAGGGAGCCAGATGCCCAGGACTAAACCAGCCCTCAAGCTCCTCAAGCTGCCCAAATGGTAGAGCACTAGGCTCTACAGACTGTGTGCCATACAGACTGCTAGAGCCACTAAGTCGCAGAGGTGGGGTCCACTGAGGCACAGACCCACAGCTGAGCAAGACCACTAAGGGTCCCTCACGTCAGGGACTCGCTTGGGGGAAGGGCCCCCTGTGGCACAGGTAAATGGCTGAGCAACCATCAGCGGTCTTCCGGGAAGCGCTGCCTGGGAACAGTTCAGGGACAACTATCACAGCAGTGGCCGAGTGCTGCGGGCCGTGCGGGTCCAGCAGTGCTCTTACAATATTAACCCAATGATCACATAAAGAAATGTGAAAACTTAACTGTCACAAGCGCTACAAAAGAGAAATACAAGTTGCTTTACAATTTGTTAATGGATGAAGTTGACCTGATTAGGGAGATCAGGAAAAGCTTCCCTGAGAAAATGACACTTTACAATGATATCAACCATACATCAGTGTTAACTCGGTTAGAAAAAGACGAAGCAGTTTGGAAAATAAGGCCTTAGAGCATGGCGAACACCAGAAGGCGGCATAGCTAGAAAAGGTAAGCTGAGGTAGCAGCCCGGGTATGGGTGTCACTGTGAATTATGTTAAGGACTTTTGTTTTTCCCTGCAGAGCAACAGGCTAGCTTTGAGGTGTTAATAGCAAGGGAGAAAATGCAATTATATACACATTTTAAATGCTTACTTTGGCCACTGTGTAAGAAGGAAAGAGGTGATCCAGAGGACATGGGGAAAGAGTAGTTCAGGCGAGCAGGCTGGCTGCAGGAGAGTCATGAACCCACGCAATACATATTTAGGAGACAAAATCAACAAGACCAGGTAATGACCACACAAGGGATGAGGGAAGAGTCAGGGATTATTCCAGGGCTTCTGACTCTCACTTCCTTAACTTTTAAAGTTCTTTATAATCCAGATTTGGGGTCATTAATTACAGTGGCAAACTATAGACCATTTTGATGAAAGAACGAGAAGAGGATACCAAGAAAAATACCAATGTCTTCTGCTTAAGCAGAAATGTGGCATTAGTGGAAATAAGGACCACTGGATGAGGGCCAGGGTTTATCTGTCTGTTGGCTTGATTGTTTGGTTACTTTGAGAAATTAGTTGAATTTCGGTCATGTTGAATGTGTCAGAAGTGACCAGCTATCAGTCAAATATAGATAGATGCTTATTTCATAGTAGAGAATTATTGTGGGAGTTAGCTGCTCAAAGATTCAATACTCCCTAATCCTTTGCATCTAGATGGGGCCACGTGCTTGTTCTCACTAAGGGAGTATGGACAATAGTACTGGGCTACAAAGCTTAAGAAGTAGCTGTGATTTTTTTTTTCCCTGCCTCCTTGTTCCCCATCCACTGACCTCATGCAAGAAGTCTAGAAGCCTTAAAAGAGAGTAAAACTCCAAGCATAAGGGAGTAGGCCTCCCTAAAAATTACCATGTTGAAGGCTGTTTGCCAACCAGAAACTGCACTGGGCTAAGAAAAGAAGTTGTACTGTGCAATTTCACTGGAATTTTGGACTATGTTGTTACAACAACTAGCAATATCCTAACTAAAACATGGAATTTGATATACCTTTGAAACTTTCAAGGGAAGCTATTAGACAGGCAATTAGATGCATAGATCTAGAGCTCAAGGAGGAATTCTGGACTGAAAATATTAACTTGAGAATCATCTGGGTAATGGTGAATGTATTAAATGTATTAAAGCTGAAGGCACGGATGAGACTGCTTAAGCAGAAAATACTATTAAAAGAGAAGCTAATTCAACAGTAAAGAAGACTTCAGAAGTATAATGTCATTTCCTTCTTATAGATGTAGAGGTAAAGCAGTTAAACAGTTACTAGTATCCAGAAATATCTATTCATTGATAGTCAAGTAGCCTCAACTATCCTGCTAGCTGCTAGCCTTAACTAGCCTGCTACATGAATATTTATTGAGCATCTATTATATCTCAGGAACTATGGGGCAAATGGAAGAAATGTTTCAAAAAGGAACTAAAGAGCCTCTTGATGAAGGTAAAAGAGGAAAGCGAAAAAGCTGGCTTGAAACACAACATTCAAAAAACTAAGATCGTGGCATCCAATCCCATCACTTCATGGCAAATATGGGGGGAAATGGAAACAGTGACAGGTTTTATTTTCCTGGGCTCTAAAATCACCACAAATGGTGACTGAAAGCATGAAATTAAAAGATGCTTACTCCTTGAAAGAAAAGCTATGAAAAACCTAGACAATGTATTAAAAAGCAGAGACACTTGAACTTGTTACAATAAAAAAAAATAACAATAGTAAAAAAAACAAAAAGCAGAGACATCACTTTGCCAACAAAGGTCTATATAGTCAAAGCTATGGCTTTTCCAATAGTCATGTATAAATGTGAGAGATGGACCATAAAGAAGGCTGAGTGCTGAAGAACTGATGCTTTCAAACTGTGGTGCTGGAGAAGACTCTTGAGAGTTCCTTGGACAGCAAGGTTATCAAACCAGTCGATCCTAAAGGAAATGAACCCTGAATATTCATTGGAAGGACTGATGCTGAAGCTCCAATACTTTGGCCACCTGATACAAAGAGTCAACTCATTGGAAAAGACACTGACACTGGGAAAGATTGAGGGCAGGAGGGAAAGGGGGCAACAGAGGCCAAGATGGTTGGATGGCATCACTGACCAAATGGACAAGAGTTTGAGCTAACTCCAGGAGATGATGGACAGGGAAGCCAGGGCATGCTGCAGTCCATGGGGTCACAGAGTCGGACACAAGTTAGCAACTAATCAACAGCAGAAACATTGCTGTGAAAGCTTATAATAGGGGACCCCACCTGGCCATACAGTCAAAAGGAGTTTCATAGAGGATCTTTTAAGCCAGGGCCTAAACGCACAGTAGAAGCTAGGTGAGAGTGGGTGGGCAGACCATTCCTGATGAGTACAGCATGAAGTTCCTGATGGCAAGAAGCTTGAGACATTTGAGAAAGTGAAGGGGTGACAATGTGGTAAGGGGAGAAGAGGGCCAAAAGGTGACTAAGGATGAGATCATTCCAGAACCCTTTAGGCTCTACAGGGATTTTGGACTTCATCAAAAGTGATGGGATATCAACTGACGAATGAATAAGAAAGCTGTGGTACATATACACAATGGAATATTACTCAGCATTAAAAAAAAATTCATTTGAAGCAATTCTACTCAGATGGACGAAACTGGAGCCCATTATCCAGAGTGAAGTAAGCCAGAAGCAAAAACAACAATACAGTATATTAACACATATATATGGAATTTAGAAAGACAGTAACGAGAACCCAACATGCGAGACAGCAAAAGGAACGCAGATGTATAGAATAGACTCGTGGACTTTGTGGATGAGGGTAAGGGTGGGATGATATGGGAGAAGGGCATTGAAACAAGTTAATTATCATATGTCTAATCAATCCCCAGCCCAGGATTGATGCTCGGGGCTGGTGCAGCGAGATTTCCCGGGGGAGAGAGAGGAGGGAGTGGGGTTCTGGAGGGGAAGCATATGTAAACCCATGGTGATGTCATGACATTGTATGGCAAAAACAATAAATAAATAAATAAATAAATAAAGAGCATTCATTCAAAAAAAAGTGATGGGATACAATTTGAGGGTATTAAGCAAAGAAAGGGCATAAAATAATGGCATGAGAACTTTGTTTCATGTATGTAATTTTAAGTAGGTTTTTACAAGTTGTTTAACACTATAACCACCTATCAGAGAAGGTTATTGAGAGGATATGACTGTCACTTGACCTACAAGCTGGACATGGGCAATCAGAGGCTTCTTGCTTCCTCCTCTGGGCATGGATGGAATGCATGCTCTGACCACCAGTCCAGCACTGGGAGCTACTTCAAGAGTGCAGTCTTGTGACAGCAAAGTGCCATTAAGATCATCTAAATGGTATACACGACTAAATCCCAGATGGCCCCTACATAAGCTCTTATGACTCTGGAGAGCAGGTACAGAGATCTATTCATCTTGTCGCTACCCAAGGCAAGTCTACTACATAAGTCCCTTTGCTCATTAAACCTGCCACCTACCAATCTAGAATAGATTTTCTTTTCCCTGGTTTTTCCTTGCCTTCCATGTATAGGGATAGATTCAGATTTCACCTGGGAATCTCCTGAGGTTCTTCTGTAACTGAATTCAAATAGCACTAAGCAACTCTATTACATAGGGTTTACATTTAAATTGTTCATTTTATTACTCAGGAGAACAGTGATGTTTCCCAGTGAAGGAGAAATGCTCAGGAACAATGAAGGGAGAGAAATAATGATTCTGCTACTTCTTCTGGAAGTCTAATGGGAGAGTAAGAAAGATGAAGAAAGTAGAACGAATAGGATATAAAAGCCTTTGAAGAATGGAAAACTGTCTGAAGGACCTATTGAAGTAATTCAAGCTTATCTACACGAGTGCTAACATAAACACTTAATTCAAGTGGACAGAGTGGTGGCCTGCAAAGCAAACTGCATTGTTTTTTTTTTTTTTTTTTTTTTTTTTTTTTTTTAAGATTTTTTTTTTTTTAATTATTGTTTTAGCCATACATTGTTATGATATCACCATGGGTTTACATATGCTTCCCCTCCGGGTCCCCCCTCCCTCCTCCCTCCCCCCCGGGAAATCTCGCTGCACCAGTCCCGAGCATCAATCCTGGGCTGGCGATTGATTAGACACATGACAATTAACATGCTTCAATGCCCTTCTCCCATCTCATCCCACCCTTACCCTCATCCACAAAGTCCACAAGTCTATTCTATACATCTGCGTTCCTTTTGTTGTCTCCCATGTTGGGTTCTCATTACTGTCTTTCTAAATTCCATATATATGTGTTAATATACTGTATTGTTGTTTTTGCTTCTGGCTTACTTCACTCTGGATAATGGGCTCCAGTTTCGTCCATCTGAGTAGAATTGCTTCAAATGAATTTTTTTTTAATGCTGAGTAATATTCCATTGTGTATATATACCACAGCTTTCTTATCCATTCGTCATTGTAAGAGTAACAACTACTGTAAGGGTAAAAAAATAATAAAAATAAAAAATTCTGCCAATCCTTAGCTGAAAGTTCCATAACAAAGTTCAGAAGGTAGAAGGCAGAACAAAGAACACTCTGTTCCCCTATTCAAAAGTGTTGATTTGACTTTATTTTTAAAGCTTAAAGGTTTCCCTGTATTTCTCTAAAATCTGTATTTATGGACCATTAGTTGCATTTGCTTTTCAGATTCCTTTCAGATTCACAGGTAGAAGAGAACACTTCCAACAGTTACCTAGGAGAGGAGGCTAAGTTGCATTGGTCCTGAGCAGCAGTTTTACAGGCTGTCTGATACAGTTTACAGTAAAGAAAAGAGGGATTGAAAGTTTTTTTTCACTTCATTCCATTATAAATCATAGCAGCCTATTACAATTAACTCCCCATCCTTACCTTAGTGCTTCATCCAGCCTATCACATTTTTAGTTCAATATTAAACTTTGCAGAACAGTAAACACAGTCTTCCCTTTGAGGTCACAGAAGAGGTATAGCACCTTTCATTTCACAAAATGCACTTCTACCAGTAATGTAAGGATTAGCTGAAGCAAATTCAGGGAGCCTTGGTGCAATCACTTAGCCTTTTTCCATCAAAGTAACAATGTAACGAAATAGTTTGAACAGTCCTACTCACACCCTGCACACTGTTTTTGGACATTTCTCAGAAACATCCCTGATGACATCTCCATCACAAAACAAAACACACATACACTACCCACTGGCAAGACTATTTTCAACCATGGCAGTTACCAAATAGATTTGAAGGCTCTTCATTTGGAAATAAAGAGGGCAAATAAATTCTAATGAAGTACTCAGAACTTTACACTTTCTTATCATTGAAACTTCTTGGGGCAAACAGGCATTTAGTAAAATTACACTTTGAAGAGGTTCCACAAAATGTTAAAAAGAAAAAAAACCACACATTAGAATTCAATAATATCTGTAGTTTAAAAATGGAGGTTATTTTTTAATTGCTTCTAAATTCAAATCTCTAACCTAGGGGTGAGAGCTGGCTATCAAGTTGAAGAGGAAACAGCCTGTTTTTCCCACAGGGAGCATTACAGCCTGGTGTGGTGAATAACCTTGTACTTCCTAGTGGCTGCAGCTAAATGTTCCACAGGGTTGCTATGGGAAAAGACTTCTTTTAAATGTTTTAATCTTCATTAAGTTAGCCTCCATCATTACAGTCAATTTCAGTAGCTTTATGTGGTTCACGAATAAAACAGTCAGAACAACATTACCTTGAAGTCTCTTCACCTCTCTGAGGCTTCATTATCTCAACTGTAAAATGAAAGAGTTGGTCTTCAGGATCTAACTTTGTATTAATGAGTAAATGTGACAGTGAATCATTTTCCAAATAAGTACTTGCGAAAAATAAAGGATAAAGGATTGACTCCAAGGTAACAAGTTACTGAAGTTAACAGTGCCTACCCCATACACTTATCCTGAAGTTTGGATTAAATAGTTCAGATGAGGTGCCGGACACAAGTGGTTACTCCACGAATGTCAGTCCCCTTTCATCGTTTCATTCAGATGACCTTCTTAGTTATCTACGGAGGATTGACCTAGGAATTACATGAATGTTTAACTTCTTTAGGAATGTCACCTGGTCTTAGAGCTCCCTATGTCTTGTCAATTACTAAGCGCTCTGGTGAGGAATCAATGTCTGTTCAATATAGAAAGCTGATGAAGAGATCCTTGGAATATATTGACCCTGACTGCTAGGTTCCAAAGATTTCCGATGGAACTCCTCCAGCTCATACTCCAGGTTACCAGGTCTGTGTCCCACAGCGCCTCTTCCCGTGTCCTGCCAGAAGTACCACAGGACTTACAACAGCAGACAAACATTTGCTTTTGCTTCAGCAATAACAACAAATGGGAGTTTCAGGTATCACCAGCAGCCTGGCAGCATGAGCCCCAGTGCTGTAGTCTCCTGCTTCAATGGTTTATTTTCAGAAATTCCCCCAAAGTCTAAAGACAATACATACAGAGCTAATCGCATACTTGTGTGGGACCTATCAATATTTTAAAATTTGAGAAAATCTTTTAAATGGCTAGCAATTCATCTTTTTTCCCCCTGAACTTAGACTTCATTTGGAGTAACATTTGCAATGCGTCTTTGCAGTTTACAATGTATGAGGCTGCTGTCCTGTGACGTTTTGAAGGCCTAATCTTAGAGCTCCCAAATTTTTAATAGACAACATGCTGTGTATGTTTTCTTTTACCCCTCTTTTCTTCCTTTATTCATCTCTCACTTTTGATTTAACTTTCACTCTTTCAAAATATGAAAGATCCTGGAAAAACGTTTTTTAAATATTTCTGGTTTTTACTATGTTAATCATAATATGACACCATAAAATCCTCAAATGCAGATGATACTTCTGTAGGGACACCTACAGGGATACCTTTTAAGGGACACATAAGTTAATCATTTCACATATTCCACACTCTTTTTTTTTTTCCTTATCACATTTTATTGAAGGTCAGACAGGTCATATGACTGGCTCAAGGTCTTAACAGCTGGTAGAATCTGAACATAATTCTTATATAAAATAGAGGTTGTACTTAACACCTAAAATTCTATATTCTATCAGCCGCCCCTGAACTCTCCAAAGGGAAGTGTTTTGTGGTGAATTTCACGCCTCATGGCAGACTTGACTTGGAAGCTCCTTGTGGCTGTAGCCTGTTTCCTCCTGTATCTCCTGTCTAGCGGGCAGAAAATAGTGGATGTTTAGTGAACATCTGAAGAGAGTCTGTTATCAACCACTTGGGCTCATGAGAACCGGCCTATGAAGCCACCAGTTGGAGAGCTGCCAATCACATCCAGATTCCTTCCTCTGCCACAGTTATCCCCTGAAATGGGATCCTGGGTTTTTCTCTAAAATCCAAATTTATGGCTCTTCTGGCCGTAATGCTTATGGCTCTTCTGCTTGAAGAGGTGGGGAAAGAAGATAACTTCTGCCTCCTCTTGGGAAGGCACTGGAGATCCTGCCCATCCTGTAGACCCAATTCAAGTCCCATTCCTTCCTTCAGCCTTCCCTGCCCCTGCCAGACTCTCTCTACCTCTCGCTCATCTCCCCACAGGGTCCATTCCAGATGCCCCCAATGATCCTTCCTCTCTACAGAAATACTCTTTATCAGCTTTACGAAATGCAATTTATATACCCCACAATTCAGTCATTTAACATGTGCAATTCAATGGCTTTTAGTAGATCCACATTCTTTTAACTCATATTTATTGAACAGATATGATGTGCAAAGTAATGATTACAGTTAAATAATCTAATGGGGCCAATTGGTAATTCTGATTGGTTGACTTTAACGTCACTAAACCCAAAATCTATCAAGCAGTTGAACTGTACTGGTTTTTTACATACACAGGCAAGAAATGTCCCAGAAGAAGCCTAAATTAAGCAAATGAATGAAAGCTGCAAAGCTACTCCAGAGCTGATCTGGGGCACAGTAGACATCAGGGACAAATTGAACAACCATTTGCTCAATCTGCCTGATCTCTTGCCAAGACTATACATACTTTTCAGCACCAAACATTCAACCAGCTCTGTTCAAAATATTTTAAGAATTTTCAACTTGTTAAATTTTTACTTCCAATTTCTCTTAGCCATTTTGGAGGCAAAAACTAACAAATCTCTCTTTTCCCCACAGTCTTTGTTGGGAGTCTGTTGATGCTGAGAGAGTAGCCTTGCTGGAGTGTCTTCAATTTTCAGTGTTCTTCTTTTGGGCCAGTGACACCATATAATGTGATCACCCTACTAACTCCATGCATTTCAGAGGACACTGAATGTTCTCCTTAAGCACTAAAAGCAGTCATCTATTTTTAAATGGGGAAATTAATGTAATACAAAACTGTGTCTATCAGCAAACCACAACAGTTCTTAATCACTTTTAATCTAAATCTTCCACAAAAGTGCTTTGACTGATTTGAGTTACTATTTTAATGATACTTATTTCATCTCCTGAAATGAGATGGGCTGCTGTTTGAAAACACATATCACTCTGAACGCTGTGTAAGGGTTTTTATCATTGTTTTTAAACCAAAGGAAATCATTAAACATACACAGTGGGAGATTTTAATGGATCACAGATAAGGTGTTTTGGTGTAACCAAAGTTACTGAAGTACACAACAGAGTCAGCTTAAGTGCTTTTCAAAGCAAATTTTCACTTAAATGCTGCTTAGGACAGTTTAATATGCTCATTTTTAACCCATTCTGAATATTATAATGATCCCTTTAATAGTATCTGAGAAAAAAAATCATCCATTGTCAACAATAAGAAATTGATATGCAGTAACTGGCAAATTTAGGGCTAAGTGCCACAGCGTTCTCAGTGGTACCTAATTTTGTGTTCAAAATCAGTGCCAACATATTATTATACTTTGAAAGCAGAATTTTAGATGAAGCTTCTCAATTAATTATTATCAATAACCTATTCTAAAACAGAATATCTTTTGAATGCAATTGCTAATTCACAAATAATAGGTTGTCTCTTTAAAAATCCTTCTGGATTAGTCTTTTTTTTCCTAAATTTTTTTAAAATTTAATTTATTTATTTTAATTTTCTTTACATTATCGTGTTGGTTTTGCCATACATTGACATGAATCTGCCATGGGTATACATGTGTTCCCCTTCCAGAACCCCCCTCCCACCTCCCTCCCAATTCCCTCTCCCTGGGTCATCCCAATGCACCAGCCCTGAGCATCAGACCTGGGCTGGCGATTGATTTCACACATGATGATTAACATGTTTCAACGCCGTTCTCCCATGGTTTAGTCTTAATGACTGGATGTCCATCACAAAGCTATCGTGGACTCCCTCACTTTCTGAAACAGAGTGCAGTGAGCTCAACTTTTTATTCGGGCAGGGAAGCAGAAAGGCACCCAGCCTGCTATCCCAACTCCAAATCAGGAGATCTAGTTCTGAAGCTCAAACTCTTCATTTTCTAACTGGACACTAACTTTTAAACTGTAAATTACTTTGAAAGTTATGTTAAGCTCCTATAATAACACCCTCAAATTCAAGGCGAGGTGGATCAGAGCCTATGGTACTCTCCCCTCAAACTGTCCCCACATGCTACACCTACCTTTGGCCCTTTCAGGGTTTTACTAGGTAATATAGTTGTCACTGCCATCAGCACACCTACCATAAAGTTCTTTCTTTCCTTCACCCTGCTCCTTCAGATGGTTTTCTATGGTTTATAATGACAGATAATGATCATTTTATGTGTACCAGTTTCAGTCTCTTACTTGGTGCATCAATGGTGTGAGATGGGTCAGCCTGGGTGTGCAGGAATCCCTTTTACTTCTTTTCAGGATCCTGACAGTTTGCTATAATGGTACTCCTGTATATATATTAAGGTAATCCAAAAAGTCAAAGTTCTTCCTAAATGTAAAAATAAGTACTTTCAGTTATGTGCAGATAAATTCTGTCAGTAACACACAAATCGTCAAAGGTCATGAAGTTAATGGCAAATCTACAACTAAACCCAAGGATCCTGCCTCCCAGGTTCTAAAGAAATGGTCTATATATTTTGCCTTCTCTTCCTACTACTTATTTCCTACTGAATAGCTTTCCTCTCCCAATCTGACTGCCTCCCAACACAGGGACAACTCCCCCTCCCTCCCTGAGAACTCTGACCCAGCACCCCCTTCACCAGTCTGCCCAGCGACCCTCTGCCGTTCCATCTCAACCATCACTCCTCGGAAGAGCCTGCATTATCAGCTATGCACTCTCTCTTTTCACTCCCATCACATGACGGGAAGCAGCCCTGAGTTTCTGTTTCTTCATTCCTGACCTGGAGATCTTGTTTTATCAACAGGAGTACCGACAGTTTTATCAAACATGCTTTGTAAGGAAAATATATTGTTTTGTTTTGTTTTCTTATCAACATTTTTACTGTAGCTATTATCCTAGGCTCTCATTATCTTAAAACCAGGTATGTCCTGTTACTGCTCAACTAAAGCTTTCCTCCATGGGAACTGGTCCAATATTTTCTAACAATTTTTCCTTAAATGATGCTTTGGACGTGTCACTACATAGTAAAGAAACTATGTTGGCTGTCACTTATCACTTAAAACTTAAACTCCTCTGTCAGGGTTCCAAACGCTTCCTAATGACAAAAGTCACGTTCATTGAGTGTTTAACAGGTGCCGGTGACTAGTATAATCATTTTACACGTATTAATTACTTTAATTATTCCAACAAGTCAATGAGGTAAGTACTATTATTATCTTCCTTGAACAGATTCAGAAAGTGAGGTCCAGAGGGGTGAAGCAATTTGTGCAAGGTGACACAAACTGTAGAGTCAGCATTTGAGAATCTGATTCCAGCAGCTGAACTCTTCAAAACTACACTAAACATCAAAAGCCATAATCTTCACTAACTCTATCCATTCATAACCCACATGATACCTACAAAAACCCTTCAGTCTAAACAAGCAGAGTCCTGGCAATTCCCTGGTGGTCCACTGGTTAGGACGCTGCACTTCCACTGCAAGGGACACAAGTCTGATCCCTGGTGGGGAAGCTTAGATCCCACATGCCACACAAAATGGCAAAAAATTAAATAAACAAATGAACAAGAGAGTTCTGTCTCAGATCAGTCCAGGCTCCTGCCTCTTTTTTTAACTCTGAGGTTCAATCATCCAAATTTTATCCATGTTTCAACACTTAACTAGACTTACCTCATTGGTGAAACTTCCCCGAGATAATCTAATCATTTTAGTATTACTGACCAGATGGAAGAAAAGCTCCTTATCATTATCCTCCTGTTTTGAATTTGATGGGGTTCAGGACATGCTACCCCCAAATATGGCACCTTGATGTACTGAATATTTTGGGCTGAAGGAGTTTGAAAAACCATTAGAAGTAAAGTCATTTTGACTTCCCTTCAACCTTCTCCCTTGAAACCCTCATGTAGAAGGTGTCCTCCATACACCCAGAGGAAAAGAGCACCCTTATCTCTGAAGACAAAAAGATGCCAAGAAGAATTTTAACAGGCTTACCAAGCTTCCCCCATTTTACTACACTTACAACCTGTCATGTTTCTACACAATCGCCTACTCATCAAACCTACCACGCATGTGCTCAGGGCAAACTGCTTCTTCCAGGCTTCTTTTACAAAGTCTCTTGAGACATACAAAAATTAAATAAATGTGTATGTTTTTCTCCTGTTACTCTGTCTTTATTAGTTTAATTTCCAGACCCAGCTAAGGACCTTTGAGGGTGGAGGGAAGTATTTTCTCTCTACATATTCCATAACACCAAACTCTGTACAAATCTCATTGCATGCATTCAATATTTATTAACCAACTGATTTATCCACTCCAAAACGTATCATTCCAAAAGCAAAGCTAGAGCTACGCCTTCAAAAATGCCTGAAGTCAGGAAGAAAGAAAAGAGTAGGAGAAAACTGAGGCATAAAATGAGTTGTCGGTTGTGAGTATTTTTTATCACCACTATCCCACTGCAAAGAACTCTGACATTTGTGTAAATCACTTGCCTAGAAACAGTAAATTATGTCATTAACTGTAGTAACAGAGGAAAATTAATACTTTTCAAGAAATATTTTTTAATTTCATATAAGGCCTTAAAAGAGTTAATTTACGGGATTATTTTATTTCAGTTATATATAATCTCACTAAAATATATATATATATATATATAAAGATGGCAGAAAAAATACTCAAATTTAACTCTACGCCTAACTGTCCCTTGGCTTTCAGATAGCTTTATTCCACCAGCTTTAAGAATAGTATCAAAAACCTTAATTAGATTCTAAAATCACCTTATACATATACTCAGGGGTTGAACAGACTTTATAAGAAAATAGTATTTTTTAACTTAATGTCTCCCTTCCTAGTCCTCTCATATTCCCAACCTTGGCCCAGCTCTCTACCTCCACCCCTTTCACACACCCACAAGGGGTTCAAACTATAGGCCTCTTTTATCATGGATTTCCCTGGCTCAGACAGTGGCTCAGACGATAAAGAATAGGCCTGCAATACAGGAGACCCAGGTTTGATCCCTGGGTTGGGAAGATCCCCTGGAGAAGGGAATGGCAACCCACTCTAGTATTCTTGCCTTGAGAATTCCATTGACAGAAAAGTCTGGTAGGCTACAGTCAATGGGTCCACAAAGAGTCAGCCACCTCTGAGCGACTAACACACACTCTTATCATATGATGAAAATAAACAGCCTTTGTTACAGAACATAATCTTCGATTTACAGAGACTGCTGATAATGAGTGCTGGGTGTGTGGGGTAACATTACAGAGTCTCAATCTATATATACTCTGAAGCTGCAAAACTTTGTGATTTCCAACTCTCTGGGTATAATGCAAAGTCAAATGCCAGATCAAAAAATAAATGTGAGAGCCAGCATGACCAAATCAAGGGACAATAATTCCCTTTGAACTATCCATCTGAGCAGGATCTTACATCAACATTAGTACTATCAGCACCTCGCCTAAACCAGCTGTGCTCATCTTCTAAACTGAAAATATGATGCCCTATCTAAAATAGTGAGGGACAATATCAGGAAGCCAGGTTTCATTAAAGGGTTTCTTCAATTTCTCAATGAAAAGAAAAACTGATAAGATATGTATATAAATATATACTTACACTGGTTTCCCAAGTGACACTAGTGGTAAACAACCCTCCTGCCAGTGCAGGAAACTTCAGAGACATGGGTTCGATCCCTCGGTTGGGAAGAGCCCCTGGAGGAGGGCATGGCAACCCACTCCAGTAGTCTTGCCTGGAGAATCCCATGGACAGAGGAGCCTGGCGGGCTGCAGTCCATTAGACCATAGACTAATGGAGACACTTAGCACACATGCATATACCTACACACACACACACATACACACACGTATCCCTCCCACTGGATATACAAATGCCTCATTTCTATCCTTTCAGGTCAGTGTTCTTTATTTTCTTGTAAATTGCCAATTTATATAATGATCTAGTGATATGCGCTTGACTGGTATGAAACATTACTCATTAAAAACATAATAGCAATGGCCCAAATGAATTGTGAGCAACGTTGTTGATATAAACCATCAGCTGCTATGATTTTCAGGCCAAATCATTCTGAAACAGCTAGAATTTTTTTTTCCCTCTGTGTTTATGATATATGCATTCTAATTGCTTCTTGGGTGAGACCCAAGCAACTGACCTAAAGCTAAAATTTTAATTTGGAATGTATTATTTAAAAGTCTCTCATAGAAGAATAGGTATAATAGCTTAACTTTTCATTATTAAGTTAGATGGCATCTTACAGGATTTAAAACAAGATATTGCTGAGGGGTTATTGCTAAACAGATAAGGGCTGCCAACAATATCCAAATTAATTTCAAAGCAAGTATCAGATTTTTAAAAGTTCAACTGGGCTACAAGACACATAAATAAAAACACTTCTGGTCCCCTGTGACCCTCACCAAGGATCTGTGAAACGGCTGTCACGGAGAGCTTCTGATTGGGCAGAGCCCCCGGGGGGCTGACATGACTTACCGAGCTCTGAAGCATCTGGATGGGTCAGCATGGAAAAGCTGAAGGAGCATTTGTGTCCCAGAACACTGTGTACTGACACAGACACACAAATAGGAAGTGCACCCCCAAACATGCACCTAGAAAACTGATCAAGACACTAGAATACAGGCAGCTTCCTTTAAATACCCAGCGGAAATTTAAAAGTTCCCTTCCCTCCTTTTTGTTCCATTGTGAAGTGATAAGTAGCAGGACTTATTGTAATCCTGAAGCCCAGCACCAATACTTCATTTTCTAGAGCCTGGAGACAAACACTGAGTTGATTTTGGCTGCTTAAGCAGGAGAATGAGAAACTATGATTAATTACTCAGTTGCCAGGTAGCCGCCGACCCATATATTCTCTGCATTGGCCAAATCTTTTCTGTCCTTCTTTTCATGCCTTCTACTTAGTCCAGTGAGTGGCACATAACAGATGTTTAATAAACGTTTGAAAGCTTTTTATTTATTTTGGATACAGCACTGTGCTCAGCACGATGTGAATATAAAGACACTGATGACAGCTCCAGGCTTCTAAGGACTTAGATGTAACATCTCAGTTACAGGACGTTACCTTCAGAAAATACATAGAATTTATTTATCTACTGTTTTTTTTTTTTTTCTGAGAGAAGATGTTTGTAAGTGTCAGGTAATCATCTAGAATCTTAGACTATTCCTTCTCTTTCTTCTGTGTTGACCAAGTATTATTCAGGATGAAAAAAAAATAGGTATAACATCAATGAGCAAATGCTTAGTTTCAATAAGTCGTGTTGGTTGTGCCTTCCAGCTTTCCAACGTGAGCTCATATTCCGGTCCAAGAGTTAATTTGGGGGCTGGCACAGATTTCTAAGCTTAAAAGCTGGCTCCCTGGTGTCCCTTTAATGTCTCTACTGGAAGCACATCCTAAATAATTACCCGGCTGGTCTTGGGCATCTCTCAAAGGCATGTCCAGAGTCTCACTTTCTATTGCATCGCCTTGAGAACTCTTCTTCATTTCCACTTTCCTTTAAATTAGCAAGTAAGACTGGGAATCCTCCAGACTCAGTTCAGACTGTATTCTCTAATTAGATGACTGGAAAACTTTAATTAATAAGATGACCCCGGCATAAAAATCGGGTCATACTGTTAAGCACTTATAACTTACAAATTTGAACAAGCACTGACTTTTGCAAGTCAGCCAACTTTGTTAGTTCTCAACAATACTTTAATTAGGCTAGACAGAAAGTAGCCTGCGCTAATGTGTGTCCTGGCTAAATTCCAGTGGGGGATTATTGCAATCTGGCCTACCTAAACTTTCGTGGGTTTCATCTGAATACAGTACACTTCTCCATTCTCTACTTCTATTTCATTCTGCCCTGATGCTTTATGTGGGCTCCAATGTCACCCTGAACACTATGGCTACCCTGTTAACAAGACCTGATAGAAAACCTACCACATCCAGAAGAGCAATGCACGAAGAGGTGCACAGTGTATTCTAAGAAACTCACTTCCCTCGTCGCACATACAGCCAGAACACCCAAGGTGATCCCTACGAACAGCATCATTTTTATCCCCCCTCCTCCCCGCCTTGCTCTGATCCCACATCCAGTGCACCCACCTCCCACCACACCTACATTTTCAGAGGGTCCAAGAATACTTTTAGGAGGACGGCACCATCACTACCAATAAGAAAAGCTTCATATGCACCTGGCTCTAAGTTTACCAAGCAATTTTTTTTGCCTCTATTTCTGTTAATTTGCCTTTACTATGTTAAAGAAAAATGCACAAGCTGCTATATTAATCCATAAAATCAGGAGCTAGAAAAGCACCTTTTGACCTGGCTCTCCTAGAAAAAGGCAACTTTTAAACACAAAATTTAATCATAGAATCCTCAAGTTAAAGGGACCTTCATGAAGTCTATCACTTACTTCCCTCTCTCCAGGTATGCAAGTTAGAGTCCACCAAAAGACTGAGTTGACAGAAAAAATTAAGTTGGAACAGGTGACATTATATGGTTTAAGACAGGATAATTTAAAAGATGAATCTCTGCTGTTTTACTATACTTCTTCAGCAAAAATTGGGCCTTCTGGTGAATCAGAATATCAAATATTAAAATGCCTGGTGAATATTCTCAGGTTTGGGTATCATCTAAGGAATATAAATAGCTTAAGTATTTTTAATTGCAAATTCCTGACAGGCAGTAGCTGTCATTTGTGTGTATTTGTGTGTGTACGAGTGTGTGTGTGTGTGTGTGTGTGTGTGTGTGTGCATTTCTATAAAAGGAAGAAAAAGTTACCCAACTCTTTAGTCTTAAAAAATGTTTACCTTTTAAATTGTAATTGTATTATTAACTCATCTAAATCTTTTATCAAGTTAAAAATTCATAATTTGACCCAAAACTTCTCATATCTCCCTCTTAATGTAAACAATTACATATCTACCTCATAATGAATGCATATTCTTTATCTGAAATCTTAAGAAGCTCTGCCAAGACAAACATAGTATGTGAACATTTTAGTAGATTAGATAAAGGACAAACTAAGGGTCAAGGTCCTCAACAGTTGTTTCTGGTACCAAAGAAAAGATGACATTCACTGAGTCTTACATAACACCCACCTGGCTCAAACTAAACTGAGCAAAACAGCCAAGAATGCAAAAGCTTGGTTGAGCAGATAATTGACCATAAAAAAGTAGCTTCCAAATAAATTTAGATTCAACGCTGTCTCTCCAGCTGATATGCCCACAAATGCTTACTCAGCATTCGCCTTCCCTAATGTACGTATCAACCTACCTCCCCATCTCCTTTGTCTCCCCTCCTGCTTTTTTCCATAACTCCATAGCTGCTAACCCACCAGCCCACTCTTCTTAATTTACTACCTGCCTAGAAACACACACAAAAATCACTTAGTTTTCAAAATCTCTAGAGGGCTAGGTTGCTCCCCCAAAGAGTCTATTTCCATAGATGAAATGGATGGCTATGACCCAGGTCCATGGTGCTCCTCAGAGTATGACCCCCTCACGGTTCGCAGCAGCCAGACTCCAGGCTCCTCTCCCCTTCACCACCACCTGCCCTGTCCTCGGGGCAACTCAAAGCCTATTATGAACGAAACCTGCTTTTACCTCTAAGTGCTTCTTCTAGCACCTCGCTTTTTAGCTTAGTGGATCTCAATGAGGGAGCTATTTTGCCATTTGACAATGTCTACAGGTTTTTCGGGTTGTCACAACTAGGAATATGTTACTGGCATCTAGTGTGTAGAGGCCAGAGATGTTGAGAGACACTCTAGAATGCAGAGAACAGCCCCCGCTACAAAGAATCACCCAATCCAAAATGGTAATATTTTTGCTGAAGCTGAGAAAGTGCTTTGCCTGAAGCCTACTTTGTCTCTTCCTTAGTCACTTCACTCACATACTCACTGAACAAATATTCCCCTTCCCTCCAAATTCATCATCTCATCCTAGCTACTTCCAGACTCTCCCTAACCATCCTTCTTTCCTAGCTCCAATCACTTGGTTAAACCAAACTCTCCCCAACTTATTACCAATTATTATTTGTATAGTTATTACAAATATCTTCCATCCTCAGAATACCTTTGTTGCTTCCTGGTTATGTTGCTTTTCAGTCCCATCTTTCTGATCATCTTTATTAAGGTCAGAATACAGAATAATGTCTCTTCTAACAGAAGGACCTCATTGGCTCTCATCCTTTGAGCAAACAAACCTTCCACTCAACTCAGTGGCCAATCAAGGGCCTGTGCATCACCTAGGCAGTGCTCTGCTCCAAGAAGGATATCTGTCATCTCTCCTACCAACCCACATTCATCCCACCTTTTCTATTATCTTCCTTCTGCTAAACCCACCTTCTTGTTCTCCAGTGTCTGCAAAGGGCATCCAGTAATTTAACTAACCCTTCCAATCTGACATTGATTTTTTTCCCACCCAGTCCTACAGTTGGTCAGACATTCTATTCTCACAGAGAGCTAAGAGCTCTCACAGACCCTCAGTTCTGTTTGGTCTAAGAACAAGGAAACTTCCATTTTCTGTGCTTTCATTCCAATTCTTAGACAGTTGGGTCATGACGGAGACATACTTGGTTCCCCCACAGATGCACATCCCTCAGTTTCACCAAGACCTCTGATCAATTTAGCAGTCAAGTTAGTTTATTGCTGCTTTGCCCTCATATTCCCCACAGAGCTTGTCCCAAACTTGACCCTTACTCTCATATCATGTTGTTTCTTATCCTACTACAGGGAACTGGGTCATTCAGCTTGATAGTTAACATCTAGAGAGACACAAATCCTTTCCTATAAGGTTTAAACTCCTTCCCAACGTACTCCAGTCCAGCCACAAACTGCAGCCCTGCCCCTTCCATTCCCTGCTTTGCCTCCCATTCCCCCTCTACTTGCCACCGTGTCAAGCTCCTCATTGTCCCATGTGCTGACCCTTTCATTCTCACCTTTCTTGCTACTATCATTCTTCCTCCTGGGATTCTGTTTCCTCTAGCCTATAGTTATGAAAATTTTACTATCATACACCAGTCCTTCATACCTTCTGAAATCGGCCTATGAGAGGAAAACTTATATCTTTCCCCAAATCTTCTCAGGACTTTATTCTTACTTCTCTCATAGCAGTTAGCATTCTGTATTATTTTGTAGGGATCTACGCTACTGTTACTTTCAGAAATCATATCATTTAACATCTTTAACAGAGGTCCAACTTTGTTTCTAAAGCCCAAATCCACTCTCAGCATCTATCTTATATTATTAACATATATATATGTACTTACATGTATGTGGATATATCTTAATAATATATAGTTGTATATATCATACACACATATGTTTTCAAATTTTCCTGAATTCAAAGTATCTGAATTAATATTACTTATAAGCAATCAACTATACTTCTGAAGAGGAACTAAAGCACCTTTTGATGAGGATCAAAGAGAAGAGTAAAAAAGCTGGCTTAAAACTCAACATTCTAAAAACTAAGATCATGGCATCAAGTCCCATCACTTCATGGCAAAAAAGGGGGGGGAAAGTGGAAACAGTGACAGATTTTATTTTCTTAGTCTCCAAAATCACTGTAGATGGTAACTGCAGCCATGAAGTTACAAGACTCTTGCTCCTTGGAAGGAAAGCTATGACAAATCTAAAAAGTAAAGGCATCACTTTGCCAACAAAGGTCCATATAGTCAAAGCTATGGTTTCTCCAGAGGTCATTATGGATGTGAGAGCTGGACCATAAAGAAGGCTAAGCATCAATTCTTTGATGCTTTCAAACTGTGGTACTGGGAAAGACTCATGACAGTCCCTTGGACAGCAGGGAGATCAAACCAGTCAATCCTAATATTCAGTAAATCAACCCTGAATATTCACTGGAAGGATTGATGCTGAAGCTGAAGCTCCAATATTTCAGCCACTTGATGCAAAGAGCAGATTCTCTGGACAAACCTCTGATGCTGAGAAAGATTGAGGGCAGAAGGACAAAGCGGCAACAGAGGATGAGATGTTTGAATGGCACTAGCGACTCAATGGACCTGAGTCTGAGCAAACTCCAAGAGATGGTAAAGGACATGGAAGCCTGGTGTGCTGCAGTCCATGGGGTCACAGAGTTGGACACAACTTAGCAATTGAACAACAACAGGAACATTTCAATTAAAAAAGAAAGAAGGAAGGAACAAAAGAAAGAGAGAAAGAAAGGGATCATTACTAAGCAGAAGATCTTAATGAAGTAGTAAATATCTCTTGACCAAAAAAAGAAAATAAATAAAATAAACAAAAATTTATCAAG
The DNA here is from genome assembly GCA_007570785.1 of Antilocapra americana. Classification (NCBI taxonomy): domain Eukaryota; kingdom Metazoa; phylum Chordata; class Mammalia; order Artiodactyla; family Antilocapridae; genus Antilocapra; species Antilocapra americana. The sequence goes on from ML662442.1 coordinate 25,512,089, forward strand.
AGTTTGTCATCTATGCTTTGTCAATTCAGTTAAGAAATTTGTGAATCTCCTTAAGCTGCCTGGGTACTTTTCTAGTGAGAGAGTTCATAGTTTTAACAGATTCTCAAAAGTGTTCATGATACACAAAAAGTTAAAAACTACTATTCCACATATGTGCAATATAAAAAAGAATTAACTATTTTTTCCACAGAAACTGTATTTTTTCCAATCTTCAGAATATCTAAATAATATTGTCTCAAATTGCATTAAGAAAAACTAGGAAATATGAACTTAAATTATATGAATTCATTTTCAAAAAATGAACCACAGTGGCCCAGTTTACATCAACATGTACTTTTTACCAACAGTGAACTCATTTACCATCAGCTTAAATGTGATCTTTACAGCACATAACGAACTGAGAACATTAAAACATTTTAACTGTTATCATATTCAGTAAGTTGGATGTCTTAGTAAAGTAATAAATAATAGGAATCAGATTGCAACTTAAAATAATCTTCGATTGTTAAAACCACTAGATATTAATCAATTTATGACAGAAACACAGCTTGACATTCCTATCAGTTAGATCACGTCCCGATTGTGAAAACGGGAGGAAAACAATTTATTCAGCATTTGTCTGTATCCTCTTCACGTGCGGACATTTCACAAATCCTACTTGATAAAGCTGATTTGATAATCCCTTAATTTCCTTCCATTACTCATTCATTCATTCATTATTTTAAAATGGGCATAACTGGAATACAGCATGGCAGGTTAAGAATCAACTGTCGGCTGATTCCTGGAGTCTTACTTGGTGCTCTCCATCATGCCGACAGCCCGGGGCAGGGCTCTGTGCACATCTGGCTCTCTGCACATGACTGGGAATGGTCCCTCTAAGGGCTGCGTTCAAACACATCAGAAAGACTTTCAGAGAGACTTATTTTGTAAAAGAAGGCATTTAGTGCTGCCGAATTATTTTTCAGCCCCAAAGTTCACGTTCCATCTAGGCAGAGATTACTGTGTCTATGACTTTGCTAACATTTCTCATCCATCTATTGCCCTTAAAGTTCAATACGTAACATTTTTATTCACATATGAAAAGATTAAATTAAAAGATGGGCCTAAAAGCAGCAAACAACAACAGAACTATTTCACAAGTAAATGCTGCATCCAATATCTCTTTGGTCAAGAGATATTTACTACTTCATTAAGATCTTCTGCTTAGTAATGATCCCTTTCTTTCTCTCTTTCTTTTGTTCCTTCCTTCTTTCTTTTTTAATTGAAATGTTCCTGTTGTTGTTCAATTGCTAAGTTGTGTCCAACTCTGTGACCCCATGGACTGCAGCACACCAGGCTTCCATGTCCTTTACCATCTCTTGGAGTTTGCTCAGACTCAGGTTCATTGAGTCGCTAGTGCCATTCAAACATCTCATCCTCTGTTGCCGCTTTGTCCTTCTGCCCTCAATCTTTCTCAGCATCAGAGGTTTGTCCAGTGAATCTGCTCTTTGCATCAAGTGGCTGAGTTGGAGTATAAAGAAAGCTGAGCACCGAAGAATTGATGCTTCTGAACTATGGTGTTGGAAAAGACTCTTGAGAGTCCCTTGGACTGCAAGGAGATCCAACCAGTCCATCCTAAAGGAGATCAGTCCTGAATGTTCACTGGAAGGACTGATGCTGAAGCTGAAACTCCAATACTTTGGCCACCTGATGCAAAGAACTAACTCATTTGAAAAGACCCTGATGCTGGGAAAGATTGAAGATGGGAAGAGAAGAGGACGGCAGAGGATGAGATGGTTAGATGGCATCACCGACTCAATGGACATGAGTTTGAGTAAACTCCAGGAATTGGTGATGGACAGGGAGGTCTGGCATGCTGCAGTCCATGGGGTCGCAAAGCGTCAGACATGAGTAAATGACTGAACTGAACTGACACTTTGTGAAAGATGGACAAAATGAAACACCATTACTTCCTGCTGATCAGAGTAAAGAATACATAATACTATAATGCCATACACAGCTCCTATATTTTAGAAAATCATAAGTTATGAATGTACTGTCATCTAATTTGTGAGCAAGCTTTATTAAGTAAAGCAAGAAGGAAAAAAAAATACCCAGGCATATACTCTGAGTAAACCGTAATTCAAAAAGATACATGTACCCCAATGTTCATTGCAGCACTATTCACAACAGCCAGGACATGGAAACAACCTATAAGTCTATCGACAGATGAATGGATAAAAAAGTTGTAGTATATAAATACAATGCACTATTACTTGGCCATAAAAAGGAACACATTTGAGCCAGTTCTAGTGAGGAAGATGAACCTAGAGCCTGTTTACAGACAGAAGTAAATCACAAAGAGAAAAACAAATATCATATATTAATACATATACATGGAATCGAGAAAAAGGGTACTAATGAACCTATTTGTAGGACAGGAATCGTGACACAGACATAAAGAACGCGTGGACACAGAGAGTGACGGAGAAGGTGGGGTGAACCGAGAGAGGAGCGCTGACACATATACATCGCCATATGTGAAACAGGTAGCCAGTAGAAATTTGCTGTATGAGACAGGGAGCTCAAACTGGGGCTCTGTGACCACCTAGAGGGGTGGGAGGTGGCAGCAAGGTTCAAGAGGGGGGACATAAGTATACCTATGGCTGATTCATACTGTTGTAGGGCAGAAACCAACAAAACATTGTAAAGTATTTACCCTCCCATTAAAAATAAGTTTTAAAAAAATACCTAAAAGTTAGGGTTCTTTACACACCAACTGTGTATTAACAAATCTACAATAGCTTGTAAATCCTTCAAATATACAGCTCCCTTACTGCTCCCAGAAACCAGAGTTAAGCATATGCATGGACCCTAACCTCATCTCTGTCCCTCCGAGTAATCAAGTGGAACAAATACGTAGCTGAAGGCTACTCCATCTCTGATCCCCATTTAACAGATTAAGAGAATGAGGTCTGAATCACTCTGTCCCTGGGGATAAGTTATAACTTCCAGCAGCAAGCTATCTTCCACCACCGCAAGCTCTGTAACAAAGGAGGTACTCAAACCACAGCAGCAGAAAGACTCCTTGACTAGAGGCTGGGACCACAGATGGTAGCCCACCACCAGGCTTGAATGCTCTCTGCTCTCTGGGGCCTGTAGAAGTCCTCCCCGCTTTTGTTTCTCAGTGGCATCAGAGATTGTCCTTAAAACAAAAATTACTCTGAAGACCAGTTTTGTATATCTCCTATGGCCAGAAGAGGGTCATATGAATTCCCTACTATGGAACCTGTCAGATACATCCGTGACCGGCCACCGTTTGACACACAGCTGTCAGTTAAAGGATCTGAAATGCCTCCTTATTCTGTTGTGCAATTAGCACTTTACAGAGGTACACAAAGACTTCTGTGAGCAGGAGAGATTTGATTCCTCCATTCCAAACCAAGACCCATTTGTTTCAAAGAATACAGCATTGTTGGGCTTTTTTAAATGCATGACTGTTTTCAAGTGTATGCACGGATCAGAAAACAAAAGTCAGTATGAGGACTCTTCACCACCCTCCCTGCAAACATTTAGGGCATGATGCTGGAAGAGGGAGTGTGGTTTTAGCTGTAGGCTATGGTTTTAGCTGTAGGATACTGCTCCTTAGCCATGGCTTCTAAAAGTGCTTCTGCAGAGGTGCTCTCCCAGGCGTTCTCAAGCTCCAATCATCCCTGAAACTGGCAACACAGCATCCTCTTGGCAGCAAGAGCAGTCAGACCTGACTGAATTTCAAAGTTAAGGGCTGTGACTTTAGTTACCAAAACATAACTTCAAGCAGAACAAATAAAACAGTAAAAAAAAAAAAAAAAAAAAAAGGCAAGCAGCTGAAAGCAAAGGTCCTTTCCATTTATTCATACTTTAACTATGGAATAATAATACTTGATACTCTTAAACATCTTTATGTATTATTCTTTGGGAGATATCTTCTTCCAAAGTTAAGAGTTTCTATACTGAATTTTTAGCCTTCAAGGATTGCTTAGATAATACTTTAATATTATTAACTTTTAGATCGCATCATGAACCTAAAGCAACATTTCACTGATAAATGTTCCTGAGAATATTAGTTCCATGCAAGATTAATAGAGGATATGATAAAAGAGGTTCCTTGGTTTCTTGAAAACACTTTTTATTCAAAGACTTGAAGCGAATTAAGCTCGGGTTTCTTTAGTTCTGGACTTCTAGGAGCTGCAGAAACACTAACACGAATCATGAGCCTTAGAATGTAGGAGAGAGGATGATGACTCTAGAGTCCCACAACATATTTAATCTCACAGCTCATGTTCAGGGATTATTTAATTTTGCAGGACTAGCACCCACAGAATGCAGTTTTCAAAATGTTGCCTGACCAAGCAGAATGCAGACTGGCTTCTGAAATCTAAGTAATTCTTAATGAACACTTAGAATAGGTATATCACACACAAGTATATTGTTTATCTATATCAAGTCATTTTCCTCTATGATTGTAATCCTTATCCATATATTCCCTCCCCAAAATGATGAGCAGGTGGAAAAAAAGTGTTTCTACAAAAAAAAAAAGTAATTTTTGCAACTAGGGCCACTGGTCAAATCATACATAGGCACCCCTACAACTCTTCCCAGTCTCACTGGATGAACAGCTCTTAAAGTTTAAACTAGGAAGAATGACAAAGATTTTCTAGGCACCAGATGTGACACAACAATGAAGCCTCACATGCGTGGAGCTCTTTCATGCAAACTTTCAGCACATTCTCTCAGATGCTCCTAAGCATTCTGTAGGGTAAATGGGTCAGGAATGATTTGCCCCACTTTCCAAAGGAGGAAACAGCACCAGGAATATAATGGCTTGAGCAAAGTCACACTTATTTACTCGTCCCGTGAAGATGCCCTAGACAGGGTATGGATACATGCACCTTCTCCCTCAGTCCAGCGCTTTTTCAGCATATTCCATCCTCTCTCTCCCAGGCCTGTGCTTAGCACAGTGAGAAGCTATTCCAGAAATTCAGACCGTGGGGGGAGGTTGGCAAAGGGAAGCAGCTGAATGGACCGATTCCGCTCCAGCATTACCAGGCATAGAGGGTACGGACCAGAGGCACTGAGTCTCTTTCAGTTTTTTCTCTCTCCATTGCAAAGTCACAAATGCTGTGAAAAGAGCTTCCTTTCCCCTTATTTAAATTTCTGAAGAGGACTAAGCTAGAAGTCAGAAACAATCGCACTTGATCCTGAAGAAAAGTTTTCTTTCCTGTCTGTAACAGGAAAACGGAAGAAATGAGTTAATTATCTCAGGTTGAAGAAATTTCAAGACAGATTCAGGCACTCCTGCAACACCATTAAGTAAAGACCTACGTTCTAGGCCAGTAATTCTCAAAGTCTGACCTGTAGTGTCACCTGGGAGTCATCAGAAATGCAAATTTAAGAATCAGAAACATTGGGGTGGGGCCTACTGACTTGTGTGGGAAAAGCGCTGGAGGTGAATTTGAGGTACACTTAAGTTCCAGAATTTTCTATGATAGTCAATGCAACACATTTTAAATAACCTATTACTTGGAGTTATTATTTCCAATAACAATAATTTTAAGGAATACTCCCACCAATAATGGTCTAGATGGACTTAAGATTTGAGGCACATGAAAATATATATAAACAACAGGCAAATAATATTATCTTGCATTAACCACTCATCTGGCACTGGTTTCAAAAAGAACAGGAATTTGAGAAAAATGAATACATTTTTTCTTCCCATAGAATTGTTTTAGACATATTTATTTGGCTGCATTGGGTCTTAGTTGTGGCATGTAGGTCTAGCTCCCTGACCGGGATTGAACTTGGGTCCCCTGCAAGGGAGCTCAGAGTCTTAGCCACTGGACCATCAGGGAAGTACCCCATGGAATCGTTTTTAAACATACCTATCAAAGTGTCCATGTCCATAGTGGCCAGAAATGCAGAGCAGCTATTAACATTTTTTTAATCTACCTTTGAACAATGACAGAAATACAGCCTTATTATGAGAGGTTATTTCTCTAGGGTAGAACTACAAGTGTGTTTTGCAGTGTTAGGACACATTCAAAATCTCGGAGGGGCGGTCAGGTATACTGACTCTGCAGGGACACCCTCTCCGATTCTCTAGTCCACACACTGGCAGTTGGAAGTTGTGAAACCCCAAGCCCACCTGGTCCAGCCAGGTGTGGACAGGGGCCTGGCATCAAGCCTCCTCTCCCAGCCTGCTGAGCCTCACATTGATGACAGTGTTGACAGGGAATCAGTAGGTGGATAATATAAGGCTTTTGTTAGTGAAACAAACGTAAGCTACTGATATGGTTTCACGCACCCTGGTGTACATAGATGCATCTGTGTAACATAGACAGTGACACAACCTCCATCAGGCTTAAAGTCATGTTAGACTTGACTTTGAATCCAAGCTCTACCACTTACTAAGGGGGTGACTTAAGTTGCCTGAACTTTCAGAACCTGTTTGCTTCTCTTTATGGAGGGATGTTAATATCTATTACCTACCTCACAGAATTAATGGAAAGGAATCAGTGAAAAAAAGCACACTGTTTTTTTTTTTACCATTAGAAGTTCAGAAGTTTAGCATTTAGCCAGAAAGAGCTTCCAATAAATAGTAACAGTTTTCATTATTTTTATAGTGTTTTACAAAGCTGGATTTTGAAAGCATAACAAATTATAAAAAGAATGTTTCTTTCAAAGTGCACATAAAAGTTAGTTTACTTGTAAACTGTTCATAAAAGAGTTTTTAATGGGGTTCAAAGTTTGCATGTAGGATCCAAAGTCATTTAAAAGGCAAAAACTATTAGCATTTGGGACTTTCCTGGTGGTCCAGTGCTTAAGACTCTGTGCTTCCACTGCAGGGGGCACAGGTTCAAACCCTGGTTGGGGAACTAAGATCCCATATGCTTCCTGGTATGGCCAATATATATATATGTATATATATATATATATACATATACATACATACATATATATATATGTATGTTAGTATTAGATGTGGAGAAGGCAATGGCAACCCACTCCAGTACTCTTGCCTGGAGAATCCCATGAACTGAGGAGCCTGCAGTCCATGGGGTTGGGAAGAGTTGGACATGATTGAGCGACTTCACTTTCACTTTTCACTTTCATGCTTTGGAGAAGGAAATGCAACCCACTCCAGTGTTCTTGCCTGGAGAATCCCAGGGACGGGGGAGCCTGGTGGGCTGCCATCTATGGGGTCGCACAGAGTTGGACATGACTGAAGCGACTTAGCAGCAGCAGCATTAGATGTCACTCTGTTCCTATTCCAGGTTGGAAAAAAAGACAGTCTATAGTTGGCGTTATATCAAATGTTATGACCAATTCTATCAGACTAAAGTACCCATTTTAAACTAACCAAAAAAAAAAAGCCACAAAAAACAGAAAACACTGATTTCAGGAAGATAAAGAAAATATGCCATTTAAATTGTAAAAACTTTCAAATCTAAACACACCTGAGATATTAAAATAAGAGAAAACGAGTTTATAAATTTTACTTCCCACCCTAATCTGGAGAAATATAAGGATATACTTTTATCTTACGCTTTCATAATTTTTAAATGTCCTTCAATTTCCTAGTGTTGGTACAAGCAAATGTTTTCATATACTTCTATTTCTATGCCATAGAAATGATATAGGCATAAATACAGTGCTTCTAGTATTGTTATGTGGAAAAAAACATAGATGCATCATATCTTGATGACCTATCTATTTTAATATATTTAAAATAAACAATAATCAAGTTCAAATGGTAAAAAGGGAACCAAAATTGAAAGAGCTTACTATATAGGTGAAATAACAGAACTGAAGTAATTCTTCTGTGTGTGTTTGGGTTCTGATATTTGTGTGCTACAAGGCACAGAAATAGGGAAGCAATTATTAGCAATAATAATTTCAAATCTATTTTTGGAAAAATTACACTGAGTTACTTGAAATTCTACTAAATAACTGACATAAATCCTTGAAATTTTAGTGAAACCCACAGGTAATGGACAATTGGCTCTCAGTTTACACAAGGCACTGGAGGATCAGAGGCAAGGTCCACGGAGGGGCAGGTCCTGGGACCAATTCCCTGCAAATACCAAGGGACAACTTACAGAAAAGTATTTAACGATGCCACAATTTTAATATTTGCTATTTCTAGTATACACACAGAAGTGTTAAAATGTGTTTCTGTCTCAGATTTTATTTTATCAAGTACACACATGCACAGAAAAGAAACAGACCAAGAAATACAGACCTCCTATTTTAAGAAGTCCCTGGCTGCCATTGTGAAATTCTTGACTGGGCAAGTAGAGGATCTGACCCCAAACTGAAGTAGCATCAGAGGAAAAGCTGGTGGAAGGCCCATCTGCATATCTCGGCCATTGCCCACATATGGGCCCCCAGCCAGATGACTCTGGCATCCAGTGCAGGGGATGCTTCCCATGCAAGCCTTTATTTGAGAAAGAAGGTGAAACAGCTCTGCAGAGATTGGTTCTATGCAACTTCGGTGTATGAGACAAGAAGCTGCCCTTGGTCTGTGAACCAAGAAACGAGAGCTGGGCACTGGGAGAAGTTTCTACATCTGTTTTTTTCTGGTCAATGTTAGAGCAGAGTGATGCTCAATAACAATGGAAGAGTGAATTAAAGACAAAGACACACATGATGATGTCAGGGTGTAAAAACAGAAAACATTTAAAAGGAAGAAATTTGTTGTTATTTTACAACCTAGCAAACTCTCAGTATATTCTCCCATCGTAAGTTTCTAAATTGTTATTTGGAAATTGTTAGTCTTCTCCATGATCAGATCAGTAAATGACCTCAAAATTTTACTACCAATGTCATTTTACTCTAAAATTTTAAATTCCAGGAGAGAGAGAAAGTTGTGACAGATAACAGTCTACACTTTCAGAGAACTTTCAAACTTGTCAGATGTACCTAGGAAAATCATAAGATTCTACCTGCACTTTTCAAGTCACTTCATGCCAATGCTTTATTTTGTTTTCAGTAACTAAAGAACTTGTAACTATAAACACTTTTTATAAAGCATAAAGTCACGATTGACACCATTGAAGTACTCCATAATTATGATAAAATTGTTTATGTTTACTCCATCTAAGCACTCAAGGCCTTCTCTATAAATGTGTACCTCCGAAAAGCTTAGAAACTATGCAGGAGAAAGCAACTGATCATTCTTAATTGTTTCAAACCTGCTTCTCCACGCAGCTGCACACGTGTACCAATCTAATTGTTAGCTGCACCTGCTCCAAGTTAGCAATACTTCATAGAGCACATGGCAAGAATGGCATTTTCAAGTGTTAATCTGTTCAGTGTAAATTTGTACTTTCTTTCAAAAGTTTATGACACATAGGCTTTGCATCATATAGGAGTCTGAGGTACAGCAATGTTGGCGGTTTAGAATTTCCTTACTTGAAAGAAAAGCTGTCTTTTCAAACTAAAATAAATTATGCTCCTCCAGATTAGAGCTGATTTTTCACTGAGAAATATCTGAGACATCTGAGTGTTTTTTCAACATTTACATAAAATACTTTTTGATTCAACCAAACACTGAAGAAAAATAGCAGAAACTCTTTTACAAACAGCTGAAAGTTGTAAATAAGAAGTTAAATTGTTCTTGTCTTGTACCACCATAACCATCTTGCAAAAGCACTGGTGCTTTTTGTAACTATCTAACATCTTCAGTTTCTGAGCATTAAGGACAGAAAAGATAAAAAGAAAATTACTTTCTTCGGATTATGAGTTTAGACTCTGGATTCTGCAAATGCAGCAAATCTGTTTCCAGAGCTCACACCCCCTTTTCATAAGCATCACCCTAAAATCTGAAGCTGAAGTAATCACACAGCTCAAAGATTTTAATGAATGATATATACAGATATGTTTTTCATAAAATGGAAGTTTTGTACAAAATTTCTATAGCATGAGATTCTAATGTCTTGTCTTATGAACTGATTTCCTGATTTTTCAAAGAAGATATGTTTATCCAAACTTGTCTGCCAAATACAAAATTAAATGCACATTTAGTATAATTAAAAACAAAGATACAGAAACCTGACAGGTAAATTTCTCTGCACCCTTTGTCTCTGTCCTTCACTTGTTAAAGGATCAGAACACTGTGTATGTACTCTGATAACGTACTGATAAATGAGGTTCTCATCTCCTACTAAGTTTGGTTGCAAGTTTATGTAGACATACATATTCCTTAAAGTCTAGTTAAAATACACTCTACTTACAGAATGGGAGTCAAATGTTTCTAGAAGGTTAATAGTTACTTAACAAAGAAACTTAATCAAGTTTCTATCTTAAACAATTTTTGGCTTCAATTAATTTTAATAAATATAAAATTTTCTGCACAGCTACAAAAAAGCCCAAATGTTACTACAATAGACACTAAACACTTCAAAAGTAAACAAAACTTGGTTAACTGTTGTGTCAAACAATGTTACATTCTGAAAATCTGGCTACATATAAAACAAACTTTACTAATAATAGTGCAAAGATACATAAAGTTTTCAAAAATCTATCAAGAACAAAAGAAACATAAGCACCCACCTACTGTGTGTGTGCACATGCCGCTGGCCCCCAGATGCATGTTCTCCCAGTGTTTTGTAACTATTTGCAAAAGAATTATTTTATTTAAAATTAAATACTATATTTCTAAGAGGCAACAATTAACAGGAATCTCTGGAGTCCTTTAAGGGTGATCATTTCACCCTATCAAACCAACTGGATGCTCTTCGTCCTTGTTTTTTCCTTCTGCATCTGCATTAACATGGCTGCTAATTACGTTAGTCTGGTGGCACATAAAGTCTGGGTGGGAAAAATCACAAGATTCTTACAGAGCTTAAATACCTCTTAGGATTCAAACATATACTTGCTTAGATTGAACACTTTTATATCACAGCTACTTCTATATTGTTAGAGAACTTAGCTTTGATTCCGAATTTCTATTTCATAAGGGATGTAGCATCCTTTCCAATATACCACTGCAAATATGCATGCACATAAATAAGCACACGCGCGAACACACACACACACACACACACACACCTTTAGCCATATTATGCTACTTTGTATATTTAACTTCCCATTTGTATATTTGTGGTTTTCTAAAACTGTTTAAGTTCTTGAAGAGTTTGTATTCATCACACAAAGTGCCATATAGAACTAATGCCAGATCTAATGCCTGCATTTACCATAATAAAGCCTAAATGTTAGCTAAACCACATTTTTAGGATTCAAAATTGAAAAGAGCATAAGAATGCTCTTACTCACCCACTCATTCTCACAGCTTTATATGCTTTTACACAGTGAATCAGCAAATGTATTCTTTTCTGAATCATATATGAACTTAAGAATGTTTTGAAAATGTTTATACAGTGTGGCATTCCTGGCCTCACTGGTAATTTACCAAAGTAAGCTCTCTGATGGTTCTGATCAGCTTTATCATTAACAGTAAAACCTTTAATGCATAACTTAATTGAACATGTGGTACAGAAAAATAAACTGTTTTACAAGTCACTAAGAATATGTAACATTCTTAAAATTATAGTTCCATATTCTTTTTCTTACAACCCAGTGCATAAGTAATTCACAGACCAAAATATACATCATCAGATAACTTTCCTGGGGAAGAAAAACATCCTTCAGATAATATACAACTAAAAGCACTCCTTCAGCTAAATATTAAAGAAATCAACCACCACCACTCATGAGCTTCACGACAACTGATAAACAATGAAGAACACATCAGCTTCAATAGCAAATCCTTACTCTTTTGATTATTGATTGGGCTCTCAGAAATCTCGTCTTTTAGTCCTTTCAGCCTTTATGAAACAATTGTTGGAAATGTGAATGGCCATTCAGATTAACTTATACTTTCCAAGGAAAGCTGTTGGTAACAGGAGTAAGCAAGTACCTCCTACCTCAAATTAACCGGTAAAAGTGGTCTATTTTTCACCTCTGAACTATTTTCAACTCCTCCTTCTATTGCCCTTAAGGAATTTAAATTCAGAGACGTGACGTTTTCCTTTATTGGCTCCTCGTCTCTTTGCAACTGTACAACATTCCTCAAGAAGTATATATAATTCTCCATCCCACAGGATCAGACAACAGTATCTATTCCAGAAGCAATTACATACATAATGTAAGATACAACATTTTTTCTTAGAATTGTTTGTATCAATAATAAGTGTGATTTCAGGGCTACTGGTTCAGTCTATAGCAATGCTGTTGCTGATCTAAGTATTTCTCTTCAATCTACATACTTTTAAAACTCAGTGTGTCCTGTAGATCAGACTGCTTTAAGGATACCATCTGCACTACACAGTGGTTTGTTAGAGGCTTATCCTTATCAGACAATATATTTCTTGAAAAATAATACACGTCAATGAAGAAACAAAGATACTGCAAAAATTAGTATACAGAAGAAAAGTAAAAAAAAAATCTATTTCTGTTTTAACACCTGTATAGTAAATTACATGTGACTATCACGTTGTTACATTAATAGGAACGCAAAGCATAAAAGAACAAGAGCTACCTCTTGCTTTGCTTAAAGAAATTAAAGACAAGTTTAACCCGAACCTGCCAAACTGTCTTCAGAAGAAAAGACATAGGTGGGGGCGGAAAGCCTCCCCTCTCCCGCACCCCGCAGCGCGTTTCCCTGAGAGCATTTTAAACACAGGCAATATATCTGTCACCTTTTCTTTTTTCCTCTCTTCTAACCAACGGCAGACCTTTTACTGCACTCCCCTGCCCACTATCTCAATGGCACGTTACGGAACAAGAGGACCCAAGTGTCACTTACCAGTTGCATGCCACAGATAAAGATAAGCGTGCACCTGCCACTGCAATTACCCATGGTTTCCGAGACCCCTGCCACCGCCAGACTGTCCCACGTCGGCCACCGTCGAGCCCCCACTTTATCCAATCAGATCGCGGGGAAGGACGGGCCACCCTGCCGAGGGCTCGGGGGCTCCGGGCTGCTGCGGCCGGCGTCCTGGCAAGGGACAGGCATTAGGACCTGCTGGCGCGGCGGCGGCGGTGGCGGCGGCGGCGGCTCCAGCCGCGCCCGCCGCACATACCTTCACTCGCTCGGCGCACACGCCGCGCCGCGGGCAGCGCCGCCCGCGGAGACGCGCCCGGGGCCCGCAGGGGCAGCAGCGGCAGCCTCGCAGCGCCGCCGCGCCCTCGAGCATCTGGCCGCGAAGTTTCGCCCCCGCCGCTCCCCGCGCCGGCTCGCCCCGCGCCCCCCCAGCGCGGCCGCCGCCCGACGCGCGCTCGCCCCGCGCTCTCCGCGCGCCGGCTCCGGGGGCGGCAGAAGCGCGTGCGGGGCGCTGCCCGCCTCCCTGCGCCGCCCGCGGCTCCTCC
>ML662442.1:25525880-25601099 GCA_007570785.1 Antilocapra americana
AAGGGGGCCGAAGAGGAGGGTTAGGGACGGCGGTCGGGTGATGAGATAGTGCAGTCTGGCCTCCCCGCCGGCCGGAGAGCCCGCGTGGCAGAAGGCTCGGAGGAGAAGGGACGCCGCGGTTGCCGACGCGCTGGTAGCCGCGCCCGGCGCCCGGCTCCCGAGGATCTGCAGGGGCCGGAGCGGGGAGAGTTACGGAAGACCCTGCGCCGGAAAAGCCACCGGGTTGCTTCTGGAGTTGGTGGGAAAATTGGGAACTGGGGTGGAGTGGGCGGGGGTGCGCTTAGGGACGCAGTGAGTTGCCGTAGCTGCTTCAGCTATTTGTTTTCACTCGCGAAATGAGAGGATCTGAGACCGTTTCCGCACTCAAGTATTTTAGCCTCAGGGGCCGTCCCGGCTGGATGTGGATTCCCGGAGGTGGATGCACCAGTCCCGGGTCCGGAACGCCGGCCCAAAGCTGTGCCTCTGCGCCTGTAACCTGCGGAGAGAGCCGCTTCGGAGCCCGCTGCTGCCACCTGCGGGTGGAAAGCTGAAGAACAGCGAAGCAGGCTGGACCAGGTGGCGTCCCCAGGGCCTTGGGTGTCGGGATCCAAGGGTAGTTTTTTTGTGTGTGTTTCGTTTTTCTTTAATAGCCTTGAGCCACTTGTTAAAGCATTTCTACCTTTCCCAGGAAATGAAGGTGTGGTGTAGAGATCCGCTGAGGTACTGAGTCGTTGGGATGAAGGAAAGAGAATGCAAGGGTCTTCCCACATCCCCTGAAGAGATTAAGACTGTTGAAAGCACAGAAAGCAAAGAGCTTTCGGTAGCAAACGAAATTTGGCCCTACTGAGAAAACAGTATTGTGTAGGATAATTTTTTGCTGGGAACCACAAATAAGGATATCAAATGATTGTTTCCTTTGAATAAACATGACGTATCAGAATGACGAAATAAAAAGAAATTGAATAGGGCATAGGGACCCTAGTCCCAGAAGCCTGGAACTGATCTGTCAGTTGTAGACAGCCAAAAAGATGTTTAGATTTTTATATTTATAGAACATGAATATTTTGTTACTATACTGAAATGCCTACTTTTAATTACCCTACTTGTAAATAAACTTTTCTCTGAAAAGTGTCTTTCAATGTTTAATTAAATTATCAGAGCCCAATATGTGCTCTTTCCCATGGAAGGGCCTGGCAAGCACAACACTGGGTAAAACTGAAGCCAGAGGCATTTGGTGGAAAATGTTTCTTTCAGCTGTTACTCTGTCTTTATCCACAGCCTAGATGACCAGTAGCGGATTGGAATGGAGATATTTTGTAGGTAGGTATTGCCAAGCAAAAAGAAAATTCTACGTTACTACTCTCTAATGCTTGAAGAAGCTGCTCCCATTCTATGAAAAGCATTATGTTACCTTTTAAAATTTATCATTGCAACAGTGTATTTCTGTGGAGTCATCTGTAATTCTGCAATGGTTTCCCTGCAACCAGCAACAGCCCCAGTGGCCTTTGGGCTGCACAGATAAGCAGAGAGCATAACGCTGTCTGTAGCTGAGTGTCAGCACCCCATCCATAGTCCCGGTATTCTTCCCATTTAGAGCATGCTCATCTTCTTTCTGTAAGCACCTGGGACTGCTGCAGGCTTTTTCTGCCCACAGAAGGTGTTTAGCTGGGAGTGAAAGTACAGCCTCAAGAGCAACCCTCACCCAGTAATGGATGAGCGCTGGGGGATAAATTTCCCGACCATCTCAGCCCAGAGATGTGAAACCCTGAGACATGCTCTTGACTACATTATTAATTTCCTCACCAGCATGGAGCCCATGGTGCCCACAATTGCCCATGCTGGTAATCCACTCATCCATCCTCTCAGAATTAGCTTCCTTCCCTTCCCTGCCTCATCTCCCTGCTCCTCTACCAGTGCTTCCTGAAATCATCCAGAAATAAACCACTTCACTCGAATCCTGTGTCAGGGCTGCCTCCGGAGAAGACCAGCAGAAGGCAGTCTTTAAGGGATTTTCTGACGTCATCGGCGCAGTGTTCTCAGAAGAGAACCAGAGGCATGTTCAGCGTTACACCCACTGTTGCACTTACTCTGTGCACCCACTGCCTGACATGCTACCCCTAATCACCTCGTTCATTACTCACAGGAAAGCGGCGAGTTGTGCAATGCTCATTTTAAAGGCCCCCTTGTGTATAGGGTTTCGTACTATCAGTGGTTCCAGACATCTGGGGGTCTTGGCACCTCTCCCGCAGATAAAGAGGAACTACTATTTCTTGATCACAGATGCACGTGTTCTCTGTGGCAGAATTAAGAGTGTGGTGAAGGCATGTCTGTGAAACATCAAAATCTGCTTTTCTGTTCTCTCATATTGGTATTTTACTGTACTTACTTGTCAATCTTTTAGAATCCCATACAGAAGTGATGACTTAAAATATTTAAAAAGATGGTGACACATATTTTGTTCTCCTTTTCCCCCCCAGCTTTATTGAACTCATACTTTATTATTTCTAAACTTAATTCACATAACATCTTTTAGATAGCATATAGACTATGCCTGCTTTATGAAAATGTGTTATAGTGGGGAAGACAGTTCCATTTCTTAAGGTGGCTGTGCCCTTCCTATTCCATTTCCTGTTATCTCTGGAGCCTTACTGGAAAAGGCTAAAGAGAGAATTCCAACTCTCCCACAGATGTGCATGAAAGAGAAAGAGACATCTCAAATTGGAATGGTTGCACTTTCATTCAGAAATAAAGTCACATACTATTCAGCTCTATAATGTTCTCAGGGCTTTTGTTGACTAGTCTGGTGATACAACTATTGTTAATTATCTTGTTTCTGTGGGGAAGACACCAAGGTCAGCCACATCTCTAAGACTGACCTTGGTATCCTGGGCTAAAGCATTTTCAAGGTGATTTCACACCTGTTATCTCATTTATCTGCCTGATAGAATGTACTAGGTACACAGCCATGGAGTGAGTTGCCGTCTGCTCAACACTCGGTCACTTCAACAGGAGCAAAAGCTCAAGCCTGGTTTTATAATACCACTGAGCAATTTCATGCTGAGTTTTACTCGGGCTCCGTTCATTATGGTTTGAAAACACAAAGGAAGCAATTAAACTTCACAGTCACAAAACCAACAAATTAAATTTAATGTATATTTGTACAAACTTAATTTTTTTTCTTATTTGGAAAATAAACAGCTATTAGGAAACAATATTTTCGAAATAAATTTAAAAATAAAATAATCACTCATAATCCTTCCAACCGGAGACAATCTTTTATCACTTTTGCACATTTTATATTACAAAAATGGGATTATATAATACATAATATATATGTAATCTACTTTTTTCACTTAACAATAGATTAAGGACATAAGTCTAAATTATTAATTATTAAACTCACAGACTCTGCAGTCACTTTGACTGTATAATCCAAGCTCTGCCACTTATCAACTGTGTAACCTTCGGCAAATTGCTTCACTCCATATCTAAGTTTCTTTGCAAAAGGAGGCAGGGTGTTATAATGAATATATATCATAAGGTTGTTGGGAACATTAAGAAAAGCATTATGTAAAGCTTTTAAAACAGTGCCTGGCCCATAGTTAATATGTTCAAGTTGTTATTTATCATTATTCTGTATACAACATAGCGTCAATGGCTGCATAACATCCCAGTGTAAGCAAATATCCATTATTTGATTCATATCTTTTTCTTAGACATACAAGTTTTATGGTGAGCAGACTAATGCACCCTCAAATATGTCCACACAGTAATCCCTAGAACCTGTGAATATGTTACCTTAAGTGGCAAAAGAGACTTTTGAATATGTGATTACATTAGGAATCTTGAGATGGGACGAACAGCCTGGACTGTTGAGGCTTAATGTAACCAGTCAGCCCTTAAAAGCTGAAAACAGCTGGCACGTGGAGAGAAAGAGAAGATAATGGGGTCAGGGAGATGCAAGGTGAGAAGACATTCCACTTACCATTCCTGAATGTGTAGATGGAGAAAGTAGCTTATGATTCAAGGAAGGTTTGTTTGTCCTTTGGAAGCTAGAAAGGGTAAGAAACAGAATCTCTTGGTTTCCAGGAGGAAGACATTCATGCCTACAACTGGATTTTAGCCAACTGAGACCCATGTCGGATCTCTGACCTAATGCAAAACTGTTAAGATAATTAATGTGCTATTTTTAAGCCACTATATTTGTCTTAATTTGTCACAGCAGCAGTAGAAAATCGATACAGCTTGCTTCCAGTGTTTCAATATTATACATTTTATAACATTTAAATTTGTAGGCCTGTTATCACTTACATTTTGATTATTCTGTTATTATATATTTCTAGAAGTGAACTAGTGAGACAAAGAATGAGCAGAATCATGATGCTTTTGATAAATCCCAATTTCCTCAGAGGATTTCTACAGATTTACACCTGTAGAGAATGCCCTTGCCAGTTCTCCTATGCCTTTATCAGTAATGGACATTATAATTTTTAAAATCCTTTTTCACCTTCCATTTTAACTTGCATGTCTTTTATGCAGTGATTATTTATTAAGTACCTAGCACATATGCTAAGATGAACTGTGGCCTAGAAATGTATCACATTGACTCTCATTTTCCTGTGATGATTCCTCTTAAAAGTTCAGGTCCATTTCTAATAATATTATCTAATTACAGATTCTATAATACAGGCCATAGGAATAAGAATCCATTTATCTATGTGACCAAAATGCTGGCCTTCAGAGATGCTGATAAGCCAAGATGACAGATTATGCCATGATAAGGATGAAGAACTGTGTTTGAGTAACCAGCCATGTTTTTGTGTTAGCCATTTGAGTTATATTTCTCTAAATTAAATTATTTTAATTTGTGATTTATGTGAATTTTACTTAAAAGATCAAGTAAAGTACCATAAATATGCTGAGATTTTGGTACCTATTTGCTGGAGAAAAACTGCATACACTAGCTTGAATATTATTAACTTGAACATTTTATCATACTATGAGATATTCTAAGGCATAATATAATTATTTTATAAATAATAAGACTCAGTTATTATTTTGTTAGGTTATTTCATAGAAGACATGCAACTTAGGAGAAAAATATTTATCAGAGATTGGAAAATCTGTATTGTCATCTTTTTATTTTCCTCTAAGTTGTATTGATTTTTTTTTCTTCAACATCAAGAATTGAGAAATAAGTGTGAGGATAAGCTAGGAGCTCTAGTTGCTATTTTTATTTAACAATCTACTCTGAACAAAATGGCTTTGAACTGTGATTTTATTAATCTCAAGGGTTCTATAGGTCAGGGATTTGAAGAGGGTTCACTGGGGAAAGTGTCTCAGCTCCCGACTGTCTGGGGCTTCAGCTGGAAAGACTTGTAAGACAGGGGATAGCTCTGTGGCAGGGGCAGAGATCACCCGAAGATTCACACACTCACAAGACTGACACCTGGGCTGGAAGGACTTGAAGACCTGGGAGGTGGAGGAGGTCACTACATGTAGCCGGGCTTCCTCAAAGCTTGGCTGCCTCAGAGTGGTCATGGCACGTCTTAACCTGGCAGCCGAGGGCGCCAAGCACAAGTCTCCAGCATATGAGGTAGAAGCTGCACTTGCTTTCCTCACCCCACCTCAAAAGTCACCCAGCTGCGCTCCCACCATAGTCTATTGGTTCCAAGGAAGTCACAAATCCACTCTACTTAAAGGGGAACGGGACATCTAGGTGCCCACCCTCATGAATGGAGGAATGTCAGAAAAGGTGAGGGACAAGTTTTCAAAACTCTGTTTTAAAAACTGAATTATAATTAAAGGGAACTTACCATTTCCTGAAAATTGAAATAAGTAAAAATTTAAATGTAGGCATCAGTGCTATTTTCTCATAATAAAAACAGCGTGATACTGATATCTCAGAGAAACCAGTTGATTGAATAGGAAAGAAAGTGATGCTCTGAATTAACTAGAATAAGAATTGATTGATGGCAACTTGATTTTGGGTTTCAATTTTGTGGAGAAGGGAAGAAGAATATATTTCATCCATTCAAAGGACTTCACATTCTCAATAGCCAGTTAAAAGCTGATATTCATTTCCTACAATTATGAGATGAGGAGTAGAGTATTTAAACCATTCAAAGAATAATACTAAATAAATAATTAGGTTTTAGTGAGGCAACGGTAATATGTACTCTACATAGTTTTCTATGCAATTAAGATTTATTGCATGGCTTGAAAGTATCTTTCCTGATAATGTAGTTACTGTTCAATTTCTTTATTTGCTATGCTTTCCCCAGTTTATCCTTCTACAACCCTAATAAATACAAATTTAATACAATATTAGAAAGTAACAAAGAGAAATGTTAAGAAAATAGAGTGTACTTACTAACAATAGGATTAATTCAAATCCTTACATGGTGGTATGTTTTGAGCTTCTGAAGGGAAGAAAAAGAAATCCCTAAACACAGTTGTGTCTTTTTATAGTTAAGATGTTCAGTAATATAAATGTGTGCTCAGTGGCTTCAGTCATGTCCAAGTCTTTGTGACTCCATGGACTGTAACCCATCAGGCTCCTCTGTCCATGGATTTTCCCAGCAATTTCCCTGGAGGAGTTGCCCTTTCCTCCCCCAGGGGATCTTCCCACACAGGGATCAAGCCAGTGTCTCCTCTGTCTCCTGAATTAGCAGGCAGATTCTTTACCATGGGCCCCCTGGGACGCCAGTATAAACACAACATTGTAATCAAATGTTTGTTGTCCCTTTTTGCGGGGGAAGATGGGATGCTGAATTTAAGTTGTCTTTTTAAATCTGGAGGTAGACGAAGGAAGCAGGCATTTCTGGCTTACCTTCTTTAGCTGTGAGCTGGAGTCTAGGACTATGACTTCCTCGTAAATCTGTTTTGCCTGCATTGTCCAGCCTGGTAATGTGCAGTGCAAACAGTGATTCTGAGATGCTTCCAATAGGCTTTGCCCAGGCATTCTGTGGAAAATACAGGTGTTTCTTTGAGATCTTCAGAGAATGGTCTTGGTGGGGAGGGGTATGGCTGATGATCTCCCCTTCCCATAAATTTCTGTCTTCACATATGCCTTCCTGGAAAAACCACAGAAGCACTTACTTCAAATCATAGTAAAATTCTTATTAGTTTTAATACTGTTCAGCCCAATAACCAGGTTTCTGGACGTCACAACATTATCATCGTATGTCTCCAGCCAGCACTGCCAGACTGACTCAGGTATCCTCTGTGGGGAACATACAGACTTTCTGGACACTGTCCACATGACTCAGGAGTCCAGGGGCCACCGGAGAACTGTACCCAGGGCTTTACTCTGCCCAACCACATCACCTTGCCAATTTCTGATGTTGCGGCCCCATGTCAGGGTTGTAGGGGTGGGAAATATGGCAAAATGATTCTCCTTTAGACGCTGCCTGCAGGCTATAGTCCATGGGGTCGCAAAGAGTCGGACACGACTGAGCTACTTTACTTTCACTTGCAGTCTATACCCACAAGGCAGGGATTTCAACCTCACCCAGAGCTGATGGAAGAGACTGGGAAATGTTCTTCCCTTTGTCTGCAACTCCTGCTTCTGCCACAAATCTATACTTTTCAGCATCAGTTTGGTGGCTGAAAGTGGTGAGTTTCCCTCTCTTCTCACTCCCTAGCCCAGAAACCTTCTCTGAATGATGTTTTCTGTCCTTCAAGAGGGGACACTAATAAAAGATTGGGGGCAGGGAGACAGCAGCCTGCAGAAAAGGAACTGTTACACTTGAGAACAGCTGCAAGTCAAGTGAAGTATAGGCTATTTGCCTTTAGGGGCTAACACGTGGAAGATTAGGAGAGAGTCTAAAAATTACCATCGCCCCCCAGCCCCCCTCCAAAAAAAATTAAGAGCTGTAAGTAGAGTTGAGGGTTGAGGGCTATGGCAGTTCAGACAAGGGAAAGTTACCACCACCCGTGTGAATCAGCAACAGTTATTTGAGCTGGCTCGAGTCTTAAGAGGTGGAAAAATTACAGGTCTGGACTCAGCAAGTAGGTCAGTTTAGCTGCAACATAAGGTGCCTGGAGGAGGAGAAAAGAGGGCAATGACAGGTCTGAATGTCAGTCTGAAGAGCTGGACTTTACTGAGTAGGCAATAAGGGACTTTACTATAGTTCTTTAGAAGAGAAGATGAGCTATGCCCTAGAAAGATTCACCTTGGAGATGTACGTAAAATGGATGGGGAATAAGGGAGTAGAGGTGTAGGAGGCCACCAAAAACTAAAGCTGTTAATCATCACTCCATGTTGCATATACTAGGGCCAAGATATCTAAAATATTTTTACTCTAACATTTTAGATAGTTCCATTTCATCTATTTTTTCAACCATTTGCCAAAGTAAATACATATGATAAATTTGATGCTCTACAGATTTTTAGCAATATATTTTAATATTCAAAGGACTGGGAAGCCTGGTGTGCTGCAGGCCATGGGGTTACAGAGTCGAATACGACTGAGCGACAGAACAACAAGAATTAAAAAATACACACACGCAGATGTATAGAATAGACTCAGGGCCTCTGTGGATGAGGGAAAGGGTGGGATGATATGGGAGAATGGCAATGAAACATGTTAATTTTCATATGTCTAAGCAATAGCCGGCCCAGGATTGATGCTTGGGACTGGTGCAACGAGATTTCCCGGGGGGAGGGAGGAGGGAGGGGGGTTCTGGGGGGGGAGCATATGTAAACCCATGGTGATATCATGTCATTGTTTGGCAAAACTAATAAAAAAAATGTTAATAAAAAAAAATACACACCCTATCGGTAGTTACAGTCACATATGTATCACCATACTCAGATCCAAATGTATCATGAACTTCAATTCTAAGTAAAACATGGAACACATTTTTTGTTTCTCAATAACTTTGTTATACCTTAAGCTTACATGTAGTCACACATGTGAATATACTTACACAAATAACTTATTTGGCTTTTAATATATTCCCATTAAAATATAACTATTTGGATGAAAAAAATAGGGATTACATGCTTTCAGTGGCAATACATAATTAGGTGTCAGTAATGGACTAAAGTGCCATTTTAAAGTAATAAACATTAGAACGTGTTTATGATGTTGGTGGTATAACTAATTTAAGACAAAATTAGTGGGAGTTAACAGTACTTAGAGTTGTTTGTATTTATTCTGGCAGAGTTATAGTAATACCAGATTATGATAGACATTCCATGGTTCCTACGAAAATGGACTGCCAAGTGCTTCTTTTTCCTTTTGTCCTATAGGATTTCAAGATTTGATTGCCTAAGTGACATTTACATTGTCACATACTTTTGTGAAATGCCTTATGTTAATTATAGTTTTCACATTTTGCGTGATGACAAAATTGTCATATTGTCTAATGCCTGAAGTATTTTTAACTAAATAGTGGTTTCTATAAAGAGGTCTTAAAAGTGGATTTTTCTTCAGAAAAACTGTAACCAAGTAAAAGCAAATTTTGGAAAATAAATAAAATATATCCAATATAGTATTATATCCAATTAAATATATCCAAATTAGAAAGGAAAAGGTAAAATTATTTGTTTTCAGATGATATGATCTTTTGTATAAAAAAAATCCTAAAGATTTCACCAAAAAAAAATTTTTGGAAAGGAATTCTTTTCCTTTCTTTTTTCCTCCTTCAGTCCTTCTTTCCCTCTCTGTTTTTCTTCCCTTTCTTTTCTTCCTTTTTTCTTTCTTCTACAATTTATTGAGTGCTACCACATTCCAAGCACTGAACAAATTACTTTATTCTCACTAATTTCTCACATCTGTATCCGAAATCACTATCTGAATTACATCTTAAATTGACATTCCCATTCTATAGAGCAGAAAACTGAAAATGACTGAGATTAAGCAATTTAAAGATCAAGGAGTTAGAAGAGTCAGTTGTTGTTCGGTAGCTCAGTTATGTCCAACTCTTGGTGACCCCATGGACTGCAATACACCAGGCTTCCCTGTCCTTCACGAGCTCCTGGAGTTTGATCAAACTCATGTGCATTGAGTCAGTGATGCCATCCAACTATCTCATCCTCTGTCGCCCCCTTCTCCTCCTGCCCTTAATCTTTTCCAGCATCAGCGTCAGAGTAGAGATCAGTTCCCTGACTCCAGCACAGACCTTCTGAGACACAATGTAAATGCCAAGCTAGGGCAATATATGAAATCCAGGCTTTGGAGACAGCCAGCCCTGCATTCAATAGACCGCTTTGCTGTTTATATCTTCTGGAACTTTAGACATTTCATTTAATATTTCTAACTCTGTGTAACTATCTGTAATATGGGTACAATAAAATAGTACTTGCATCATATGGTTGCTAGGAAAATGTAATGAAATAATATAAAATGTTCTAAGACCTCAGGGTAGCTATCATTTGCATGGCATTATAGAACAATATTAAATTAATTATAGAAAAACATGTATTTCCCTTTACATTTTGTAAATTGTCACTTTCTCTCTTATAACCTTATACCCTTGCATTCTAATCCCAAACCTATATTACTAACTTACCATTACCAGTGCTTGATAGTTGGTTCAGTTTTCTTCATCATCATATACAAGCTTACATCAAAGATGTCTGAGGCCAGAAAACCATTTTTTAGACCAATTAATTGTGTAATAACTGCTTTGCTTGAAAGCCCAACAAGCTGATTTCCCCCTACTTGGAAGAATGCTAAATGAACCACACCAAAATATTTGCTGTAGGCAAATAAACACAGCCACATATTCTACAAAGAATGTTTATAATATCAGGCAGAAGGTCAGATTCAAGCCAATTCCCTCCTAACACACACTGTGGATTTAAGAGACACACTAGTGATGTTCTTCTAAATTCACATAAGCACCCAGGATTCTTTCTGGTGGAATTTACACTGCCAACAGATGCAGGTCTTATCTGTGGCCCTGATTCTCCACAGAAGTCACTGCATCATTTCTGCTTCCACTGCTTCAGTACCCAAATCTGGATCTAGAAAAAATGGACAGTCTATTTTAGAGAGGCCACCATACATACCACTTAGTATTTTTATTGCAACTCGTGGGACATTTTTTTCTGACATAGTTGGTAGTTAACACTTTTCTTAAGTAAGTAGCAGCATTAACCCACTTGGACTTTAAAGTATGTAGTCATTCTTAGAGTCTAGAACATCAAGAATTGGGTTCACTATCCTCCTAAATAATTCACTATTATCTAGAACTGCTTTCACGATTCGGTGATAGGTTTCCAGTTCAAATAGAGTACCCAGTGCTTTAATGGAGTTCAGCAGAAATTCCATGAACCACAGTTAATACTTTGCTGACCAGGATTGGTGGGCCATCCTGTGGTTTCATACTTTCCTCACACCAGATACTAGATGAAGATAAACTAACGATCAGTATCACATATGCCTGGAGTGAGATAATTCGATACCTTGTAATAATCTGAGGAGGGGGAGACGCCAGCTCCCAGAGGATAGTTCTAAAGCTGTTTGGTGGGAGTTCCCTGCCGTCCAGTGCTTCAACTTCAGGAACTGTAGGTTCAATCACTGGTCAGGGAACTAAGATCTTGCATGCCACACAGCATGACCAATAAATAAGTTTCAAAAATATTAAATCAAGAAAAACGTTTTAAATAAAATTTGAAAAAACCACATAAAACTTCTTGATAAAATAAAACTGCCTCATCTGACTAACAGGGATCGCAGATGTAATTCATAAGATTCACTCTTGGACTTGACCATGAAGCTGGAAAGAGAAGCTGATGTACAGCATGAGATGTACTTAGCAGGAGCATCTGACAGGGAAATAAAGTCAAGGATGTATGAGGATAACTGCAGGCCACAAAACAGCAGAAAAGCAGATCAGCACTATGGTCTACATGCTTCTCTAGAGATGAGATGAAAGTAATGTGTCGCAGCCTCTTCTCAACAAATTCCTCATTTACTCCCTAAAACTGTATTAATTTCTTCATTAATCATCCATCACGATGCTTTGCATGATAATCTCACTTTATAGATGCTAAAAATCTTTGAAAACTAAAGGAACTTAAAATTCCAAAGACATTTTGGAACCCTTTAGTTTTGAACTTGAAAATATAGTACTCTTAACAGTTCACACTGAGCTCCAAGCATAGCTATATGTTCAATATATTCTGTTATGTTTAGAGGAGAGAAAATTGAAGCAAAGACCTTCTTTTAGTAATGATCGTTTTAATGTCTGCTATCACACTGGGTAAATAATGCCGAGCTCTCGAATTTAGCCATGAAAAGTAATCATTTTTCAATAAAAATGGGCAATTCTCCATTTCAACTTCCATATAAATGCCTACAGAATTAAAAATATTGTCCTAAAATGCATTTCGAATGCTTGGCTTATTATGATAATTCCCAAATATCACATCTTTGAGAGTTATCCTTAAAGATCACTAATTTTCCTTAAAGCTGTGGACGTTTCATCTTGGTCTAGAATAATAAACACTGTGTTCTACCTCCTTGATTCTCATGGTTAGTGAAAAAAATTTTAGAAGAGTTAAGCATGAAAAAAGGTAATGTATTAGCATTAATCTAATAAAAATATATACATTTTTAAAATGACAAAGTTAGCCATAGACTGCATGGTGGGGTCACCTCTGTACCACTTCTTATGTTTCTGTCCTTTAGTGAGAGCTTCATGATTATATCACTGCTGCCCAGCTCTGCCCTCTCCCCACTTCTCCTGCTGCAGGAAGTGAGTGGTAAGTTCAAAGGAGAAACTAGGCCAGTGCAGCCCAGGCATTCCTCACTGTGAGAGAAGCCAGCCTGCCCTCATGCAGATCAGTTCAGTTCAGTCGCTTGGTCGTGTCCAACTCTTTGTGACCCCATGAGCTGCAGCACACCAGGCCTCCCTGTCTAATACCAACACCTGGAGCCCACCCAAACTCATGTCCATTGAGTCGGTGATGCCATCCAACCATCTCATCCTCTGTCATCCCCTTCTCCTCCTGCCCTCAATCTTTCGCAGCATCAGGGTCTTTTCAAGTGAGTCAGTTCTTCGAATCAGGTGGCCAAAGTACTGGAATTTCAGCTTCAACATCAGACTTTCCAATGAACACCCAGGACTGATCTCCTTTAGGATGGACTGGTTGGATATCCTTGCAGTCCAAGGGACTCTCAAGAGTCTTTTCCAACACCACACTTCAAAAGCACCAATTCTTTGGCGCTCAGCTTTCTTTATAGTCCAACTCTCACATCCATACATGACTACTGGAAAAACTATAGCCTTGACTAGACAGACCTTTGTTGGCAAAGTAATGTCTCTGCTTTTTCATATGCTGTCTAGATTGGTCATTACCTTCCTTCCAAGGAGTAAGTTTTTTTTAACTTCATGGCTGAAATCACAATCTGCAGTGATTTTGGAGTCCCCCAAAATAAAGTCAGCCACTGTTTCCACTGTTTGCCCATCTATTTGCCATGAAGTGATGAGACCAGATGCCATGATCTTAGTTTTCTGAATGCTGAGTTTTAAGCCAACTTTTTCACTCTCCTCTTTCACTTTGATCAAGAGGCTCTTTAGTTCCTCTTCACTTTCTGCCATAAGGGTGGTGTCATCTGCATATCTGAGGTTATTGATATTTCTCCTGGCAATCTTGATTCCAGCTTATGCTTCCTCCAGCCCAGCATTTCTCATGATGTACTCTGCATATAAGTTAAATAAGCAGGGTGACAATATACAGCCTTGATGTACTCCTTTTCCTATTTGGAAATGCACCAATCCCTAAATTTTACACAGTGGCTCCCTTATGGGGAGGCTCAGCCATGCCTGAGGCTTTTAAGTAAGACTGTCTAGTTCAGTGTCAGGAGTCTCACCTTCCTGCAGACGTATTCTCCAATGCCAACTTTATCAATAATAAACATCCTGTTGGCTTTGTCTGATTTATTGAATGATTTCTCAATTGACACTATTTATTAGGCCTGTATCATCACCAAGAAACTCTGATTTAGTTACTTATTCCTCTAGGATTATGCTCTGGTCTGAAAGGTGAAGGGCTTGTATTTTATTTTCTACACAATAATGGACTATTTCGTGAATGCATGTGTGGAAAGATAAACAGCAAAGCTTAGGAAACAATAGAGGGTGGGCTTATGTCCTCAGCAATTCTATTTTGAGAATCACTATGTGTTAAGAACATTCTGGAGAGTGGGATTTTGGTAGTGGAAAAGACAAAGTTCCTGCCTTTATAGCATCTACTTTCCACTGAGGGAAAGCAAATGATAAACATATCATTGTATATGACATACATGCATAGGCCGCTAGCTGGTAGTGATAAGAATACTTAATACAATGTTTTACAAAGATAGGGTAATCCTTTAGGTAGGATGATTAGGAAAGGCCTCTCTAAGGAAATAAAAGGTGATCTGAAGCCTAAAAATGTGAAGTCGCCGTCACGAGCCTATCAGAGAAAAAGGATTCCAGCCAGAAGAAAGAGAAACTGCAAAGGTCCTGGGAGGAATCTTAAAGCCAGTGGGCAGAAAGACGATCAGAATGACTGGAATGCAACAGATGGGAACTGAGAAGAGGAGACAGTGAGCCTGGAGAGTTCGGCAGAACCTGGATCATGAATGATCTTGAAAGCCATAATTGTTAAAGAAGATTTTATTTGGAAATAAAATAAACATGTATAGGACTGTTCAAAGTTATGAATGTGTGTGATCTTAATGCAGTTTTTAAAATTTTCCTTTGGCTATTTCGGTGGAAAGGATTATAAGTAAGACTCAGTTGCAGTGGTTCAGGCATGAGACAGTGGCTTGTTTAGGGTTGTCCTTGATGGGGAGTAGGAGTGGGCAGATGTGAGAGAGCCAGGGGGCTACAGTCAACAGTACTTAGGTGTAAATGAGTTGAATTTTATGAATTAAAGAGTAGGGTTGAATCTTATGAATTAAAGATCTCTCCTACATATTTACCTTGAACACTTAGGTGAACATGGGTATAATATCCAGAGAAGGGGAAAGCTTTCAGAGGATCAAGCTGAGTTTTGTCTTCCACAAACAGTTTCCATATGTTTGTGGTGTCTTTTAGACTGCCAAGCTAAGATACCAAATAAGCAGCTGGATATATGTGTATGGGTCTCAAGGGGAAAAGTTAGGGCTAGAGATATTTTAGCTGCTGTTCTTTGTTGCCACGAACTAGAGAACTTTTGGAAAGTAATGAGATTAACACTACAAAATATTGCACATGGACATATATTGTTTGACCACCATTATGCTGAAAGCACTATACATCTCTCATCTGATTTAATTCTCACAATAGTATCATATTATATATGGAAAAACTGAGGTTAGGGTAATAGTTTGCCCACAGGCACAAAGTAAGTGGTAAACCAGGCCGTGAATTCATGTCTTTCTGATATCAAAGTCCATGTTTATTGGACTAAAATCAAAGGTGCTGGAGACATCTTTGCCCTCCATGCTTTTAGGAGACTGAGTTTCATTTGTTATTTAATTTTTCAGTTGGCTGTATGAGCTGTACCATATAATCAACAAGAAAAACCTTGGAACTCAAAGCTTCTGTGTGTTTGATTTCAAAGCTAGTAAAAAGAAGTAATATATAATTTTAAAAGGACAATCTGGGGGGAGATGAACACCTTAAGACTTGGTTGGTGGATAATAATCAAGGGTTCCTAGCCTAGTATCCTGAGCTTTTATAAAATTATCTAAGGAGGTTGGGCATGAATCTCAGTGTGCCCAAAGCAAAACAAACCAATGTGTATTATTCCAGGATACTTATTAATAATGCCCCCTTTAATTCTCAAAAGTATCCAAGTTTTGACAAATTATATGATCACTCAGTACTTAGATATCTTTGACCCAAATGCTCATGAATAACTGACATTGTTTCAGTTCAGTTCAGTCACTCAGTCGTGTCTGACTCTTTGCGATGCCATGGACCCCAGCAGTCAGGCCTCCATGTCCATCACCAACTCCTGGAGTCTACACAAAACCATGTTCATCAAGTTGGTGATGCCATCCAGCCATCTCATCCTCTGTCATCCCCTTCTCCTCCTGCTCTCAATCTTTCCCAGCATCAGGGTCTTTTCCAATTAGTCAGTTCTTCCCATCAGGTGGCCAAAGTTCTGGAGTTTCAGCTTTAACATCAGTCCTTCCAATGAACACCCAGGACTGATCTCCTTTAGGATGGACTGGTTGGATATCCTTGCAGTCCAAGGGACTCTCAAGAGTCTTCTCCAACACCACAGTTCAAAAGCATCAATTCTTCGGTGCTCAGCTTTCTTTATAGTCCAACTCTCATACCCATACATGACTAATGGAAAAACCATAGCCTTGAAGAGATGGGCTTTTGTTGAGAAAGTAATGTCTCTGCTTTTTTAATATGCTGTCTAGGTTAGTCATAACTTTCCTTCCAAGGAGTAAGCATCTTTTAATTTCATGGTTGAAGTCACCATCTGCAATGATTTTGGAGCCCCCCAAAATAAAGTCTGCCACTGTTTCCTATGCCCATCCATTTGCCATGAAGTGAAGGGATTGGATGCCATAATCTTAGTTTTCTGAATGTTGAGCTTTAAGCCAACTTTTTCACTCTCCTCTTTCACTTTTACCAAGAGGCTTTTTAGTTCTTCTTCACTTTCTGCCTTAAGGGTGGTATCATCTTCATTTCTGACATTAGTGATATTTCTCTGGACAATCTTGATTCCAGCTTGTGCTTCATCCAGCCCAGAGTTTCTCATGATGTACTCTGTATATAAGTTAAATAAGTAGGGTGACAATATACAGCCTTGACTGACTCCTTTTCCTGTTTGGAACTAGTCTGTTTTTCCATATCCAGTTCTAGCTGTTGCTTTCTGATCTGCATACAGATCTCACAAGAGGCAGGTCAGATGGTCTGGTAGTCCCATCTCTTGAAGAATATTCTACAGTTTGTTGTGATCCACACAGTCAAATGCTTTGGCATAGTCAATAAAGCAGAAATAGATGTTATTCTGAAACTATCTTGCTTTTTCCATGATTCAGCAGATTTTAGCAACTTGATCTCTGGTTCCTCTGCCTTTTCTAAAACCAGATTGAACATCTGGAAGTTCATGGTTAACATATTGCTGAAGCCTGGCTTAGAGAACTTTGAGCATTACTTTACTAGCAAGTGAGATGAGTGGAATTGTGTGGGAGTTGGAACATTCTTTGGCATTGCCTTTCTTTGGGATTGGAATGAAAACTGACCTTTTCCAGTCCTGTAGCCACTGATGAGTTTTCCAAATTTGCTGGCATATTGAGTGCACTTTCACAGCATCATCTTTTAGGATCTGAAATAGCTCAACTGGAATTTCATCATCTCCGCTAGCTTTGCTTGTAGTCATGCTTCCTAAGGCCCACTATACTTTACATTCCAGGATGTCTGGCTCTAGGTGAGTGATCAAACCATTGTGATCACCTAGGTTGTGAAGATCTCTTTTGTACAGTTCTTCTGTGTATTCTGGCCATGTCTTCTTAATATCTTCTGCTTCTGTTAGGTCCCTACCATTTCTTTTCTTTATTGAGCCCACCTTTGCATGAACTGTTTTCTTGGTATCTCTAATTTTCTTGAAGAGGTCTCTATTCTTTCCCATTCTATCATTTTCCTCTATTTCTTTGCATTGAACACAGTAGAGGCTTTCTTATCTCTCCTTTCTATTCTTTGAAAATTTGCATTCAAATAGGTGTACCTTTTTTCTCCTTTGTCTTTAGCTTCTCTTCTTTTCTCAGCTATTATTAAGCCCTCCTCAGAGAGCCATTTTACTCTTTGGCATTTCTTTTTCTTGGGGATGGTCTTGATCACTGCCTCCTGTACAATGTCATGAACCTCCATCTATATTTCATCAGGCACCCTGTCTATCAGATCTAGTCCCTTAAATCTATTTCCCACTTCCATTGTATAATTGTAAGGGATTTTATTTAGTTCATACCTGAGTGGTCTAGTGGTTTTCCCTACTTTCTTCAATTTAAGTCTGAATTTGGCAATAAGGTGTTCATGATCTGAGCCACAGTCAGCTCCCCGATCTTGTTTTTGCTGACTGTATAGAGCTTCTCCATCTTTGGCTGAAAAGAATATAATCAATCTGATTTCGGTGTTGACCATCTGGTGAGGTCCATGTGTAGAGTCTTCTCTTGTGTTGTTGGAAGAGGGTGTTTGCTATGATCAGTGTGTTCTCTTTGCAAAACTCTATTAGCCTTTACCCTGCTTCATTCTGTACTCCAAAGCCAAATTTTCCTGTTACCCCAGGTGTTTTTTGACTTCCTACTTTTGCATTCCAGTTTCTATAATGAAAAGGACATCTTTTTTTGGGTGTTAGTTCTGAAAGGTCCTGTAGGCCTTCATAGAACTGTTCAACCTTAGCTTCTTTAGCATTGCTGGTCTGGGCATAGACTTGGATTACCATGATATTGAATGGTTTGCCTTGGAAATGAGCAGAGATCAATCTGTTGTTTTTGAGATTGCATCAAAGTACTGCATTTCGGAGTCTTTTGTCGACTACAATGGCTACTCTATTTCTTCTAAGGGATTCTTGCCCACAGTAGTAGATATGGTGGTCATCGGAGTTAAATTTAAATACCCACAAATCCTTCACTCTTCCTCTTTAAAAGAGGAGGGATCAAGGCCACAGAGGTAACAGTTCACAACTATCACACACTCACTCTTCATATCCACCCCATCCTTCAAAGCTCAGTTTTGAATTAATTCAATTTTTCACTCAGTTTTCTGTCATCAGTGTATTTATGCCACCCATTTGATATTTCCTAAAGATTATGTTCTGTTGAAGCATAAAAGTATTTTTTCTCTCTTACTTAAATGGATGCTCTATATATTTCCAAAGATCTCAAGTCTTTTCTCTTTAGGTATTTAGTAACTGTTGAAACACTGTTCTTTAAAAAACATGAGTTAAAGTGTATATAAGATATAAGTAGATAGTGGCAAGCTGCTGCATAACACAGGGAGTTCAGCCTGGCACTCTGTGATGACCTAGAGGGGTAGGATGAGGAGGGAAGGGAGGCTCAAGAGGAAAGGGAGATATATATATATATATATATACTACGACTGATTCACACTGGTGTACAGCAGAAACCAACACAAAATGTTAAAGCAATTATCCTCCAATTAACTTTTCTTAAAAAGATCTTTTATTCCTTTTTGCCTTCCATGGAACAAATGACCTTATCTCTGCATATTGACAAAGAATCTTTTTAAGAATTTCAAGACGCACACTGGTGCAACATTAGTTAAAAACTGGCAAAGGACTATAGAGGCATTCTGGCCCAAATTCCGGAAACCAAATTTTAATTTAGAAAGATAATTACATAAAAAGTATAATCTGCCACAATGCTCCACTGGATAATATAATATTGGGTTTTAACTAACTTTGGCTTGTTTATTGAGAACTGAAAATGTGTTTTCTTAAATTACACATGTTCTAAGAGTTGCCTCCTATAAACTCAAATATGTTAAACTGATACACAACATACAAAAACGAGTTGTAACACTGTAAACAGTGAGGTTACAACATTGTCTCAGGTTGGGTTCCAAATCACTTATAAATATACTACTTTTTGTGTACATACCCCTTGTAGTTTTGTTTACCATGTTATTTAAAACAATTGAGTGAGTCTAATACAAATGTTTGGACATTATGCCTGGTTGTTGTTTTTTTTTTTTTTGGATAATTATTCTCAGTCAAATGGATGGGGGGTGATTGGAATCTGGAGAATTATAAATACTCTTGCTTACTGATCATATTCCCTATATTCTGTTTTAACACTAAACATTTGAAACCACAAAATGCATTACTTGATATGTTTACTGTCACAAGAATTAAGTAGATATAGTAGAACAGCACTTTATTTGTGTTAGGACCAACAATGCTGAAGTTATATGTACACATATTAGTCAGTTTTCACTAAGTTATTAGTTATTAACAAATGACCTGAAACTCTCAGTGGATTAAAACAATAAAAGTTTATTTCTTACTTCATTATATCTCAACTGCAGGTCAGCTACAGCCTCACTTCATTTGTCTTCTTCTAAAAGGGTCAGGCCTTATCTGTGTAGAATGCATTACTGTTATTCCAATATTTCAACTTAAATAAAGCTCACTCATGCTAAATACTCTTTGTGTGTTGGCAGGGGAAAAAAAAAGTTCAATGGGAGAACCACATGATGGCTCTTAAGAGTTCTTGCTAGGATATAGCAACATCATTCCCAAAGCAAGAAGTATGGCCAAACTAATGTCAACAGAGCATGGAACTAGAACCTGTTACAGAGAGGGCAACGTATCATTGAGAACAGTAACAGAACGTACCACAGGGCGTATGACACACCTCACATCAACCACAGCATATGAACGCTGATCAGGCACTAAAATAGAAATCAGGCAACTCTGATCTAGAAATCATAGAGAGAATAAATAGTTGTATTGGAATAGCATCTGCTTATTTCCTCTACCTGCAAAGAACAGGCAAGGGTATGTATAAAAACACACTGGCAAGTCCAGACACACACACACACACACACACACACTTACACACTGGTGTTAACAATCAGCAATCTTTGAAGACTGTGTTTCGCTTCCTCCTAAAGTCTTTAATTGGATGTCAGTTAGGTTAGCAATAATTTCTGAGACTAAGGGAAAAAAGAGAATGCCTTGAAGGACAGCTGTTATCTGTGATGCCAGGTTCCATGTTCCGTCTCTAATTGACAGCACTGGGTTTGAGAGGTGAAAAATGTTTCTCTTTGTTAAGGGAGTATATTTATTACCAAATAGGAAAGAATAAGTTATTTTCCAAATCAAAAAAGATTTATTATATGTTATTATTCAGTCTACATCCAGAAATATTGTAAGTATTAGAAAAGAACACAAAATATTAGTCAATCCTCATAATTATGCTGTCCTTGTAATTGTCAACCCTAAGAAGTGTCAATCAGTCTTCCAAGTTATTTACATTAAGCAGGCAAGTGACCTGATTTATGACTTCAACATATGTTGCATTATAGGAATATTTAATGCTTAGAACTTGTACATAGAAACAGGCTTGAACTGAAACTTTTGGAAGAGTAGGAAATGATAAGGAGTTCAATATTTCATAATTTACAGTAACAGGAAGTAAAACAGTTAGTGACTAAAATAAGTCTTGGAATTAACCAGCCAGAATGAACTCATTAGGCAAAAAACCTTTAGCAAAACCTGAGGTTAGTATATTTTTCTCATTAGTCATCTCTGGTCCCATAAAAGAGACAATCAAGACGACATAATCCTACTTTAATAAGGGCTTGCCAAATATAGCTCTTCAAAATTAATTAGCCTACTAATCATAAAAGAGAAATGAATAGGTAGGTAGACTCGCTAACTCTGAAAATCCCCTGAAGAAGTATCAGACCCATTTTATTCTATTAACATGTCTATTAGTTTTACCTCACATGATACTAATATTAACACACTGGATGATACTCTTATTAATAAATAATTTTCTTTTGTTCTATATATATCTAATCTTCACAAAGATCCCATCATTCATATCTCCACTGAATCTACTTGGTAAAAAAATTGTTTTTTAAAAAATATCCTAAAAAACAAAGAGGTACCAGATGATCAAAACAAATATTCATAAGAATGCAAGCATCTTAGTGATCCTATCCCAATATTTATACTTTTTTCTCATTAATGTTTGAGAGGGAATATGTGGAATAAAGTACCCTATTTTCTGGTGGACCTCTGAAGGCAGCCGAAAAAACAGAGTTGGGGAAGGATCTTAGACAATATGGACAGATATATGATAAAAAAAAGTGACCAAGTGGAGGAAAAAATTCAATTACCAGTCCTGATGACTCTCAATATTTTATGTGATAAGATAGTATACTTTATGTGGTTTACCAAAGATCTTCAAAAAATACTGACAGAGAGAGGAGTATTAGGGGCTTCCTCTTCCACATAAGTTAGAATTTTATCTTGTATGATTCTCCTAGTGGTCTGAACACATAAGTGAACTACTGTAACCCCAACACCAATAACTTGTACATGAGCCGAGGCACACATGATGTACCTGCACATTTCACACCCAGACTCACTCGAGAGATTCTCAGCCTGCTGCCACTACGCCAGGAATGAACGCACTAGGGGCTGAGGTGCAACGTCTGTGTGACTCGAGGCAGTTTGGATATGCTGGCTAGTCGTGAGCTGAAAACAAAGAATTGGGTCGCAAATATAAACATGTAGTTATCAGCATATACTAATAGATGGTATTTTTAAAATGGAAATAGGGATGCACTAGAGATACATGAAAAGAAGATTAAGGGAGACATAAGGAATACCAATATTTAGGGGCATTACAGAGACAACTATCGAAATGGGAGAAACATTAGAAGCAGAGGAGGGAATTTTAAGAACAAGGAAGTGGTCAGTTCTAAGCAGGGTCGATCGAACTTTGTTTCGTGGAGGTTGTCGGTGGTCACAGAATCAGATGTAGGGGCACTGGCATCCGCGAGAACTAGACAAGAACACACACATGCACACTCAGTTATGACACCCTCTGGTACATGCACATCATATCCAGGATGCTCCACTGTTTGGAAAGCCTGGTGTTTCTGTGACCATTCAATAACTGAAGCACCTTACTTCCAGACGGACTAACTTATTATTGGCAACTACTATTTTTGCACTTGCCAGGTGGCTTAGAGGGGAAGAGTCCACCTGCCCAGCAATCCCTGTGTTAGGAAGATCCCCTGGAGGAGGAAATGGCAACCCACTCAGTATTCTTGCCTGGAAAATCCCATGAACAGAGGAGCCTGGTGGGCTGCAGTCCATGGGGTCACAGAGTTGGACATGACTGAGCACACACTCAAGATCATCTAAATAATTCACTTATGTTGCTAAAGATATTCCATGTTAATTGACTGCATTCCATAATAATTGACTGCATGTGAAACTAAGCAAGATCTTCAAAAAATCACCAGTGAAGAGTAAATGATAGACTCTCATATGCAGACAGTTTCAGAACTAGTCGAAGCAGAAAGCTAGGTTTTGTATATGTTATTAAACCTTTTTTCTTAGTTGAACCACTCTAAAAATTTAAACTCTGGATTTATTCAAAGTAGTTGCAGATTTACCCATAAAATAAGTCCTTAATTATAAAGAAATATAAGCAAGTTCAATAAATTTCTAGAATATGTTTTACAGAATATCCTACCCTGCCCCTCATCTACTACACATACATATTATTTATTCAAGTAATAGATCTCAAGGCCACTCAACTAGGAGAATCAAGATTTATACAGCAGTTGTAATTTATGTATGAACAACAGTGACCTCATGTGGCTAATGTTTCATGCCTGAAACTATTAGACTAAGAACAACAAGAAATAGTGTATGCTATCCATCAAAACTCATGTCATAATGAATGATTTGAGCGGCCCGTGTCATGCGACGTAATTTCTTTTTTAAGGCTTCTGATCACAAAAGCAAGCCTTTCCAAGGGCCAGTGTAGGTTCACTCTTTGTATGTTTATAAGGTGATACTGTTCAAAAATTAATATTATGGAATAGGATATGTTGAGGGCCAAGGGCCAAATCTTTCTTCTTTGTGGGGCCAAAGGATTCAGTTCTGGTCTTTGTACATGGAAGCATTTGGTTCCAGACACTTTTTAAATTCCACCTTGCCTTCCTTGTTCTGGGTATTCTAATGTTAAAAGCAAATGCCTAGGCAATTAAAGAACATATACCTTTGGCACTTTATTGCCCAGTTGTTTTTAACTTTGAGGGAATGGCTGTATTTCTCTTATATTTGAGCAGTTCCCTTAACTTTCTTAAACAATGATAATATTCATGACTTTCAATAAGGATTTTCTGAAAAACATATTTTACTGTGTTATCTGCTACTAGAATAACAACAGATTTCAAACGTATTACATAACATTAAAAATAAAGCAATTTC
This sequence comes from Antilocapra americana, assembly GCA_007570785.1. Classification (NCBI taxonomy): domain Eukaryota; kingdom Metazoa; phylum Chordata; class Mammalia; order Artiodactyla; family Antilocapridae; genus Antilocapra; species Antilocapra americana. The sequence continues at coordinate 25,549,789 of ML662442.1, forward strand.
CAGCTCTTCTTTATAATGAAACATAATATTCATTACCATCAATTTAAAATTGCTATAGTTAAATCAAAGGTAAGTATCTAACTGCATCAGCAGCATGTTCCTCCCTTGGGAATTCTCTTTCCTTACTACTGAGTGACACTAAAAGGTCACCAGCTTTGAATGGGGCACAGACAGGGCAAGTTCTTAATAGCAGATCTAGACAATAGTGTGACCAGACCCGGTACTTAAGCCATAGGACAATGCAGCATCCATCCTTTTAAAGGCATTTGTGATGGGAAACAATGCCATGTGGAGGTTATAGAAAGCTCCAGCGAAAGAATTACAATGTGAACACCTAAAGTACTGAAGCAAAGCCATGTTTTCTACAGAAAAGAATTCTATAACATTAAAAAGAGCCCCTGGGGCCCAAGATGGAGCACCTGACCATGGAGCATCAAGGGACTCTCCTGCAAGAACTGCCCATCTTGAGCTGGGAATTGTCAGATGTATCAAGGTCTGGCAGTCTAGTCCAATAGCAATCCACTATAAAACAGAAATGATACATCTAAGGATCAGACATGAGCAGCACCCAAAGGGAAAGCAAGTCGCAAAAACAGGTGGCCCAGACTCCTGTATCACTCACCAGTGTCACACTGGCACCACTCCACTGGCTAACGTTTGTGGCCATATGGCAAGCAGGGGTGGGGTGGGGACGGTGCCTCATAAAATCAGACAACAGGAGGAAAACGACTGAGCTCTTTTAAGGATGGGTAGGCTTGCTGTATGCCTACAAGCCAAAAATAAACAGTAGTTATAGTCCAGCTCTGCTTAAGGGAGGGCCAGAAAGTCAGCAGTGAAGGAAATGCTCCCCGATAGGCATGTCTTTGGGTGGTGTACTTGGTCATCCCCTTTGCCAGGAAGGGGCTTCCCTGGTAGCTCAGCTGGTAAAGAGTCTGCCTGCAATGTGGGAGACCTGGGTCAAATCCCTGGGTTGGGAAGATCCCCTGGAGAAGGGAATGGCAACCCACTCCAGTATTCTGTATAGTTCATGAGGTTGCAAAGAGTTGGACATGATTGAGCGACTTTCACTTTCACTTTGCAAGGAAAGAGAAGTAGTCTGAGGTTGGAATATATGGAACAACAGTCATCTGAGGCTAGATTATTGGGAAGGAGAAAGATTTGGAGATCAGGGTTAAGGAGGTCTAGGGAAGGGGCATGTGGATGAATCTGTAGGAGTGGACCTGAATTATTTTATATTACATCATTAAAGTCTCCCAGAGAATACCCACACTCAGTTCAGTCACTCAGTTGTGTCCGACTCTGTGACCCCATGGACTGCAGCATGCCAGGCTTCCCTGTCCATCACCAACTCCCAGAGCTTGCTCAAATTCATGTCCATCGAGTTGGTGATGCCATCCAACCATCTAATCCTCTGTCGTCCCCTTCTCCTCCTGCCTTTAATCTTTCCCAGCATCAAGGCCTTTTCCAGTGAGTCAGTTCTTTGCATTATCCAAGTCCCCCAGAGAATACCCACACTAGAAAAGATAGTAAATTACCAATGAATTAACAAAATATAACCCAGTCAGATGATGTCAACCAGCTGTTGTCATTAGCACTCCAGTGCTGGTACAATGGCTGCATGAAAGCTGTAGCCACGGTGAGAGGAATGGAAACCCTAACTGGGCCTTACAGCAGGGGTTCCCACTTACCAAAGATGATCTAGCTTCAGCTGCTATAACATCCAATTTGCCAGCAATAGGAATCAGTGCTGAGCCCCAGTATGATGCCATTCTTTAAGATCAACTGGACAACTGGGATTAAGTTGGTAATCCTTTTCTGCTGGTAGGGCCTCAGCCAGTACCACTATTATAAGCTTAAAGGGTGTTTGACACTCATAAATGAAATTCTTTATATAATCATATCAGCTAAAGAACACACTTGAGTGCAAATTAGGTGAGGTTGTGGACACCTGACCACAGGATTCACCGGTTCTACTGCATACTGAACCTCCCAGAAGCTGTCAGCCCGACAGAGTAATGGAAAAGCCTCTGAAGTCATAACAGAGGTGTCAGCTTGGAGATCGAATCCTGCAAGGATGGGACATCATTCCCCAGGATGTAGAATACAATGCCCCCACCCCCTGCTTCCTTTATCTATGGTTTTGCTTTCCTCAGTTTCAGTTACTCATGGTTGAAACACAGTACAAAAATATTAAGTGGAAAATTTCCAAAATAAAAAATTCATGACTTTTTATTTACTGCCATTGTGAGTAGCCCATTAATATCTCACACTAACCCACACCATCCCAGTTCCATCCTGCCTGGGAAGTGAATCATCCCTTTGTCCCGCACAGCCTGCCCGTTAGTCACTTAGCCATCTCAGTGGTCAGACTGACCGTCGTGGTACTGTAGTGCTTGAGTTCAAGGAACCCTTATGTCACTTAATTATGGCCCCAGTGTGCATGAATAGTGATGCTGACAATTCACATATGCAAAAGAGAAGCTGTAAAGTGTTTCCTTTAAGTGGAAATGTGAAAGTTTTCCACTTATTAAGAAAAAAAAAATCATGTGCTAAGATTGCTAAGGTCTATGGTAAGTACAAATCCTTTATCCATGAAATTGTAAGGAAGGAAAAAGAAATTGGTGCTAGTTTTGCAGTTGTATTTCAGACTGAAAAAGTTGCAGCCATAGTGAATGATTAAGTATTTACCTAAGATAGAAAAGGAATTAAATTTGTACAATAAGATACCTTGAGAGAGAGACTATATCCACATAACTTTTATTATGTTATACTGTCATAATTGCTTTGTTTTGTTAGTTGTTATTATTTTTCATTTCTTACTGTGCCTACTTTATAAACTAAACTTTATCTTAGGTATGTATGTATAAGGAAAAGCATAGTTTATGTAGGATTTGGTACTACCTGCAGTTTCAGGCATCTACTGGGGGTCTTGAATCCCCCGTGGATAATGAGGGGGTTACTATACACACTGAATCAATGACCTTATATGGTTCTGTGTCCCCGGTAGGTAGAATGATTGTGTCTGGATCTGGGAGCCCAGGCGAGAAACTGGGAATACCTAGTGTCACTCTCGGTGAGTTACGTGGGGACTCTGTGCTTCTCTTGCCTGCAGGGCTAGGCTCTGCAAGTCTAGATGTGCTGGCTCCACGACAGAACATAGCAAACGTCCAGTTAAGCTCTGAGCGGCGGCTGCAGCTCGGTCATTTGGGAAACCCATGAAAAAAGCAACCAAGTCACCACTTTCATAGGTGGGTGGAATTAATCCTGATTCACAGGAGGCTGCAGGCTTCCAGGCTTCCTATTATGTAAAAGAAGCAGGGAACAAAGTGTTTAGCATTCATGTGATCCACTGGTATTATCTCACAGAACTTTTCTGCCTGATTGTGAGAGATACTTGACAAATGCAGCAGCCACATGGGTATGGTGATCAGGAGCAAAGAAACCTCAAGAAGAAGACAGGGTTAGCCCACAGAGTAAGCACCTAGACCTACATAGGTACTTAACAGGCAGAAGAAATTCAGAATGTTTAGCAGAGGAGATATTTTGGCTTCTAAGGTTGTTGCAGGAAGGGAGACCCCTTCCAGGGCCCCAAAGTGGGCTCTTGTCTAACACTTGGAAATGATTTGTCCCAGGAGAAACATATGCTGACAAAGCAAGAGATTTTATTGGGAAGGGACAACTGGGCAGAGAGCAGTAGTGTAAGAGAAGCCAGGAAGACTGCTCTGCCAGGTGGCTTTCAGTCTCAGGCTTTATGGTGATGGGATTAGTATCCCGGTTGTCTTTAGCCAATCATTCTGACTCAGAGTCCTTCCTGGTGGCGCACACATCCCTCAGCCGAGATGAACGCCAGTGAGAAGGATTCTGGGAGGTGGTCGGACACGTATTGTCTCCATTTGACCTTTCCAGAACTCTTCTGCTTTAGTGATGGGTAATTAGTTCTGTGTTCCTTACCAGGACCTCCTGTCATAAAACAACTCATGCAAATAGTTTCTATGGTGCCTGGCCAAGGTGAGTGGTTTCAATCAGTATGTTTCCCCTAACAAACTTGCTGTAGCAGGGGGAATACAATTTGTTTTACTAATTTTCTTGCAAATCTCCCAGGAAAAAGAGACCTAATAGAACCTGAAGAAACTTTATTAGATGAACCAAACTTACAAAAATACAAAGCAAACAGCTCACAGATGCTGTGATGTGTCACCCAGATTTCCCCTCTCAGCCCCCCAGCCCCCAGCAAGCCTACTACCCCAGCTGCTTGGACCATTGTCTGCTGATAGCTCAAGAGATGAGTTCCTCCTCTAAACTGCCTTCAGATGAAAGGAGATGCCTGGCCCAAGGCTATGCCTCCCACCACCAGTCAGCTCTCAACTAATGTCGGTACAAATGTCGGGCTCTTGCCTCCATTTGAGACAATTTGGCACGACTCTGAAAATATAACTATAAAAATTAACAATTTCAATTAAAAAGAGCCAGGAGATGGGCTGGGAGAGTTCTCATCCTATGACGATAAAGAGTCCAACAGGAAAAAACAAGACTCCTCCTCTTTCCTGGAAAGGACTCAGTCAATGAAAAGCCAGGGACTCTTTTCTACAGCCCTCCAAACTTCCTTTTTCCCTCTATAAAAGAGTTCTTCTGTCCCTGGCATGCAGGGACTTGCATATGGCCTGCCAAGTTTGCAGGAACCCGCCACCACCAACACCCCACCACCCCCTGTATTACAATACTTTGCTGATACTAAATAACTTTTCATTTTTTGCTGGAGAAATAACTGACAATCTGTTTTAGGTCAATAAAACTCTAGATCCATAGCTCCTCTGGGATTGGCTGAAGTCTCTGCTGTGCCTACATCTCAGTCCAGTTCTCTGTCTGCCCAGTCCTGCTCCTCTTACTCCTTTAGAGGTGCTTTTGTGGAGTACCCTCACCAGTAAACCTTCTTCACACAAACCTCAGTTTGTTTTCTCAGGGACACAATGTGAGAAGATAATCTTTTAATGCTGTTTTCTCAATCGTTTGATTTTTCATTGTAAAATATGTTAATACTATTTTTAAAGAACTGATTTCAAATACCCCAAAATGTAGAGACATAGTTGGCTAAATTATTTCCCAAACAATGCAAACAGACTCTCACTGCAAAGCCTAGATTTTTACTCTTACTTTTGGTTTTGGTTGCCTTTCTGATGCCACAAGGAAGCTCTGCTTTCCAACAGCCAATTCCCTTTCTTTCCAAGCAGAGTTCCTTATGAGACTCAGTTCTGCTTATTTTCTTTTCTAGTTTAGATTTTACCCCAAAATGCGAGCTACATAAGCAGGTATTAGCACAATAGAAGGAGAAGAAAAAAAAAAAAACTTTTGCTTTTTTCTAAATAGCCTATAGGAAGTTGTAAAAAGATTCATGCATAACAATAGGATGTAAATTTAGGTAATGATTTGGATCTTCTCCAACTGCAGTGGCAGCCTGGCAAACAACAGATTTCCTTAGAAATTCATTGTAGCTCAAACATAAAATTCTTATTTCACCATGGCTAATTGACATCGCACAAGCATATGTAATGAGTTTTTCAATAAAGAAATAAATACCTTTTGTGTAGCGGGAGTAAGAAGGCCAAAATGGAAGAATATTACAGTAAATGAGTCAAGATAGGGATTCAGATGTTTTAAGTCTTTTCATTTATATCACTGATTTGAAGAATTTCCAAATGAAAAAGTGGCAGCATTTTACTACAGAGGCATTCTAGAGTATGGGGGGCAACAAAGACACCCCAAGTTCCCAATGTTTAATTAGTATAAAAATATTAGTCTTGAAAATATAGCTTCATTTCTTCTTCTTTTTTGACTGGATATATGGAGTAAAAACTAATATATAATTTAGACATGGGATGAGTTCAAAATAACTGTTCTCTCAGCCCATGTGATTTACTCAACTTGCTATTTTTAAACCATTTTTTGCAAGCATCTAGAAAAGATTTAAGATGACAAAAGACTAAAGCAAATAAACAAAATGATACATAACAGAGTAAATGAATATGAATAGAGATCAAAATGAGAGTGGAGTTAATCAGTTAGGAATTAGATTAGCAAACAAGAACTTCCTTATCCTGGGCAGTACATTTAATGGAGGACTGTTAATTTGACTAAACTTTCTAGCAGCCATCAAAAAGAGGAATGATGATAAGTATTCAATTGACAGCCTCTACAAAGCAGGGAAAAGCAACAGATTAAAATAAGTATAATGCTCCCCATTGCTGAGAAACATTTTTCCTGAGGCTTACCATCATATTGTAATTAAAAAAAAAAAACTTCAATTACATTCCTTATGTGTGAAAATTGTTAAGAAACAAAAGTTTTCAGGGGAGCTCTTTTGCTTCTTTAGCAAGGAATTTGTTGTTTTCATAATGTCCCTCAATTTAAGCCAATGACACAATACTAAGAAGCAAACTCAGCAAATACAATTTAAATAAAGTCTACTACAGATACTGTGAAAGAGAAATTACTCTGACACTTGTTAAAATGGTCAGGAATACTTTACTCAAGAATACTGATTATAAAAGGAAAAGAGATCAGGCTCAAGTCCAAGCACAATGTGAAGATTTACAGGCAAGGTTCAGGGTGATGGGGATTAGTGGATAGAAACTTAGTAAGAGGAGACATCAAGGGTAGGAAGATTTCTTGCTAAACTGGCTTTATAGAATTTTTGCTAAAGGCATCAGATCAAGGACTTACACAAGGAAGTCAAGGGATGTGGAACTTGATCAGATATTAAGAGTGGGGGAATTCTTGGCAAAATGACTTAGCAGAATTCTTGCTAAGACTGGACAATGCAGGCTTGGCAAATGCAGGATGGACACAGAAGACTGCTTGTGAGACCTAGTCAAGAAGAGACCGCAAAGGAGATTAGAGTTTGGTCAAGGATAGGGTCTTAGTCAGTATCTACTGTAAGCTAGGGCTTCCCTGATAGCTCAGTTGGTAAAGAATCCGCCTGCAATGCAGGATACCCCAGCTCCATTCCTGGGTTGGGAAGATCCAGTGGAGAAGTGTTAAGCTACCCACTCCAGTGTTCTTAGGCTTCCCTTGTGGCTCGGCTGGTAAAGAATCTGCCTGGAGTGCAGGAGACATGGGTTTGATCCTTGGGTTGGGAAGATACCCCAGAGAAGGGAAAGGCTACCCACTCCAGTATTTCAGCCTGGAGAATTCCATGGACTGTACAAGTCATAGGGTCACAAAGAGTCGGACATAGCTGAGCAACTTTCACTTCACTGTGAGTCAACATCAAAGACTGCCAAGATCTGTTCAAAAAGAAGTTTGGAAAACACTTATGCTTTGGTTAGGACATCTACATCTAAAGCAACAGCCTGCAATGAAGCAAATCTCCATGTCAAATAGATCAGGATGAGAAAAAGGAACAATGGATAGTTATTTCCCCCTCTTCATGCTTCCAAATGAAGGCACTTCCATTAGAACAAGAGTTCTCATTTTTTTTCTCTCAGGATACTATTACACTTTTAAATACTACTGAGGACACCAAAACACTTTTGTTTTCAAGAGTTATATTTTCTATATAAGGAACTGTGAACATTTAAAAATATGTAGTTATTAATTCATTTAAAATAGCAGTAATAAACTTTTCTATGTTAATACAAGTAACATAGTTTCATAAAATAATATTTTTCAAACCAAAACATCACTGTGATGAGATGCATCACTTTACATTTTTTTGCAAATATTTTTAATGTCTGAACTTAACAGAAGACAGCTGGATCTTCATATTTGCTTCTCATCCCCTTGGACACAGTATATTGTTCTGGTTGAAGTACATGAAGAGGATCCAGTCTCACACAAACATGTAGTTGAAAAGGAAGACCTTGAAGAGCTCTAAAAGGAGGCCTTACAGACCCTCTGACCACAGTTTAAGAACCATTCCTAGCCTTTGATTCTCCACTTATTCCCCTCTGGAGATGAGGTGTGAATTTCCCAATAGACTATTGTACTGTTGTTCAGTTGCGTTCAACTCTTTGTGATCCCCTGGACTGCAGCATGCCTGGTTTCCCTGTCTTTTGCTATCTTCTGGAGTTTGCTCAAACTCAAGTCCATTGAATCAGTGATGACATTCAACCATCCTATCCTCTGTCATCCCCATCTCCTTCTGCCTTCAATCTTTCCCGGCATCTGGGTCTTTTCCAATGAGTCGGCTCTTTGTATCAGGTGGCCAAAGTACTGGAGATTCAGCATCAGTTCTTCCAGTGAATATTGGGTTGATTTCCTTTAGGATTGACTGGTTTGATCTCCTTGCTGTCCAAGGGACTCTCAAGAGTCTTCTCCAGCACCACAGTTCAAAAGCATCAATTCTTCAGCACACATAGACGGGACAAAAAAAAAAGGTTGCTCTCTATGTCATAACTAGGAGCAGTTTAGGATTATCTAGTGTTAACTCTGGATTTCCCAAGTGGTGCTAGTGGTAATGCAGGAGAGTAAGAGATTTGGGTTCAATTCCTGGGTCAGGAAGATTTTCTGGAGGAGGGTATGGCAGTCCACTCCAGTATCTTTGCCTAGAGAATCCTATGGACAGAGGTGGGCTATGGACAGCTGGCCTATGGTCCACAGAGTCACAAAGAGTCAAACATGACTGAAGCAACTTAGTAGCAGCAGCAGCACAACCTCTGTCTGCTGAATTCTGAGGTGTCACTGTCCATTTTGTACAGAGTTAAAGACACATTTTCTCAGATGAACATTTATCAGAGAAATAAAAAGTTAAATATTTATCTCCATCTGTCTGACTGCTTTGCTGATCTCTCAACCAGTTTTGAACACAAGAGCAGAAGACATGAGTGTTATTTATTGATCACCTTAAACACCAGCACATGGAAGGACATATGCTGACCTGCCCAAAGCCATTCTGCCTTGAAAATACATCAGGTATCACAAGGGAATAAATTTTAAAGGCTTCTCATTTGGGATGTTAAGTAAGATTTTAATTTTAGGAATATGTGTAATTATGCATATCAATAATCTAGAATAAGCATAAAAATGAGAAGAAACTGGAAAGAAGGCATATGCCTAAGAAAACAACTTTGAATCATTTGGATTTATCAGCTAAAGGAATAGTTAGTGAAAATAAAACCTGTTTCTTAAATACATAACTTTTCTACACATACTATGTACCTACGTAGAGCAGGAGCTCAGAATCAGAATCATAAAGGACCAAATCTGCTGAGCTTAGTTTGACTTGTAATAACCCATGGACAGAGGAGCCTGGCAGGCTATAGTTCATGGCGCCTGCAAGACTGGGACATGACTAAGCACATGCAATACATACTTGGTAAACACCAAAAGTTATTCTAGTGAAATACTTCATATAGTTAAGCAAAATGAAAATAAATAATTCAAAATAGTGTTAAAGGGACCACAGCAAAAATGTCTGTATATTGAGGCTTCATGACAGGCACAATGGGGTACTAAGTAAAACCACATATATGCATTTCTGTGTCTTTCTGTACACCAAAGAAATAGTCAAGTGTCTATCTCTGCATAAAACGGAGTTTTACTGACATAACTAAAAATTAGTAATAAGATGGCACTGAAATATAGGCTCCCACCCAAACTTAGTCTAAATGCTAACTCAGTTCAGTTCAGTTGCTCAGTTGTGTCCAACTCTTTGTGACCCCATGGACTGCAGCAAGCCAGGCCTCTTGTCCGTCACCTACTCCCGGAGTTTACCCAAACTCATGTCCATCAAGTTGGTGATGCCATCCAACCATCTCATTGTCTGTCATCTGCTTCTCCTCTCATCTTCAATCTTTCCCAGCATCTCTTTTCAAATGAGTCAGTTCTTCACATCAGCTGGCCAAAATATTGGAGTTTCAACTTCAGTATCAGTCCTTCCAATGAATATTCAGGTTGGATCTCCTTGCAATCCAAGGGACTCTCAAGAGTCTTCTCCAACACCACTGTTCAAAAGCATCAATTCTTTAGCACTCAGCTTTCTTTATAGTCTAACTCTCACATCCATACATGACTACTGGAGAAACCATAGCTTTGACTAGACGGACCTTTGTTAGCAAAGCAATGTCTCTGCTTTTTAATATGCTGTCCAGTTTTGTCATAGTTTTTCTTCCAAGGAGCAAGCATCTTTTAATTTCATGGCTGCAGTCACCATCTGCAGTGTTTTTAGAGCCCAAGAAAATAGTCTCTCATTGTTTCTATTGTTTCCCCATCTATTAAATTACACTGAAAATCAGTGTAATTTATTTCTTATACTTCCTTTTATACTTCCATGAGATTTTTCAATTCATGGAAGTATGTTTCTCACCCACAAAGTGTGGAAGCAAAATACTTTCAATTAGACTACAGGATTCCTTTAAAAAAGTATCATGTCATATAAGTAAATATGGAGGTTTTAAAATTTAAGTTAGTGTTTTAATATTTAAAATGTTTTCTATGTGAATGAATAAACAAATGTTCCTTTAATTTATGCTTTCTTGCTAGCTACATCATCACTATTTACAGCTCTTTTCTAAAAACTGTCTGCACTTAATATACTTCTTAAACTGTCACGAGTAGTTCCAACACCATTATCTGCACTATTAATCATAACTGTCAGACCAGATATCCTTGACTTTAGACGAAGACCAGCATCAAAGTAAGGCCAGTATGGAAGTCATTTTAGGTGAATATTTTAAGGGGGGGTGTCAAAAAACTCAGTAATCAACATAAATGATATTTAAATGTCTTATTTTTAAAATTGTAACTGGCAACACAAATGACAGTCTTCCAATCAGCATGAATTTTCCAAGTTCCCATCCAGAGTGGGTTTGTGAGGATTCACAATGATGTGTAAACAGACTGGGAAATATGGAACTTTACATGTAGTCACTATATTTTATGGAAAAGCTTCTATTAACTTTTAACCCTTGGTTCAAAATATGAGAGTAAATTTTGATAAGTGTACTAGGGGTGCACACTTCTATTTTTGTCTCAAACCAATATGGCTCTGTCGGGCACTGATGGACATCACAACTTCATGCCTTTTTTCTTAAGTTAACTGTGTGCCATGAAAGCAAATTTTCTATCTCTTTTCTTTACTTCACAGTTCAACTTCTTCTAAGTTGTTTCTATATTCTCCTCTTCCTCAACTCAAACTTAACCCATTCTTCACTTTCTACTCCATGGGAAATCTACCCACTAATGTCCTTAAATGACATTCATATTTCTAAATCCAGTGGGTCCTTTTCAGGCTTCATTACACTTCACTGCTGAGCATCTTTCAAGGTTGTGGATTACTCTGTTCTTTCAGAGACAATCTTTTGGGTAGCTATCATGACACCACACTCCCTGTTTTCCTTCTACCTTTCTGGTTACTTTTTATTACTGGTTTCTCCTCTTCTATATACCATTAAATGCTGGCATTTCTAATGTCATACTCTATCAGTATTCTCATTCTATACTTACTACTTGACAACTAATACTTATCTATAAATTCACAGGCACCTATATACTCATGACACTACATCTATAGCTCTAACTCAGAATCAGACTCAATTGCTTTCTCTCTACATCCACTTGAATCTCTGAAAGTCATTTCAGCATCAGTTTATCCAAAACCAAATAACTTTCTGTCCTACTTAAGTCTTTTTCTATCCAGTAGCTCAAATGAGAAATCAAGGAGTAATCTCTCATATATCTCTCTCATCCCATATCATCCAGAATCCATCAACATCAGGAACCTCTACAGCCCTCTCTCTAATCTAATAGAGGCAGAAGACAGATGGGCACCCCCAGTGTAAAGCAATTGGAGATTCATTCCCTATTAACTGAAACTTCAAGATGAGAATAGCAGGGCAATTAAGGGAGAAGACTGGGCCCTTCCCAGACCACCCTCTCTCATTCCCAAAGTCAAGAGACCTCCCTGACCACACATTTGCAGAAAAGGCTCCTTGCAGGACAAACAGGGAGCAACGTCAAGGGATGCTCTACCCAGATGCCTTTGCAGTAGGATCCATCTTGACTAAGAGATGTGTAAGCACACATAGAAGGATCCTAAGACATACTAAATATGAACTGTGAACCAGACATATCAAAATTATTGGTGAAAGGAAACCTGAAAAAAATACCCTATAAAAGTAAATCAAAGAGCCACAAGGGACTCTCCTTGATGCAACTCAGGGACTCTCAGTCTGCCCATATGCCTATCCACAGGTACTGTACTCTTTTTCCTCATTACTTTACTTGCTTTACTACTTTCTGTCTTTGTGGGAATTCTTTTCCACAAAGCTGAACAGCCAGGGCCCTTGTCACTGACCACTGGTCTAGTGGCTAGGATTTTCTGCTCTCACTACCAATGACCCAGCCCCAATTTCTGACTGGGAACCCAAGCCCCACTCCAAGCCATTGCAGGCCAAGGCCACCCAAGATCATAATTTGTTCCAAATCATCTAGAATATTCTAATAACCCCAACTACTTTCCCTGAAAAACTCCTTTCTCCCTTTCAAACTGTTCACACTGAAGCCAGAGTTCTTTAAGTAAAATCGTTGTTTTTCTTTATCCTAAAGAGATTAGAGGATAAAAATACCAATTAAGAGCATTCTGAAGTTCAAGCAAGATGTAATAAAGGGATAGAAAGGCTAATAAGTTACAGATTCAAACTGTTTTTAAGAAATGGGAGTGACAGCACACAGAGACTGACTGGAGGGCATGAAGAAAGACCATAAAGAAAACCCTTGTTTCTCGGACAACCCTAGAATTGGAACATGCTGAACATGATCTTATTATTTGAAACTGGAGTGATGATTCAGCTCAGGTGTGCCAAATTCCTTAGCAGCATATTATCAGTACTTCTTGCATTTTAGCACATAAGTATGAAAGCTTTGCTCTCTAAAAATCTCTTCTTTAATACTACATCCTCCTTCTGTTCTGGGTTACCCATCAGTTAATTCTCTAAATTAAAATGCTTCTTCTCCCTAAGAGTTCTTGAATTTTCTGTCATTTCTCTATCCCAATTGCCAGTATCTTACTGTAATTGATTATTATTTTCTATGTGCATATAATTTCTCTCCCTCAATTAATTTCCCACATTGCTGTCAAATATATTTGTTATTTACACAACTATTTAAGATCCTTGAATGTTTACAAACAGGCACCAGCATTTAAAAATTCCATAACAGGATATATGAAACCTTCTGTAACATGACCTTTACGCTTCTTACTCCATTCCCTTGATGCTTTCTTTCTTAGATTCATACTTTTATAATAGATATTTTGTTCTCCTTGTCTAAAATACTTTTTCCACTTGATCTTTTTCATGGTTAACATCCAATTAGTGTTCAAATTTCAATTCTTACTCTACCTTCAAGTTCCTCTCTTAGCTAGCTCACTCCTTCCAGGCACCTGTATAGCACCCAATGGAATATATATTTTTATAATACATTGCCATGTTTCATTTGTGACTTCTCCATTAATTTGAATAGCTTGATACCAGAAACTAATAATATTATATAATGAGGAAATACAAGCTGGTCATGAAGAATTTATTCTGGATTCAAATAACCTGGACTCAAATTCCTACTTGGCCATTTTTAATTATTTGCTAGTTTCATCATCTGAAAAAAGTAAGACATAAAAATATTTATTTTAAAGGCATTTTGTAGACATTAAACTAGATTAAGTATATAAAATTAGCATAAGATAAACCAAGCAAACCAAAATAAAATGATAAAGACTTCATCATAGTAACCAAAGCCCATAAAAGTAGACTAGAGCCTGCATGCTAAACCTAAAGAAAGTGATTGCCTGAAAAATAAAAGATCAAAATAGCACTCAGTTTCCTAATATAATAAACTAAAATACCCAGGATGCAACTGAAAATTACCCATCATTTCAAGAACAAGGAAAATCACAACCTGAATCCTAAAATTAGATGAGAAACACTGAGGAAAATCAAATGTTGGAATTATTTAATAAAGATTTTTAAATCAATGAACATGATCATGCTTCAAGAATTAATTACAGTATTGTCTTAGAGTAAGTGAAAAAATTAAAAATATCAGCAAAGAAACAGTGAAGAGATATGCACATAGATCAATGGCACAGAACAGAGAACCCAGAAACAGACCCACATCAGTCCAGTTCAGTTCAGTCACTTAGTCGTGTCCGACTCTTTGAGACCCCATGGACCACAGCACGCCAGTCCTCTCTGTCCGTCACCAACTCTCAGAGTTTACTCAAACTCATGTCTATTGAGTTGGTGGTGCCATCCAACCATCTCATCCTCTGTTGTCCCCTTCTCCTCCTGCTTTCAACCTTTCCCAGCATCAGGGTCTTTTCCAAGGAGTCCGTTCTTCGCATCAGGTGGCCAACATGGAGTTTCAGCTTCAACATCAGTCCTTCCAATGAACACCCAGGACTGATTTCCTTTAGGATGCTGGTTGAATCTCCTTGCAGTCCAAGGGACTCTCAAGAGTCTTCCCAACACCATAGTTCAAAAGCATCAATTCTTCAGCACTCAACTTTCTTCATTGTCCAACTCTCACATCCATACATGACTACTAGAAAAACCATAGTTTTGACTAGACGGACCTTTGTTGGCAAAGTAAAAGTCTCTACTTTTTAATATGCTGTCTAGGTTGGTCATACCTTTCCTTCCAAGGAGTAAGTGTCTTTTAATTTCATGGCTGCAGTCCCCATCTGCAGTGATTTGGAGCCCCCAAAAATAAAGTCAGCCACTGTTTTCACTGTTTCCCCATCATAAGTATGCACAATTGGTTTTTTTCCAAAATACAAAATCAACTGAATAGAGGAATAACAAAGCCTTATTTATTTTCAAATAAATGATACTGGGACTGCTGAACATCCATAGGCAAAAAAAAAAAAAAAAAATCCTTGACCCAAACCTCACCCCTTATACAAAAATTAATTCTAAGTTGATCATGGACTTAAATGTAAAACATAAACCATAAAACTTTTTAGAAGGACAAGAGAAGAGAAAATAATCTTCTGGATCTAGAACTGAGCAGAGTTTTTAGAACTGATACCAAATTAACTGAAACCATTTTTAAAAACTGAGAGATTGAATCTCATCAAAATTAAAATTTTTGTTCTCTGTGAGGCCAGGTGAAAAGGAAGAAAAGATAAGCTACAAGTTGGGAGAAGATATTTTTAACATATGTCTGAAATAGAACTAGTATCTAGAATAAAAGAATTCTTAAAACTCAACATTATAATAAATCCAATTAGGAAATGAGCAAAGGAGATGATCAAACATTTCACCAAAAAAGACATACAGTTAACAAATGTTACAGACTCAATAATTGTGTTCCCCTCCAAATTCCATACGTTGGAAACTATTCCTAAAATGTAATTGGAGGTGGGGCCTTGCAAGGTAATTAGCTTGTGAGGGTGGAGCCCACATAAGTAGGATTAGTATCCTTATGAAAGGCTTCCCAGGTGGTGCTAATGGTAAAGAATCCATCTGCCAAAGCAGAAGATACAAGAGATGAGGGTTCAATCCCTGGGTCAGGAAGATCTCCTGGAGTAGGAAATGGCAATCCACTCCAGTATTCTTGCCTGGAAACATTCCATAGACAAAGGAGCCTGGCAGGCTATAGTCCATGCGGTTGCAGAGTCAGACATTATTGAGCCTGTGCATACGTGCACATGTACAGGTACACACACACACACACACACACACACACACACACACACACCCTTATAGAAGAGATTCCAGAGAGCTCTCTAACCACATCCACCATATAAGGACACAGAAAGGAAAAGACAGCTGCTTATGAATAGGAAGTGGGCCCTCACTAAACACAGTGATTTGATCTTAGACCTCCCAGCCTCCAGAACGATGAGAAACATTTGTTGCTTAAGCTACCTTGTTGTTGTTCAGTTGCTCAGTCATGCCCAACTCTTTGCGACCCCATGAACTGCAGCACACCAGGCTTCCCTGTCCTTCACCAGCTCCTGGAGCTTACTCAAACTTGTGTCCATTGAGTCAGTGATGCCATCTGGCCATCTCATCCTGTCATCCCCTTCTCCTCCTGCCTTCAATCTTTCCCAGATTGTGAAACAGGATGAGCCCTGAATGGTTTAAGACAATAACAAGCATATGAAAAGATTATTCTCCTCTACTAGTTATCAGGGAAATGCAAATTAAACCCACAACAAGGTATCACTATACATCTATTAGACAGGCTAATATTAAAAAATAGCAACACCAACAAACGCTGGTGAGGATACCAAGAAACTGGACGGTTCATACATTATTGATGGCAATGCAGAATGGTATGCCCACTCTGAAAATTCGTCTGGCAGTTTTACAGAAAACTAAACATACAGTTATCATATGATAGAGTAATAATTCTCTTGAATACTTTTCCAGATAAGTATGAAAACTACCTTTGTAAGAAATCATATATGAAATGTTCATAGCAATTTTATTCAGAATAGCTAAAAACAGGAAACAGGTCAGATGTCCTTTACTAGGCAGATGGTTAAATATATGCTAGTACACCAGTACTGTTGCTGTTGTTCAGTTGCTAGGTTGTATCTTTTGTGACCCCATGGACTGTAGCCTGCAGGGCTCCTCTGTCCCTGGAATTTACCAGGCAGGAATACTGGAGAGGGTTGCTACTTCCTTCCCCAAGGGATCGTCCCGAAACAGGGATCCAACCCTAGTCTCCAGCACTGCAGGTGGAGTCTTCACTGCTGAGTCACCAGGGAAGCCCATATTAGTACTACTCAGAATGCCCAACAATTTAGATGAACCTTCAGGGAATTTTGCTGAGCATAAAAAGAATTCAATCACAAAATGGTATATATTGTGCAATTTCATTTATATAACACTTCTGAAGTGACAAAATTTTGGAAATCAACACATGACTGATTATCAGGGGTTAGTGATGCACATAAGAGGATAACATTAGGGATACTTGTGATGGAGCTTTTCTTATCTTGGTTCTTATGATAAATACATGAACTCATAAAACTATACCAAACTAAATATACAAAGGGAGAGAGAAAGAACAATGAGTACAACAAGTAAAACCTGAGAAATCCCGACAAGATATTAATGTCAATATCTTGGTTGTGACATTGTACTAGTTTTGTGTTATCACAGGGAGAAATGGTATAGGATGTCTGTTATTTCCCACAATTGCATGTGACTTTAGAATTATTTCAATAAAAATTTAAATTAAAAAATGAAGGTGAAATGTTTACTCGAAAGGGATTCTTGGATGCCTTCTGACTTTAATGTGCAAGAAAGTTTCTATAACGTCATTGTTGTTGATGAGGACGACCGAAAAGCCAGAGGACTGTCCCCAATCTGTGTCATCTTCCTATACCCTCCATGGACATGGCTGTCCCCCAGTCTTTCGTCTCCCTGATTAGTCCTGTTTTCTCAGACTCTTCAGTGAGATTTTTTTCCTCTTCCCCTCCAATCAGAGGGTCCCTAGGGCTTTATTCTCAGATTATTCTCATTCACTTTCTTTCACTAAGATGTCTCCTACAGCTTTAATTAGCAATAATTGCACCTCAGATAAACCTCATTGGCTATGATATTGCCACTGTGCCAGGCTCCTACAGCTTTAAATGTCACTGATTCCCTAATGAACATCTCCAGGCGTGATCATATTCCAGAGCCCTAGACTTCTTAGATAAAGCTGCCTTCTTGGCATAGGTATTTGGACATTTAACCATCTTCATCTCATGATGGCCAGCCTCTTCCACTAAACATGGTTAGTTAGTGTTAATCACTCAGTTGTGTCCAATTCTTTGTGATCACATAGACTTAGCCCACAAGGCTCCTCTGTCCATGGAATTCTCCAGGCAAGAATACTGGAAGGGATCTTCCGGGCGATCTTCTCCAGGGGATCCTCCTGACCCAGGGATCAAATCTGGGTCTCTTGCATTGCAGGCAGATTCTTTACTGGGTGAGCCATCAGGGAAACCCACCAAACATGCTCCTCACCAAATGTTCTCATATCGGGGAACCGTATCATTAATCTCAGTCTAAAAAAATATTTCCTTGGACTTACATTTCTCTTCTTACTGTTCTCCATTTTATAGTTCTCTCACTTACATTTAAGTAGCAAATCCTATTGGTTCCACCTTCAAAATGTATTCTACACTTGACCAATTTTCACTGCCTTCCCTACTACCACCCTAGTCTAAACCGTTTTCATACTGCCAGGTCTAACTATAAAACAGTCTCCTAATGAGTTCCTTATTTTCCACTTTTATTCTTCTAGAGGTTATTTCAATATTTTTTCCTCTAGTATAACAGTTGCTGAAGGATATTGCTTAGGAAAGTCAGACTTGTGTAGTTTAGGAATATAAATCTACTTTGATTCCTATCTCTGTCATTAACCACCTGACTGGCCATAATGAAGTAACAATCTTCCTGAGCCTCAATTTCTTTATCAATAAAACAATACTCACATAATAAAGTTTCTGTAAGGAGCATATGTGATTATATCTAGCACATGGTATCCCTTCAATAAATGTCAACTATAATTGTTATTATTTGTGGTTAACTCACAACTTGTTATGTCAGAGAAAGAGATCATTCCACCTGGAGTTTTGTTCTTAGATTTATTCCTCTGCCAAGGCATTAAAAGCATAGGATAAAACTAGGACTTAAAATAAAATAAACTTGTTTTGTATGAGAAATATAAATGAATGCTTTCTGAATCTTTTTTCTTTCATTTTACAAAGGGTTAAATTATAAAATTATTGGTTCTCATAGATTTTGCTGTTAAATGCATCATGGCACTGATCTTTCTGCTCTTTCATCATTTTAAGCTCATTATTATTACTTTTTCAGCTTATAAATCTCTTGTCTCATAAAATTTTCTATTTCAAAACAGTGATATTTTTCCCCACTACTGTTACTCCATTATTATTGAGCCAGACTTCAAAATTCAAAAGAAATCCATGGTTAATCTTACCACTTATGGAAAATTATTAACTTTTGATAGGATCCAGTGGTTAAACAAGTATCAAATTCTAACCACTATATATCAGAAAAGAAAATATTTCATACCTCCACCTGCATCCCCACAACCAGTCTTGACAAATTTTCTTGATATTGTTGAATAAAAAATGCACAATCTTTTTATTAACTAACATCACCCCAGGATCAGAAAAATCACACTGATCATGCCCTGAACTGCTTCCATGGCTGTTTACCAAGGTGACTGTGGTAAACAGTAAAGATCCTATTTTAGGAATTGATAGTTTATGAAGAGACCGATATACTAGCTTAGCTGGGTCACTAAAAACTTGAAGAAACCATACAGAGCATCAACAAATATATAAATATTTTAACTAAAAATCTCATATATATGTTGTGGCTACATTATTTTAAAATTACCATTCCCTTTCTCTGCTTTGTTTATTCTATATAAGGTAGCCATTTTACTAATTTATCTTTATTTTCTATTACCCCCAAGGAATATAAATAAGTACAAAGATAGAAATTTTAACTTCTTTTTTTCACTGTACTTTCCTCAAGACCTAAAACACTCCAGTATGCAGTAGATTCTTACCATATTTTTGCATATTGAATGAATTTGACATCAACCTACCTTAAATGTTATAAACATAAATAACATGTTTATCTTGACAAACTAGACAATTCACATAGACATTGCTTCAATTTAAAAAAAAAATAGGTCATCTTTCCTCCTTTAGCTAATTGGTCAACTAAAACACTTTGCCAATAGAACTGTGGATAATCAAACTTCTTGACTGAATGAAGCAAGAACTGACAAAACATCTATAAAACCAAATGCAAAAGTGCATATATATTTTAAATTTTATAGTGGCATAAAATCAGTTTCCTAATCTGAATATCTATCCTCCAAAGCCTTTGACTGTGTGGATCACAACAAACTGTGGAAAATTCTGAAAGAGATGGGAATACCAGACCACCTGACCTGCCTCCTGAGAAATCTATATGTAGGTCAAGAAGCAACAGTTAGAACTGGACATGGAACAACAGACCAGTTCCAAATGGGTAAAGGAGTACATCAAGGCTATATCTTGTCACCCTGCTTACTTAACTTATATGCAGAGTATATCATGCAGAATGCTGGGCTGGATGAAGCATAAGCTGGAATCAAGATTTCAGGAAGAAATATCAATAACCTCATATATGAAGAGGTTATTTCTGCACCATCTTTATGGCAGAAAGCGAAGAAGAACCTCTTGATGTAAAGCCTTTCATCAAGAAGAGCCTCTTGATGAAAGTGAAAGAAGAGAGTGAAAAAGTTGGCTTAAAGCTCAACATTCAGAAAACTAAGATCATGGTATCCGGTCCCATTACTTCATGGCAAATAGATGGGGAAACAATGGAAATAGTGGGAGACTTTATTTGGGGGGGATCCAAAATCACTGCAGATGGTGACTGCAGCCATGAAATTACAAGACACTCCTTGGAAGAAAAGCTATGATCAACCTAGACAACATATTAAAAAGCAGAGACATTACTTTGCCAACAAAGATCCGTCTAGTCAAGGCTATGGTTTTTCCAGTAGTCATGTATGGATGTGAGAGTTGGGCTATAAAGAAAGCTGAGTGCTAAAGAACTGATGCTTTTGAACTGTGGTGTTGGAGAAGACTCTTGAGAGTCCCTTGGACTGCAAACAGATCCAACCAGTCCATCCAAAAGGAAATCGGTCCTCAATATTCACTGGAAGGACTGATGCTGAAGTTGAAACTCCAATTCTTTGGCCACCTGATTTGAAGAACCAACTCATTGGAAAAGACCCTGATCCTGGGAAAGATTGAAGGTGGGAGAAGGGGATGACAGAGGATGAAATGGTTGGATGGCATCACGGATGTGATGAACATCAGTTTGAGTAGGCTCCAGGGGTTGGTGATATACAGGGAAGCCTGGCTTGCTGCAGTCCATGGGGTTGCAAAGAGATGGACATGACTGAGTGACTGAACTGAATTGAACAGAAGAAAATTATGTTGTTATTCCATGTACTCTTTTTTTTTTCTTACTATCAATCTTGAAAATGAAGACTTTAAGAAAATATTTCTGAAAATAACCAAATACATTTCAACACTTTTGGAACCAGAAAGTGTTCATTAGTCATTATTTCACAGCCAAGAAGAACATATAAGTTGAACATAGTTCAAAGAAATAGATGACATTAATGCTGATTCTCATAAGGATTTACAAGAAAAATGGCAAAAGTCTTCCTGTTTGTGTAGCATTATATCAATATTTAGTATAATTTAGTGTGATACAAATTCAGATCTTCATATTTTCCTTTTCTGAAAAGCCTCTATATTGTTTAAATATCATTTTGAATTAGATTGTACAACTCTTTAAATTAGCTAAGTGGTTCTACAATAGTATCACTGCATCTAGGCTGCCAAGCAAGTGCCAACTCAGCAGGATTTCTGAATAGTTGGTAAATGAAGCACCAGAATTCTGGAGTTTAAAATGAAAACACTTTCTTAACAAAAAAAAAATCTCAGAATTATGTGTCTTTTACAATAAAAATTCTAAGGAAAAATCCTTTGACATCTGAAAAAGATAGGGCAAATATTTCATTAATTGATTAAAACATAATTATTAATTCTGTTTTCAGTTAGTGTAACACTATGCTACTTGCTATGATATCTATCAAAGAAAAATATACTGAAAAGGATTCACTTGGAGCCCTTTTTCTTAATGATGATTTAAAAATAACCAAATGGCAGAGTCAGCAGTACAGGAGGACAGGAAAGATAAGGCTCAACTGCATCAGTCATGCTCTCCTCTGGTGACAAGTCCTTTGAGGAAGTTCTAAGATGCCTTCAATCCAGGAAAGAATTGATTTGATCAATCCTTTCATTGTAAGAATTCTTCTCTGATGAATAGTTTTATTTTTGAAAACTAAAAGAAACCATTAAATCATGAAAATGAATTTCTAGTGATAAAGCATCTAGTATTAGGACGCACTAGTAGAGTATGTGTCTGACCTGTGTGCTGCAATAGGTCTAAACCGTCACTCCTTCCTAGCCATCAGACACTACCAGTGGAGGTGGGTGGATCACCGTGGGGGAGAATCAAAAATGCTTCCTGCTATCACAACTTGACATATGGAAGTCGCAGAGGGGAAAAAATGTAACTGTCTGAATCATGACAGAAAATGAAATATAGTACATAAATCCACAGTGAATAATGAAAAATGTCAGAGTACTATCTTTTGTGAAAGTGTAAACAGGCAAATCTTTCATCCAGAGGGAAACCAGAAAACAAAGATAAACTATCCACATCTCCCCCTGAAGGGAATCTTCTACTGGTACGTCAACATACGCTTCTCTGATCATAATACTTCTACATGTCATCTCTCTGTGTATCTGTGTGCATGGTATCCAGAGTATGTGATAAATCGCACATAAGCGTACTTAAATGCCACTATTCATATTCTGAATCCACAGACAACACCTAATTAAGTGCCTTCTTGGACCAAAGAGGGACAGGGTAATTATTTGTGCCCAATAACCCATATCCAGTAAAGTTTCTTATGAATTACTTAGTCTGATAGACAGTGATATATTTCAGGCAATTTGCTAGGAAATACAAAGAGGAATATGACAACATTACAGTGTTGTTTGACATTCTCAAATTCCAGCTGAGAGCAGGTACAGTAAGAAAAACAAGATGAAACAGATACTGAGAAATAGTAAACAAACATATTCAGAGTGGAAGAATTGGTTAATTTGTTTAGAGAAGTCAGGGACATTTAACAGAGGAGGTGATTTTTAAAAAAATCTCTTATAGGAGAAGACATTTAATGTGTACTATATTTTTGAAGTACTTTGAATGCTGTTTGTTTTGAGTGCTTCAGGAAAGTCTTCTTTCTGCCAACAAAATTATGTATACTCGGAAAGGATATCATTTTTTTTCTTCTGGAATTGTCTCAATTACAAACATATATTTGGCATACAACAGTTTAACACTTGAGAGTTTCTATTCCTGTGAACAGGAGGCCAGTGACAGGTACTCACTTGTGATTCTGATGAGGCACAAATTTGAATCACAGCTTTTTGAGAGCGGTATGTGGAAATGACTCATACGGCTAATGTGTGTCTGGAAACCTCCCACTATCTACAACCTGACATGGGTTGGTTGCACCTTATTATCTTTGACATCAGCAATAAATCTGAAAATATTTTTGGCAACTTTATCTATATATGCTAATAATATAATGAGGTATATAGTAGTGCATACTTTATTTTAGTAATGAAATTAGCCTCAATAACATCATAATTTCTGTCCTGTACATATTGAATCAGTTAAGCATTTTAAGTTATTACTAACATGTTCAGTTATGTTTTATATGAAATATTATGCATTAAAATGTCACTGGCAAAGTTGAGGAGTCATTATAGTCTATACTATTTAACCAGACAATGTCAGGTGTATCCCATACTTCCCAAACCATAAGGAACCAATATATTCTTGCTAAATGGGCAGTACTGGGGGCACTCTCAAAAACGACAGAATGATCTCTGTTCATTTCCAAAGAAAATCATTCAATATCACAGTAATCTAAGTCTATGCCCCAATCACTAAGGCAAAAGAAGCTGAAGCTGATCTACCTACAAGATCTTCAAGATCTAACACCAAAAAAAAAAGATGTCCTTTTCAACATAGGGGACTGGAATGCAAAAGTAGCAAGTCAAGAGATACCAGGAGTAACCAGCAAATTTGGCCCTGGAGTACAAAATGAAGCAGGGCAAAGCTTAATAGAGTTTTACCAAGAGAATGCACTGATTGAAGCAAACACCCTCTTCCTACAACACAAGAGCCAGCTCTACACATGGCCATCACCAGATGGTCAACACTGAAATCAGATTAATCATATTCTTTGCATTCGAGGATGAAGAAAATCTATAGACTCAGCAAAAACAAGATCAGGAGCTGACTGTGGCTCAGATCATAAACTCCTTATTGCAAAATTCAGACTTCAACTGAAGAAAGTAGGGAAAACCACTAGACCATTCAGGTAAGACCTAAATTAAATCTCTTAAGATTATACAGTGGAAGTGACAAATAGATTCAAGGGATTAGATCTGATAGATAGAGTGCCTGAAGAACTAAGGACAGAGTTCGTAACTTGTACAGGAGGCAATGATCAAAACGATCATCAAGAAGAATAAATGCAAAAGGCAAAATGGTTGTCTGAGGAGGCCTTAAAAATAGCTGAGAAAAGAAGAGAAGCAAAAGGCAAAGGAGAAAAGCAAAGATATATCCAAAAAATATCAAGGAGAAATAAGAAAGCCTTTCTCAGTGATCAATGCAAAGAAATGAAGAAAACAATATAACAGTAAAGACTAGAGATCTCTTCAAGAATAAAAGCCATATATATGATAAACCCACAGCAAACATTATCCTCAATGGTGAAAAATTGAAGCCATTTTCCCAAAAGTCAGGAACAAGATAAGGGTGCCCACTCTCACCACTACTATTCAACATAATTTTGGAAGTTTTAGCAACAGCAATCAGAGAAGGAAAATAAATAAAAGGAATCCAGATTGGAAAAGAAGAAGTAAAACTCTCACTGTTAGCAGCTGACATGATCCTCTACATAGAAAACCCTAAAGACTTCACCAGAAAATTACTAGAGCTAATCAATGACTATAGTAAAGTTACAGGATATAAAATTAACACCCAGAAATCCCTTTCATTCCTATACACTAACAATGAGAAAACAGAAAGAGAAATTAAGGAAACAATTCCATTCACCATTGCAACAAAAAGAATAAAATACTTAGGAATAAATCTACATAAAGAAACAAAAGACTTATATATAAAAAATGATAAAACACTGATGAAAGAAATCAAAGATGACACAAATAGATGGAGAAATATACCATTGGAAGAATCAATATAGTAAAAATGAGATTACTACCCAAAGCAATCTATAGATTCAATGCAATCCCTATCAAGCTACCAACTGCATTTTTCAGAGAACTAGAACAAATAATATCACAATTTGTATGGAAATATAAAAAACCTGAATAGCCAAAGCAATCTTGAGAAATAAGAAGGGAACTGGAGAAATCAACCTGCTGACTTCAGACTATACTACAAAGCTACAGTCATCAAGACAGTATGGAACTGGCACAAAGACAGAAATATAGACCAATGGAACAAAATATGAAGTCCAGAGATAAATTCACACATCTACGGACACGTTATCTTTGACAAAAGAGGCTAGGATATACAATGAAGAAAAGACAATCTCTTTAACAAGTGGTGCTGGAAAAACTGGTCAACCACTTGTAAAAGAATGAAACTAGAACACTTTCTAACACCATACACAAAAATAAACTCAAAATGGATTAAAGATCTAAATGTAGGACCAGGAACTATAAAACTCCTAAAGGAATAGGTAAAACACTCTCTGACATAAATCACAGCAGGATCCTCTATGACCCACCTCCCAGAGCAATGGAAATAAAAGCAAAAATAAGCAAATGGGACCTATATAAACTTAAATGCTTTTGCACCATGAAGGAAACTATAAGCAAGGTGAAAAGACAGCATTCAGAATGGGAGAAAATAATAGCAAATTAAGCAACAGATAAAGAATTAATCTCAAAAATATACAAGCAGCTCATGCAGCTCAATACCAGAAAAATAAACAACCCAATCAAAAAATGGGCCAAAGAACTAAACAGACATTTCACCAAAGAAGACATACAGATGGCTATGAAACACATGAAAAAATGTTCAAATCACTTATTATC
Organism: Antilocapra americana; assembly: GCA_007570785.1. Lineage (NCBI taxonomy): Eukaryota > Metazoa > Chordata > Mammalia > Artiodactyla > Antilocapridae > Antilocapra > Antilocapra americana. The sequence continues at coordinate 25,575,536 of ML662442.1, forward strand.
AGAGAAATGCAAATCAAAACCACAATAAGGTACCATCTCACTCCGGTCAGAATGGCTGCTATCAAAAAGTGTACAAACAATAAATGCTGGGGAGGGTGCGGAGAAAAGGGAAACCTCTTCCACTGTTGGTGGGGAATGCAAACTAATAAAGCCACTATGAAGAACAGTGTGGAGATTTCTTAACAAAATGAAAATAGAACTGCCATACAACCCAGCAGTCCCACTGCTGGGCATACACACTGAGGAAACCAGAATTGAAGGAGACACATGTACCCCAATGTTCATCGCAGCACTGTTTACAATAGCCAGGGCATTGAAACCTTTGACTGTGTGGATGACAACAAACTGTGTGGAAAATTCTGAAAGAGATAGGACTACCAGACCACCTGACCTGCCTTCTGAGAAATCTGTATGCAGGTCAAGAAGAAACAGTTAGAACTAGACATGGAACAACAGACTGGTTCCAAATTGAGAAAGGAGTACGTCAAGGCTGTATATTGTCACCCTGCTTATTTAACTTATATGCAGAGTACATCATGCGAAATACTGGGATGGATGAATAGCAAGCTGGAATCAAGACTGTCATGAGAAATATCAGTAATGTCACATATGCAGATGATACCATGCTTATGACAGAAAGTGAAGAAGAACTAAAGAGTCTCTTGATGAAAGTAAAGGAGGAGAGTGAAAAAGCTGGCTTAAAATTCAACATTCAAAAAATGAAGATCATGCCATTTGGTTCAATACTTCATGACAAATAGATGAGGAAACAATGGAAACTGTGAGAGACTTTATTTTTTGGATCTCCAAAATCACTGCAGATGGTTGACTGCAGCCTGAAATTAAAAGACACTTACTTCTTGGAAGAAAAGCTATGACCAACCTAGACAGGATATTAAAAAGCAGAGACATTACTTTACCAACAAAGGTCCATCTAGTCAAAGCTATGGTTTTTCCAGTAGTCATGTATGGATGTGAGAGTTGGACCACCAAGAAAGCTTAGTGCCAAAGAACTGATGCTTCTAAACTGTGGTGTTGGAGAATACTCTTGAGAGTTCCTTGGACTCAATGAAATCCAGCCAGTCAATCCTCAAGGAAATCAGTCCTGAATATTCATTGGAAGGACTTACACTGAAGCTAAAGGTCCACCTGATGTGAAGAACTGACTCATTGGAAAAGATCCTGATGTTGGGAAAGATTGAAGGCAGGAGGAGGAGGGGACGATGGAGGATGAGATCATTGAATAGCATCTCTGTCTTTATGGATACAAGTTTGAGCAAGCTGCCGGAGTTGGTGATGGAATAGGGAATCCTGGCATACTGCAGTCTACAGGATTTCAAAGAGTCAGACAAGACTAAGTGACTGAACTTAACTGAACTCGAATGGGCAGGAAAAAAGCAGAAATACTTTCATAGTAATCAGTCTCTTCCTAATAATCTTCATGATTTAACTAACTGTAATAAGCAACAGTTAGAACTGAACATGGAACAACAGACTGGTTCCAAATAGGAAAAAGAGTACATCAAGGCTGTATATTGTCACCCTGCTTATTTAACTTATATGCAGAGTATACCATGAGAAACACTGGGTTGGAGGAAGCACAAGCTGGAATCAAGATTGCCAGGAGAAATATCAATAATCTCAGATACGCAGATGACACCACCCTTATGGCAGAAAGAAAAGAACTACACAGTCTCTTGATGAAAGTGAAAGGGGAGGGTGAAAAAGTTGGCTTAAAACTCAACATTCAGAAAAGATCATGGTATCCGGTCCCATCACTTCATGGCAAATAGATGAGGAAACAGTGGAAACAGTGGCTGACTTTATTTTTGGGAGGGGGCTCCAAAATCACTGCAGATGGTGATTGCAGCCATGAAATAAAAGATGCTTACTCCTTGGAAGGAAAGTTATGACCAACCTAGAAAGCATATTAAAAAGCAGAGGCATTACTTTGCCAAGAAAGATCGATCTAGTCAAAGCTATGGTTTTTCCAGTAATCATGCATGGATGTGAGAGTTGGAGTATAAAGAAAGCCAAGCACTGAAGAACTGATGCTTTTGAACTATGGTGTTGGAGAAGACTCTTGAGAGTCCCTTGATTGCAAGGAGATCCAACCAGTCCACCCTAAAGGAGATCAGTCCTGGGTGTTCATTGGAAGGGCTGATGTTGAAGCTGAAACTCCAATATTTTGGCCACCTGATGGGAAGAGCTGACTCATTTGAAAAGACTCTGATGCTGGGACAGATTGAAGGCAGGAGGAGAAGGGGATGACAGAGGATGAGATGGTTGGATGGCATCACCGACTCAATAAAGATGAGTTTGAGTAAGCTCCGGGAGTTGGTGAACTGGGAGGCCTGCCGTGCTGTCGTCCATGGTGTCTCAAAGAGTTGGACACGACTGAGCGACTGAACTGAACAATACCATGTAAGGATTTTATGGGCATATACAACCAAGATTTAAAAAAAAATGCTAAGCAAAGAACTTGTTGTTAATAATGACAAAATGTCCATTTGGGAGTTTTACTCTATATCAGTCAGGACTAATCTGTAAAATGTTTCAAGGACATTGATTGACACCTAGTAACTGTCTAACCTTATCATTACTTTACTAATGATAAGATAATCACAGCACTCTCAAAGGTAAAGTATTTACAGTTTAAGTGCTAAAAAGAGTTCCCATTTGCAGTTATTTCACTGTGAAGTTACAGATTCCGAACCTTAGTATCTGAGTTGTCCAAATTCACTATTATTATGTATGTTGCTTAATTTTATAAAACACATTTAGCATCAATAAAAAGGCATTTATTCTACTTTGTTTTAATACAAACTACTCTACAGTTGAGTTCATTTTACATACTTGCAAGGTAATACTTAAAATCTTTCAAGCTAGGATTCAACAGTATATGAATCAAGAAGTTCCAGATATACAAGCAGGATTTAGAAAAGGCAGCGGAACTCAAGATCAAATTGCCAACATCTGTTCAATCATAGTCAAAGCAAGGGAACATCAGAGAAATACCTACTTCTGCTTCATTGACTATGCCAAAGCCTTTGACTGTGTGCATGTGTCCTACCTAGTTGTGTCTGAATCTCTGTAACTCCATGGACTGTAGCCTGTCAGTCTCCTCCGTGCAGGGATTCTCCAGGCAAGATTACTGGAGAGGGTTTTCATTCCCTTCTCCAGGGGATCTTTCCAACCCCAGGATCAAACTCCGGTCTCCCATATTTCAGGCAGATTTTTTACTGTCTGAGCCACCATAGCGAAAGCAAGGCAATTCCACACACACACAAAAAAATTTACTTCTGCTTCATTAAGTATGCAAAAGCATTTGTGTGGATCACAACAAACTGTGGAAAATTCCTAAAGAGATGGGAATACCAGACCATCTTACCTGTCTTCGGAGAAACAAGTCCTGGATGCAGGTCAAGAAGTAACAGAACGGAACAGGGAACAATAGAACTGGTTCAAAATTGGAAAAGGAGTATATCAAAGTGTATGTTTTCACCCTGCTTACTGAACTTAGCATAAGACACAGTGTGGAATGCTGGGCTGGATGAATCACAAGTTGGAATCAAGTCTGCCAGGAGAAATATCAGCAACCTCAGATATGTTGATGGCACTCTAATGGCAGAAAGTAGAGAGGAACTAAAGAGCCCCTCTTGATGAGGGTCAAAAAGGAGAGTGAAAAAAGCTAGCTTGAAACTCAACACTCAAAAAATGAAGATCATGGCATCTGGTCCCATCATTTTATGGCAAAATAGATGGGGAAAAGTAGAAACAGTGACAGACTTCATTTTCTTAGGCTCCAAAATCATGTTGGACAGTGACTGCAGCTATGAAGTGAAAAGGTGCTTGCTCTTTGGAAGAAAAGCTATGCCAAACCTAGACAGTGTGTTAAAAAGCAGGGACATCACCTTGTCCATAAAAGAAGTCCATATAGTCAAAACTATGGCTTTTCAAGTAATTATGTATGGATGTGAGAGTTGGACCATAAAGAAGGCTGAATGCCAAAAAATTGATGCTTTTGAACTGTGGTGCTGGAGAAGACTCTTGAAAGTCCCTTGGACAGTAAGGAGATCAAACTAGTCAATCCTAAAAGAAATCAACCCTGAATATTCATTGGAAGGACTGATATTGAAACTGAAGCTGAAGCTCCAATACTTTGGCCACCTGATGTAAAGTGGAAAAGATGCTGAGAAAGACTGAAGGCAAGAGGAAAATGGATGACAGAGAATGAGATGGTTGGAGAGCATCACTGACTCAACGGATGTAAGTTTGAGCAAACTCGGACATAGTGAAGGACAGGGAAGCCTGGCATGCTGCAGTACACGGGGTCACAAAGAGTCAGAGAAGACCTGATCAGTAAATAACAACAAATGATTATCATTGATTTAAACCTACAAGTAAAACAACATTAAAGTGTAATTAAAGTATTTCTATTAGATATGTCTGCCAGAGTCACAGGTTCCACTCACCTGGTAATCCCTATAGCTCACCTACAATCCCTATAACTGTGTTTCCTTCCCAAAACTACTTTATCTTTCTGTAGTAGACTATTCTACTAGGTTGAGATGATGTATTGATTTGTTTTTGGTTTGTTTGTCTTTCTTTAATTTTTGAGATGCAGTGATAAAGAATCCACCTGCCAATGCAGGAGAAGCAGGATATGTGGGTTTAATCCCTGGGTCAGGAAGATTATCTGGTGTGGGAAATAACAACCAACTCCAGTATTCTCGTCTGGAAGATTCCATGGATAGAGGAGCCTGTTGGGCTATAGTCTATGGGGTTGCAAAGACTCTGACACAACTGAGCAAGTATGCAGGAGTTTGAGAAATGCTGGACATCAGCTTCGATTCCTCCTGTATTTCACACACACACACACACAGCCAGACTTTTGAACCACTATATGGGTAAGGTAACTTCTGAGATATTTAGATGTATTTAGAAGAGACCAAATTAAGTATTCTAATATTCTTCTTTCCTCCTTCTGCTAATCACATGAAAATGCTAATTTTTTAATCCTCTGAAACTATGCAATGCTACACTTCCCTTAACTTTTTTCTTAATTTTAAAAGGATGATTGTAATCAGGTGAAAAATTTCTTGTAATACATAAAAGCTTCCATACGGTGAAGTCATTCCTTTCTCTTTCAAATAAAATTTTATAAAAATGAATGCTGGGTGGTGAACCAGTTGTTAATGATAGCAAACATCTCATTCGGGGTTTTAACCTTGGTATGTCAATGATATATAACTAATATCATATATTATCACTAGTATATATCTGCTATATAATTAAATATCAGTTTTAATGATATTAACTACTACACCTGCTCCCTTTAGTCTCCTGACACATGAATAAAAATAAAATATATGCTACATTTTGTGCATTATAACACATATTTCATATATGGAAAAGGCAAATATGATACACAATAAAATCACTGCAGATGGTGACTGCAGCCATGAAATTAAAAGACACCTGCTCCTTGGAAGAAAAACTATGACCAACTTACATAGCATATTAAAAAGCAGAGACATTACTTTGCCAATAAAGGCCCATCTAATCAAAGCTATGGTTTTCCCAGTAGTTTCATATGGATGTGAGAGTAGGACTATAAAGAAAGCTGAGTGCCGAAGAATTGATGCTTTTGAACTGTGGTGTTGGAGAAGACTCTTGAGAGTCCCTTGGACTGCAAGGAGATCCAACCAGTCAATCCTCAAGGAAATCAGTCCTGAATATTCATTGGAAGGACTGATGCTGAAGCTGAAGCTTCAATACTTTGGCCACTTGATGCAAAGAGCTGACTCACTGGAAAAGACCCTGATCCTGGGAAAGGTTGAGGGCAGGAGGAGAAGGGGATGACAGAGGATGAGATGGTTGGATGGCATCACTAACGTGATGGACATGAGTTTGAGTAAGTTCCAGGAGTTGATGAGGAACAGGAAGCCTGGTGTGCTGCAGTCCGTGGGGTCGCAAAGAGTCAGACATGACTGAGAGGCTAAACTGATACCTAGGGGAGTCCAAGATGAAGGCTGTAACTGTAACAAGCAGTTAGAATTAGCTTGTTTCATTTCTCAACTAGCCAAGGAGAGGACACTAATTGTGCATTCAAGTCAAAAGAGAACATGAGCTGTGAATAGCAACCCACTCCAGTATTCTTACCTGGGAAATCCCAAAGACAGATGAACCTTCCATTGGGTTGCAAGAGTGGGACATGACTTAGCAACTAAATAACAAGATTTAGAAATAGAAAGCAAAGTTCTGCTCCATTTCTGCCCTTTGCTAACCATGTAACATTGGTAGTACTTGACACCTTTGAGCCTTTTATTTCGATTCTATAAACTGAGAATGAAAATACTTCAAATCAGTGGTATGGTTAAGAATGTGTATATCAGAGTCACTATCTCTGAATCTGACTCCTGGTTCTGCCCTAACTATGTGACATCAAGTAAACTGCTTCATTTCTCTGCGCCTTGGTTTCATGATCCATAAAATGAGGATGAATAATCTACTTCTTCATATTACTTTGAAGATTAGTTAGTGTATATACATATATATATAATTATGTATATATGTATATAAAATGGTGTTGGTGACACAGTAAGCCCTCAATGTATGTTACTATTTTTGTTTTCAATATTGTTTTTATTTGGAGGGTATAAGAATTAAGAAAAAAAAAAGATGTTTTAAAATAAAAACATTTCACAAACTTGAAATGGTAGAATACAACAAAGTAAATTTGACATAGCCATTCTGAATCTATTATATTATTAAGAATCTTTGACTGGGTTTACTTAAATAATTATAATATCATATATTGATCCCTTAGCAATTTGTTACAGTTTATATTTGATATTTGACTTACATTTGGCCCCAAAGAGTTAAAATAGCTTTCAAAACACCAACTTTATGATTTTGGCAACATTTTTTAAAACTTATTATTAATTCACAAAAGTTGGCATTAGACCATGAACTTCTTCAGAAATAATTACAAAGCAGGAACACTCAGCTGCCTCAAAAATAAATTCAGCTTCCTTCCTAAAGGGGAGGATTTTAAAATAAAATGCTTTCCAATTATCTTTAAATTGACTTGGAGACATTATAAATTCTGCTTTTTAAGAATCAATCAAACATAATCTCAATTAACTATATACAGAAATCCCAATAAACAGGGATAAGCTTTTAAAAATTACCATGTTGGTCACCACAAAAAAAGAATCTCCACAGAATTAGATACGTCCCTGCACAATATTACAGGTTTAAATATACAACTCAGATTCTAGAGCTGTTATTATGGTCTCAAAGGCTGAGACTGAAGCTGAAAGATGCACTTCAGCTGCAGATATGTAGCAATTATCATGAAATGAACTTCATTCCACATTTTTGCTAATCACCATGGTAACCTGCATTCAATGGATTCTTTCTGGGAAACATTCCAGACTCTATCAGACATTTTTAGTTTGGAAGGTTGGAATATTCTTACCTACTTGGTTGCTTATATTGTCTTTAGCAATATATAATGGCATTATCAAAAGAATGTACTAGAATATTGAAATGGTATGATATAATGACATTCTCAGGTTATAAAGGTAAGAAGAATCGACTGCTAACATTTACTAATAATACTTCATAAATAGTAAGAATCCATGAGCTTACAAGTTTATAAATTTTAAGTGATCTAAATTCAACATATGTTTTGACTGTTGATAATATACACACATTTACTTACATGCTATATGTGAAACATATAGGATATACAATTGATTCCTATCAATAAAATATAAAGAATTTCTCATTCAGACATAGGAACAATGTCCATTTTGACAATTAAGTGGTTTGAGAAACTTATTATCTTAGAAAACATATCAGAAGATTGATGTGTTGACACTGGAACAATATCCTCCATTCTCAGGTCTATGTATATGGCTTAGGAGGTTAACTTAAACATCAGACTTAGAGAACAGAAATATCAAGAGAGAGGTATGGGCTGGGAATTCGTATTTCAGATTTTTCATAATGAGATAGTAGAAGAAAATATACACCTGGATATCAGACCGAGTATATCTACTTTAAGTGGCCAGTCAGCAAAATGTGACCAGTCCCTGATGGGACAGATGACTTGTGCAAGAATGTACGACACTTTGCCTCTACATTAAGGAAGTCTTGTTATTTAAAAAGAAAAAAAAAAGTCATCTGAGCTAAACACATGCTTACTGATGTAGTAGATTTACACTCTGGATGAGTTTCTTGGGTTTCCCAGGTGGCTCAGTGGTAAAGAATCCATGTGTAAATTCAGGAGATGAGGATGCAAGCTCTGCGTTGGGAAGATTCCCTAGAGAAGGAAAGAGCAACCAACTTCAGTATTCTTGCTTGGGAAATCCCATGGACAGAGGAGCCTGGTGGGATACAGTCCATGGGGCCGCAGAGTGTCAGACATGACTTAGCTACTAAGCAACAACAACACGTTCCTTATCTTACTGCAGACTGGGAATAGTTTATAAACTGGTATTGGAGGAGAAAATGGTCTTCTAAGGAAAGCCCCAGAGATACCAAGGAAAAGGAAGCTTGAAAGAAGACTTCTGAATTGTAAATAAAAAGTTAATTAGGGGATTTGGTTTCTGTTTTAACATGTAAAGTGTTTAGAAATCATCAGTTCTGTTTTTATAATAAGAAAAAGTCAGACACACTGAAACTGACTTTTCTTAAACTCATTAAATGATTGAGGTTACAGGATACCAAACCAAAATGTGGAGAGAAGGGCAAATCTAGAGAATCACAGCTGGAATTTGCTTATCTGGATAAAAGCGGCTGGAGTTATAAACAGGTAGAAACCCTGAAATGGCAATGTTGAAAAATTGCTTGAAGCTGAGTATGGATTAGTGTGAGAGCAAGAAACTCTTGAAAATCTTGGTGGGGTGTGAGGTGGGGGTTTTTGTATATTCATGGACTTTAACTCAAAAAAAAACAAAATCCACCAGTTATTCACAGTGAAAAGAATATGCCCTATTACTTCTAGAAGAGGTAGAGGAAGAAAAACCTTTGTGAAATAAACCCATATTTTTTTTTCCATAACAGAGTTCTGCTCTCTAGGGGGAAATGACTTTACTGGAGCCTTCCTTTCAAAAAGCCATGGGAACAGGCCATTGTCCTCATTTCAGCTCTCTTAGGTTTCTACTCTCACTGAAAGAGGAAAGAGCTATATAAAAAGAAATACTTATGATGGTCACAGACCAGAGACACAGACTCACTGAAAGACCAAGACTTGATTAGATTATACTACACCATTCCTCCTCCACACCTTTCCCCACACCAACAGGTTCTAGTCTAGTAACAGCAGATTACAGCTGAACAAGTGGCAAGCACAAAATGTCTCTGGCAGTATTTTTGGCAAACCAAACTCAAAAGGGAAATTAAAGGCTGGGTTGTGTCCTCAACCAAATTTATATGTTGGAGCCTTAACCCCAGTACCTCAGGATATGACTGATTCAAAGATAATACTAATAAGAGTAATATAACATAATCCTGGGCAGATCAAATTAAAACTTGAGAAAACCCAAAATAAAGGCAATTTTTGAAGGAAGCCAGTGGAAGACATCTTACCTATTGGAGAATAAGAATAGTAATTACAGCAGACTTCTTATGAGAAACTGTTTAAACAAGAATATGGCACAGTGAAACATTTAAAATGCTGAAGAGAAAAAAAAAATCACCAATCTGAGATTTCATATCCAGTGAACTTATCCTTCAAAACTGTAAAGAAATAGTCTTTCACATACAAACAAAAACTGAAGGAACTCATCACTAGCAGACCTGTCCTGTATCAAATATTAAACACATACTTTCAGGCATAAAAAAAATATAGGAGAATAAATAAATGAAAAAAATATATATTAGTTACCATTAATTTATATAAAGATAATTCTTAAATAATAGTTGCTAAAACCAGTAGCAATTTACTTTGTCACAAAGACAGATTTATAAGTAAAATGTAAGAAAATAACATCATATAGAATGAGAGGGAGCAACTGAGTATACTCTGCAATTGAGAACTCTGGTATAGAATTCTTTGAAGGTAGAGTTAGATTGTAAACTCAAGAATAACCATTATAAACTTAAAAAAGGTATAACTGATATGATAAGAAATAAAAATAAAGTTCAGAAATAGACCCATATAGGAATAGCCAACTGATCTTTGACAAAGAAACAGAAGTAATTCAATGGAAAAATCTTTCAACAAATGATATTGTACTAACTAGACATCTAATGCAACAAAGAGAACCTACTAGTAATATGAACGATGCCACTCTGAAAAAACTACATATTGTATAATCCCAGCTTTATGACTTTCTGGAGAATGTATAAAATATAGTCATAGTAAAGAGATAAATGGTTGTTAGCTGTTCAGCAGGGAATAGGATGTGGTCAGTAGGAAATGCTCAAAGGATTTTTAGGGACAAAGTTATTTTTCATTATACTATAATGGTGAATACAAAATCTAAGACTGTAGTAGTAAAATACATATAACTTTACAACATAAACAGCAAACATCATGTATCAAATAAAAAATCATTTAGGTTTGAGGATCTCAGGATGTAATACAGAACGTGACAAAAATAATCTAACAGTACTACAAATGAATAAACCAATCTCATTGGAGAAGGTGGGAGAATAAGGGGTTGACTTAAGCAATTTTGGAAATTAGTGAGAGACTTTATTTTTTTTTTTTTGGTGTAAATGTTTTTATTTTTATTTTTTTTTAATTTTCTTTACTTTATTGTGTTGGTTTTGCCATACATTGACATGAATCTGCCATGAGTATACATATGGAAAAATGAACTGTATACACAACTGCACTCTACTTGATAAATTTGTTGCCCTTGAGGGTGGGTATAAGTCAATAACAAGAAATAATTATTTGCATATGGTGGAGCTGAACATTTAAGTAAATGGGTGGTAGACAATAGGGTCAAGTTTCTCACTATTCAGTTGGGAGGTTACAGATAAGCAAGTGAAAAGCTAAAATGAGACTTGATAATGAGTTTGGGTTGTAGGTATTGGTATATACTTGTGCTTAGTTTAATACAGGGAGAGATGGCTATCCACGTAAGTAGATTTAGACGTGTATACATATAGGTTAGTTATGAAATGAAGTGAAAGCGTTAGTTGCTTAGTCGTGTCCCACTCTTTGAAATCCCATGGATTGTGCTCCCTCCCTAGGCTTCTCTGTCCATGTAATTATCCAAGCAAGAATACTGGAGTGGGGAGCCATTCCCTTCCCCAGGGGAGCTTCCCAGCACAGGGATCGTACCTAGTTCTCCTGCGCTGCAGGCAGATTCTTTAGCATCTGAGCCAGGTTAGTATACATACATATATCTCATTTGAAAGGGCCTAGAATCAACAACACTGTAACAGCAATAAGCAAACCCAGTGCCCAGATTGGTTTCTAATATAACGATCCAGCTAAAGAAACTATAACTTCTTGGAGAAGTAACTGCTTCTAGGACTGGTGTAAGAAACATTAAAAGATGCACATGGGGTATCTTTTGGTGTCAGAAGGTAAGGAAGTACTTGGGGAAAAAAAAGCTACATTAATGGCAATATGTCTAAAAGACATAGGAGTCAACTGGAAGAGCTCCCAATGGCCACAGCTGAAAAAAATGTTATTAACAGCAGCAAAATAAATAAAGTTGCATTGGTTTATAACCCAAAAGATGAAATACATATCCAAAATGATACCTGTGAATGAATTAATGTGTGTGTTATTATCAAATCCATGGATTCACAGGCTTTGAAAAATTGTTGGGGTAAACCAACAGTTCTTAGGCTGAGGCTCTTGGAATGACTCCAATAATAGAAAACTGACCCCCTATGGAGCTACCACATCTGATATCACCATCAGTTGTACCAGTCTAGGTGTGAAGTTGTGGTCACCTTCACAACAGTCTCTAGACACAAAGGAATTAGAGAATAGAAAAGCAAATGTCACCTGAACTGAGGAATTAGGAATTAAGCTCTAATCACTACAGAGTTAGATCAAGTCACTGCCACTGCTACTATTTCTTAAATAACAACAGTGCAATTTACTACAGGGAAAGTCTAGCCTTCCTAACCAGTGATGAGAGCCAGAAATCACAGGATTACCTCCAACTCATTTGCACTTGGGCTTCCCTAGTGGCCAGTGGTAAAGAACTCACCTGCCAATGAAGGAGACATGAGTTCAATCCCTCAGTTGTGAAGATACTCTGCAGAAGGAAATGGCAATCCACTCCAGTATTCTTGCTTGGAGAATTCCATGGACAGAGGAGTCTGGCAGGCCACAGTCCATGGGGCTGTAAAAAAGAGTTGGACACAACTTAGTGACTAAACAGTAACATTTGCACTTTACAGTTTTTGTAAATAATGCATTTTGTAATAAATGCTGCATGCAGGTCAGGAAGCAACAGTTAGAACTGGATATGGAACAACAGACTGGTTCCAAATAGGAAAAAGAGTACGTTAAGGTTGTATATTGTCACCCTGCTTATTTAACTTGTATGCAGAATACATCATGAGAAACACTGGGCTGGAGGAAGTACAGGCTGGAAATAAGATTGCCAGGAGAAATATCAATAACCTCAGATATGCAGATGACACCACCCTTATGTCAGAAAGTGAAGAACTAAAAAGCCTCTTGACGAAAGTGAAAGAGGAGAGTGAAAAAGTTGGCTTAAAGCTCAACATTCAGAAAACTGAGATCATGGCATCCAGTCTTATCACTTCATGGCAAATAGATGGGAAAACAGCGGAAACAGTGTCAGACTTTATTTTTCTGGGCTCCAAAATCACTGCAGATGGTGACTGCAGCCATGAAATTAAAAGACACTTACTCCTTGGAAGGAAAGTTATGACCAACCTAACATAACAGCATATTAAAAAGCAGTAACATTACTTTGTCAACAAAGGTCCATCTAGTCAAGGCTATGTTTTTTTGTATGGATGTGAGAGTTGAACTATAAAGAAAGCTGAGCACTGAAGAATTGATGCTTTTGAACTGTGGTGTTGGAGAAGACTCTTGAGAGTCCCTTGGGCTTCAAGGAGATCCAACCAGGACCATCCTAAAGGAGATCAGTCCTGGGTGTTCACTAGAAGGACTGATGTTGAAGCTGAAACTCCAGTACTTTGGCCACCTGATGCGAAGAGCTGACTCATTGGAAAAGATATTCCCTGATGCTAGGAAAGATTGAGGGCAGGAGGAGAAGGGGATGACAAGGGATGGGATTTTTGGATGGCATCACCAACACAATGGACATGAGTTTGCATAGACTCCAGGAATTGGTGATGGACACGGAGGCCTGGCGTGCTGTGGTTCATGGGGTTGCAAAGAGTCAGACACAACTGAGCAATTGAACTGACTGAATAAATGCATCTATTTTGTAGAATTTCAATTACTTGAAAGTCAGGGAAATATAACTTTCAGCTTTCCAACCTCTTCAAATAGAACATGAGGGAAATAAAGCCTGAGAAAGTCAATCTAAGTATTTACCATTGCAGATTAAAGACATATTTTAGAACAAATTTCAAAGAATATCACAAATTCTCAAATATATTTTAATTCAAAGTCAAGCAAAAATCTAGAGAATTTAATTTTGATATATAGCAACTGAATGCAGTAGGAGATCAACACAAATGTCTGTAATACTTTCTTTTTTTATTTTTATTTTTTTTATTAGTTTTGCCATACAATGACATGATATCGCCATGGGTTTACATATGCTCCCCCTCCAGAACCCCCCTCCCTCCTCCCTCCCTCCTCCCTCCCCCCGGGAAATCTCGATGCTCCAGCCCTGAGCATCAATCCTGAGCTGGCGATTGATTAGACATATGATAATTAACATGTTTCAATGCCATTCTCCCATATCATCCCACCCTTGCCCTCATCCAGAGTAATACTTTCTTTTATAAACGCTGAACATTCACTAGAAGGACTGATACTGAAACTCCAATACTTTGGCCACCTGATGTGAACAGGTGACTTACTGGAAAAGATCCTAATGCTGGGAAAGACTGAGGACAGGAGAAGAAGGGGTGGCAGAGGAGGAATAGTTAGATAACACCACAGACTCAATAGACACTAATTTGAGCAAACTCTGGGAGATACTGAGGACATAGGAACCTGATGTGCTATAGCCCAGGGTGTTGGAAAGAGTCTGACATGACTTATCAACTGACAATGAGATAGAACATAGGAGCAAGATGTCACAAATCAAAAAAAACTCATTTTTACATTCAATTTTAACTTTGATGATTTTAGAAAATTCTCAGGCCTCTCGAAGCACAGAAGTTTTAAGTGAATAGAATGCTAAAGACATCATTTCAAATGAAAATACATAAATTGATCATCAAAATACATAAACTGATCAACATCATAAAAATAAAGCAGAAGTTATGATTAACATATACATAACACGGATTGATGAATTTTCCTTATGATGTTAAGGAAATGAAGAAAGTTTGAAAACTAAAATTTAGAAAAAATTTAATGATGAATAAAAATATTTTATATAATTTCACTGCCATTTTTGGTGCATTTCCTTATAGTTGGTCACCTATATCATAAGTATTCTTTTTAAATTATGGAATATCCTATATTATCCTGTACTTTTTACATAGTAAGATATTTAAGCACTTTATAGTATTAAATCATAAAAATCAGCAACTTGATAGCTACACAGCAACTATTATATGTACAAAACATAATTCTTTTCTACTCTTTTGTTATTATTTGAATTTATTGCAACTTTTCACTATTATAAAAGTGTCCTCTCTCATGAACATCTATTTTATGCAAATCTTTTAATGCAATTAGTATTTCTCACAAATTTCTTCCCAAAGGTTTCTTCCCGTCTAGTACTTTTAAAGATTATGATTTTTTATGTATGTTAACCAAATTGTCTCTCATCCCATATCACTAAAAATTATACAATTTTTTATAAAGAAAATGACAGACTTTAAGAGACATTCTGGCCCAAGGCCTGAAGTGAAAAAAGTCAGTGATTTTATATCTGGGAACCTGAATGTAAAAGATAAGGGTTGAAGAATTGTATTTCTCACAGAATTGAGGATACATTTTTCTGAGAGAAGTAGAATTGTTATGGGACTATTGGTAGATAGTTTAAAGCATTAGTCCCACAGCCAAATGCAAAGTTTTGTATTTGATTTTGACTTATGTCAGATAACAACTTTTTTACATCAGAAAATAACCTCAAACTTCAAATGATGGATTTTCACTCATTTTCACCTTTATGCTAGCATATGCAAATCATTGCCTTTTTATGCCCTTCAAATATATCTTGGAAATATGCAAATAAAAAGCTAGCCATTGCATGTGTGTATTAGCAGTTCTATCTGCTCAGTTATTTCAAGATTAAACATAATTTTATGTTGTTTACTTAAACAGTAACTATATAATCATAACCCCTGAATAATAATTTATGATTTCGGATTTACAGCTTTACAACCATTAACTTATTAATCTTTACAACTTTCTCTGAAGGCTTAACTTGGTAACTCTAAGCATTTGTGATTTATAGATGGAGAAAATGAAATAGGCAGGTGAGATTCTTTATTTGTAATTGATATTGACTGATCTGGGAAAGAAGCCAGGACTCTGGAGTGTTCATTCTCTAGTCCTATATCTTAGTTATAGAATCTACTGATTCATTATTTTAATTGTTACGATAACATAGCAAATTATCCAATACCCAACGTTCTATCAAATGGAACGACATACATACAGCTGTAAAATCAATGAGGTTAACAATGATATTGCTAACATACCTTAAATTGAGGGTTTTCTGAAGCTAAACTTACTCTGTTAAATTACAACACTAATACTAGTGTTACCATTATGTATATTTAACTTAATTATATAATTTCAAATTTTATAAACTGAGGCTACCTCATATAAAGACTCTCAAATGTACCTTTTTAATTACAGAATACTGATACATAAATATCACAAATCCATGTTGAGTAAGAGCTACTTGACAGTACTAGAATCTTATTCAATATGCAACTAATTAATTGTGACATAGTATAAGAGTATAAGACCAAGTCATGGAAGGCTGTTAGATGGGGTAAAGCAGAAAATGCCAGACCTAGTGGAGTTCGGCTGTGGCATGGGATAAATACTGAGATGTGGCCAAAACGTAAGTTAACTCTTGTGTCTGAAAGGTAGATATATGACTTTCAGTATGGAGCAAAGCAACTGATTCAAAATATAGACTGTAATGAGCTTTTGGAGGAACAGACAAATTGAGGGATAAATATTAAAAATAGGAGAAGCTGACACAATGTTTCAGGTTTCATAGGGCTAATGATATGCATAACAACAAGACAAAATATTTGAACCCCTTAACTAACATCAAAGATTGGGTTCTCTTTGCCGATTTCTGGACTAATTGATAATTGGCAGGCAAGCATTTTCAGATGTGTTCTATAAGTCAGTTCCCAAGGCATTGAGCTAATGAGGGAGGCTATCACTATGTAAGTTGCTTCTAGACCAAATATTATTATATAAAAAAATTAAGTTCTGTATCAGTTAGGTTTCTCAAAGAAACAGAACCAATAGAACAAAATAAGCAGAAACAGAACCAACACATACTCACACACATATATTCAGTGATTTACTTCAAGCATTTGGTTGATAGGATCACAGGGACTAGAAAGTTGGAAATCTGTCCAGCCAGCTCACAGGCTGGAAACTCTTGGGCAGGAAATGATCCTGCAGTCTTGTGAGAGAATTTCTTCTTCCTCAGGGAAATTTCAGTTTTGGTCTTTCAACTGATTTGACCATTCCCCACTCAGATTATTGAGGGTTATCTTTGTTTAAAGTTAACTAATTGCCCATCTTATCCTCATTTATAAAATGTCTTCAGGGTAGAATCTAACTTCGTTTTTAATTGAATAATTGAGTACTATAGCTCAGCCAAGTAAACTACCACAACTTCCTAAAACTAACTGTAAAATTTACAGTTCAAAAATATATGCATAAAAATCAGTATTTCAGTGCTTTCTAAATGAGAGTATGTTTACTGAGGATGTGTGCAAAAGAACTGAAGAATATATTGTTTTGTAGGAAATATACATGGGAGAGTGGTGCCTTAAATGGTTTTTAATCCAGGGGCAGGAGACCTGGTTTTGATCCCTGGGTTGGGAAGATCCCCTGGAGAAGGGAAAGGCTACCCACTCCAGTATTCTGCCCTGGAGAATCCCATGGGCTGTAGAGCCCATGGGGTCGCAAAGAGCGGACACGACTCAGACACGACTGAGAGACTTTCAATTTAATTCAATGACTTACGGAAACTGTGAAAACCTCTAAGCAGTATCTGGAGACCATAAGAAATTGCTCTGAGATTCTGCAACAGCATTCTGAGGCATAAATTATTTAATATGACCAAGACATCTATGTTACCTCTATTTAGAGGTGAAAAATTTGTGACTTTATTCCTGGAAACGCGGTGCCAGGATCCCTTGTCGCTCTGGTCATCCGTGCCGACCCGGAAGCACTTACATGCCTCGGCCTCCCAGTCCTCGCGATAGAAGCGTTCTGAACCCCGGGGGGTTGCCCCGCCCTCATGGTTCCGAGGGATGTGGGGAGCTGGGTGGGCGGTGCGTGCTGCCTGGCTCCGCCCCCGCCTTGGCCCCCCGGCCCTGGTGGCGGTGGTGTCCGCGTGCTCCTTGCTCTGCCTCGGCTCACATCCCCCTCTGGCCGCATCACGGAGGTGAAGACATAGGCAGGTGAGGCGTTGCATTCATGGAGCGGGAGATGGTGCTGGGAGGGATGGTCCTGAGGCTCTGGGTGGGGTCCCACCGTTCGGAGGGCTGCTCCACCCTCTGGGGGACACAGACTGGGGTGGGGGCGGTAGATGGAGATGCACAGTCCCCAGTCTTGTACATGCCGGGATGCCATATCGTGGTCAGGAGCAGGAAGACCGGCAGGGAGTAAGAGGCCTCGGTGGTCGATGGGGCCCCTGAGCCGCCTGGAAGTAGCCACCCTCGTAATAGGTGTTGGGAGTCCCGGAGATGGCCGCCTCCACCAGGGTCACCCGGAAACCCTCCACTGGCTCCTCCTGCAGCCCCTCGAACTCTGGCAGCAGCGCCTTCTTTGAACTGGGCACCAGCGGCCGGGTGGGCCGTGACTGGGGTGCCCGGGCCGGGTCGAGGGCTGGTTCGGGGCCTGGACGGGGCCGCCTACCTCCTCTGTGCCGCTGGCACGGCCACCCGGGACCCCCAGGCACTCCACCTGCCTTTAATGCTCTTATAATGGTTTCTGTTTGTAATTCACTCATTCCTTAACTAATTTTTGTATACTTTGTTGTATTTATGTCCAGTGAAACTGACTCTAATCTATTTAGTGTAAAGTGAGTGAAGTCGCTCAGTCGTGTCTGACTCTGCTTTCCCACGGACTGTAACTTCCCAGGCTCCTCTGTCCACGGGATTCTCCAGGCAAGAATACTGGAGTGGGTTGCCATTTCCTTCTCCAGGGGCTCTTCCTGACACAGGTATCGAACCCGGGTCTCCCGCATTGCAGGTAGACGCTTTACCATCCGAGCCACCTGGGAAACCAGGATTTAGTGTAAACCCATGAAAAATTATTGAGTAGAGAGAATCTACTTTCTGTCTTCCTGCATTCACTCTGCTCTCTTGGTTCCTCGTTTGTTCAGGTTCCTATTATGTTCATTTTGTTCCTAAGACTTACAGGTCACATTCCATAGAAGCAAAGCTTGATAATGGGATATTTTGTGTGTGTGTGTGTGTGTGTGATTTATTTATTTGTTTGTTTTTTAAAATTTTATTTATTTATTTATTTTCTTTACATTATCGCTTTGGTTTTGCTGTACTTTGACTTACCCCTGTGTCAAAGCTTGATAATGGGATATTGTGTGTGTGTGTGTGCTTTATTTATTTATTTATTTTTAAAAAATTTTATTTATTTATTTATTTTCTTTACATTATCATGTTGGTTTTGTGGTACTTTGACTTACCCCTGTGTGTGGGCTTCCCTTGTAGCTCAGTTGGTAAAGAATCTGCCTGCAGTGCAGGAGACCCGGGTTCGATCCCTGGGTTGGGAAGATCGCCTGGAGAAGGAAATGGCAACCCACTCCAGTATCCTTGCCTGGAAAATCCCATGGACAGAGGAACTTGGTGGGCTGCAGTTCATGGGGTCGCAAAGAGTCGGGCATGACTGAGTGACTAATACTTACTTACTTAACCTGTGTTTATTCTCCTCAGAAAGTGAGGGAAGCAAGATATGGTGGAGGGAAAAAGAATTGGGTCTTGAGAGTGCCTCATCTTATCTCACAGTAAAGTTTTAGGGAAAGGTACTCTAGATTTAATCCAGTTGGAGGCAGATGGAGCAGTCTATTGAAAGACTTTGGCCAAGTTCTACCCCAGGGAGATGGGTTGGGCTGGCATGTGGCCTCCCAGTCAAATTAGCTTCCTTTTGGCTGAGAGAAATTCCCCAGAGAGGGGAGCAGGTGTGGGTTGGTATTAGCCAACACTCACATCAGCTAGGAAACATCCACTCCTCACCTTACGCGGTATTTGGGAAGGGCACCATTAGCAACATTAGCAAACAGAACAGTCTTGTCCCCGCACAACTCAGAACCGCTTGCTGTTTACATTTTTTTTTTTTTTCCCTATCCCAGGACCAGGTGGCTTCACTGGTCAAGTCTATTCAACATTTAAAAATTAACAGCAGTCCTTCTCAGACTCTTTCAAAATATTGAAGAAAAGAGACTGCTTTCAGAATCATTTCTTGAGGCCTGCAATATCCTGATACCAAAACCAGATAAGAACATTACTAGAAACAAAAAGCTATAGGCCAGTACCCTTGATGGACATGGCTGCAATTCAACAATAAGTTAATGCATGCATACACCATGATTAAATGGGGTTCATCTCTTGGATGCAAGGATGGTTTAACAACCTCTACATTAATAAAAGAAAAGATAAAAATCATATGATCATCTCAAAATGTGCAGCAAAAGCATTTGACAAAATTCGATAGGAATTTTGAATTCATCCTACAGTAGATGAGAGCCTGTTTGTGTTCTATCAGGAAGGCCAGCTGGCTTTCATACTTGATTCTCAATTGTCTATTAATGACTGTAAGCCTTTCATTTTCTTTTTTTTGAAAACGTTACTTCATGCAATTCCTTATAATTACAATTTCCTGCATACTTGTCAAATATCTGATAGAAGCCAGCTAGTGAATTCCCTAACTCAATTATACAATTCCAATTTACCACAGATGGAAATTTTATCAATTAGGCTGCCACCAGTATTAATCTGTTCTCCACCTACAATTAGTGATGAAGCTCTTATTGTCATAGCCAGGCTACAACTGATGATTGATGTTGCATTGAAGCCTCAGTCCTGGTTATCAGCAGTTATAGGTGGCATACACTGGGAAGCAGACTCTGGGATGGAATTTACCACTGATGGTATTGATTAGGAATTATCCTCAGAATCTATACCCCTGGAAGGCAGAGGAAGGAAGCAGGATTGAGCAGAGAGAAAAGGCAGGCTGTGACGCAGGCCACTGTGAGTTTTGGCCAATGTGACAGAGAGCTCTGAAGCTTAAGTGGGCTAGCAGTGTTGTCACATTGAGCTGGAAAAGCCGGGCGTTCATGTGCTGACTTTAATCAGTCATAGTGTATGGCCTTCCCTGGAAGTGTGTCACTTTCACTGAGAAAACCCTTTACGACTTAGGCATTTCTGCAGAGCACTGCAGCAGTTGGGTGAGATAGTGACTACAGGTCTAAGTTCTGTGTAACATGAATCTGTAGACTCCTGGAGTTACCAGTAAGGTGCTGATGTAATCCACTTGCCAAGTGTGTTCTCAGGGAATTCTTCCTAAAGCCATTTTCATGTGGTTTCTTTGTCTTCGTATCAAGTATAGTCCTTTGACCCATTGGTGATTTTAGCAGGGGCAATGGAATTACATCATCATTTGATCCGCCTTTGCTTTGCTTGGGTATCTCATGCCATTTTGTCTTATGAACACAGAAAACTGTAGATTTTATTGGGGAACTCCTATCAGTGAACTAAGTAGCCTCTTTTACCTTGGTTGGGAGAGAATCAGAATTCAGAGCACGGAATGATGGGGGTAGCTGGATGTAGTGAAGCAACCTGCTTACACACATGTACTGAGGAACTCCTCCTGAATGTCAGCCCTGTCCTTGTTTTCAAATGTACCTTTTGCCCTTTACCAAAGGGCAAATTTTATTTTCTCTGTAACTTTACCATTACTCTGATCTTATCCAAGTTATTACAGACCATTTTAATCTCAGGGCTATCTGATGTTCTCCTGTAGTGGGAAGGGTCTAGCAGTACTCGGCAGCAACCTAGCTGTATTCCTTTGTAAAGGACACGAAAACATCTGCATCAGGTTGCTCTCACATCTGAAACTCCAGCAGTTTCCAGTGAAGAACAGTATTCAGTTTCTATCACATGTCCCAAATGACATGTGATCTGTTTGCAGGCACTTTTAAAATCAGCTGGGCATTTGAGCATCTTATCCTTCAGTATGAGTTGATGAGTAATGCCTGGAACCCAAGCACATGTAAATCTTTTTAACTTTTCCCTTCTCATGATCTCATCCAAAAGGGAATTCTTTGCTTAATCCCTGTTAGTCTGTCTGTCTCCATGTTGGTCCTGTGAATAGACTGTCATGTTTATCAGTTAGACAAGGCTGTTTAAAAAGGGGTTGGTGGGAATCAGTACTCTCGTTTCAACCATTTTCTTATTTAAATTAGTGATCGCTTGCTATCCTCTTAATATTTACTACCAAAACAGTGATTTTTGCTTAATATTTATTAACAAGAAGGGCTCAAGCAATATCAAGCATGTCCAGTGGAAACCTGGTAACAGATAGACATTACTCTATGTTATATGATCCTGAAAGAGGCAGATCTAAATTTATCCAAGCTGTAATATATGGGGAGAACTTGAAAGGGCCTCTTTTGAGGAACAGGGGTCACAGTTAGCTCTGAAGGTATGCTCTTGGCTCCCAAAAGTTGGCAATATGTTATGAATTTTCTGGTGAGGATGCTATCAATTTCCCCCTTTGTACACTCTAGCAGCTTTCTAAAAAGCCCACCCAGTAAAGCTGATTATTGTCCTTTGTATTCTCCTCCACCAACTTAGTACACCTTTCTTTCAGATAGGTGAAGAACACAGATCTTCTTGGATAGAAGAACACAAATCTCATTATTTAGCACCGTGAGTGATAGCAGGTCTAATAAATTAGGTTTGTCACCTGGTTAATTTCTTGACATACAAGAGCATTGTTAAGTAAGATGTTTGAGATTAGAGAACTCCCCCCTCACAGCTTCTGTCATGGTTGGTTACTAGCATTAAATTGGGCATCTTTTTTTTTTTTTGATGATTATACAGTCAATCTAAGAATGCACATTCCTGTGCTTCAAGGGAGGGCTCTATTTCTTAGTCAAAGAAAGAGTGAAGCTATAAGGGTTGGGTTGTGCTCTCAGGGTAAGTCTGCCAAACTCTTGTCATTACCTATTGCATCTATTTAGTTGTCTTGCCATCTTGATTCTGCTCACAAATGTTTGCAGACAACTGGGCATCTGTGGTAAACCCAGAGACTCCCTTCCATTTATAAGTATCTAGAATTAGTGTCAGGACACCTTGTCATTTAAACTGAGGATCTCTGTAGCAGGGATCCCCAGCCTCTGCAGAACTGCTCTGTATAGTGTCCCAGAGTTTTAGCAAACAGACTACCCTCTGCATGTTCTGGACATCTAGCCACGGCCCTTGACTACTTCTATAGTCTTTCTGGTGATCAATGGCCATAAACAAGTTACTTTGTGAATAAATACAATGCCTGCTGAGGAGATGAACAAGAGAAGGCATTTCAGAAATTTAAAAAGAGGGTTTGATTTCTTTTAGTCCCAGTTTCCTAGTTGGCCCTTTAGAGATTTATGTTTCATAAATGATGCCAATAGAAACTTGGAGTTCTGTGCCATCCACTTAGTGAGACTTTCCCTCAGAAGAAATCTATTTCCTTTAAAGATATTTGGCAAGATTTGTCCCCCAAATCTTCTATAAGGCTTTTACCATGAGTGTGTGCTCAGCCACTCAGTCATGTCTGACTCTTTGGGACCTCATGGACTGTAGCTTCCTCGGCTCCCCTGTCCATGAAATTTTCCAGGCAAGAATCTTGGAGTGGGTTGCCATTTCCTACCTCAGAGAATCTTCCCAATGCAGGGATTGAACCCATGTCACCTGCATTACAGGTGGATTCTCTACCACTGTGCCACCTGGGAAGCCAAGGCTTTTACCCCTTCTTACTAAAGATGTGTGGAAAGCGACCTAGGCCTCAATTTCTTACCAAGTTTTCTCCCCTTTTTCTTTTCTTAACAAAACCATCTAATTATTTATTAGTTTGAAAGATAATCTTGCCACCGGTATCCATGCCATGAAGTATTGACCTGTCAAAACAGACATATGAATGGGAAATCTTACCGAGTGTCTAACTTTCCTAATATTTGACTATACAAGCAAGCCGCAGGCTGCATTCTGAGATTGTGTGTTACACACTCGTTGCTCCTTCCTTCTACCAGCTCATTGCTCTTTTTCACCTCAGTCTTCTGACCTTAGGTGGGCACTTTAGATCCAGGCCTAAAACAAAGTCTGCTTCTCTGGCAGCTGCCCTTTTATACTCCCTACTATGTCCAGAGGATTCTAATTGTATTTCATAGGAATTGGCTGTTTTCCTAGTAAATGGCACATATAAATTCCCTGGTTGAAGCAGCTCTTTCATTTAGCTAGCATTGCTATAGGAGCTTTGCATGTATTTTCCTTCTTTCTTTGTTCTTTAGTATTCCTAATTTCTGTATCCTTGGACCTTGTTTGTCATGGCAAGGAATAGAATCACTCAATGCTTTTAAGCAGAAGGGAATTCAAGAATTAAGGCACTTACAAAATTGTTGCAGAGGGAGGTTAGAGGTCAAGAAATGCTACTGCCACCTAGTGGTCAAGAAAGTGCCCCTCCATTGCCAACCTCACAGATGCCTTCATGGGCATTTCTTTTCAATGGTGTGGCCCCCCTGCTGCATACTGCTTATTGGCCGGCTCCACTAAATAATGAAGAACGACCCTCACCTCTTTCATTTCTAAACTCAAATGAGTACATCTCAATGGTGGGAGATAATCGCATCCAGAAAACTAACTGCAAGGGCATCTGGGAAATGTAGTTTTTGGTCATATAACCCCTGGGGATGCAGGGGGTAGGGGTATTAAACAGTAAGAAAGTGGAACATTCCACAGATGTCTCAGATGACAATACCTAACACAGATTTATTCCTTGTGGTTCCCCAGTCTCAGAAGCTATTTCAGCATCCTCAGTCCACACTGACCTGATACATTCTTTCTGCGTTTTCCTAGCATGCCTTTTCAGTAATTCACCAAAAGTATCTTCTTAAGATTCACAGATATCTGAAGAAGTGGCAGCCAACTATTTATATTTTAAAATTTATGATAGCATATAAATATTTTCACTACTGGTAAAGCATTTGCATTGTTACTGAGTCTTTATGGAATCTTTATAGTTTCAACAATGACTGTACTGAGAATTTCAGGTCTCCTGGCCAGCTGACATGGTAAATGTGCATACTAGTAAGATTTAGGAGCTTCTCCCCTTAGGGCATCCATAAAACCTGCCCTCTTTGCTCTGTCCCTAGAACTGGTCCTAACACATTAGAGTATAATGCAAATTAATTGATTTTGTGGTCATGAAATTATGAGCAGTGCTTTTCTATCCTGAAAATAATAATGTACAAAATAAAAGGAAATTAAATGTGGATTATTTATAAAAATGATAATAAAACTATCCATTTCCAAAGTGGCAAAAATATTTAAAAATACTTTGCCATTAGTCTCTGAAAAACTTTTGTCCTGACCCCTTCTATGTTCTAGTTAGGAGGAACAATCTCAGAACCACATCCCTTCCAAACTCCAAACCAATAATTGAGAAAGCAGTTTAAAGTTCCATTTTTGGAACTAGCTATTAATATGCTAAGTTTGAACTATAACATGGAATAAAAATTCTTTGAAAATGTCCCCAATATTGTGTATCTCACAATAATTATGTTCTCGATTTCCTGTTATTTCTTCCCTTGCCCATTTTTTTAACCTTCTTCGTCTGATTCTCCTTATCTTCTTCACTGTAAACATTTAATATGTTTGTAATTTTTTTCTTCAACTGGTATTTTACTGGAGACTTTTCATTGCTCAAGTAGTCTTTTTTCCTCCCATATATTAAACACTTATTTTAAAAATAAGAACAAAACTTTTACTTTAATTATGCAGAACACCATGATAAGGATGTTATTTAAAGCAAAATATTCAAGATATTGTGGCAGGTGAATGGAATTGTTTCCTTAATTTCTCTTTCTGATTTCTCACTGTTAGTGTATAGGAATGCCAGGGATTTCTGTGTGTTGATTTTGTATCCTGAAACTTTGCTATATTCACTGATTAGCTCTAGTAATTTTCT
>ML662442.1:25601109-25665468 GCA_007570785.1 Antilocapra americana
GGCCTCATAGAATGAGTTTGGAAGTTTACCTTCCTCTGCAATTTTCTGGAAGAGTTTGAGTAGAATAGGTGTTAGCTCTTCTCTAAATTTTTGGTAGAATTCGGCTGTGAAGCCGTCTGGTCCTGGGCTTTTGTTTTTTGGAAGATTTCTGATTACGGTTTCAATTTCCGTGCTTGTGATGGGTCTATTAATATTATCTATCTCTTCCTGGTTTAGTCTTGGAAAGTTGTACTTTTCTAGGAATTTGTCCATTTCATCCAAATTGTCCAGTTTATTTGCATATAGTTGCTGATAATAGTCTCTTATGATCCTTTGTATTTCTGTGTTTTCTGTTGTGATCTCTCCGTTTTCATTTCTAATTCTGTTGATTTGGTTCTTCTCCCTTTGTTTCTTGATGAGAAATATTCAAGATATTGTGGCAGGACCAAAAGAGAGACCGAAGGAAAAATACATTTTTTTTTTTTTTGCTTTTGGGGAATGAGAATTTGATTCTACTAATGGAACTTATTTTTCACTAAGATACACTATGCACTCTTTTAAAATGAATTCTTGCTAATTAATGTCAGTGTAAACCACAGAGGACATAAAGTGAAAAGCTTTAATCAACCACTGAAATTAAAAAGTCCCAGATTTGTACAGAAAGTTTCCAGAAGATGAATACCTGTTTGCTTTATTAAATATCCAAAATGTGAGTAATATCTGTATGCAAATTTAAACAGCCATTATGAACTAGTTAAAAACTGTGCTACTTACCAAACTATAAGCTGTATAATAAAATGACTAGGATAGTGCATTGTTCTGTTAATTTCTGCTGAAAAAAAGTCCTCATTTCAGTAATAATTTTGTTCAAATGTCCAAGGATATTTCAACATTTTGTTAGATGATAAGTTCTAACTTATTTGTGTACATGACATGAGTCACCATGGCATGTTTATAAACTGAGTATGAAAGAGAGACACAAAAAGACAGAGTTTAATGTTACATGTTTAAAGGCAACCCCTTCCTTTTCATGCCCATGCCAACTTATGTGTGACACAAATTGGCTTTCTATTGTTCTTTCTATGTTAAATGAAAAGCTGATGCTAGTACTAGCAATATTAAATACAATGTTCATTATAAATATAACTTATCATCAGGAAAGATTTGGATAAAGATCCAATATTTACTTAGGCCTACTTTGTGTCAAGCTCTGCATTCATCTCTTTTACATGCCTTATTTCATGTATTTCTTTTAACAACCTGAGTGTGTATTAGAAGGAGGGAATAGATATAGTTCATTCCAAAATAATTTCATGGCATTAGGATTCCAATTAAAAAGTCAGATATTGCAGAAGTAATACTTGTTATCATTATCAGGAATTGTCTCATCTAGCAAGAAGCAGTAGATTCTGGCTGGGGAGACACTGTGAGATCCCTTACATCAGGCAAATACTATGAAACCATCAAGGTACAGCTGTGTTTGCTGCCTGGGCACTTAGGATTCTTTGCTCCCAGGATTCAGCAGTCAAGAAGAGGGGTCACCAACAGGGTAAACTGACAGTGATCGCAGGAGGGGGAGGGGCTGCTCTTACAAATGGGAGTCAGCCCCATTCTAACTGCGAATGAACAATCACAGCTGCCCCAGGCTGAGAGGGTAATTGTCAAGAACTTACTGCCTTCAGGAATGAAGGTTTAGGTCATTTCATCACGTAGATGTCACCATTAGCTGGCAAGGTGATAGGCCGGGATGAGAGGAACTTGAAGCAAATAGTGGAGAAAGGAGAGAATGAGGCACAATGCTGGCCTCCAGATCCACTGCAGAGGTTGGGGCTAGGCACTCTTCACTATGAGGCTCCCTATTCAAAATTCAGATGATTGACATTATTTAAAATCTCACTGAGGAAGAGAGGCCTAGGGGTATTCAGGCAAAAGATTTTCTTGCGTCTGTGGAGTAGAGCAAGGGTGGGCCGTGGAGGCCGTGAGAGTGCTCAGTTAGGGCCGGACTGTGAAGAGCAGCGTACACGGCGAATCCGGCTGCCCCAGTCTGACATCCATTGCCCTGCATTGTCCCATTTTCGTGGAGGCCACACTCCCCAGCGAGTGAGTGAGGCAAGGACTCAAAGGCAGGCCTGTTCCTTGGAGAAGCAGGACTCCTAGGATACAGCTTTTGGCTCCCCACCAACCTTGTGGAACTGAATCTTCTTCTGAACTTGCATCTAAGATGTTTTTACCCAACTGCTTCCTTCCTGTCCTCTCTCCTTCAGTCAGGATTGAGATTTGAATTCTGATCTCATGACCCTCGTGGCCTCCATTAGATCCCTCCCCACTGTCTCACAGCTTGCTTCTCACAAGGCCGGGACAAGCACAGACACTGTGAAAACTGCCCACGTTTTCACTGAGTGGCTTTTGCTCGTGTTGTGTAAGGAGCTGACAGCACAGCAACCTTATCTTATGTAACCCTGACAAGCTTCCTATCTCCCAGAAATTAATCAGCATTTCAGGCCTGTTGAAGAGACCTTTCTAGTTTTTGCTGCTCCTGCAGATAAGTGTCTTAAATTCTGGCTCATTTCTTTGTTCAGTTCAGTGCGATGTTGAGAGGAGGAAACAGGTAACAGCATTTGGGGAGGAATGAGGTGATAGCATGTTGAAACTGAATACCACTCTTAAATGTTTACTACTAGTTTCAACAATAAGCTAAGCTGTGCTCTATTTTGTTTCTCTTCCTGACTTACCATAACCATTCTTTACAGTGCTTGTTAATTTTTTTGTTTCTGTTACCAAACATATGTTTATTAATATCAGTACTATTCTCCCCTCAGTTTGGACCCTTTCACTTTCTGATTATCAGTTATATCAGTGATTAATTTTAACCATATTGACTAAAAATCAACCTCATGTTAGGCAAGAAAGGATAAGAAGAAATGAGTATCAGGTAGGTTTTAATCCCAAACATTTTAGAGTTTTTTATAGCTCGGAAATACTTAAGAAAGGTAATTCTTTTTATAGCTAAGAAAGATTTAAAATTGCTCAGCATGACTCTGGTTTCTGCCTTTGTTTATCATCTGTGTTTCCCAGGTTATGTGACCCTTCAGAGAAGCACATACAGTCACATAAGAAGTATAGAAGGCTAACAGTTTTGTATATTGTTGGATGAAAAATGAAGGACAATCTATGTTAACTGCTATACAGAGCTTGCTAAAGTAAGCATATTTTCCCAATCAGAACTTTTTTTTTTTGTAATCATGGAAAACTGCTTATTGTAAGCACTTATTACCCAATTGAAATGATTTCTTTTAAGGATAGAGTGTGATTTTGAGTTTTATCCAACTGGAAGCTTATCATGAAGCATGATTGCCTATCTTAATGCATTATATACAATCAGAAAATATATGTTAATTAGGTGAATTTTGTTCAAGTATGTTTTTGAGATGCTTGGTTTAGAAGACCTTGCATTCAAAATTGAGAAAGGCATGCTCTTGGAGACAAGGTCTAAGGCAAAAAGAATAAAAGGTTATACCTGTCCATCAGTGTTCCCGTTAACTTCTGTCTTTGCTTTCTGATTGGCTTTTATTGGCTTCAAACCCAGATTATATCTTGGAATCTGATTTCACATCTATGTTATTAGATATGATAGTTCATTTTTGCCAAATTGGTACCTGACTTTAGTCTACTTGTTAGATTTTATTGAAATTTGTCTTACCTTAGCTCCGGATCTTGAGCTAACTGGTCCTTTTCTTCAAAATAAATTACTAAAATGTGTAACAAAAGTAACATTCTACCATTGAGATTCTGCAGTTTCTCTTCTGCTATACTGGATTTACCACATGCATATCTCTCTGCCCATCCTACAATTAATCTTATTTTGGGATGCATTTCAAAGTTAGTTGCAGACATGACACTTCAGCTTGCATGTCATTAACTGGAGTTTAATAATTATTGTTCTAGTTAATTCTTCAGAGGTAAAATTTATGTACAAGGAAATGCTTAGATCATGAACATTTCAATCCAGGAAAATTTTGACAAATGCTTTGACTTCCGTAACCCAAATCCCTGTGGACATATTTCTTTCTTAAACTTCTAGTAACTACAGCTCATAGTTCACAGTCACATTGACATATGACTGAGTTTAGCTGGGGCAAGAAAACACCTCTTTGGGATACAAACTTGGTTTAAAACCAGGGTCACCTTATGGCATCTTGATGCCTAGCTCTAACTGTTAATATATATGACTATGTGTTATCGTCATTTGCCCTTCAACATGGCAGTCAACCCTTCTTACTCCAGACTATGAACTCAATATTGACAGACAAAAATCTCATTCATCTCAAATTCCAAACATTTAAGAAAAGTAGATGTTTTACACTTTAATAATAAATAGAAGTTGCATATTGATCCTCACAAAAAATTTGTCCTAACTGATAATGTGTACAAGTATTGTTTCCCTTCCAAATAATTTCAGTTCCTAAAATCAGGTAACAAGAGTTTTTAGGTCACAGGGTGTATGCATGTATGGCATGTATATATTTCAAATTTTCATAATCTACTATGTATGTGTATATATATTTCAAATTTTGTGCTGGGTATATGTATGTATTTGTGTGTGTGTACATATATATATATATATATATATATATATATATATATATATATTTAATTTTCAAAATCTGCCATGTGCTCTTTAGTTCCTCAATACATATTTTACTTGTTTAAATAGTTAAGAGAGCCTGGGTTGCTCAGCAGGCTTATGGAAACAGATGCCCACAAGGCCTGTTTGCATCCTGAATCTGAGGTACTGGATTCTGTTTAGCGGCCTATAATTAGTCTGTCCAGGTGACACTAGTGGAGAAGAATCCACCTGCCAAAGCATGAAACACAAGAGACTCAGGTTCAGTTCCTGGGTCAGGAAGATACCCTGGGAGAGGAAATGGAAATCCACTCCAGAATTCTTGCCTGGAAAATCCCATGGACAGAGGAGCTTGGCAAGCTACAGTCCATGGGGTTGCAAAGAGTCAGACATGACTGAGTGTCTGAATGTCTGAATGTCTGAACACAGCGCAGCAGTCTGTAATGGGGTCTTTCCTTCCACCTGCTATGATATCTGACACATGATCACTAATCCATCATTTAAATTCCTGTCCTCCTGCAGATTCCAACTTTTAAGAGGAGCATGTATTATTGTACTGATTGACTTTACGTGCTCTGATATTCCAGATAACTTCTTTTATAATGCTTCTTTTATCTTGGTGTTATAATAGATATCCGCCAAGGGTATTTTTCAGTGCTCTCAGGTCACCAGGATTGAAGTGAACAATAACAGATTCCTTTATCCATTCAATCACTCAGATATTTATTGAGCATCTATCATATGTCATACCCTGAACTAAGATCTGGGACAGAATATTAAACACAATGTGGCTTCTAGTCAATGACATAATACGAGAAAAGAAATATATTCAAGAAATAATTACATTATGTGATCAGTGCAAAAATGAAGATCTGTATTAAGGAAGAGTGGGAATTAATCTCCTTTACTTGGATAGCACTGGAAAATGGTAGAGAAGACATATAAACTCTGTCTTTCATGATGAGAAGTTTGTACTGCTGGGAATTGTGGGTACGACGATAAAAGGCATTCTAAGAAGTTAAATACAAAAGTGTGCTATGAAACTATAGGGTGGATTGGTGGAATCTTAAGTAATTTAGATGTCTAATTCAGGCTATGCATTGGTGGGAGACGAGGTTGAAAAATTAATATTACATGTTTTAACTCTATACAACAGCTCTGTGAGGTGGGTATCCTAACTTCATTGTTTTCCCTATTTTGTAGATAGAAGAATGCAGGCAGAGAAAAGCTAAGTAAGTTGATCAAGGACATATAGTTAAAAAATTATACAGCCAGCTTCAAAACCAGGCAGACAAATGTTTTCCTGATTTTATTTTCAAATTTAAGTTTTTTTTTTTGAGGTAAAGTATACATATTATAAAAGTCAACTTTTAATGTTTACAGTCTAGGAATTTTACAGATGCACTTGATATTCATCCATATGGCAGCATATATCAGAAGTTCCTCGTTTTCTATTGCGCAGTAGCTTCCATTTCCATAATCAGTTTATCTATTCATGGTTTGTAGACATTTTTTCATGTTGTTTTACTTTTAGATGATTATGAATAATGTTGAAGTTTCTGCCAGAAAGTTCCAACATCTGAGTCATCTTAAATCTGGTCCTTTTGCTTGTTATATCTCTTGACAATGTTTCATGACTCAGATAACCATGAGGGTGTGACCACTCACCTAGAGCCAGACATCCTGGAATATGAACTCAAGTGGGCCTTAGGAAGCATCACTACAAACAAAACTGGTGGAGGTGATGGAATGCTAGTTGAGCTATTTCAAATCCTAAAAGATGATGCTGTGAAAGTGCTGCACTCAAAATGCCAGCAAACTTGGAAAACTCAGCAGTGGCCACAGGAATGGAAAAGGTCGCTTTTTATTCCAATCCCAAAGAAAGGCAATGCCAAAGAATGTTCAAACTACTGCACAATTGCAGTCATCTCATATGCTAGCAAAGTAATGCTCAAAATTCTCCAAGCAAGGCTTCAATAGTAGTGAACCATGAACTTCCAGATGTTTAAGCTGGATTTAGAAAAGGCAGAGGAACCAGAGATCAAATTGCCAACATCTGTTGGATCATTGAAAAAGCAAGAGTTCCAGAAAAACGTCCATTTCTGCTTTATTGATTATGCCAAAACCTTTGACTGTGTGGATCACAACAAACTGTAGAGAACTCTTCAAGAGACGGGAATACCAGACCACCTGTCCTCCTGATAAATCCATATGCAGGTCAGGAAGCAACAGCTAGAACTGAACATGGAACAACATACTGGTTCAAAATCAGGAAAGGGGTATATCGAGGCTGTATATTGTCACCCTGCTTATTTAACTTATATGTAGAGTGCATCATGCAAAATGCCAGGCTGGATGAAGCACAAGCTGAAATCAAGATTGCTGGGAGAAATATCAATAACCTCAAACATGCAGGTGACATCACCTTTGTGGCAGAAAGCAAAGGACTAAAGAGCCTTTTGATGAAAGTGAAAGAGGAGAGTGAAAAAGCTGGCTTAACACTCAACATTCAGAAAACTAAGATCATGGTATCTGGTCGCATCACTTCATGGCAAATAGATGGGGAAACAATGGAAACAGTGACACACTTTATTTTTCTGGGCTCCCAAATCACTGCAGATGGTGACTGCATCCATGAAATTAAAAGATGCTTGCTTCTTGGAAAGAAAAGTTATGACCAACCTAGATAGCATATTGAAAAACAGACGTACTATACCAACAAAGGTCCATCTAGTCAAAGATATGGTCTTTCCAGTAGTCGTGCATGAATGTGAGAGTTGGACTATAAAGAAAGCTGGGCACTGAAGAATTGATGCTTTTGAACTGTGGTGTTGGAGAAGACTCTTGAGAGTCTCTTGGACTGCAAGGAGATCCAACCAGTCAATCCTACAGAAAATCAGTCCTGAATATTCATTGGAAGGACTGATGCTGAAGCTGAAACTCCAATACTTTGGCCACCTGATCCGAAAAACTTACTTCATTGGAAAAGACTCTGATGTTGGGAAAGATTGAAGGCAGGAGGAGAAGCGGACAACAGAGGATGAGATGGTTGGATGGCGTCACCAACTTGATGGACACGAGTTTGAGCAAGTTCTGGGAACTGGTGATGGACAGGGAGGCCTGGCATGTTGCAGTCCATGGGGTCACAAAGAGTTAGACCCAACTGAGCGACTGAACTGAACTGAGCTTGACAATGACTATGGTTTTCCCCTCACTTTTTTGTGCGTATATGCTGGGCATATGTGTAAATCAGTGGAGATTCAGGTAAATAATATTTACAGCTGAGCAATGTTATATATAAAGAAGAAATGGGCTCTCTTCTTCTTTCAGGCCATTGTTATGAAATATTGAGTCAGTCCAGTCAGGAGCTGAGCCAAATTTGGATTTTGTTTTGGCTTTGATCATTGTCAGTGTACCAGGCTTCAGTTTCCTCTTGCATTGCCTTGTGCTCTGGGTGGGGGCTATGGTACTACAAGGTTTTCTTTCTTTCCTAGTGGTGATGTTTTACTCTCCGTGTCCAGCTATTTCCAAATGCCTGTACAACAGAGGGAAAGCACGCACTCTCTCGCTCTCTCCTCATTCTCTTCCCCTAGCACAGTGACGGCCTTCTTAGCTTGCTACTTGGTAGGTTTTAGGCTTCTTGTTGGGACAGGCAGATTGTCTGGTGTTCCAGTCCAGCCCCGATCTTATGCAGATCCTGCGAGCCTGGGCCTCAGGGGGAGATTTATGGCCCTCCCCCCATGTCTGCCGGGGAGCCAGTGCCTAACTTTATCCGCTGGGAGTGTTTTCTGTCGCTTTGCTAGTGGTATTACAATAGGTCTCAGACTCTTTTCTGCTCCTTCCTCTGGGGAGAGGGATCCCCCCCCCATCCTCCGTGTAACATCAGTGGGTATTCACCTGTACCCTAAAGATGACAGGGTTTGCTGACCTCCCCAGTGCCTTTAGACTTTTGCTACATATGTGAGAAAGATGAAGACGGGAATAGGATTTCATTCCGTTCCCTCGGCAATGGCTAATCTTCAGTTGTGCAGCACCGTGGGGGTGGGAGGGGCGGCTCTATTTGGTCTTTGAATCTTTCTCACAAGCACTGAGTGGAAGTCCGTGGAGAAGAGACTATGAATGTGTGCAAAGTCTACCTTGGCTCTAGAGTTTCCAGGACTTCTGTATTGTCCCACTCGTCCCCACTTGATATTAGGAACTCATTATTTATTTTTACCTGATGTCTTCTTACCTTCTTATATGGTGGATGATGCTGCTTCTTCCTGTGCTGTTCCTCAGAGGAGAAGGTCCTTATATTCCATCTCTTCTTGGATTTCTTCTTCTGTCTCCTTGGGATTCAGGCTAGTTCACTGCCGCATAAACTCAGCAATCTGATGGGCTCAATAAAAGTTATGACTTTGTAATTACTCTAGCTTTTTCTAACTGTTGTTAGAGAAAGATGTTCATTCTAGCTTTCTACAACCTAGGCAGACACTGGGAAATGTTTTTAAACTGTTACACAATCTATTATCCAAAGTAGCTGGAAATTATATAATTTAGGGCTTACATGTATACATTATATTAAGTAAGCACAATATTATACTGAAAGACAGATAAGTAACAATAAGGAATTTTAAACAAGGGAATAATATAATCAGATTTGGGATCTAGAAAACTAACCTCAATAGCAGTGTTAAAAGCACTTATTGTTAGAAGCCAAAAGATGAGTTGGGCCTGAAATAGTCTAGAGATGAGATGATGAGAACTTGAAGAAGAAGAACTGGTCCTGAAAAACAACAAGATGTTTTCTAGACTCAGTGACCAATGAGTTGAATGTTAGTTAACTGCACATGCTAGTTGACCAGCATATTTACTGAGTTCCCATTTCATTATCAAACATATTCTAGCTGGAATGAAAAACTGCATTATGTGGTCATCTTCAGCAAATGGAGACTCCAAGATTTCACCTTGAGAAGATGGATTTCAGTCACTAACATGATTGAGCTCTGCTTTACATGGAGTCAGTATTGGAAGAAAGAAGATGTGTTCAAAGAAATATCACTGACTTCCACATCAGGTGCTGATGTTCCACAGAGAGCTGGATATATGGATGTGGAGCTTAGAAGAGAGACCTAGAGCAGAAATAGAAGTTTGATAATCACTAGTAGTACTAGAATTTATTGATATAAATAAGATTGCCCACAGAATGCAAAGTCAGAGGATCAACAAGGAAGCCAATAGAGAATGGCCAGAAGAGAAAAATGAGTGTCAGTGTAGAGAACTGCGGTGAAAGACCAGAAAGTAAAGAGTTTAATCATGGAGTGGTCAGTAGTGTCAGTCACTGCATGAAGTAAAGGGTGGACCTAAAGTGACTCAGTGGATTTTCTAAACCCAGACAAGAGAGGCCAAGCCCCAGAGGCATATCAGACACACTGTACTGGGCTCAGTCGCACAGTCGTGTCCGACTCTTTGCAGCCCCGTGGACTGTAGCCTGCCAGG
This sequence comes from Antilocapra americana, assembly GCA_007570785.1. Lineage (NCBI taxonomy): Eukaryota > Metazoa > Chordata > Mammalia > Artiodactyla > Antilocapridae > Antilocapra > Antilocapra americana. Next base: position 25,611,191 of record ML662442.1, read on the forward strand.
CTCCTCTGTCCATGGAATTCTCCAGGCAGGAATTCTGGAGTGGGTTGCCATTCCCTTCTCCAGGGGATCTTCCCAACCCAGGAATCAAATCCAGGTCTCCCACACTGCAGGTGGATTCTTTACAGATGGTCCCCTGTCTGAACCACTAGGGAAGCCCATTAGACACACAAAGGAATTCAAAACAAATCCTTTCCCCATGTACATTTGCCCTGCTGCTTCCGTATAGTTGACATCTGAAGCAAAAATGTTATACCTGTAAGAATAAGAGTCATATGTAGTAATAGTATGTTTCTTCATTTTTTATTTTTCTTTTCCTACATTTTTAGCATGATGATTTTTACAAAGTCACCAAACTATAACTTCTGTATCACAATTTATTCAGCTGTTTGATGCATTATCAAATTTTGTGTTTTATTACATTTCATACTGTTAGAAATACTCTCTTTCCAAAATGTTAAGACTGTGAATATGGGGCTACAGGATGGTGAAGAGCAGGAAAATAACAGCTTGTAATATATGGCAAAGAGGTGATTGTCTATGTGTCTGTGTGACTGTGTGTGCATACACCACTGTTTCGCTGCATTAAAGAGTGTAATTAACTTAGAATTAAAAGTTCTATTCTGGAGAGTCATCTCAAACTGACCTGTTCAGAAGAGTTGATTTTTCAGAATTGCAGAGTCAATATTTGTCTTCAGTATCCTGTGTTATGAGCAGATTTGAAATTAGTTGTCTTGCCTTCCTGCATAAGGCAAAATAATTTGGTTTTTCTAGATTCATGGATTTTCCTAATTTCATTTTTTTTCCCAAGAATGAGGTCTGCTTGTCTGTTTTTGTTTTCAAATTTCAGACAGTATGTGTCCTTTCTCCATTTTTCATACTTAATAATGTTCACCAATTTAGAAATATCTTTATTGTTGAAACAAAGGATATTTGCATAGTGTCCTTTCTGTATGTCCTTCCAAAACAGTACTCTCTAATCTCCCATTACCTTGGCAGTGCAAACCTTTCTCTTCATTTTCTCCTTTTGTTTTGTTTCTGATTATGTTAAATGTAAACCTTCTACGACCTTTTCTAGAGGCCTTTCAGGCTTAATAATGTTGGAAGTGATTTTTCTTACCCTTAATTGTGCTCTTGACTTTGGTTTAGTTTGTCCCTCTCTGCTCCAAGCTTCAAGGTTTATTACTACAATATATTTGTCCACCTGCCTGTCACTTGCCTCCACTCTTTGCATAGGCATTCATAAAAACATCTCTAGTTATGCTCTGACTTTTGCTCTTAGTCTTTTCTTTCTTGGTCTTAGTCGGGAAGGAGAAATAGGCTTTAATCTTCCCATTATTTTTGGAGTGGGAAGCAATAAATGTTCCTTTTACCTCTTATGTAATCCATCTAAAATACTTTATCCCCAATTGCACTTAAACTCTCTTTATTTTTTAGCAAGTATTAAGGAAAGACTTCTCATTTTCATTGATTTATTTTGCTCTTTGCCCTGACAATCCTTTCTCTCTCTTTTTCCTTCCATCAGTTATATATAATTATTACTTTCTCTTCCTTCTTTTCATTAAAATGTCTTTCTCTCTCTATTGATTTTAGATCTCATAGGTATGTCCTTCCTTGTCATTACCTTGGCATAGGCTTCCTCTGAGCTTAATTTGGAAGTTTTAAACTCTTCTTGCATACTGGAATTACCTGAGCATTTAAAAGGCCACACCAATGGTACCATACCCAACAAAATAAGTCTGAATCTCTGAGGGTGGATGTAAAAGCTTCTCAAATTATTTTAATGTGCAGCTAGGAATGAGAGCCTTTGATCTACTCTTCTCAGCCAGTTTGTTCTCACTTGATTTTCTGTTTCAAGTAAGGGAAATCATTGAGGATTTCCTTGCATTGCTTTTTATTTTGCTGGTGATAAAACCTTATAGCCTGTGCAAACAATACTGATAATCTGCACCCAAAAAGATATGATACTTAGGAATTACATCATAGTTCCTGTCACTTAATTAGAACTAGACAAGACAGGAAAAGCAGAGGAGAAAACAAGGTGAAAAAATAAGTGGTAGGAGGAGTAGGCTGGGAGAGACAGGGAAAGTCAGAGAAGGATGCAAAGTGTACCTAAAAGTGACGACCTCACCTAGAATTGCTTGTTGCCTGTGGGGATTCCTGTCCATTCCTAACAGACTGGATTGGAGTCTCTCTGAGGGTGTGGGCATCTCTGCTTTAATCACTTTGAGGTGATTCTATGCCTCTTGCAAAGTTTGAGAACAGTGATACTAGTCAACAAAAGAATTGACAAGTCCCACTAGAAGTTATCACTCCTACTTTTTAAACACTTTATATCATTAATAAACTTCAGACATGAAAAAATTCATTGAAAAACAGTTTCTATAAAGCAGAAATGCTGTGTGTAGGTATGTGATGGCATGTGAATGGTTTGCTTGTGGTTGTATGTAGCACCCCAGATTTTGTGGTATTTCCCAAATTTGTAAGATCACAGGATTACCTGGGTCACTTATTTAAAATTTAGATTTCTGAACTCCTCAATGGGCTCAAAATGAAGATTTTGGTTTAGTAGGTTGGGAATAGGCTCTAGGATTGTGTGTGTGTGTGTGTATTCCACAAGTTCCATAGGTGACTACTATTATTAAGGGAAATCTAGAAAACATTGATCGTGGGCAATTCCAGAAGAATTAGGAAGATCCCTCTGAACATTAAGTTTTAAAACAGTTTTTTAATGCCAGAAATCCTTCTATAAAGTCATTCATTCAGTAGTTGGATATAAAGTATAGATAGTTGGCATCATTAGTTTTGGAATGATTTATTTATTGTTAAGATGCTATATATTTTAAGATTTGTTTATTTTGCTTTTTGGCCATGGTGGGTCTTCAGTGCAGCACATAGGCTTTCTCTAGTTGCAGCCAGGGCGGGCTACTCTCTGTTGCAGCATGTGGGCCTCTCACTGCAGTAGCTTCTCTTGTTGCACAGCACAAGTCTAGGTGCAGGGAATTCAGTAGTTGCAGCACTTCAGTAGTTGTGACTCGCGGCTTAGTAGTTTGCGGCTCATGGTTTTAATTGCTCCTCGGCATGTGGGATCTTCCGGGACCAGGGATCAAACCGGTATCCCTTGCATTGCAAGCCAGATTCTTAACCACTGGACCATGAGGGAAGCTCTTGGAATGATTTAGTTTAAGGCAAATGATGGAGTAAAACATACAGACACTACAGAGACATATTATGCTTTCTTTGGTCTTGAGTTTTGGCTGAATGGATTAGTTTAAATAGCCAGATGGATGTTCTGGGCGAGATGAACTGACTATAGGCTTTGGGTACTGGATGGAGAATATGACAGTCCAGTTTCACTTTCAGAGGACTGCGTGGAGGAAGTGGAAAGGCTATCTCCCTGCCATACGTTCAACTTGATTATGTAATGTATTTCCCTTTGTGGGGCCCAACATTCTGCCAGCCTCTCCTCTGCTCCTCTCCCAGCAACCAGTGCCTAAGAAGCCCTCTCCAACAGAGAGTTCCTTTTCTTTAAACTGCGAGTCTGATTGTTTGGAGTGGGGATGAATGCAACTCTTAACAGCTAGTGTCTCAAATATGAGAAAGGAGAGAGAATACTGCTTGGCCTACTGGTTTTGCTGTGAGTAATGCAGCTATTAATTGTTCAAGTGATTGTACTCAGAAAGCAGTTCTCTTCCCAGTTATACTGTCAGCTATAAACATCTTTGAATTTGCTTTAACTGTGAATGTTCCTAATGGTTTCTTCCTTTTAAGCTTTTGGGTTTTTTAAGCTTATGTGTTCTATTCTTATCAACTAATGCCATTTATTTTTCTCTCTTCTAAGAATATATCCTAATTTATTTGATGTTAGTTATATCCTGTATTGATTGTGAATACTTTCTCTAAGTTTAAGGGATTATGATGAGACAAGGGGTGGAAAAAATAAAACCAAAATTGATCAGCTGTGTTAGTCTATAAGAAAAAGGAAACAAAACCACAAACCTCTGATTAATGGAAGTTGAAGTGAAGCCTATTGAGAAGATACCAGGAAACCTGCAGAATTACCCTAAATCCTGCAGAACCAGTTTCAGATATCTCATTGCATCTTGTACTCTAGAATCCAAAGAGGCTTAGAAAATGAAAATAGGATATTTTGACCTTTGATAGTGGGAGGATGGCAGTCAAACTTCTTCAAACTCAATCTATCAGTCACCTTGTAGATTTAACTTCCTCTATGCAAACATCGACTAACTTTCCAGGGATGCACTCATTTCCACCTTAAGAAAAAGAAAAATCTTGTGTATTTAACCTTGGTTTGTGGCAGCTTGCTGATCTTCAATAGTGAATGACTCCATTATCTGTTTTTCAGATTTTATTCCCAGGTTGCCAGACTTTGCTGGATAAACTCTCAAAATTATGCTGACTGAAAATTCATGCTGACTTAATTCTGAATCATGAATTTGTCAATTTTTTTTCCTTGACCTTCCTTTTTATCTTTGTATTCTTTGTCCCCATCAACTGTAGCATAAATGAAGCAGCAGGAAACTGGAATGGGAAGGCCTGCTTTCAACTCTAGGTGCTATTAGTTATTAGTTGTGTGATTTAGGGAAGAACTCTTCCTTTTACTCTGTCCCAGTTTTGTCTGTGACATGGGGCTATGACTTAAATTATGGGTTCCTTGTGATGATTAAAAGAGGTATTGATGTTAGCTACCCTGTGCTCACATATGGTAGCTCTGATATGCTTAATATGCAAAGCAATCAAAAAATCTTTATTAAAACTATTTCCTTGCTGATTTTGTTCTGTGGTTGTTCCTTTCCAGATCTTTCTGGACAAACAGTTTGCAATCTCCACTGATAGCTCAAACTAAAATTATCTATAATAAATCACCTCATTACTTCTCTCCTTCTTAGGTTAGGGCAGTACTGGTTAGTTAAAAGAGATTCTTTGGTATTACATCACCTTGTTGTTTCATCCCCAGTAAAATTGTATCATGACATTTTTAAACATCTTTCCTTCTACTTCAGTTTGTTCAAGGGCATAATGTTCTGTCCTGTCTGAATGGTGCTACCAAGGAGAAGCTTGTTCTGTGCAGTAATTCATCACTCAGGATATGATATATTCCCTGGAATAAGTAGACAACTCTTAAGTAATCCAGGCTATCTAACCACTTTATTCATATATTTTTAATTTCCATAAATCCTACAATTTAGCTCATGAGTCCATTAGATTGTATCTCCAGAAAAAATATTACAATTATACCTCAAAGCATATGATAAGCCTTGTGTTTTCTTCATATCGTTATTGGACTCCATCTTCTTTTGCTTCATTCTAATAAATGTTTCTAAAATTCAGGGATCTTTATTACTGAAGGAACTTTGCTCTCTGGTGCTGACATCACTGTATACTTTCAGAAGACCCCTCCACCCTTTGAGATCCTTGCTTTGGTAGGCTAAATTGTATTAAATGTCTGATTTTTCCTTCCCCAAACCCTCTCATTAAAATAAGAAAGAATGATTCTTATAAAGCAACTGCAGAAGCAGGATTTGCTTTTCTTGTGTTCATAATTGAGAAGTAAAAAAATCTGCTGGAATGTAGTGTTTAGAGTTTTCTCTTGTGAGAGTGCAGATGGAAGATGCATCTGCTTTACTTCAAATCAGTTTCCTCCCATTGGTCCTCTGTTATCCTTTTTCCCAGAGAAATTTCTTGTTTTCTAAGTGTATTTTCCCACACAATATAAATTATTTTTGTACAACTAATTCTTGAGTTTTAGTGTTACCACATAGTTGTCATACATTTGACACAAACTTGTAGCCAAGAATGGAGGCCGCTTGTGAGGTCAGGGACACAGGATCATTGAGAACCATCCAGTTTGTGTTACAGACTTCTGAATAACCCTGAAGAGGACGTACAGTATTTTCACTTCTCTTACTAAAAGAGACACCACATACATTTGTAAAGTAATCATGGTTAAAAAAGTAAGTGTAAGGGCAGAAGAGGTGTTAAAGGGCAGAAGGGCCCTGGGTTTCAGTGATGTAATAGCACCAGTAGTGAGGGGCAATCAGTCTTCGGCTCTTGGTACCTGGAGTCGACCAGTCAGTCCACAAATAGGTATTATTTCTAGGTTTTGAAGATATAGAAATAGAACAGACTGAGCTCTCTCTCCAAGCTGCTTCACTAATTGAAAGAAACAGTGAACTTGAAAATAAAGTAGCTGATTTCAGTACCAAAAAGTGTTACAAAAAAGAGAAATCATAATACGGAATGACACTTTAGGTAGGATGATTAGGAATAGTGAGTTAGTTAGTTCAGTCGCTCAGTTGTGTCTGACTGTTTGTGACCCCGTGTACTGCAGCATGCCGGGCCTCCCTGTCCATCACCTACTCCCGGAGCCTACTCAAACTACTCATGTCCATCACATTGGTGATGCCATCCAACCATCTCATCCTCTGTCATCCCCTTCTCCTCTTGCCTTCAATCTTTCCCAGCATCAGGGTCTTTTCAAGTGAGTCAGTTCTTCGCATCAGGTGGCCAGAGTATCAGAGCTTCAGGTTCAGCATCAGTCCTTCTAGTGAATATTCAGGACAGATTTCCTTTAAGACTGACTACTTGAATCTCCTTGCAGTCCAAGGACTCTCAAGGGTCTTCTCCAACACCACAGTTCAAAAGCATCAATTCTTTGGCACTCAGTCTTCTTTATAGTCCAACTCTCACATCCATACATGACTACTGGAAAAATCATAGCTTTGACTGTATGGACCTTTGTGGGCAAAGTAATATCTCTGCTTTTTAATATGCTGTCTAGGTTTTCTTCCAAGGGGCAGGTGTCTTTTAATTTCATGGCTGCAGTCACCATCTGCAGTGATTTTGGAGCCCAGAAAAATAGTCTGTCACTATTTCCATTGTTTCCACATCTATTTCCCATGAAGTGATGGGACCAGATGCCATGATCTTAGTTTTCTGAATGTTGAGCTTTAAGCCAATTTTTTCACTCTCTTCTTTCACTTTCATCAGGAGGCTCTTTAGTTCTTCACTTTGTGCCATAAGGGTGGTGTTATCTGCATATCTGAGGTTATTGATATTTCTCCCTGAAATCTTGATTCCAGCTTGTGCTTCATCAAGCTCAGCATTTCACATGATGTACTCTGCATATAAGTTAAATAATCAGGGTGACAATATACAGCCTCGATATACCCCTTTCCTGATTTGGAACCAGTCTGTTGTTCCTTGTCAGTGCTAACTGTTGATTCTTGACCTGCATATAGATTTCTCAGGAGGCAGGTCAGGTCGTCTGGTATTCCCATCTCTTTCAGAATTTTCCACACAGTCAAAGGCTTTCGCATAGTCAGAAAGGCAGAAAGAGATGTTTTTCTGGAACTCGTGCTTTTTTGATGATCTAACAGATGTTGGCAATATGATCTCTGGTTCCTCTGCCTTTTCTAAATCCAGCTTGAACATCTGGAAGTTCACAGTTCGCGTACTGTTGAAGCCTGGCTTGGAGAATTTTGAATATTACTTTACTAGCATGTGAGTTGAATGCAATTGTGCAGTAGTTTGAGCATTCTTTGGCATTGCCTTTCTTTGGGATTGGAATAAAAAGCAACCTTTTCCATTCCTGTGCCCACTGCTGAGTTTTCCAGATTTGTTGGCATTTTGAGTGTAGCACTTTCACAGCATCATCTTTTAGGATTTGACATAGCTCAATTGGAATTCCATTACCTCCACTAGCTTTGTTTGTAGTGATGCTCCTAAGGCCCACTTGAGTTCACATTCCAGGATGTCTGGCTCTTGGTGAGTGATCACACCGTCTTTGTTATCTGGGTCATGAAGATCTTTTTTGTATAGTAGTTCTGTGTATTCTTGCTACCTCGTCTTAATATCTTCTGCTTCTGTTACATCCATACCATTTCTATCCATTATTATGCCATCTTTGCTTGAAATGGTTCCTTGGAATCTCTAATTTTCTTGAAGAGATCTTTGGTTGTTCCCAGTCTATTGTTTTCCTCTATTTCTTTGCATAAATCACTGAGGATGGCTTTCTTATCTCCTCTTGCTATTCTTTGGGACTCTGCATTCAAATGGGTATATCTTTCCTTTTCTCCTTTGCCTTTAGCTTCTCTTCTTTTCTCAGCTATTTGTAAGGCCTCATCAGTCAACCGTTTTGCCTTTTTGCATTTCTTTTCCTTGGGGGTGGTTTTGATCACTGCCTCCTATACAATGTCACAAACCTCTGTTCATAGTTCTTTAGGCACTCTTGTCTATCAGATCTCATCCCTCGAACCTATTTCTTACTTCCACTGTATAATCTTAAGGGATTTGATTTAGGTCATACCTGAATGGTCTAGTGTTTTTCCCTACTTTCTTCAGTTTAAGTCTGAATTTGGCAATAAGGAATTCATAATCTAAGCCACAGTCAGCTCCGGTCTTGATTTTGCTGACTGTATAGAGCTTCTCAATCTCTACCTGCAAAAAATATAATCAATCCGATTTTGGTATTGACCATCTGGTGATGTCCACGTGTGGAGTCTTCTCTTGTGTTGTTGGAAGAAGGTGTTTCCTATGACCAGTGCGTTCTCGTGGCAAAACTCTGTTAGCTTTGGACCTGCTTCATTCTGTACTCAAAGGCCAAGTTTGCCTGTTACTCCAGATGCATTCCAGTCCTCTATAATAAAAAGGACATCTTTTTTGGGTGTTAGTTCTAGAAGATTTTGTAGGTCTTCATAGAACTATTTGACTTCAGCTTCTTCAGCATTAATGGTCAGGGTATATACTTGGATTACTGTGATATTGAATGGTTTGCCTTGGAGATGAACAGAGATCATTCTGTCGTTTTTTGAGATTGCATCCATGTACCAATTAGGAATTGCCTCTCCAAAAATGTACATTTCAACTAAGAGTTGAATAATGGGAAATGGGCAGCTACATGGAGATCTGGAGAGAATTCCAGTTAGGAAGTACAGCTGATGCGAAAACCTTGATCCAGGGAACAGCCTTATGTGTTCCAAAGATGAGGAAAAGGGCTAGTGGTTGGAGAGAAGTAGATAAGAAAGAGTGTGGAAGGGCATTAAACCATAAAAATGGTGATCAGATCATAGAGGGCCTGGTAGGACGCAGGGTTCAGATTTTTATTTAATAGTAACCCATAGCCACTGCAGTTTTAAAAAGATAGTGAAATGATATAATTTACACTTCAGAAAGATTGTCCAGAGCCCTGTGTGGCAGAAATACCCTGGAGGCAAGGATAGTAAGGTAGATCAGGTAAGTGGTGCTGCTGAAATCTAGGGAGAAAAGATGAAAGCTGGGACCAAAGAAATAGTAACTAAGGTAGTGGGAAACTGCATATGTGGAATTTATTTGGAGGAAGGGCTGACAGTACATACTGATGGATAGAAAATAGAGTGTATAAGAAAAGAATCACAACTATTCACCTCACTCTTTCCTCTTTTATTTTTCTTTCTCTGAAATATTACATTATTATAAGTACAGAGAAGTAGCTTTTCCTTCCTTCCTCCCCACTTTTCAGTTCTTTTCTAATGGGTTCCAAGAGCTGTTTTCTTAGGTTTGTCTTTGGACATCATAATACAATTCAAATTTTTTTTAAAAAAGCAGATTAAAAATATGCTTTTTCTACTATCATAGCAAAGAAAACATTTGTGTTTACCAACGTGTTTTCTCCTTTAATGCTTATTTTGGTTCTCCTCCTCTGCAATGAATGAATAATGAAGCTTGAGGACAGAACAGTTGCACATGTAGCATCTCCTATCTGCACTGACAATTCTAATATCAAGATTGGAGATGGGATATCTTATTCCTTTTTTAAGTGAAAGCTAATCGTTGGCTTGAGGCAAAGAAAACTACAAGAGAAACAAAAACAGTGATTATAGTTTGTGTGCTTGCTTCGTGCCAGGCATGGCTCTTCATGTTTTATGGTATGTTAATCAATTAAACCCTACACAACCCCATGGTGTATTTTAGAGACGAGAAACTAAGGCACTGAGGTGGAGAAACTTGCCCAAGGTCGTGGAGTTAACATGTAATAGAGCTGGTAATCAGTTCCAGGCAGCCAGTTCTAGAGGCTGTGTACTTTACCACTCTGTACCCATATGCCTTCTCATGTTGGTACAGTTTTAGAAATCATGGAAGGATGACTGCTATTTCTATACCCTCGCTAATGTTAACACTAGTGACACAGCCTCTTAATTTTCAAGAAAAGAAAGAATGATCAAATGCTCATGGACTTTTCATGATGGATAATATAGGTAACTGGACATGCTGGCCTTCCTAGGGTCTCTAAAATGAGTTTATTCAAATTCTCTATTATAGAAAACTCAATAAATATTCTAAAAACATAAATGTGAGTTATGAGTATAGGAAATGACACTGGTAGGCTTCGGGTATGTTATCACCTTGAAATTTTACAACAGATGTCATAATAATACAAGTATGATATTATCATGGGGTTATGAATGGGATTCAAAAAATATGAACTTGCCTTGAGTCATCATACAATGGACTTCAGATTCACAGTGACTACTTTGTATACATCTAAATCCCCATGCACTTTCCAAAACAGTGTGCTATATTAGTAGTTAATTATGAGCCAAAACATTTTTACCTAGTTTCAAATATTGTACTTAAATGATACTGTATTTAACAGCTATAAAATAATATTTCAGCACTTCTTTGAAACCAATGACTTCGATGTAAAAGCATCTATGAGAATAGAGTTATTACTTTGTTTTCCCATTTATATTAACTCTCATAATAAGAAACATGAATGGTCTTTCAAAACAAAACAAAAAACATGAATGGTCTTTATATTAGCATAAAATAATATAAAAGCATGAAATCATTGTTCTAAAGAGGGAAAACCACAGAAACAATACATATTCTACTTTCTTTCATGATTCATTAATCAAGAGTTCTCCTTTTATTTTTACCTTTCCATCCACTCTGATGTGTGTTTTCTTTCCACATGACTGATTTTTCTGTATTTCATCCCAGAATTTTGTTCTATGGAATTTTCTTTGAGTAGCTTTTGTTTTGTGTATTTGTGTTTTCATTGCAAAGATCGAACCTTGCAGTAATAGTAAACTTATAAATCTAGTTTAATCCTGCCGAAAATGGAGTTTTTCCAAAGACTTGGAAAAATAACTTTCTCTCGAAAGAATGAGTACTCTGTAGCTGAAAATAAGGAAAAATCGTTTAGTGATGAAATGTGAAGCTGACCCAGAACTAGACAAGAGGAAGTCAGCTTCAGATAGGACTCTGCAAGGTGTACTGCTTATCTGGTCTCATTGTTTTGACCATTAGATTCTTAATTTCAGTTGGGTTAAGTCTATCAGATCCAGTCATCAACATATGTCAGCATTTTATAAAATAAAAATGGCAATTAGAAATAAAGTTACACGTTAGTTTGAAAAGCTATATATAGTCTATATATAATTTGTTTTAAATATTAATTTTATGTAGGACCCCTTGTTTCAAGTTTGGAGAGCTCTAACTTATGCCAGTTTGGCCATAATATACAGATGATTTCCACTGTCTCTGCCACCAATCTGGTGAGTGCTACTGATGCATTCTCACAGTATTTCTAGGTGTCCTGGGATGCCATTAAAAGATAGTGGCATCCTCGACCCAGAGAACCGAGCAGAAGGTTATTTACTCACATTGGAGCTAGATGAAGTTTCGAGACTGGGGTAACTCCCTGGTTCCTCTGTGTGACATGCTGCTGTGTCAGACCTGTTGTTCCATGTTTTGGGACTTAAGTGGTTTCTCTCTGTGCACAGTTCTTGGGAACTTGAAAAGACTCCTCACAGGATTCTCCTGGTCTGTGACCTCACACTTTTCCGACCACAGACTGAGTTTAAGATGACTTTCAGGAGTGGACCAGGCTATCAAAATCCTACAGTTTTTCCTGTCCCGTTTACTCAAATCTCTTCTGGATTACTTCTCTGCCAGGTCTTCCCACAGCAAATGTGTCCCAACCTCCTAGGCAGAAATGGAGTTCTAATATTTTCTCAAAAGAGCCACTTTAAACCACATGACTCTCTCAATTCTGTTCTAGACCTTTCAACCTCTAATCAGTTTCTCGAGAAACCCTTTTTATGCCTTGAAGAAGAAAGGGAAAAATTTCTATAAGGTTTTCTGTTTCAGATACATGAACTATATATTTTATTAGTTTTAGTCTTAATTTCTAATTCATCATCAGAAGGAGATAATAAAGCATAGGCCGTTTTCCTAAAAACATTTTTTTTTTGTACATTTACCTGGTAGCTCTTGTGGAATTGTCTAATAGTTGTCATATACCATGAATTTTATTGTAGAGTTGTCATATAATAAACTGCACATATTGAAGTTATACAGTTTCATGAGTTTTGACCAATAGACCCACCGAAGAATTCATTACCACAATCAAGTGAACATTTTTGCCACCTTCTCCAATCTTTCCTCTACTTCTAAGCCCCAGGAAACTATTGATCTAATTTGTCACTGTAGGTAGTTTACGTTTTCTAGTTATCTTACAAAATCTAGTTGTGCATTATATGCTCTTTCACTCAGCATGACTTTGAGATTCATCTACATTGTTGTATGTATCAATATAGTTAGTTCTTTCATTTATAAGTAGTATTCCATTGAATGAACATACCACAATTTGTTTATCCACTTACCTATTGATAGATACCTGGGTTATTTCCAGTTGGGGACTATGTCAAAGAAAGCTTCTGTGAATATCTATGCCTAAGTATTTGTATGAAAGTATAGTTAGACAGTAGGGTTATTTTTAACTCAAGAAACTGACAAACTAGTTTCCAAAGTGCCTGTAAGAGTTTTATACTAACCACAAGTGTGTAACAGTTTCAGTCTTCATTTGCTTGTCAGTACTTTTTGTATGTCATTTTTTTTAATTTCGGCCATTCTAAAGGTAGGTTAGTAGTATTTCATTGTGGTATTAACTTGAATTTCTGACTAATAATCTTGAAGTTTTTTTATATCCTTATTGCATATCTTCTGTTGTAAAGTCTATTTTTCAAATCTTTTGCCCATTTTCTAATGTATTTTTGTTATTCATTGATTTATAAGTTCTTTGTATATTTTGCATGTAAGTAATTTGTGTGATATATGTGTTGTGAATATTTTCTTGCAATGTACATTATTGTTGTTTTCTTTTTCTTTTTTTATGATAGTACAATTACTTTCCATCCCTCTTAAAGAGTTAACTTCTGCATTCTCAGGGTCTTTGACTAAAGGAGTTCAAACCACCTTCATCTTTCTGTGACATGCTTTCAGAGCTTGGAAAAATTGGAGGTCTTTTTCATTATATTCCTTTTTTTTTTTTAATTTGGTGATTATTTATTTATTTATTTAAAATTTTCTTTACTTTATTGTGTTGGTTTTGCCATACATTGACATGAATCCACCATGGGTATACATATGTTCCCCCTCCAGAACCCCCCTCCCTCCTCCCTCCCGATTCCCTCCCCCTGGGTCATCCCAGTGCATCAGCCCTGAGCATCAAACCTGGGCTGGTGATTGATTTCACATATGATAATTATCCAGAGTTAAGTAAGCCAGAAGGAAAAACAAAAATACAGTATACTAACGCATATATATGGAATTTAGAAAGATAGTAACGAGAACCCTGCATACGAGACAGCAAAAGAAACGCAGATGTATAGAACAGTCTCGTGGACTCTGTGGAAGAGAGCAAGGGTGGGATGATATGGGAGAATGGTATTGTTGTTTTCTTAATAGTTTCTTTTGAAGAACAGAAGCTTGTAATGTTGATAAAATCAAATGTATATATTAGCATTTTTCTTGCATGGCTCAAGTCTCCTTTGTTCTATTCAAAAGAACTTTTCCTATCCCCTGCTGCTGCTGCTTAGTTGCTTTAGTCGTGTCTGACTCTGTGTGACCCCATGGATTATAGTTCACTAGGTCCCTCTGTCCATGGGATTCTCCAGGCAAGAATACTGGAGTGGGTTGTCATTTCCTTCTCCAGTTTTTATTCCCAGGTAACAACAATTTTGTTTTATATTTTCTTTGAGATTTTTTAGGTCTAAATATTATTTGAAGTTGGATTGATGTTCCCCTTTTTTTTTTTTTTTTCCTTTCTGTACATCCAGTTGAGCAAACACTGGTGAAAATACCTTCCTTTTTCCCCGTTAAATTGCCCGGACACTTTTGCCATAATCTAACTGATCACTGTGTGTGGGTCTATTTATGCATTCTCTATTCTGTTCAATTGATTAGCACATCTATCTTTTTGCCAATAGAAAATTGCCTTGATTATGGTGGCTCTATACTGTCTCAGAGTCAAGAATGGTAAGTCCTCCAACTTTTTTCTTCTTTGGGCATATATTTTTTGTTAATCCTTTTTATGCTTTAAGGTTTGTGTTCTGTGTTCTCCTTACTAGGAGGTAGTGTGCTCTAGAGTGGCCATTATTCATTAACTGCAGAGCTCAAAATATTTGAACTGTAGATCTAAGGAGAGTTTACTCTCTTACAACATGATCTGCACTTGGGAAAGGAATATTCTTTTTCTCTTTCTCAGATACCTTTAAATTGAGCTTTTCCAGTAAGAGACCTTCATAGTTCTTGGTCTTTTCCCAATGAGAAGCACATAAAAGTTCTTCTCCTGGTTAGATAGTGAGTTCAAATGATGGACAGAGACTCGATAAAGAGTTAGGACATCTTGGATATTACCTTGTGGTCTGTGCCCAGAATTCCTTAAAAAAAAAAAAAAAACCTTCTAAGAAAAACAGGATTGGACAAAAGTGTGCAACTAGAGTAGTTGGAAGCCAAGAATAGGAGCTAAATGTGCCATCAGAGAAGATGAAAGTGGGATATAGGCCTTGGGCACCAAGAAGCAAGATTAGTAAGACATCACAGAGAGAGAATAAGCTGAGAAGCATCTAAAGCAAGTACCTGGAGTACTGATCATGGAACTGCTTCATGGATTACTGCTTCATGTAGTACATGGAAGGAACAGTATATTTAAATTAGCAAGATAGAAAGATATTATAATTAACAGTTACTTAGTGCTTGCTCCAGATGCTAGACATGGCCCTAAGCTCATAGATTTCAAGATAAGCTTCAAGCTGTCTGTTACAAGTATCACAGACTGTGTGAAACCAGCCATGCTTTGTGAATCTCACTGTTTTCCTTCTGAGAGGTCTCAAGTTTTATAAGCACAAGTTTTCCTTTGGCCCTTTTAACAATACTGCAGCTTGGGAAAGCAAAATTGTATATTGGATTTGACCTGGGTGAGATGTCTCTCATTACACAACAGCCACCATATATATTCTTACACCCTCTCTGCATTGCTCCTGAGCTGGAGACATCTTAAAGTTTTACCATTTTAAAAATATTTTATGCTGGCTTGCTAAGAAAGCTTATTTAGAACTGAAGTGATCCTCCTTAATGGAAAAATGATGGGAAAGAAGTGCTCTGGACCTCACTGAAATTTATGAATATATAGACCTTAAAGAAAACCACTTCAGTAGCAGTGCAGTATCTGAATTTTCACTTAGCATGTCTACAGCCATATTTTCTCCATATTTACAATTGCTTTGGTCCATGAATTTGGAATGCAGATTGGCAATATCTTCTCTAGGGTTTAGTTCTTTGAAACTGTTTACAAAGTGGAGTGCTAAAAAGCCATGCTTTTTTGGTTCCTCTATGAAGTTTTAGGAATTTTCAGATCTACTTCCACTCTGAGTTCCAAAGAGAGTATTGTATCATAGTTAAGAATATGGAATTTGCAATCAAATTTAGGAGTGCATCTGCTTTTACTTTTTTTTAGCTTTGCAGTTATTTTAATTGCAATACATTTCTGAAATTTATAAACTAAATTGTCACATTTTCTGCTTATAAGTTAAATGATAAAAAACTAATAGTGGTCATAATGAGTAAGCTTACTTATTGATTACTATATATGTTACTATATATATATATGGATGTGTGTATATATATATAATTTATATAATATATATATATATAATTTATTATATATATATAATTTATTTTCAACTTCACTACAACACAGTTACCTGGGCATCACTGTGAAAGAATGAAATTAGGCTCAAGAGGAAAAGAAAAGAAAGAAACTTGCCCAGACTGATAGCTCTCAAGGAAGGAACCAGGATATGGACTGAGGCTGTTTGATTTCATGTGCTGTGCTGTGTTTAGTCACTCAGTTGTGGACAACTCTTTGCAACTCCATGGACTATAGCCCACTAGGCTCCTCTGTCCATGGGAATTCTCCAGGCAAGAATACTGGAGTGAGTTTCCATGCCCTTCTCCAGGGGATCTTCCTAACCCAGGGATCAAACCCAGGTCTCCCGTATTGCAGGTGGCTTGTTTACCATCAGAGCCACCGGATTTCATAGGATGTTCATTGAGTTGAGCATATAGTAAGCAGGCAGAAGGGGATTTTCCAAGAAGCGAAGAAAGCTAAGCTTCAAGACCCCTTAATTGCATGGACTCCTTTCAATGCTCTGTTCCTGTATTTATCTGTTTTCATTTATTTTCTTACAAATCAACCCCATAAACCATGCAAGTTTTTGGCCCCACTAAAGCTGGATCATTGATCCTTCCTAAGTGGTCAATGCGGAATAAATAGAGGAAAGCAATAGACTGGGAAAGACCAGAGATCTCCTCAAGAAAATTAGAGATGCGAAGGGAATATTTCATCCAAAGATGGGCACAATAAAGGACAGAAACAGTGTGGACCTAACAGGCGCAGAAGATATTAAGAAGAGGTGGCAAGAGTATACAGAAGAACTATGCAAAACAGATCTTAATGTCGCAGTTAATCACAATGTTGTGATTACTCACATAGAGCCAGGCATCCTGGAATGTGAAGTCAAGTGGGCCTTAGGAAGCATCTCTACGAACAAAGCTAGTGGAGATAATGGAATTCCAGCAGAGCTATTTCAAATCCTAAAAGATGATGCTGTGAAAGTGCTGCATTCAATATATCAGCAAATTTGGAAAACTCAGCAGTGGCCACAGGACTGGAAAAGGTGTTTTGATTCCAATCCTAAAGAAAGGCAGTGCCAAAGAATGTGCAAACTACTGCACGGTTGCACTCACTTGCTAGTAAAGTAATGCTTCAAATTCTTCAAGCTAGGCTTCAATAGTATGCGAACCAGGAGCTTCCAGATGTTCAAGCTAGAATTAGAAAAGGCAGAGAATTGCCAACATCCATTGTATCACAGAAAAAGCAAGAGAATTCCAGAAAAGCATCTACTGCTTAATTGACTACTTCAAAGCTTTTGACTAAGTGGATTACAACATACTGTGGAAAATTCTTCAAGAGCTGGGAATACCAGACCACCTTACCTGCTTTCTGCAAAATCTGTACTCAGATAAAGAAGCAACAGTTAGAACCAGATATGGAACAACAGACTGGTTCAAAATTGTGAAAGGAGTATGTCAAGGCTATATGTTGTCATCCTGCTTATTTAACTTATATATAGAGCACATCATGCAAAATGCTGGGCTGGATGAAGCACAAACTGGAATCAAGTTTGCTGGGAGAAATAGCAATAACCTCAGATATGCAGATGACACCATACTCATGGCCGAAAGTTAAGAGGAAACTAAATAAACTAAAGAGCTTCTTGATCAAGGGGAAAGAAGAGAGTGAAAAGACTGGCTTAAACTCAACATTTAAAAAACTAAGATCATGGCATCTTGTCCCATCACTTCATGGCAAACAGATGGAGAAACAATGGAAACAGTGACAGACTTAATTTTGTTGGGCTTCAAAATTACTGCAGATAGTGACCGAAGCCATGAAATTAAAAGATGCTTGCTCCTTGGAAGAAAAGCTATGACCAAGATAGATAGCATATTAAGAAGCAGAGACATTACTTTGCTGACAAAGGTGCATGTAGTCAAACCTATAGTTTTTCCAGTAGTCATGTGTGGATGTGAGAGTTGGACCAAAAAGAAGGCTGGGTGCCAAAGAATTGATGCTTTTGAAATGTGGTGTTGAAGAAGACTCTTGAGAGCCTCTTGGACTGCAAGGAGATCAAACTAGTCTATCCTAAAGGAAATCAGTCCTGAATATTCATTGGAAGGACTGATGCTGATGCTGAAGCTCCAGTACTTTCGTAATCTGATGCTTAGAGCTAATTCATTAGAAAAGTTCCTGTTGCTGGGTAAAATTGAAGGTAGGAGGAGAAGGGGATGACAGAGGATATATGGT
This sequence comes from Antilocapra americana, assembly GCA_007570785.1. Lineage (NCBI taxonomy): Eukaryota > Metazoa > Chordata > Mammalia > Artiodactyla > Antilocapridae > Antilocapra > Antilocapra americana. Next base: position 25,629,402 of record ML662442.1, read on the forward strand.
TGGATGGTATCACCAGCTCAGTGGACATGAGTTTGAGCAAGCTCTGGGAGATTGTGAAAGACAGGGCTGCCTGAAGTGCTGCGGTCCATGGGGTCACAGAGTCACACATGACTGAGTGACTTAACAACAACAACTAACTTGGATCTGCCTCAGGTAGGAGTTCACTAAATGGTGGTTCTTATAAGCATTCACTTACTATTAAAACAATCTCACTTCAGTTCAGTTCAGTCACTCAGTCGTCTCTGACTCTTTGTGACCCCATGAACCACAGCATGCCAGGCCTCCCTGTCCATCACCAACTCCCAGAGTTTACTTACCCAAACTCAAGTCCATTGAGTCGGTGATGCAATCTAACCATCTCATCCTCTGTCGTCCCCTTCTCCTCCTGCCCTCAATCTTGCCCTACATTACGGTCTTTTCAAATGAATCAGCTCTTCGCATCAGGTGCCCAAAATATTGGAGTTTCAGCTTCAACATCAGTCCTTCCAATGAACACCCAGGACTGATTTCCTTTCGGATGGACTGGTTGGATCTCCTTGCTGTCCAAGGGACTCTCAAGAGTGTTCTCCAACACCACAGTTCAAAAGCATCAATTCTTCCGTGCTCAGCTTTCTTTATAGTCCAACTCTTATATCCATACATGACCACTGGAAAAACCATAGCCTTGACTAGATGGCCCTTTGTTGACAAAGTAATGTCTCTGCTTTTCAATATGCTATCTAGGTTGGTCATAATATTCTTCCCAAGAAGCAAGTGTCTTTTAATTTCATGGCTGCAATCACCATCTGCAGTGATTTTGGAGCCCAAAAACATAAAGTCAGCCACTGTTTCCCCATCTGTTTGCCATGAAGTGATGAGACTGGATGCCATGATCTTAGTTTTCTGAATGTTGAGCTTTAAACCAACTTTTTCACTCTCCTCTTTCACTTTCATCAAGAGGCTCTTTAGTTCTTCTTCACTTTCTGCCCTAAGGGTGTTGTCATCTGCATATCTGAGGTTATTGATATTTCTCCCAGCAATCTTGATTCTGGATTGTGCTTCATCCAGGCCAGTGTTTCTCATGATTGTACTCTGCATATAAGTTAAATAAGCAGGGTGACAATATACAGCCTTGACGTACTCCTTTACCTATTTGAAACCAATCTGTTGTTCGATGTCCAGTTCTAACTGTTGCTTCCTAACCTGCACACAGGTTTCTTAAGAGGCAGATAAAGTGGTCTGGTATTCCCATCTCTTTCAGAATTTTCCACAGTTTATTGTGATCCACACAGTCAAAGGCTTTGGCATAGTCAAAAAGGCAGAAATAGATGTTTTTCTGGAACTCTCGTGCTTTTTTGATGATCCAGCTAATGTTGGCAGTTTGATCTCTGATTCCTCTGCCTTTTCTAAATCCAGCTTGACCTTCTGGAAGTTCACAGTTCATGTACTGTTGAATCCTGACTTGGAGAATTTTGAGCATTACTTTACTAGCGTGTGAGATGAGTGCAGCTGTGCGGTACTTTGAGAATTCTTTGGCATTGCCTTTCTTTGGGATTGGAATGAAAACTGACCTTTTCCAGTCCTGTGGCCACTGCTGAGTTTTCCAAGTTTGCTGACATACTGAGTGCAGCACTCACAGCATCATCTGTTAGGATTTGACACAGCTCAACTGGAATTCCATCACCTCCACTAGCTTTGTTCATAATGATGCTGTCTAAGGTCCACTTGAGTTCACATTCCAGGATGTCTGGCTCTAGGTGAATGATTACACCATCGTGATTATCTGGGTCATAAATTATATAGTTCTTCTGTGTATTCTTGCCACCTCTTCTTAATATCTTCTGCTTCTGTTAGGTCCATACTATTTCTGTCGTTTTTTGAGTCTGTCTTTGCAAGAAATGTTCCCTTGATATCTCTAATTTTCTTGAAGAGATCTCTAGTCTTTTCTATTCTATTGCTTTCCTCTATTTCTTTGCATTGGTCACTGAGTAAGACTTTCTTATCTCTCCTTGCTATTCTTTGGAATTCTGCATTCAAATAGGTATATCTTTCTTTTTCTCCTTTGCTTTTTGCTTCTCTTCTTTTCACTGCTATTTGTAAGGCCTCCTCAGACAGCCATTTTGCTCTTTTGTATTTCTTTTTCTTGGGGATGGTCTTGATTCCTATCTCCTATACATTGTCATGAACCTCTGTCCATAGGTCATCAGGCATTCTGTCTATCAGATCTAGTCCCTTAAATCTGTTTCTCACTTCCACTGTATAACTGTAAGGGATTTGATTTAGGTCATACCTGAATGGTCTATTGGTTTTCCCCACTTTCTTCAATTTAAGTCTGAATTTGGCAATAAGGAGTTCATGATCTGAGCCACAATAGCTCCTGTCTTGTTTTTGCTAACTGTATAGAGCTCCTCCATCTTTGGCTGCAAAGAATATAATCAATCTGATTTACGTATTGACCATCTGGTGATGTCCACGTGTAGAGTCTTCTCTTGTGATTTTGGCAGAGGATATTTGCTATGACCAGTGAGTTCTCTTGGCAAAACTCTGTTATCTTTGCCCTGCTTCATTCTGTACTCCAGGGCCAAATTTGCCTGTTACTCCAGGTATTTCTTGACTTCCTACTTTTGCATTCCTGTCCCCTATAATGAAAAGGACATATTTTTTGGGTGTTAATTCTGAAAGGTCTTGTTGGTCATCATAGAACTTTTCAACTTCAGCTTCTTCAGCATTACTGGTCGGGGCATAGAACAGTAATAATCTCACTTACTACTTATTGTCATATTCATGGAGCTTTTTTATGTTGATGTTTCAACTTCCCAGGTACTTATCTCTTTTCTGCTTCTTGTTTGCTGGCTCCATGTAACTTTTTTCACCCAGTATTCTCTGTAAGCCTCTGGTGGCTGTATGCTAATTTAAAACATAAAAGCTTTTATCAAATGTGAATTGCAAAACATATATGAATTTTTACTCCTGGTCTCAGTATGCACATGCTTTTGAGAAGCCAGCAGAAATTCTGGAGAAATGTGTCCTCTGGTTGCCTTTCTTATTTACTCCTCACTGCTTCAGTCTGTGATACTAAATAAAATACTTAGTTTTCAATGAGTTAGCACAGCCTTGAAATTTATATAATTTCCATGATAAAACCTTGGACATCATTATCATGATAATAATTATACCAGAAACAAATTATTGCTGCAGTCATAGGCTAAGTGTTTAACCTATATTAATTATGTCATTTAATAATTATAAACCCTTCTGAGTTTGGAATTTTATTACCAGTTTATAGCTAAGGAAACAATGTCTTGAGAGATTAAGTGACTTGTCCAAAGCCACAAAGCACATAGTACAGTCAAGATTGGAACTCAGATCTGTGACCCCAAAACCCTTAATCTAACCTCTTCCCTTTCTGGGTTCTCTCTACCCAGCATTGCTTAGACCACTAGCACCTTGGTTCAGCTACATTAAGTATGGGTATAAATAGTAAATTGATTCATAGTGGGGGGGGAACCTCGAAAAGCTGAACTCTTTATGTCTGAAGTATTCAGACAAATCATGGAGTTAATTATATATTCTAAAATTATGCAAATGATCTTTTTAGTTGTGAATTAATCAGTGTTAATCACTTGAAAAATAGCTTTTAAGTTCTTTTTTTTCTCCTTAGAAATGTGTCAGAGTAGTTGAAATTCTCTTAGTAAGCTTCCTTTTAAAAGATTCCTCTTTTTTTTCCTGGCAGATGAAGACTACTTGAGTTATTTTGGTGTTGAGCAACAGTCACAGTAGGTGATTAAATTAGAGGCAGGTGTAAAACCCCCAAGAGTTCCTAGGGCTCTGTTTTCTGATCACTGGGGTTATGGATCAGGAATACATTTCTGACACTTGAATGCCTTTTTTTGTGTGTAAGGTCAAAAGATACTAATGTAAGCAGCTATTTAGGAAGAGGAGTCAATAAAGGAATAGAACGAATATTGGTTGAGGAAGATATGGTTCATCCTCTTATTTGAATTCAAAAGCAACACCTTCTCAGCTGTGGATATTTCAAGTGCACCAGTTAAGAAAAATACAAATAGAGCAAAGAAAATGGCAATCCTCTTTTCTTATCGGCAAACAGTAAACCTGACAACTCTCTGTTCTTTTTCAAAAGACCTTAATCTAGTGATATTAAGTAAGGTTTTTGAAGGTCCTCTAGTGAATTAAACATTTCAATTTGTTATTTACATTCATAATTTCCTGAAAGAAGCAGAACTGCAGGAATTCCATTATAACATGGGAGAAATGCTTCAAGCCCATCGTGAAAGGGCTATTTGGACTAAGGGCCATCTCAAGTTATTTATTTATTTTCAGGTATGGTTAGAGATGTATTTTCAATCTGTGCCATGGATATATATTTTTTCCTTCTCAATAGTACATCAAAGTACTGTTTTTAGTCTAAAAATCCTTAAGATGTATTGCTCTTTGGCGTCTGGGTTTCGGCATGTCTTTGATTTTTTTCCTCTCCACTTCCAAATACTGCATTTGTTTTTTAAATGTAAATCTTTGTTTTGTTTTTGCATTCTGTGATTCTTAATCTCAGCAGTTTTATATGGTTTGAAAGGCAGATTAATTTTTAATCAGATATGCTTTCATTTCTCCACTGAGAAAAGGATATGTGTGGCTTACTTAAATTGCCTAGTTTCACCTTATTTTCTTAACCTCCTGTAGGGAAAGAGTGAATTAGCCAAGATGGTGTGATCAGGCTCTCACACCCCGCATCTTCTCACTCTCACCCCACGTTTTGTAAATAACTTACGTAACAGCTGAGATCATTTATAGCACTGTGTGCACAACAGGAGCACCACCTGAAAGACTTGCAGTTGAGTTGCATTATGGCTGTGTCCACTGGGTCAACCGTGAGAGAATACGGCATGTCTGCTGCTGCCGCCTTGCCATTCAGGAGAGAATAAACATGTTTGCAGTTCCTACAGCTCCTCACAACTTCTTCCTGCTCATGTCTTGTCTAACCAGGGTTCTACAAGCAGCGAGACACATCCCAAGTGTCTCCATCCCTCAGTTCAAATAGGCTGACTTAGACCTGTCTCCTGCTGAACTTGGCAGAAGCTCTGTCTCAAGCACATTGTGATTTTTGAGATTTCATAGAATATTTGCAAGAAATGCTAGCAAGTAGACCCTGTGGATTGAAAATTTTAAAATATGTATGATTTTGGCTAACGAATGTGTATAGTCAAGCATACATCTTGGTAAAAAGATACTGCCAGTCACAAGGAGAGGTATATTGGTTCATGATTTTAGGACTTTTCTATGTGTGAGAAGATACAAGAAATCTGGGTTCATGAATGTTTTTTCCTGGAATATATTTAACTATCCAAGGAGCCTTTTTTGCCTGTTTTTTTAAAGCACAGAGTACCTCATCCCATTCTTTGTCTTGAATTTCTTTCAGGGTGAACTTCTTTCAGGGTTTCTTTCAGGGTCAGAGGCTGCAGTGGGTAATGACTTAATCATTGTAGAACCAACCAGATGATAGAAAATATTCTTTGTTTTATAGCATTTTACAAGGTGTGTTGATTCCTTCTTCCCATTGACTTTAACTTTACTCCCTCTCTCTGTTGTGGCAGGTCTCCTCTTCATGGTTTAAATAGTTCCATGACCATTCAAAAGCCCCACTTCTAATAAGGAACGCTCCTTGGTGATAAATAACTCCAGAATTTGTAGTCAGGCTGCGCCTGCACCTAGAGACAGCTTGGAGCCAAAAGGATTTTTCAAATGTCCACAGTTTTCACTCATCCCCAGGGAATTCTACTGAGTAAACTTTTCTCAGTCTCTTCACAAAATACATAACCATCAGGCATATCATCTTAGAAAAGTCAAAGTGTTTTCCAGTATTTTGAATAGGCCTTATACATTGTAGATACCAAATGATAAGGAAACAGTGAACTGGAGACCCATAATGTGATGTGATTTAAAATTTTAATTTTTTTAATTTACATAAAAATGCATTGCATGTCAAAAGACCAGTTTCTGGCCTGTGTTACTTTTATCATGATAAAAAATGCCATTAGATGTGTCATTGAAAATTAAGTAATGAAATGATTTGACATATGAGAGAAAATTTTAAAACAATAGTTTTTTTTCTAGCTGTCAAAACTCATTTAGATACCAATTGTGTGCAGTTGCAAATCTCTGAGTTGAAATGTCAGCAAATGGCTGCCTGTGGTGGGGAAAATGTCTCTAAGTTGAATATGAATATTAATTGCCAAAGCTGTATCAAGAAAGACTTAGGATTTTTTTTTTAATTATACACAGACATTGGAGAATTTGGCAGAAATAAAGTCCCAAATCACCAAGAATATTTTAAATGTGATACTACTCTGAAAAATTGTTCCCTTTCTAGGAATTATATCATGTATGCTCCATGAAGTTTCCCACTACACTCCTTAAGACATCAGTATAACAGGAAGAAGGGGAAAATGCTGGAAGAGAAATTCTCAGTTTTTCAAATTGTCCTGCCTTTGTCAGAATGTCAGAAAACTAATATGGCATCTGGTCCCATCACTTCATGGGAAATAGATGGGAAAACCGTGGAAACAGTGGCTGAATTTATTTTGGGGGGCTCCAAAATCACTGCAGATGGTGATTGCAGCCATGAAATTAAAATACTCTTACTCCTTGGAAGGAAAGTTATGACCAACCTAGATAGCATATTAAGAAGCAGAGACATTACTTTGTCAACAGAGGTCCATTTAGTTAAGGCTATGGTTTTTCCAGTAGTCATGTATGGATGTGAGAGTTGGACGGTGAAGAAAGCTGAGCACCGAAGAATTGATGCTTTTGAACTGTGGTGTTGGAGAAGACTCTTGAGAGTCCCTTGGACTGCAAAGAGATCCAACCAGTCCATACTAAAGGAGATCAGTCCTGGGTGTTCATTGGAAGGACTGATGTTGAAGCTGTAACTCCAATACTTTGGCCACCTGATGCAAAGAGCTGACTCATTGGAAAAGACCCTGATGCTAGGGAAGATTGAGAGCAGGAGGAGAAGGGGACGACAGAGGATGAGATGGTTGGATGGCATCACTGACTTGATGAACATGGGTTTGGGTGGACTCTGGAAGTTGGTGATGGACAGGGAGGACTGGTGTGCTGCGGTTCATGGGATCACAGAGAGTTGGTCACAACTGAGTGACTGAACTAAATAAACTGTATGTCACGTTCTTATTACCTCAGACACATACATTTATGTGTTTCAAATAGCACTTTGGGGGCATAGTTTTATACAAGAAGACTACTGTAGTGTTTGAGAACGTGGTCTTGATATGTTTTAACAAGCTCCTTTGTAACTGTTGGTGTTATGGCTACTGAGATACTCAAAGGATAGGCCTTTGAGACAGAGGTATTTGAATCTCTTATAATAAAGAAGCACTACAGCTCTGTGAGTTAAATAAAGATATGGAAATGTATTATACATATATGCAAAAAAGGATAAATGTTCCTTCATAAACTTTTTAAAAATAATAAAGAAAATATGAGATTATAGAAATGGAGCCTGAACTAGTTTTAGAAGTTTACATATTTTATGACATAAAGTAATTGAATACCCAAATGGACATGGTTCACTTTTATTTCAAGCATAGGAAAGCATTTTGAGATAACCATACTAATTTTTTATTTGGAAATGAATGATTAATGTGTGTAAACTTCATAATGTTGGATTTTCCCAGTATTCATTTAAATCTTTTGTCAGACGATTGCAATCCCAAGCCTGCTGTTGAGGGCATTATTTTACATTGGAAAAAATTTACCCCTTTCAGAAACAAACATTTCACATTTACATTCAAAATATAATATTCTATAGTGCTAATATGTCCTCCTCCCTATTTTATCCTAACTCTAGAAAGCAGTGAATTTTATTAGCTAGCAGTAGTTCAAGAAAAAAGAAAACTGTCTTTGCTCTTTTGTCTCTCTTTTTCTGTGTAACACCCAAGGTTCTAACACTAGGCCTACCAAAACACAAGACCCTTAGAAAGCATTTCCTAAGTCTTTTCTTCCTTAACACAAGGGGATTGGAGATTTAAATCTAGTGAAAAGCTGGTTGGGATATGGTTGAACTAGGTTGAAAGTTGGCCCCCCATAGGCATCAGATTCTAATTCCTGGAATCTGTGACTCTTTCCTTCTACGGTAACAGGCTTTTGCCACCATGATCAAATTAAGGATTTTGAGATAAGTAATTATGGATTATCCAGGTGGGCCCTAAATGCAATCACACGTTTCATAAAGAGATTGATACATACATGGAAGGAAAAGGTGACATGAAAATGGAGGCAGTGAATGGAGTGATGCAACTATAAGTGAAAGAATGTGGGCTGCTGCCAGCGGCTGGAAGAGCCTCCAGAAGAACCCTGCCCTGGCAACATTTGTTTTAATCTAGTGGAACTGGTCTGGGACTTTTATCCTCCAGGATAGTGAAAGAAGAAATTTCTTTTGTTTCAAGTCATTGAATTTGTGGCAATTTATTATTGCAGTCTCAGGAAGCTTAATATACTTGTCTATCAAAATATGGTATAATAAATATATCATCATCTCATATTGTACTAATCAAATTTCTAAGAGCAATCTGTTATTTAGAATTTTTTTGAAACTCTCTTTGCAGTGTAAAACGGAGCAGGACCCTGTGGTCTGTACCGCCCACCCCCACCCCATGACTTCAGCCTACCCTTTGTCTGAGAATAAGTTCAATCAGAGAAATGAGAAAAATGCAAAAACAAAGGAAACCAAAAGAAAACAATCAGTGGAAACCAAATAATAATGATGTACTCATTCAGCACAGTCAAGGACCTTTAGTTCCCTCACAAGGATTATAGATAAAATTCTAAGCCACATCCTGTGAGCTATCTTATAGATACTGAAACGTCACATGGAGAAGTGAACTACATGTGACCAGACTCACCCATGACATAAGCTTCCACAATTCCAAGAATTGGCCTCGAAGAAATGGAAACAAGCCAACCTTGAAACTGAAGCTTAACTGTACCTAAAACAATCACGATGATGCTGGTCAGACTGCCAGTGACCAATTTGAAGCTCACGGTCAGAGCTGACTGTGCTCTCTCTGCATGTTGCCCCCTCTTTCAGCCTATCAGAGCTCCTGCCCCTCTGGTTGTCAGTGGTAGGGGAGTCAGCCTTTGGACAGACATCCACCCTCCCTGCCTGTTGCCAGCATCTGAAATAAAAGAAAATTTTCTTTTCAGTAAGGTGGCCTGTTTATTGGTTTTTGAGCATCAAGCAGCTGGACCCCACTCTTCAGTAACAAGTAGACAGAGAAATGAACAAGAAAATAGAATATCACATGATTAAAATGTACCAAAATATGATTCCTTTAGAATATTATGTTAGCAGTATAGAAATAGCCATCTCAAAGTCAGGATACTACTATAAAATTATATAAATATCCTATCAGTCAGATCAATTATTTAACTTGTTAATCATAAATTCTTAGATTACTTAGGAAAAATGTTTATCCTTTTATGGCATAAAATATATGTATTCAAGGTTGTAATTTTAGACATAATTTTCAAAGCAAGAAAATAGTATATCTCTTCCAATATATTTCTGAAAAAGTATCAGAAATCAGGTTTCCAAATAATGTTAAAATATAACTTTATAGTTTCTTTAAAAGATTTGACAGAAAGATAATAAAATTTTTATTTATGAATGTACAAAATTTAAAAACATTTATAGAGGATGTATCACTTTTTGAAAGATGTGAAAGATATTACACAAAATAATGTTTGTGAGGTAAGGTGGTAATAATTATCAAACAATTTAAAGAAAAGTTATCAATTAGAATAAAATTGTGAAGCTGAGTAAATCAGTTCAATTCAGTTGCTCAGTCATATCCTACTCTTTGGAACCCCATGGACTACAACATGCCAGGCAGCCCTGTCCATCACAAACTCCAGAGCTTGCTAAAGCTCATGTCCATTGAGTTGGGGATACCATCCAACTATCTCATTCTCTGTCATCCCCTTCTCCTCCTGCCTTCAGTCTTTCCCAGCATCAGGGTCTTTTTCAGTAAGTTCTTTGCATCAGGTGGCCAAAGTATTGAAGTTTCAGCTTCAGCCTCAGTCCTTCCAATGAATATTCTGGACGGATTTCCTTAAAGACTGACTGGTTTGATCTCTTTGCAGTCCAGGGGACTCTCAAAGGTCTTCCCCAACACCACCGTTCAAAAGCATCAATTATTTGGTGCTCAGCTTTCCTTATGGTCCAACTCTCACATCCATAACTTTGACTAGACGGACCTTTATTGGCAAAGTAATGTCTCTGCTTTTTAATATGCTGTCTAGGTTGGTCATAGCTTTTCTTCCAAGGAGCAAGCATCTTTTAATTTCATGGCTTAAGTCACTATCTGCAGTGATTTTGTAGCCCAAGAAAATGAAGTCTGTCACTGTTTCCATTGTTTTCCAGTCTATTTGCCATGAAGTGATGGAACTGGATGCTTTGATCTTACTTTTATGAATGTTGAGCTTTAAGCCAGCATTTTTACTCTCCTCTTTCACTTTCATCAAGAGGCCCTTTTGTTCTTCTTCACTTTTTGCCATAAGGGTGGTATCATATGCATATCTGAGATTATTGATATTTCTCCTGGCAATCTTGATTCCAGCTTGTGCTTCACCCAGCCCGGCATTTTGCATGATATGCTCTGAATATAAATTAAATAAGCAGGGTGACAATATACAGCCTTAACGGACTCTTTTCCCAACTTGGAACAAGTCAGTTGTGTTTCCATGTCCAATTCTGTTGCTTCTTGATCTGCGTATAGGTTTCTCAGGACACAGGTAAGGTGTTCTGGTATTCCCAGCTGTTGAAGAATTTCCCACAGTTTGTCATGATCCACACAGTCAAAAGCTTTGGTGTAATCAATAAAGCAGAAGTAGATGCTTTTCTGGAATTATCTTGCTTTTTTGATGATCCAGAGGATGTTGGCAATTTGATCTCTGGTTCCTCTGCCTTTTCTTTTCTTTTCTTTTTTTTTTAGAATGAGCTTTTGCAGCTGCTTTATTTTTTTTTTTATTAGTTTTGCCAAACAATGACATGATATCACCATGGGTTTACATATGTTCCCTCTCCAGAACCCCCCTCCTACCTCCCTCCCCCCAGGAAATCTCGTTGCACCAGCCCCGAGCATCAATCCTGGGCTGGCGATTGGTTAGACATATGATAATTAACATGTTTCAATGCCATTCTCCCATATCATCCCACCCTTTCCCTCATCCACAGAGTCCATAAGTCTATTCTATACATCTGTGTTCCTTTTGCTGTCTCGCATGTTGGGTTCTCGTTACCGTCTTTCTAAATTCCATATGTATGTGTTAATATACTGTATTGTTGTTTTTGCTTCCGGCTTACTTCACTCTGGATAATGGGCTCCAGTTTCGTCCATCTGAGTAGAACTGATTCAAATGAATTTTTTTTTAATGCTGAGTAATATTCCATTGTGTATATGTACCACAGCTTTCTTATCCATTCATCAGTTGATGGGCACCTCTGCCTTTTCTAAATGCAGCTTGAATATCTGGAAATTCATGGTTCACATACTATTGAAGCCTGGCTTGGAGAATTTTGAGCTGAATAAAGAACACTAGAATTAAATTCTATTCAACTTTTATGAAACCTAACCTTTCATAGTCTTAAGAATTTTGGATATAAATGTTTGTTTTGCTCGGACTCAGACCATGTTTTAATATGGTCTGATTATGAAATGAATGGGATGAGAAAATACAAAAATTCAATGTCATATCAGATTATTTACTGTATTCACAAACATAGAGACTTCAACATAAAGTACTACTAAATAGGGTTAATTGGTTTATTATAAGAATAATTATGCTAGAACAAAGTATTTTGCTAGGGATTCTCAGATGATATTCTAAATGAGAAAAAAATGTTAAATCAATGATAATTAAAACACCATAAATATATAACTTGAGGAAAAAGGAAATAGTTAAAAATGAAAGGACTAATCACCATAATTATTCTTCCCTGAAAATATCAACTCAAGAAACATCTCTTTTAATTTATCCTAGCATGTTAGCTATAATTTTTGCCTTTTAATTGCAAAGACTCTGTGACATCAAGTGTGTCATGAGATAAGCTCTCTTATACTCTACTTATGGGAATATCATTTAGAACAACATATTTGGAAAGTTATTTGTCAATAGTTCTTAAGAGTAATAAAATATTTATATCCTTTGACCCAATAATTCTACTTCTAGAAATCTCTCCTAAGAGAATAATTTAAAATGCAGATGCTTTTTGCTCAAAGACATTCATCACTGCAATCATCACAAGCAATATTTGGATTATTTGAACTTTGGAAATACCTTAATGTGTTCCAAAACAGAGAGATATAATTAGGTTGGTGTAAGACATTTTTCTTTTCATTTTTGGTAGTTATTGGGTGTGGTGTACAAATTAAGATTTGCATTTGGCAGAACAAAATGAATAACTGTGGTAAAGATATGGATATTACTAAAAGAGAAATCAATCTATTAATATCAGAAAGAGTCCATAAATGTACCATAGGGATTAGCTAAGAGAATAAATCACTAAACATATGCTATTGGTTAAATAAAGGCCCCCTCCCTAGTAGGTCCACTTCCTAATTCCCAAAATCTGTGAAAGTTACCCTTATGGCAAAATGTGCCTTGCAGATGTGATTAAGGATCTTAAGATGTGGGATATCTTTGATTATGCAGTAGGCCCAGTCTAATCACAGAGGTTGTTACAAGAGGGATGTGAAAGCAGTCAATCAGATAAGATAGGGGATAACAGAAACAATGATTAGAAAGATGTACTTTGAAGATGGAATACAGTCCAAGAATACAGGCAGCCACTAAAAACTGAAAAAGGCAAGGAAACAGATTCTTTCCAAATTTCTGGAAGGAATCAGACCTACTCTCTTCTTTAACTCTGAGAACTGATTTTGGAATTCTGTTCCCCAGAACTGTAGAGAAATATTTTTTGTTTTTTTAAGCCTCCAAGTTTATAGTAATTGGTTATAATAGTAATAGGAAACTAATACAACATATACAAAGCATGTCAGTGAAATCTTGAATGTAAAGATTTCTACTTTTCTAATCAACTCTCCTCTCACACAGGGATATCCTGGGATTACTGAGTATGTGTGAAATTAATTTTTGTGCAGGAATTCATTGGAGGTGATAATCAGTGTTCTGTTTATAAAATATGTATAGTAATGTCTTAGAAAGTCAGAAAGCAGTATACTTTGTATAGAAACACTTGGGAACCTCTGAAAATGTCAGTAAATTGAATCTGGTAGCATAAAGTACTCTTGTAGGCTCTTTGGATTAGGTATTGACTAAATAACTACTTAAAATGTATAGTTATCTTCATTACTTTCATGAACACTCAAACAGCCTAGAAAGTACCTAGATATTAAACAATTCATAGATTGGACTATTTACAAATCTATGGAATATATGATTATCAATTAATTATATAAATAATTATTTTATTAAATCATTAATATTAAATGAAAATTCAGGAGATAACATGATATGTATAAATAATCTCAACTAAATTATAAATATGTATAGATGAAAAATTAAATGGAAAATGTAACAATAATTCTTTCTGATGATTGAGATTATCAGTGACCTACATTGCTTCCTAATTACATACTATTTCTCAAATTATTCAAAATTAATGAGTTTGAGAGTCAGAAATTATTAGTCAGTAGATCTTTTAACTAAAAATTTATATTTGTGCTGTAAATTTCTATAAATGTACTTGCTTTACAGTTAATACTTATTTTGAGACTGACTATAATTACAGAATTTATTTTATTAACTACTTTGCATGAAATCATCTTTATAGCCACAAACAATGGATATTCTACTAGTCCATATCTAAAAATGTTGAAATCTCAGGCATCTGAAAATAAAGTGTTAGGTTGTTTGAATAGGAAAATGGAGTCCAAAATGGCGGTGACTAAAAGACAAAGAAAGGAAAAAGCCTGTGAAAATGGAACAAAAAAAAATCTGAGGACTAGAGTGAGAATCTCAGGTGAAACAAACAGCCCTCCTGAGTAGCCCAGTTTACATAGGGCAGGCTCAGGAAGAGGAGACAAAGCATACAGAAAGAGGAGCCAAGATTGAGTCCTCTTCTTTTTTTGGGTCAGCCTGCCCTCACGCCTCAAGGATCCTTTACTTAATAAAAGTGAGCTGTAACCTGCTGGTCAACCGTTTCAGATCTTTGCTGTGGGGAGAAAGAACCTAGGAAATTACACACTCCCCTGACAAAAGTATACAATGAACTTTGAATCATTAAAATGTACTAAATTTCTGTGTGCCATATGGGAGAGTCTTAAGTATTTCATACAGTCACTTTTTTAATCTTTAGTACAATCCTATGATTATCATTATCCTTATTTAGTGAATGAGGAAATTGATGGGAAGAGAGATTAATTTATTGAAAGTTTATATACCACATTAATGGTAGAGTCAGAATTCAAAGTCTGGCAGTGTGAGTCTAGAGAAGCATTTTAACTCTCCTTACTTCTTAACTCTAAAATCTTTGCAAGTACAATTTTAGAGTAAAAATTTAGAAAACTAATCAATTATGAAATGTTAAGGTGTGTATTAATTTTTGGTGCTTTTGTTTGCATGTAAGGTATAGAAGAATTGTACACAAGCTGGTTTTGTTCTTCTCGATAATAAATTATATATATATATATATATATACTTATTTTTTATATACACACATGCAAGCATACATTATATCTGCTTTTGCCTATTGGTCATCATTGCATAGCAAATGTCATAAAATTTTTCTACATGCACAAATATCCTCAGAGATAGAAATATCCTGCAAGGTCCACCAGTTTTGTGAAGAACTAATTTTGCACATGAGTGTGTCCCCAGGGCAACGTTACTCATGCAGTGCAAATCACTTTCAAGGCCCAAGAATCTGAGAGTGGAACTCAGTATACATGAGAATTTAAAATCTAAGAACACGTTGGACACTTTGAGGCTACTGTACTTGGAATACTAGATACCACCCATCTGCTGGTTGAGAATCAAAAGGTGGATGTGCAGAGAGAACTGTAGAGTAAAGGCTGTCAGGAAGCAAATGGGCTGAGAGTCCTGTGCTCCCAGCTCCTCCCAACTTGCCCTCTTCACTCACCTTTCTACTCTGGATTCTCAGAAAGTGGCTTAAAATCTTTCGAATAAAAACTGCTCTTTCAAGATGTTGTGGGTTACTCGCTACTTTCATCTAAATGATCCCAGATTGAAATAATTATATTTTGGAGAAGAAATATTTATTTTAAAGAACTATAAAAAGAGTTTGATATAATTCCTTCTTACCAGCAATCTTGAGAATTCTACATTCTGTTTTAAAATTTAAACAAAAAATTAAATAATATGCTTAAAGATACCTTTGGAGAAGGAAATGGCAATCCATTCCAGGAAATCCATGGAAAAAGGAGTCGGATAGGCGACAGTACAGGGGGTCACAAAAGAGTCAGACATGACTTAGCCACCAAACAACTAAGAGATCATAGAGGGATTTTCTGTTGGCTAGGTCTTATTAAGGAAAGTCATAGATATAGGTTTTGTTTTTTAGTACATTTTAACATTTGTAAAGCAGATAATGAGTGTATTCTCACTCATTTTTTTGAGAGCAGATAGATTTAGAAGTTCTTACATTGATGCTATTTTTGAGTGTAATGAAAGGTTTTGTGACATAAGAGAAAACTGATTAAAATAGATTTTTTTAGACCTAAGTTTATTTTAATATGCTTTATTTTAATATATGTAAACCTTAGTATCTAGTGGCTATCTCCCTCCTTTCAGGAGCCACATCTCCATAAAATTTTGGGAGCTTTATTGTGAGCAGTCTGTTTCCTATTCTTTTTGAGCATTGTGGACAACTAACTGAAACCTGGACAACCGGCACTTGTGTTCTATGACTTCAGCTATTGATTGGAGAGACACAAGCATATGTAAATGTCAGATCACAGTCATTCTAACCACACTCAGAGTTCAGGAAGCTGACTTCCAATTGCACTGGCATAAAAATGTTGGGAATTACTGTCAGAATTATAGGTTTTGTATCACTCTAATACTAAGCATGTATTCAGTGCCCGACCATTAATTAGATGGCCTTCAGGAAAATGAACTGCTCAAAGAAGAAAACAGTAACAACACAGAAAAATGGAGACATAATTAACAAATCCCTAGTTTCAAGGCATTTAAAAATGTTAAATATTTCCTGCCAATTGACATTTTAGTTCAAGAATACTGGAAAGACCCATTACTGCAAACAGATGTTCTGAGGTGGGGACTTTGTAAAAAGTTAATAGGAAAGAAGAGGACGTTTTATTCATTCAAATTACTCGTTAACATTAATGGACAGATTCAAATAATTTCAGTATGATTCTTATGGCTTCAAGTGCCCCTTTTCTCTTCTAAAATCATTCCCCAACTTATCTATTATGTTAGCTAGCTATTTGTGGTGTCTTTAATACTTTGAAAACAGTTCTATGCCTGTTATGAACTGTAAACAACAAAATGGAGGCATTTATGTCAAAGGAAGCAAAACTGAAGCTAGAGCACCATGAGAGAGATGGAATTTTCACATGTCCATGAATGGATGCAGTATAAAGTTTTGACCTGGTCATCTTCAGGCTAATCGGGAGCTCAGTTTCTTTAATCTCTAGAAATCACAGTTTAGCAACCAATCTGCTACTGGTAAGTGACAATATGCCTACCAGCCCCAATTGTAGTTCTGTAAATGTAACCTCCTGTGCAGTTCCTTTGAAATATTTTTGTCTGTTGTCCTTATAAACCTCTGCCATTTTCTACTCCCCTCAGAGGAGATTTGAGATGCATCTTAAATGGTCCCTTCCAAATTGCAATTCTTAAGAACCCAAATAAATCCTTTATTCTTATTAGCAGTTTTCTATATTTTTTAGTTGACAATACATAGTGTCAGAAATAGGATTCAAGGCAACCTATGTAGTCTCTGCTTGCTCCCCACTGACCCCCAACCTCTGGCCCCTCCATGGATTCCAGTCAGGTATTTGCAATAATCCATTGTTCTCTATCATTTCCTCGGTGATCCCAGGACATGGAATGAACCCTTTATCTTGGTAGAGATTCTCCTTTATTTGGGTATCCTGGTACTGGCTTCTGTTTTAGGAACTTTGTTTCCCATTTTGGTCTGGTAATTAACTGCTCTTGGAAAAAGGGAAGTTCACTCTCTAAGGATAAGGCTATGGAGAATCCTTCTGGAACTCCTAATTGTTTTATGTATAGAAACTGTGGGCCCTTCTCCTATGAGTATCAGTCTCACTGGGCTATGGTTAGCCAGAATGATTTACAATTAAATTGGCCAAATTTGGCCTCCTTGAAATCCTTAATTAGTTTATCTATACAGATGATTCGAAAAAAGGTGTAAGATGAAATGGCCTGAATGGGAAGCTTATTTAAATTGTTGTTTTGAGCCCTCAAAACAACTAGCAATTCCAAAATTGCTTCCCTCTAGGATATTGATTCCAAATTATCTAGGGCTAATTCTGAATTGTCTCAGTGACTGACTGAACTAAAAGGAACTTCTGAATGTTCTCCCAGTGCTCCCCTGCTGCTACTTTCTACTCCTGCCAGTGCTGCACCTGCCTTGCTCGTCTCAGCCCCTCCTCCCTCTAGCCTTTTCTTGCCAAACTTCCCTTTTATATTACTCTTATCCAGATATTCTGAAGCTATTCTAGACCCTTCTGTCCTAACCAAGCCAGCCCTAACCAGAATCACCAACTTGTTTCTTACATTGCCTGGACTAAAGCTGAGCTCCATGCAATTACTTAGGACTTCCCAAACCCCATTGCTTTTGATTCAGATGTTTTTTTTCCTGTAGGCACAATCATATTCTAATTTTTAAAAAATGAGTCTAAATTAAATTGTAGACAGTTGTTCTTGTTCAGTACTTTAAAAACTGTAACTATTAACTTTGGAACCTACATAACTTTGGCCCATCGACCAAACCTTAAATGGCTCTGGGCATCAGTATTTATTTTCTCTTAAGGTTACCAAGGTCCAACCTCAGGAAGCAACTAAACCAGAATTGAAAAATGTCATGTTTTATATTTTAAGGGTATCATTCCCCAAAATAAGGCAAATTCCTATGGTTAACCCGGGGTTATGGACATCTAACCAAAGCCATACAAAATTTTGGGAACAGTTTAGCCATACAAAACTGAACTCATGAGATAACACCTGACATCTTGGATGGGCACCATATATGTCTTAGTACATGTTGCTGGAAAGGCCAATATTATATGATGATGATTTGGATATTAGACCTGAGAAAAAGAGGATTCAAAGATAACATGTTAAGTTTTTAGCGTGGAGCAGCTTATTGATTGGTGTGTCATTTATTAAATCAGAAAAGCTGAAGAAGGAATGGGTTTTGAGGTTAGGATTGAGACTTTCTTTTACATAGCTTAAGTCTGAGATCCTTTTTGAACATCTTAGTAGGTTCAAGTGTTGGGAGAGTGAGAACAAAATAAATTGGTGCTAAAGATGTAAATTTGGGAGCTATCAGAAAATAGGTAGTATCTAAAGCCTTAAGATTTGATGACATCACTTAAGGAGTAAGAAGAGATAAGCTTAATGCTTCAGCTCTGGATGCTTCCAGAAATTCTCATTCAAATAAAGGTTATAAATGGGAAATTGGTACTGAGGAGTAATTGATAAAGTAGGAGCAGATCTAAAGATATGTGCAGTTCTGGAATGCAAGTAAAAAGAGAATTTTGAGGAAGAGAATAATCTGTCAAACGCTGCTGAGAAATCAAGGGAAGTGAGGACTGAGAATTATTCATTGATACTTGGCAAGATGTAAATCATGAGTGCTTTCACAGGGAAAATTATTTTATGGAGTGGTAAGGATGAAACTTTATTGGAAGGAATTAAAAACAGAGAATGAGAAGTAAGATAAGTCAGAATATTCAGCTTTTTGGAATTTTGCCAGCCTGTTAACTGCCTTATACTTTACATTAACATTTATTTTATTCCTTACTTTACTTTCAGTCCATCATATGATCACAGTCTCTAACCAGTTTTAATTAGCTTGCTATCTTGCCTTTTCATCTGAATACCCAAAACCCCCCAAATCTTGTCCAATTTAACTACCATCTTTTTATTTCTGTATTCAGACAGATGAGCCCCACTGAAGCGAAATCACAGACTTACATAGGCTGGTGCCTTGAAAAATTTATATCATCAATACCATCTGTCATTTTCCCTGTTTTCTTCTAGTGTCTCTGCTATTCCACACATGTATAATTTACTTGGTGTACACATATTCTTTCCTTTTATAATCCTCTCATAAGAAAGAAGTGTCCCTTCTTACAATTTAATCTATTTCAGTCTTTCATAGCCATTCCTTCCACCTCCTCAGTAATCTTGCCCTGTTAATTATCTTTTTCCTGTATCTTCAAAACCACTTGCCTCACTGGCTTTTTTCCATCATCATTTAAATATTCTAAGTTACTTTCCATCATAAACACGATATTTCACCATCTCACTTTCTACTCGTTTTTCATTTGGCTGACAACAATGGCCAAATTTCTTTAAAGTATTTTCTCTACTCATTATGGCCATATTTTGCTCCCATATTTTGCTCCAGTCAGGTTTCTGGAGCCAATTTCTGGAACCCACTTTCATTTTCAACACACCATTAAAACTTTCTTGTGATTATAACCAGCAACTTCACTAAATCCCATGAACACTTTGGAAACCTAATCCAACTTGAGATTTTCCCTATCACTTGACATCGTTGAATAGTTATTGAAATGTTCTCCTTCACTGGCTTTTATAATTTGCACAGTTTGTTTTCTACTAACCTTTCTGGTTGCTCTAAGTAAACATCATAGCCAGCTCTTTTACTTTTTTTTTTGAAAAAATGGGGAACACATGTAAACCTATGGCTGATTCATATCAATGTGTGGCAAAAACCACTACAATATTGTCAAGTAAATTAGCCTCCAAATAAAATAAATAAAATTTTAAAAGTCATTACTTAAAAAAAGAAAAGAAAATGTTACATGTCTGTGTTTTATAGGGCTCCACATTTGTTTGCATTCCTTTATCCCTTGTAAAGTATTGATCTATGATCTCATTAGCTCCCCGACTTTAATGATCATTTCTAGGCTAACTCACAAATGCATCTTTCCAGACATGTACATCCAGTAGCTTCCTAGATATCTCCACTTGACTATTTCTCTGACAAATTAGGCTCAACAAGAACACAGTCTTTTCTACCGAAACCCATCTCTCCTTCAAGGTCCTCTGTGTAAGCTATTAGAGCCAGGATGCATCCAATTCTGCTTACTAAGGTAAATTGGGTAAAATATATATATATATGTATATATATATATATATTCCCTTTGTTCATTCTCACACCAAATCAACCAAGTACTATTGATTTCATTAATATAGCACCTTTAAATCTCTTGGTTTATCCAGTTCTACCCCGTGAATCTACCCCAGTTGAAGAATGCTATTATCTTTCCCCTGGGTTTCTTCAACAGCTCTCTAACATGATTCCCTGGTTTCAGAATCAGCCTTTCCATTTATATGTCATACCAGTATGATGTCATTGGAGAAGGCACTGGTTACCCACTCCAGTACTCTTGCCTGGAGAATCCCAGGGACGGGGGAGGCTGGTGGGCTGCCATCTATGGGGTCACAGAGTCGGACATGACTGAAGTGAGTTAGGAACAGCAGCTTCATCTCTTTTCCTTCCAGAATCTGGCCATATCTTACTTATCTTTGAAATCTGAGCTGAGATGTTATTATTCCTTGGGTATTTCTCACCTCTCAAAATCTGAACCTATTACCTTCTTAGCATATATCATTTTGAATTGCATATAACTCATATATGATGAGTTTCTTCAGTCTGCTTGCAGTGTCGTTATAGTGACATTAGTAAACATTTCTTGTTTCTGCCAAACACTGGTACCCATAGAAACTCTCCTGCTCATTCTTCTATCATAAAGGAGTCAGTGCATCAATCAGCACAAATATTTTGGAAGGACCACTTAGAGGACAGGCAATACATGAAGCCCTAGAAAGAGAAGTGAAGAAGATGGAATGACTACAGGATTATGAGACACTCAATAAACACAGAAACATTTACATGATTTTAGGTACAGCTGAATGCTAAAAGTAAACAAGGAAAGTCAAACAAGAAAATATGGCAGATTAACTGGGTTCTAAGGAGGAGAAGAGAGGGTGTTGTTTTAGTTCAGAGAGTTGGGAATTGAGACCTGAATAGTGAGAAGAGGGCAGCCATGCAGTGATCTGGAGGAAGAGAATTACAAGCCAAAACTAACACACTAGTTTCTTGACGTGGGAACAAGGTAGACATAGTTGAAGGTTGAAATGAGGCTCTCATGACAGCAGCATTAGTCAGAGGGAAGAGAAGGGCAGAGAGGTTTTTGGGCCACGTCATGCAGAACCATATAGGCAGGGAAGCCTTATTCTGGTTGCAGTGAGAAACCATCGAGTTTGGGCTGGACAGTAATATAGTTTGATCTAGTTCATTAGCTCCTGGGGGGTAAGGGGACTCCCATGTTCTCCCACACTAATCTCTCCCGTATAGCCAAATGTGTGGGTAAAGCTCTAAGTCTTTCCCAGACTCCAAAGTGAAACAGCTGAAAGACTAAACTTCTTGGAGTTTCTGATTGCTTCTCAAAAATGGGTTCTTTTTTTGTTATGTGTTAATAGGCTCCTGACTTCCCAGGTGGCGCTAGTGGTAAAGAACCCACCTGCCAGTACAGGAGAGATAAGAGATGTGGGTTCCATCCCCGGGTTGGTAATATCCCCTGGAGGAGGAAATGGCAACCCACTCCAGTATTCTTGCCTGGAGAATCCCATGGACAGAGCCCTTTCCAAGGAAGATATAAAAATGGCTAACAAACACATGAAAAGATGCTCAACATCACTCATTATCAGAGAAATGCAAATCAAAACTACAATGAGGTACCACTTTACACCAGTCAGAATGGCTGCCATCCAAAAGTCTACAAGCAATAAATGCTGGAGAGGATGTGGAGAAAAGGGAACCCTCTTACACTGTTGGTGGGAATGCAAACTAGTACAGCCACTATGGAAAACAGTGTGGAGGTTCCTTAAAAAGCTGCAAATAGACCTGCCATATGACCCGGCAATCCCACTGCTGGGCATATACACCGAGGAAACCAGAATTGAAAGAGCCACGTGCACCCCAATGTTCATCGCTGCATTGTTTACAATAGCCAGGACATGGAAGCAACCTAGATGCCCATCAACTGACGAATGGATAAGAAAGCTGTGGTATATATACACAATGGAATATTACTCAGCATTAAAAAAAAATTCATTTGAAGCAATTCTACTCAGATGGACGAAACTGGAGCCCATTATCCAGAGTGAAGTAAGCCAGAAGCAAAAACAACAATACAGTATATTAACACATATATATGGAATTTAGAAAGACAGTAATGAGAACCCAACATGGGAGACAACAAAAGGAACGCAGATGTATAGAATAGACTTGTGGACTTTGTGGATGAGGGTAAGGGTGGGATGAGATGGGAGAAGGGCATTGAAGCATGTTAATTGTCATGTGTCTAATCAATCGCCAGCCCAGGATTGATGCTCGGGACTGGTGCAGCGAGATTTCCCGGGGGGGAGGGAGGAGGGAGGGGGGACCCGGAGGGGAAGCATATGTAAACCCATGGTGATATCATGACAATGTATGGAAAAAACAATAATAAAAAATAAATAAAAAATAAATAAATAAATAAATTTAAAAAAAAAAAAAAAAGGAGTGAGTGCGCGGTAATGGCCCAGAGAACTGCATGGTTTTCACCCGTGTCAGCCTAATGCTTCTTCAGAGGCCTTCATCTCTTTGTAGCGGAAATTGTAACTTGTTCACCATTTTATCCCTAGGCCTATTCAGCACCTGAATAGGACTCAACTACTGTTTGTTGAAGGAAGGAGAGGCTATGGAGACAGAATGGAAAATTTTAACATCAATCCAGAGGATGGCTGGATCGTCATGGTGTCTCATATTTGTGTGCCCAGTGAGCTCAGTGCAGTCTCCCAGCATTCAGTGCAAATTATCTCCTTGAAACATCTGAGCCTTCATTTTGTGAACCATAGCTAGGTGAGTATTCCCTTTTGCTTGTATGTACTTATATCTCAATGCTGGGGGAAAAAAAAGAAACCACAAACCCAGAACTAATTAAAATGAACTTGAAGATTGGATTGAAACGACATATGTTTTTTTCATTTGCATTTGGAAAAGCAAGTGACAGGATCTAGTGTTCTACGATAGGAAGGTGATTGACAGTAATGAGTAACAATTTGGAAAAGAGAAACATATTGCTAGAGTCACAAAACCTCTTATGCCCCAAACATTTTCCCTCTTTTAAAAATTGGCCCTCTTTGCATTATCTTTTTTTTTTCATCAGAAGAGTTGTAGCTGCCATTCTTAGCTCAGTTTCTTTTGCATTCATGCTCATGAAAAAACAAGACTGCAAAGCACAAAAGCTCTACATTTATATGTTCAGATGGATGAAAGGCTGAAATCCCAAACACAGAAAGATATTGACAGCTCTGACAGATCCATCTCTGGCTTTAGCAGTCAAAGATGGATGCATGGAAACACTTACAGTCAAAAATAACTCCTTTTGTTACCAAAAAAAAAAAAATAATAATGAGGAGGAGATGAATTGGAAAGGCTTTGGGGCTCAACTGAGTATCACAAAGATTTTTCTAGTCTTGGACCTGACATTTTGTCTATTAATTTTCATTCTAAAATATTTCAAAATGAGCCTGAGAGAAATTTGCTTCTCAGGTTTCTAATTTAAGTTTAGAATAGAAAACTGTGACTTCCTCACAGTGGCACTTTGAAGCATTTATTTCTGATTTTTCCTACTGTGATTGATACCGTGGGTCTTGCCTTAACTCCGTTTCCTCCTGTCTGTATGGAGTGCTGAGTGTTTCATCTCCACTTTTCCGTGCTACCTTCTCAGCTCTACTCTCATCATTGTCATATAGAGAGTATTTCTGCAGTAGAACTCTCATTTTCTTTTACAGTGATTATTTATGCCACAGTTAGATTAAAACAGAAAGCAGAATGGCTAAAGACTTGATGGCAATTTTAAAAATTCTGAATGTAGGCTCAGAGTTATAGTTCTGTGAAACCATCAAACTGACTATTTAGAAAAGATTTTTTTAAAGTAGTTGTTTAATGGAATTTTTTATGTTCTAGGGAGATATATCGGCTGCCTATAGCAAACTTTACTTCTCAAAATGTTTGATGTGTTTGAAAAAATGGACATTGTCACAGCTTAAGAAGGATTGAAATTCAGCAGAACTCATTTCCTCATATCTATAAATAACTGTTTATTGAAACTTACTCCCTTATAAATTCTATTTCCTTTCTACATATGAAGCTCTGCCTGAAATGTACCCATCTTTCATTAATATTCATTGGAGTTATTTAGTTCCCTAATTCTTTTCTGTTCTTTCTTTTTTTTTTTTTTTTCTTTTCTCAAAGCATACTATTGCACCTTGAGGAAACCAGGACTCATTAATTTTTGAGCTGCCTTTGAAATTTAAGCTGTTTTGTGCACTTTCCCCAAACTGATACTGTGAATTCTTTTTATCTGGCTCAAACTGAACTTACTTAAACAGAAAACAACTGTCTAAGTAATAACATTTGGTTAATGAAGGTAAATAAAACTTGAGACCATATACACCCCACCCTAGTCCTCATCCTTACACACAAAAAAAGACATGAAAAGTTATATAGTTCTAAATGCTTTTAAAGTGTAGCAATGTGCTGTGGTGCAATTTTCAAATTAATTAATAAAAATTTGTCTTTTTTTATTCAACTATGTTTAGCAGATACTACATTTCCTCTAACCCTCACAGGAGTCCTAGAGCAGCATGAATTACAGTTGTCAGACAGAATCCTTCGATTGGAAGAATTCTAGGAGAGTTTATTGGCTGATTGACATACCCACACCACAGGAATCATGCTTAAGAAAAGAGAGGTTTCATGACAATTTTGTAAGGTCCCAGGTATATTGATTTCCCTAATCTTCTTCCTTTTAATTACATCTGTCCTCTGAACAAAGTAATCACAAACATATGACGTGGAGAGCACATGCTCAGTAGAAGGAGACAGGACCAATATCACCCAGGGAAGATAGTTGGCTGTCGTGATCTTACTGCCTTCACTGCTATTGTGAAAGGGCAGGTGGAGTGTAGCTCAGTCTCTGAGTTTGGCTTCTTAGTCTGAACTGGTTTTGAACTCAGGCTTTGCATGGATTGGCTGGATGACCTTGGGAAAATAAATACTTTCCTCTGTACCAGAGGTTCCTTCTTAGTAAAAGGAAGGATAATTATAGAGTCTACCTCATAAAGTTATATATAGATTAAATCAGTTAATACAAGTAAAAGCTCAAAACAGTACCTGGTATGTATTGATCCTGTCTTCATATTTGTTCTTTGTTATTGATCCTTTTGATATTTTCATTCATCTTGAATATTTGCATTAAGGTTTTAATACATTAAAGGGATTCCCCTTGTGGCTAAGTGGTAAGGAATCCGCCTGCAATGCAGGAGACGTGGGCTTGATCCTGGGTCGGGAAGATCCCCTGCAGAAGGAAATGGAAACCCACTCCAGTGTTCTTGCCTAGGAAATCCCACTGACAGAGGAGCCTGGTGGACTACATCCATGGGGTCGCAAAAGTGTTGGAAAGGACTGAGTAACTGAACAACAATAACCATACATTAATAGAGTATTTATTCATGGTTAATGAGTTTTAAAGTTTGCACCCAAAGTGAGTGCCTTGCTCATCTCATCCTATTCCTGACCCTGTCCTTAAATCATTACCATTGCTATCTTTCCTTTTTTGAAATTTATTTTTAATTGGAGAATAATTGTTTTGCCCTGTTGTGTTGGTCTCTGCCATACATCAGCATGAGTCAGCCATAGGTATACACATGCCCCCTCCCTCTTGAACCTCCTTGCTACATCCCGCCCCATCCCGCCCTGCTAAGTTATCACAGAGCACCAGGCTGAGCTCCCTGCTGATGCAGCAAATTCCCTCTGGTTATCTCTCTCACACATGGAAATAGATACATTTCAGTGCTACTGTCTCAATTCCTCTCCTCCCCGACTCCATGCCCACCGGTTCATTCTCTACAGCTGCATCTCTGCTTCTGCCCTGCAAATAGGTTCATCAGTACCATTTTTCTAGATTCCATATATATGCATTAATATACTATATATGTTTTTCCCTTTTTGACTTTACTCTGTATAGCTCTATGTTCACCCACCTCAGTTCAGCTGACTCAGATTCCCTCCGTTTTATGACTGAATAATACTCCATCGTATACATGTGCAACTTCTTTGTTCATTCATCCTTCAGTAGACATCACGGTTGCTTCCATGCACCAGCTATTGTAAATAGTGCTGCAGTGAACACTGGGGTACATGTGTCTTTTTCAAGAATGGTTTTCTCAGGGTATATGCCCAGTAGTGGTATTCCTGGGTCATATGGCAGTTTATTCCTAGTTTTTTAAAGAAATCTCCTTACAGTTCTCCCTAGTGGCTATATCAATTTACATTCCAGCAACAGTGCAAGACCATTGCTATCTTTCTTGTGGCCCCTGGTTTAACTTGAAAAATTCTCCTTTATTTTGTTTTAAATATTGCAATTATAAAATCTGTAGTACATGTAGAAAATTATTTTAAAAATATGCCTGTGATTCAACACAAAGCAGATAAATACTCATGCAGTGATCACACAGATCAAAAAATAGAACATTGCCAGCATCTCATACCCACCCCTCCACTGTCCATAGTTACCCTTTTCTCTTTCTAAAAGATTGACTCCTTCCAAATGGTAATTGCTTCCTTGATTTATTCGACAGATGTCCATCTAAACATGCATTCTCAAGTGTTACAATTTACACTTGCCTATTTTTTTAAAAAAATTTATACAAATAGAGTGATGTCTATAGGCTGTATAGGCTTTTCTGTCTGGCTTGTTTTACTCAACATAAGCCTGTGAGATTTATCCATGGTGTAGTACTCAGTTGTAGTTTGTTCAGTTTCTTTACTGAATTGTAATGCATGCATTGTGTAAATATGCCACAGTCTTTCCATTCTATGGTTCATGAATATTCGGTTTGTTTTCAGTATTTGGCCATTACTAACAATACTGCTAAGATCACTTTTATAGAAATCTCTTGTGGCACATATGGCACATATGGCACATATGGCACATACCTGTGCTTGCATTTATATTGGATATGTGCTTCAGATTAGAATTAGCAGTAATACTGGTTTCCAAAAGTTATTTTACCAATTTTTACCTATTAAACTAACTTATTATTTCTAATAGTTTACCTGGAGGTTATTTTGTGTTTTCTGTGTGCACAGTCATGTCAACAATGATTAATGATAGCTGTATTTCTCCTTTCAAATCTTTTAACAGTTTACTTTTTGCTACTGTTATAAGCTCTAATACAATATTAAATAGAAATATCTGTGCTTTATTCCCACTTTTACAAGGAAAAGTTTCAACTTTTCACAATTAGATAAGTTGGTTGCTATAGGTTTTGTGTAATGGCCATTTATTCAATTATGATTGTTGGGGGGAAGGATCGGGGGGAAGGTATAGTTAGGGAGTTTCAGATTGACCTGTACACACTGCTATATTTAAAGTGGAAAATCAACAAAATCCTACTGTATAGCATAGGGACCTTTGCTCAATGTTATGTGACAACCTGGTTGATAGGGGAGTTTGGGGGAGAAGGGATACGTGAATATATATGACTGAGTCCCTTTGCTTTCCATCTGAAACTGTTACAACATTGTTAATTGGTTATATTCCAATATGAAATTAAAAGTTTAAAAAAGTTAAAACAATAAAGAAGATTTTTAATATTGTAAATACCCACACATACACCAAAGAATATTGAATTATATAAAATATTTTTTCTATGTATATGGCCATATACTTTTTCTCCTTTATTTAGTTATAAGTTATATTAATAATTTTTTAATGTTAAGTCGAATTTATATTCCTGGAACCAATCTAAATTGGATATGGATGGATGTATTATCCTTTTATATATTGCTGGGATGGTTTACTAATTTTTGTCTAGAATTTTCACATCTGTATTTATAAATAAATTGGCTAACTTTTAATTTTTCTTTCCTGTAATGTTCATGTCTGGTTTGATATCATGGTTATCATGAACTTTTTCTGTGTAAAAGTCACCTGTTAGTCTCTGCTGATGCGTTTTTTTAAGGTGAAATTCCTAGTTTTCTATTGCTGTGTTTAAAACTTTTTCCCCTTTTTATCTCTGGCTTTCCTGATGTGCCTGAGAGTGGTTTATTTATTTTTTCAGGAAATAACTTTTTATTTTATATTGAACTATGATTGACTAACAGTGTGTTAGTTTCATGTGTACAGCAAAGGGATATAGATATACATATGCATATATCAGTTCTTTTTCAAATTCTTTCCCCTTTTGGGTTGTTACATAATATTGAGCAGTGATCACTGTGCTATGCAGTGGGTTCTGTTACTCAGCCATCAAAGAGCGTAGTTTATTTGCATTCATTCTGGCTGAGGTTCTTCAAGCTTCTTGATTTTATGTCTTGACTTTTATGTCTTGATGACTTTCTTCTTCAAATCTGAGAAGGTATCAATTAGTCTCTCATAATATTACCTGTCTTTTGAGAATTCTAAGTATACACGTAATAGACATTGTCTCAATCATCTTTGTCTTGTACACCATCATTTCTGTTTTCTCCAGACTTGTCTTTGCTTAATCTGCTCTAAAATCTGTCAAGCGAGTTTTTAATTTCAGTTATTGTATTTTTTTCAGTTCTACGATTTCCATTTTCTTAGTTATTTGTTCTCCTTCAGAATTCTCTGTCTTGTCTTTTGTGACCAGGAACATAGTAAGAACAGTTATCTTAACGTCACTATCTGATATTTCTAATATCAGAGGATTTCAGAGTCTTTTACAAATGCCTATTGCTTATGCTTTTGCTGGTTCATGTTGTCTTCTGTCTTTTTGCCTGGGTATTTTTAACTGTGTCTTTAAACCATCTTTGCAAACAATTGGTAGAAATAATCTCTGCCCTAGGATATTACTTTCCTCCACAGAGGATTTATTATTATTATTATTACTATTATTACTTTGGCCAAATGTCTTGGGGAAATAGCTTTTCAGAATTACCTTAATATAATTTTTAGATTTAATATTATATGAGGCTGAGCTGTAGTCCCTTTGGAAGCCTGTTTTGGATTCAGTCTTTGCTAAGTTTTGGACTCACAGGTAGTGCCTTTCAGTGAGGGGTGTTCATCAAGTCTGTTTTCTTTTGTGAGAGCTCGTGCTCCAAATCTCTGTTCTCCTAGTGTGTGAAGACTGTCAAAAGTGGAGCTCAGCCTAACCTTCAGTTAGTCCTTCTGAAATAACAAACAGTCTCAAGGAAATTGAGAGGCTCAGTTGAGCCTCTGTCCTCAACAGCTCATACCAATCTTCATTGTTTTATTAGTTCTAAAATATAAGCTTTTAAAAATATTTTGTCCAGCTTTTCTTGTTGTCTTGATGGGAGAACTGGTACAAATTACCCCACTTGACATTTCTAGAAGTGGAATTGCTTTTCATATAAAAACCCATTATACCAAATAAGGGAAAAAAAGACAACTGAAACTGAATCCAATTTCATGAGGCCTGTTTGAGTAACATTCTAATTCAGTTAGGAAAGCCTTTTGACAAACACAAAACCATTCAAAATAATCCAGTCTTAAAAGGTTCAAGTAAATATTGGGAAAGAGATGTCATTTTATATTTTTAACCCAAGTTCATATTCAGTTCTATCTCAGTATTTATATTATGTTCATTATGACCCATCAATGCCCTGGTACTCTGCTAGGTGTTAGAGATACAGTATGACTGTGCGAGCAGGATAGACAGAGCCCTTGCTCTAATGAACCTTAGAGAAAAGTGGAGAAGACAGCTAGGATTACATGAGGTAATCTGTGAAGCATGGTTCTTGCTATGTAATACACATTTAAATACTATTGCTATTAATACACACAATTGTTTCCCAACAGCCTGCAGTTCCTAGGCCTCTTCAGACCTGCATCTCCTAGTGGGTGGATTTATGAGGGTAGGCATTATGTGCAAATAGATTAAGCAGTGGGGGCTTTATAAGTAGCTGTGTTTTTTGAGGAAACTTATTGTGACATAAAATGGTGACAAGAAGAGGGACAGTAAAAACATGCATTTTGGAGAAAAGGAAGAGAAACCTTTTTAGAAAAAAATAATGAGATATAAGAACAATACCTAGAATTCCTCCAGGCCTTGAGGTCCAAGAGAAAATACTACCCCTACTTGAGAAACTGAGGGAGAAAATGTGTTTTCAAAAGAAAATCAATCCTCAGGAAAGCACAAAGTTAGAAAGAATCCAGAGAAGAGGTTGAGGATTTTGCTAAGGAGAGACTGCAGTTTTAAGATGGCATGATGGCACCTTTGATGTGTTATTTTTCAAGGAAAATGGAAACAGTTAATTAGTCCTTGTTCCCTTCCAAACTATGCAAGACATTCTGGACCAGGGACAAACTATATGTTACTTCTTCTTTTCATTTTAAGGAGGTTACCCTATTCTTATCATTGTATGTTGAGTATAGATCATTTACATTTATTTTTAACTTTAGATTCATAATTATTAAAATACATATGTAGACCAGGTCAAGAATATTTCTCATCACTCAAAGGTCAATCAAGTGACATCATTTTTGTTTAGGGGAAGAGGTAGGTGTGTTTTTAATTGTACGTGGGGTAGTTGTATTGGTATACATATCTGAGAAGAAGTATGTATGACTCTGTATGTATGTATGTGTGTGTAGTGATACAGTCAAGAAGAGACATCTATTTTGGTCAGCTTAGTATTCCTCACTGTCTTCTGACAATAGCATCATCCTCCCCGGGCAACTGCTCCTCTCTGCCCTCCCTTCTCCCTTATCCTGGAGGTTTCTGATGAGGCTGCCAATTACTGTACTGAGCCACTCCCCAGCCACAAAAGATTGGCTTGCCGCAATCAAAGTGTCCCACTCTCCTGGTCAGGGGATTAACTGAGGATGGGATTAGGCCAGACCAGTAAGGGTTCTTCCTGGTAATATTTATATGTACATATCGGGAAAAGGCAGCTGTCACTTTTTTCTGGAGTCATAATCTTAATTGACCTGAGTGAAGCAGGGGCTATTGATATCGCCACGCCCACATGGAAAATGCCCATTTGATCACACAGAAAATGTCTTTACAGAGTGGGAGATAATTAAGTAAATATATAGCAAAGAATAGAACTGAAAAATAAAGTACCGGTGGTACTGTCACATCCCTGGATTCAAAGATTTAAAACCATCTACCTCTTTTCAGGAGTCAGGAGCTGTGCTGTGTTTAGCCACTTAATTGTGTCCGACTCTTTGCAGCCCCATGAATAGTAGCCCAGCAGGCTACAAGTTAGTCTTTCCAACACTTAGTTCTTTCCTCTGTAAAATGACCAGATTAGCTTCATCTGTTTCGAAGATCCTTAAAACTATAAACTCACATGTCCTAGACACCACTAAACTAATCACTGTTTAAAATAAGTGCCCCACTAGTGAATAAGTGCTTAATAATTTTTTCTTGTAATATTTTTCTTTTCCATTCCTTTGCTTTTACGCTTTCTGTTAAAAATAAAAAGTATGATGCTACCAGATTAATCTAGTGGAATGTAAATGCAATCAGTGACTAAATCAAATGTGTCTGTAGTCCACGACATTTCCAAAGCAAAAACAAAATTATATATCCTTCTAATTCGAACCAGCTGAAGTAGCTGCTGATTTTTATAGTTCCAATGAGATAGTGAATTGTCAGAATTGATTGTCTCTGCAGATTATAATTCTGAGCACTTATGTACAGCAGCCCCTAAATTTAGAGGTTCCTAAAGTTTGGCATTGGAAATGCCCCTATTAGTCTTTCCAGTGGGGTCTCAACCCTCGGAACCGATCCTTCTGAATCCCTTCCCAGACTCACAGCATGGCTATTAGGTTCATACTTCTTGCTTGTGCTCAGTTGCATCCGACTCTTTTGCGACCCCACGGACTGTAGCCCACCAGGCTCCTCTGTTCATGGGATATCCCAGGCAAGAATATAGACTGGATTGCCATTTCCTACTCCAGGGGCTCTTCCCAACCCAGGAATTGAACCCACGTCTCTTGCATCTCCTGCATTGGCAGGTAGATTCTTTACCACTGCGCCACCTGGGAAGACATCTAAGTTCATAGTCAGAGCCATCTGGGATAAACTGTAGTGGATGCACGGAATGCTGCATTGGAGAAGGTTATAAGACTGTATGCAGGCTTGCAGAAAAAGATGCTCTGATAAATAAGCAAAGTGTACAAAATGGCACAGCTGTCGAAAAATGTGGTTTTTCTGACTCTGATGGGTATGTGCCTTTCAATTGCTAACTTAATTTTGTATTCCAAATGTTATTTGCCTTTTAATAGAAAAGTTTCAAATTCAATTTTAAATGATAGGACTGAGCCTTTGATTTGTATATAACAGGCTTTCCTACTGAGTGATACATTTTGGGACCAGGATACTCTCTACATTATTCTTCATATCCAGCCATATATTCAACTTACTGACTGTGCCAAGACAGCATGAATTTATATCCCCAGTGTCTTTCACAACTCCAATTTGTGCCCAGCATGAAATACCACTTATATTGGTTTGAAATTCTATTCTAAACTTAGAGCCCACAATTTCTGTGTGGGATGTAAAGTTGACAAAACACGTACTTTTTTCCTAATGCAAATCCTACATGCATTGGCTTTCAGGTAGTCAGGCTGACACTGTTGGAGGCGTGTAAAACAGAAAATAACTCTTGTTAAATGAAAGGGTACAGAGTAAAGAAGGAGGAATGGATCTATTTTGTTAAATGGAATTTTTAGAGACCCAGAGCTAGTGGTTCTGTTTTGTTTGAAGCAGATTAAGAATAAAAATAAACTATTTAAAATGAGAACGAATACATACAGGAGGTCAAGGAAAGCTGACAATCTGCTATTTGTGACAACATTTAATAATATTCAAATTAATTATAATATTGGAAATGGGAAACTCTGACTTCAAATGAATAATGAATAGCAAAGCCAGACACGGCTCTGAGGTGAAATGTGATTTTCATGAGGATGGGAACATTTAACATTTATATAGCAGTTCATATTCTCAAAGTCATATATCAGTGACAACTGTAAAATACATCTTTAATTTGAATTGATGAAATACTCTGCAGGGGCACATTCGGATGGTAGTACTCGCCCTTTGTCAAGTAGAGAGAAAGAGAAGATATTTGGGTAAACAAATGCTAAAAGGAAACCAAAAGACTGCTTATAAAAATGGAAGTCAAATGTCCTGATATCAAGTCATTTGAAATGATTTAATTCTTGGTAAGTATGTCTTTGTAATTCATTCACATGCATATTCATAGTGTATCACAACTCTTCCTGTGTTTAGCAGTTAAGGGTAATCCACATCCTGAATGTGATAAGATTCATTTATAAATATGTACGGTAATCTGTACACACTACTTAAAATAAAGGCCTTTTCCATCATTTATTTTCTCCCAAACTGTCTTCTCTGTATTGCTCTTTGTTTATCCTCACCTTGGCTTAACTTTAGCCAAAATTTTTCTTGAAGGCTACACTTGCCCAGAGATTTCAGACTGGCTACCTACTTCTTTGCTCCAGTGCTCAGTCTATTAACATGTCTGTGGAGAACTCAGAAATAGGCCTGTGGCAGAGATCCAGTCCTAGTAAAAGGACTGCAGGCCTAGTCAAGGCCAGCCCCGGTTCTCTCCCCTTGCAGACAGGTACGACCAAGAATTACATTCTCACCATGGAGTAGAAGCAGCAGTTCTCTGTGCTACTTCCAGGCTTGACCCATATAGCCTGTAAACATTTCCTGTCTTTGCCAACTGGAGGTGTGTTAGTCGCTCAGTCGTGTCTGACTCTTTGTGACCCTATAGACTGTAGCCCACCAGGCTCCTCTGTCCATGGGATTCTCCAGGCAAGCCTACTGCAGTGGGTTGCCATTCCCCTCTCCAGCCAACTGGAGGGAAGCCACATAAAGATGATAGACCTGCCGTCACCCTGAATCTGTAAATGACCCCATGGTGAATAACTGCCCACTAACCTGTTAACCTGAGAGGAACGTGATTTTATTTGTAGGCTGGGGGAGGTGTATTTGGAGTTCTTTTGTTTTTGCCCCTTTGATTATACTAAGTAACGTGAGTGGGTTTGTTACTGCAAACTCACAGTCTCTAAGCCTCGCTGGCCTCTCAGTGGAACTCTGCCCTTGCTTAAGAAGCTGCCTCTCTCTTTACTTCTGCAGCTCTGTAAAACCTTCAGGACTTTCTTCAAGACGTCATTCTAACCTCTAACCCTTCATTTCTCAGCAGATGACACTAGCTCATAAAAAATAATGTCATCAGGCCTGAATTCCTTTCCTTTTCCCCTTTCACAAGTCAAAATTATCCACATTTATCCCATCTTAGTTCTTTTTACTAAGAATTATATTTCTCTTCAGAAATGCTCTCCACATGAGCTCTATCTTTATCCTTCCAATTGCTTGATGCTTTCTCTGAATTCCTTCCCTTTCCTCTCTCCTAGGTCATTAATCTCTCCCTCATTCCTATATTCCTTCCTATAAAGGAAAACATGGTCAAGGTTTTCTTAATCTTAAAAAATGTGCTGTACCTAGTGTGTGCTAAGTCGCTTCAGTTATGTCCAACTCTTGCCACCCTATGGATAGTAGCCGAATTCCTAATCCATCTCACTCCTTAGCTTTTCACATAAGCTTCATTGAAGCATATTCCAAGTTCTCTCTTCCATTTTATGGTCTCTCATTTGCTTCATATTCTTTAATCCAGCTTTTATTTCTAAGGCTCTCATGAAATTGTCTTAAGGAAACTGTAGTCATCACTGTTGTTGAATCCAGTATTTCTAGAAGATAAATTTGATTTTTTCCTGTTTTGCTTGAAATACTTCCATGTCATCCTAAATTAGAGTTAAATCCAAAAATCTTAGCATGACTTATAAGGCACTTGAGTATCAAGATCTTTTTATTTTCTTGTTTCTTCTTATGGAGCTCTCTTCCAAGTACCCTGTGACCAAATCTTACAGAACTATGTAAAGTTCATTATGTTTAAACCTTTATAATTCTTTGATAGTTATTTCCTCTATTTGGCAAGTGTGTCCTCAATCGGTCATTTATTTAAGTAATTTCTTAACACTTTAAGACCCAGTTCTAGTATTTCTTACTCTTAAAGTCTTTCCTGTTGCATTAAAACTTCTTTCCTGTCATTCCATGCATAGTGTTTTTGTACTTAGGACCAGACTGCATTATTATTTTTGGTATAACTTTTTTTTTTTTTGGCAATATATATGTTTTCTTTATTTTTTTTTATTTTTTATTTTTTTATTATTGTTTTTGCCATACATTGTCATGATATCACCATGGGTTTACATATGCTTCCCCTCCGGGTCCCCCCTCCCTCCTCCCTCCCCCCCGGGAAATCTCGCTGCACCAGTCCCGAGCATCAATCCTGGGCTGGCGATTGATTAGACACATGACAATTAACATGCTTCAATGCCCTTCTCCCATCTCATCCCACCCTTACCCTCATCCACAAAGTCCACAAGTCTATTCTATACATCTGCGTTACCAATTCACTTTTAAAAAGTTACTACACCCATCTGTTGCGACTGCCTTCCATAAAAATGAAGTGAGTAGATAATGCTAATTCTAAAATATATAAGATGTTTTCACCCTTTGGAAATTTTAATAGAATATTTAAATTAAATTTTCTTAAAAAGTATACAATATTTAAGAAAGGGAATCTGGGGACTTCCCTGGTGGTCCAGTGGCTAAGACTCCACACTCCCAA
>ML662442.1:25666142-25742529 GCA_007570785.1 Antilocapra americana
CCCCCCCGGGAAATCTCGCTGCACCAGTCCCGAGCATCAATCCTGGGCTGGCGATTGATTAGACACATGACAATTAACATGCTTCAATGCCCTTCTCCCATCTCATCCCACCCTTACCCTCATCCACAAAGTCCACAAGTCTGTTCTATACATCTGCGTTCCTTTTGTTGTCTCCCATGTTGGGTTTACTCTCCTGCTAGACTGAGTTCCTTGAAAACAAAATCTTGCACTATTTAGCTTGATATCACTAAAAGCTAGCCTAGTGCTGAGGGTAAAGAGTATGTATGTGAGAGAGAGAGAGAGGGACACACACACACACACACACATAAAACATAATGGGATGAATATGTTATTTCCTCACTTATAGGCAGGCTTCCAAAGTTAGTGCCTCTAGTTGGTATTCATTTGTGATAAACAGGTATAATAAATTATATCATTTATAAAGCAAAGCATCAAAATGTAAAACACAATGATTATATTGTGAGTTTTTTCAAAATTAGCAAATAGAAATATCCATTTATATTAATTTTAGAGAAAAATGTGTGTCTTAACAACTAGGCAGCAAATAATTTATCTTTTATAAGAAAACTTTTTATGCTTTTATAAGAAAACAAAAAAGCACAAACCATAAATTCCCTTTGAGTAGTAACCAGGACCACAAAATGAAGATCTTGTGTGATAGATTCCTGAGCAGTGAGCAAAAATCTGAATTATGGACTCCACAGGGCCACCTACTACCGTATATTGCCAATCCTCATGAAGAGGACAGTGGTAGTGGACAGAAGCTTGCTCTTCAGAGAAAGGAGTCTTTAAGAAGAAAGAGCATCTGCTGCCTTTCTTAACTGAAGGCTGAATTGACGTGGGCAGGCTTCTGAGGGAAATGTTTGACAATGTCAAATGTGTGTGAAGTCTGATACTGGAGACTCAGCTACTCATGAGTCAGAGTTAAACAGAGGAAAGTTTTTAATTGCACTGGAATGCCTTCTGTCATTTGAAACGAGCTGGATTGCACCATTTCTAAATAATCAGTTGGTAAGCCAAACCTATGGAGTGACTTTCAACCTTTGGTTAAAGAAATGAGCACGGGCCATTTAGAGAGAGTAAGGACAGAATGCGATTTTTCCATGACACAAATAGAACACAAACAATTTAAAATAAAGTGAACAGCAGTGCTGAGATGAAGTAAGATTAATGAACTAATAGTTCAATTGAGGTGTTTCCTGTGATTCTGAAGACTATGTTTATCAAATGAGCTTCATTTCTAGGTTATGTGATGGGATTACAAGGTCAGATGAAAGCAAATGCAATCAAATGGTCCCCAAGTTCACCTTCAGTGTTCCTCTTTTCTTCTGTATTCCTTCATTCTAAAGTTTAATAAGCCAATTCTTTACATATCTAGTTTGTTTTTGCCATATTTCTTCACCTGTGAAGCTAAAAGTGAAGGATTTCTCTTGTATATTTTCCCCCTAAGCTAGTTCAACCAAGGCAGAGCTTGCAGTTTGATAGCTAATATATAAAGCTGTCTTATATTATGACGTTCTGTCCCCTACCTTCCCTCCTTTTATTCCCCCAAACAATCTAGTTATTTATTTTTGCCTTCTTTTAAAATTAATCTGAAAGCTTATATAAGTTACATTTATCATTATTTTAAGATCAAGTAATGAGCAATTTCTATCCTAATTAAATACTCATAAATTTACTCCCACTCTGTATAAACATATAATATTATATAAATTTTAATTATTTTTCTTCTGTTTAACCCCAATTTAAGTATAGGCTTTTCAAGTGCAAGCTGTTTATATCTGTAATTAAGAAACAGAAGATCTTAAGAAGTGACTAACTTTACTTTCTCTCAAATATCCCTAGTCCTTTGATGTGGCTCTCCCGGGCCGGGCCTAAGCCGTGCCGGACGAGGGACGGGTGTTCCTAGTGAACGTGCCTGCTCTTCTCGGTCCGCCTGCGGGTCCCCTCACCTGTCTTTCCCCCTGCCTGTTGGGGAGGGCGAGGAAGGCAGGGGTGGGTGTGGCCTCAGGCCCTGACCTTCGGCCTCCTGTCCCCCGCCTTGGGGCGTCAGTGGGGCCGCCGGTCTCCTGACACAGCAGATGCTCTCGCTTCGCCTTCTCGGCGTGTGGCCCTGCGAGCGGCCCTCCCCACGGTGGGGAGGGCTGTGCCGCTGCCGCGCTGTGCGTCCAGCACTGGGCGTGTGAGCGTGGCTCATCTGACCCTCGGTGGTGCCCCTGGAGTGCTCCAGGTCGTCCCTCAGGGGCCTGAGGCCAAGCGGTGGTGTTGTTTCCCTTAACCCGGGTTCCCTCCTCCGGTCCCTGCCACGGTGGTGTGTGTGTCCCGTGAGTGGCTCTCTTTTGGAGGGGGGGGTCGAGGCGGTAAGAGAGGCGTAAAAAAAAATAAATAAAAATTAAAAAAATAAATATCCCTAGTCCTTAAGAAATAGGTGATTGATGATAACTAGCTACTTACTTCCATTTATATCTCTATTCACTACTCTGAAAACACAAATTGTCACTGAACAAGGCAATGTAGTATGATCTTTAAATAATTAATTTTAAAAATGAAATTGTTTTTTGATTGTGTTTTGGTGGAAACCAAAAGTCATAAAAAAGCTCTCTTTGCCTTCTGAATCTTTTTTATATTCTAAAATTCAGTGTAGATGAAAATATCTTGCTCAGAATCAACTACAGAGTATGTCTTACCAATTGTTAGTTTATGATAACAGCTGACAGAGCAGCTAGATTTTTTTTTTTTAATGCTCTAAGAATGAATATTTTTGGCTGCTAACTTGAATATTTAGAATATCTAGTGAAAATCACAAAGGGTAATGATCAGTATAATCAGGTTGGAGGTGCAGCTTGGACTAAATGAAGCATTTTCTAGGAGAAAAAACTTTTCATGGTTTGCCATTGACTTATTTAAGACCAGGTCAGTTAATGTATATAGGAACAAGTGTCCTTGTATGCAAAACCAAAATAAGCTTATTTGTGCTGATCCTATAGTAATGAAAAATGTGAAAGTACATCAGAAGCTATGAGTGAAAGAAGCAAGAATCTTCACTTTTAGGTCATGTTGAAAGATCCCAATAAATTGGTGAGATCCTGTTAAAGCAAATACTTGTTAAAAAGGAGAAACCCCGCCCCCCCCAAAAATGAAGGAAAGCAAATGTATTATTTGTAATATTTTGTTCTTTGAATGTCCTGAAGAATGAGATGTGTACCTTTGGAAGAATGTCAGTTGCTTTGTTTTGGAAAGCTTTTCTGAGTTCCATTTGAAACTCAAAGACATGTTTTATGAATTGGGTTTCAAGTAAGTTGAAAAAAGTTGTAGTAACTTTTCAAAATGAGAAATAGACTGATTTCTTAATGTCTAAGAAAATGCATCAACTCTTCCAATAAATGAGTTAAAAAACTTATTACCCATAAACATGTTTTTAGCTAAAGTATTTTTATTCTTCTTTTTGTTTCTAGTATGACATGAAATTAGTGATGGGGAATCTAAGAGTAACATCAATCACTGATCTTGCACTGTAGTCTTGTTTCAACATTTTAATATAAGTTCTTAATGAGTTACATTGGGAATTAACCATTTTATCAGTTAACTACAAAAGTAGTTAAAGACTATGAAAGTGATTAACAAACAAATGCAAAGCACAATGCTTTCTTCAAGCTAGAAGCAGTATGGTGATAGTGAATGGAGATGCCTTTGGGGGCAAAGTGAGGAGAGCTCTGCTTTTAGGCTTCCTCCTCCTCGCTGTAGAAAAGAGACACCAACCCAGTGTTCTACAGGAGTTCTGGGAGGAGCTCGCATCTTCCCATCCATTTTTTTTGTTGTTGTTTAGTAGCTAAGTCTTGTCTGACTCTTTTGTAACTCCTTGGACTGTAGCCTGCCAGGCTCCTCTCTGTCTGTGGGATTTCCCAGGCACGAATACTGGAGTGGGTTGCTATTTCCTCCTCCAGGGTATCTTCCCAACCCAGGGATCAAACCCATGTCTCCTGCATCGTCAGGTGGGTTCTTTACCACTGAGCCGCCAGCAAAGCCTTTCCATCCACTGGTGGACCTAATTTGTTGTGGTTTCCTTTACCTGCAAATGGCATTGTAAGCCATAAGTCTTGCCTCTTCAGAAAGATCAGACTTGAAGTCAAACGCCTCAAGCCTAACCCTAGGTGTAGAGTCTTGTATAAATCATGTTACCTGGAATTATTTCCTCTTTTGTGAATTAAGATTGCTTACTCCCTAACCCATTTATTCAGCTAGTATATGAAAGCTTTCTTTCGTAGGAATTGGGGCAGCAAGTATAGAGCTGCCAACATGGAGGCAAAGGATACAGCTGCTGGAGCACTCTTCTGATGTTAAAGCAACATGTGTGACTTTGCTTTCTGATCTCAGAAGAACCGTGCGAATTTAAGAGGCTCTGGCAACCAAAGGCAGCAAGTTAAGGCTAAAAGTTTAAACCACAAGCATTCGTTAGGTTGAATGTGAGAATGAAATAAAAGATAAGTGCAGCCAACCTCTTGATTATTCACAGATTGGCTAGAGTGTGTGATTATCAATGCCCTTTGATTCTCCTTCTCCTTCTAACTGCCAACTATTGAATATTTCCCTGCTCATTAACACCTGTCGAGTAGTGGGAAGGTGAAATGCTAATCAGCCAATTTGGCTAATTGTTGGCTGCTGTGATCCTTTTTATTTTATTTTTTTGAAGTTGAGGTAGAAAAAAGTTGAGATCTTTTATTAAAATATGAGCTGTGGACTTCTAAACTTTATACAACTTTTCCTTTCTTTTATTTCATAGTTAAATTCAAGGTTTTTTTTTTTGTTTGTTCGTGAAAGTGTTGAAAAGAATGAAAAATCTAGTAATTCATCAGTTCTCAAATGTCAATACAACTTTTCATTACATATTTCTTATTGGCCAGTGTTTGGAAAATCTTAATCTCTTACAAGAAAGCTTCAGGATTTAGTAGTTGGAACTTCAAGTGTAGCCCTGTATAAATAACTGCTTTTCTAAGTGGATTTAGACGAATAGGAAAACAACTTGGAGAAAATGACAAGACTGCCCTCCTCTTTGTTCCTGGTAGACGTTACAGGACCCTCCCCACACCAAATAAGGGTATGAGGAATGTTCTGAGCATTAAGGGCACTAAGAATAAATCTGAGCTATTATGGATAAGATTACTTCCAACTCTTTATTTTATGTTTTCTGACATAGATCCCCAAATCCATAATTATCTTAGGGAAACTGCGGGGGCTTAGGCAGTACTTTTGGTTCCTTTGACTTTTTTTTTTTTTGGCCTGTCTCTCTTTGGGACTAGTGAACTGGTGTGTGTGTGTGTGTGTGTGTGTGTGTGTGTGTGTGTGTGTGTGTGTGTGTGTTCCTCTAGAGTGCCAAAAAAAAAAAAAAAGTGCTGAAGAGTCCTAGGGAGATGAAGCTATTTTTATTCGAAGCTGATACTTCTGCCTGAGCCACAAGTGCTGCCTGGAAAGGGCTCAGGTTGTTTCCAGGGGGAGAACTCTGCAGAGAAGAGACAAAGTTCAACAGGACAACAAAAGAGCAGCAAGAACAGCCAGGAAAAGGAAGAGACCTCGCACTTTCACACAGAGCCCCCTGTCAGAGGTCTCCAGTCCTAAAGTATTCTGCAAAGTGCCACTTGACCGGAATTCTTGCCTGCCTCTTTCTTTCTCCAGCCATCATGACTGAGATCACGGCTGAAGGTATTGCTAGGACTTTCCAATAGTATTGACTAGGGGGTAAAAATAGGTAGAAATTGACAGTCCTGTTGATGGTCAATGTGTCCTCTTAGAATGTTGCTTTTAGAGCGCTATCTTGATCAGTGATTCTATATGGGATCAGAGAAGTGGGTTTGGGAGTTGGGAAGTCTCCCAAACTGGCAGGTCTCTGTGTTCGGGAGTGAAAAGAGGTTTCTCTGAAATTTTGCATGTGGAAACTGTTCTTTGTGGTGCCAAAGTTCCCACTAGTTAACAGTTATCATGCATACCTCTATAAACAGCTATGGTCATTTAATGTTAGGGCCAGTATCTTACCTAGCAAAAATGACAAGGTTTGGGTGCAAGGCTAGAGACCACAATGAATTTAAAATGTTGCACTTAATGTTTAAATTTAGAGAATTGATTTTGACCATTTTTACTTTATGATATGTCAACTTGGAGATCTTAAATTTGTTTATCCTTTTTAACTCAAGTATATAAATATACACTCACATATATAAGATTTATATACCTAAAAAATATGTATATGTGTAGGTGGGTATTCAGAGAAAAGGTTTGGAATTGCACAAAATCACTGTAGATCAGTATGATTTTTAAAATAATTAAGCTTTTGCTTCTGATTCTTTTCACACACTCATGTCTTTTACCTCTATGTGATAAAATCTATATGAAAGTCAATATTTTCTGTTTTAATGCTTATTCTGAAAAGGTATATGTCCCAACTTAAAACCTCTTTATTATTCAACCATGATAGCAATCATTTCAAATCATTTCACTCAGACAGAATGTATGCAAAATATATGTACACCTGTGTATATATGTATATGTATATGTATATATATATATATATAAGATTCTTTAAAACAACCTAAAGCATTTTGAATGCAGACACAATCCAGTTCTAGTTGGGGTAAAAATTTGGGAGGTGGATCTAAAATTTGCTTCTGACAGCTGTAAGCAAATCAGACAGGTGGTGCTCTTCACAGCTTCCAAGTCTAATGCTGAGCTGGTTTGTTTTCAGTCAGACAAATGAAAAAGAGAATGTGTGGTTTTGGACCTTTGGGCAGACATTAATATGGGCACAGTGATTTCAGAGTTTAAGACTTCCAGTCAATATTTATAAGGAGAATTGTCTTACTTTCACCTTCCACTAACAAATTTAGTCCAGCACCCGAAATTAATAGAAATAATTACCTAGAGATTTCTATGTATCAGGCATTTTGCTCCAGACTTTATGTACTTATTTATACCCCACACAACTCAGTTAAGTTGGCATTATTATCTCCATTTTTCAGACAGAGAAACTGTAACTCAGATGTTTGGAGACTTGCTGAAAACCACAGCATTGCCAAGATTAGAAGTCAGCTCCCTTAAATCTAGTTTGTGTGTTTTCATTTCTCTAGGAAGATATCAAATTTGCTCTTTACCAATTTTAGTTCAGAATTTGCTAGCTCAATATAAATAGCATTTTTTCATATTCCTGAGATATTCTGCATCATGTGACCTTTAGATTGTCTTCAAGACGTCCATCTGTAGAAATGTCTCACTTAGCCTTGCACAAGTTGTTAAATACCTGTGAATGTATTTCCCTTCCTCTGTATGGGTTGTGAACGGCCAACTGATTCAGGATCACTTGGCCGAAACATTTTTTGCTGGCCTGTGAATTATGCTCTGTACGCCTTTTGCTCTTGATTAATAAACATTTTTATAGGAAAATTCCTGATTATAAAATAGAATTTATGTTTCTGTCTTCTCTTCGTGGAGAATTTAAGAGGTTCTTAGAAGACCTCTTGTCACCTGTAAAAAATCACTGAATTAATAATAAATTAAAAATATAAAAATATCATCTAGGTCCCAGATGATGGACATTTCCTGTACTCTGGCTTTAACTGTTCATAGTATCTTTGTCATTTGAACTTCACAGGTTAGTTATGTACTTTTTTTCTTTTCTGGAATGCCTTATTAATCATATTTCTCAAATGATAATTAGACTGACAGCTCAGATGAGCTTACTTTTTAGGGTGAGTAGCACAGCCATTCTCTGTGGCCATCCAAAGCGTCTTGCCCACTGCTCTATTGCACTCCTTTTATTTTGTCTTCATGATTCTCACTTTTTGTGCCCCAGCTACAATAGTCTTCCTTCAGTCTTTTATAAAAGGTGTACTTTGGTGCCAGGGCCTTGGTACAAGTTGTTCCGTCAACCTGAAATATTCTCTCCTCTCATCTGTTCTAGTTCTTTTGCCGCCACTTGGGACGCATTATTGAAATGTAAGCATTGCATTCGTAGTCTTAGACATCTACCGTTTATTTTTCTCATCCACTTATCACAGAGTAAACAAACACCTTGTAGCGCTTAAGACAGAGCTGGATTAGCCCCTTAGGAAGCCTAAGGCCATTGTCCTCAGCTCAGTGTTTGTAAAACTGAAGGTCATGGATATTATATGACTCCCTTGTGGTCGTTGATAATTGGGGGAGGTCTGAGAATAGTGTTCGTGTTTTTTGTGGTACTTACTTAGCTATCATGCATGACTTACCTGCACCTTACTAAGTTCCTCACATAGATCCTCACTGCATGTCCTAAGCTGGATTATTTCATCTGACAGAAGAAAGGAAGTAATGTTAGATATGGGATTGTGTTTCCGGTACAGAGCAATAGGTTAGAACTAAGCTTAGAACAAAGCTGAACCCCAAAGGACGTTAGAGAAACAATATATTTGATTCTA
The DNA here is from genome assembly GCA_007570785.1 of Antilocapra americana. Taxonomy (NCBI): domain Eukaryota; kingdom Metazoa; phylum Chordata; class Mammalia; order Artiodactyla; family Antilocapridae; genus Antilocapra; species Antilocapra americana. The sequence goes on from ML662442.1 coordinate 25,674,599, forward strand.
GCTATGATAAATTAATAAAAATAATGATAATAACTACTCGCTTATTCAGAAAACATTATATGTCAGATGTTAAGCTTGTAATAATGACCATTTAAACCTCAGGACAGCAAAATGAGATAGATACTTTTATCATTGCTATTTATGGAATAGGAAGCTGAGATTTAGAGAGGTTAGAAGTTTGCCTGAATTCACACAGCTATATACAGTCTAGCTAGGATTCACACCCAGATCTCTGACTCCAGAGTCATGTTGGATACTTCCGTTTGTTATGTGAGACTAATACTTAGCCTGATGTTAATTCAGAGGTTAAGAGGGACCTGTACTAGACCCCTGTTCTGGTTTGGGCCCTGCTACATTGGTTAGGTTAGATACAGCTCCAGACTCCAAACAGCACTAAGATTTAGAATTATAAATAGCCTTGTACCTTCTTTCCAGAGGCCCAGTTATTCCTAGACAAGTGCCAAAGTTAGCTCTGCCTTCTGAGATTCATATGAACTTTCAGCTAGTAATTTCAGCATCTGTATCACAGTATGTATCACTTAAAAGGTAAAAAGAATTTTTGAGTATTTTTGATAGCAAAGTCAAATTTAGTTAATTCTTAATGACTTTGTTGAAATGATGAAGACCTTTTAAAAAGTAAAGTATGCAATATTTTCAAGATGCCAGTTAACTAATACACATCAAGTTATGTTTTACAATAATATTCATGTAATTGAATCTCTGGGTCCAAGTACCCTCAGAATGTAGGGAAATATAAATTTTGTGCAATAGAGTCACCGTGGTAGACATCCTGCGTACAATTAAATTAGCACTTGCTAGAAGAGTTCATTAAAGGAAATTCTTTTTTTTTTTCAAGTTAGAAAAGGGATGTCAATCTCTCAACTTCTGACCTATTATATAACTTCAGGGTTCAGAAGGATTCTTGTACTATGTATGGAATTCTTCCCTTACTATTAGTTGAACCACATTTTACTGCTCTGTAACAGACATTTGAGAGGATTTGATGATCCAAATTTAGAGCAAAAATGGCCATTTATTTGATGTGCCGCACTGATTAAACACAAGAGTACCCATTGATGAGCTAAAGAAAAAAAAAAATTAAAAATTCACAGCCAGAATGTTTAACGACTACGCACACAAGTTATATTATCCAAGGTAACAGATGGTGGAATTAAGAGGAGAAGAGGCAACCTACATCATGTCTATGTTTATCTCACCAAACCCAGGAGTGGAGGTGACTCCTGGGCCAGAAAGGAGACCTAAGTGGAGATGACTTGGGTGTGGGAAAGGAGGAAGAGGAAGCACGAGGTTCAGAGCTTAATCTGTTCTGGGTTATATTCTCCTGATCAAGAAAAGCAATGCTTCACATACAGAATATAACTTTTAGCTCCAGGAACACATTTTAAAATTGTCATTGACAAGCCAGTACACTCAGAAGAGAAGGACTGTGATGGTAAAAGGTACAGTGAAATAAAAAGAACTGTTCTCAGTCAGATCCTTTAATCGAAGGTTAGATTTTTTTTCATTTTGTAGCACTAGAGGGCACTGCACAAACCCATGAATAAAAAAGTCTGGAAGACACAAAAAGGGAAATCGTTGGTGAGATATAAGGCAAAACATAACCAACCATTAAAACATTACCTAGAACTGACTCTTCTGACTAAAAAGGGGGGAAAAAAGCAAAAGAAAAATAGAAAAGAAGATTAATGAAAGAAAAATAATACATTGAATTTCAAGAAATAGAAGAATGAGGAATATGTTACAAACAGCATCATATTATGTAGTCAGCACCACCCAGGCTGTGGCAACCTCTACACCGCAAATAACATTCAAGTACTAGGAACATCACGCGATACCAGAGAAGCCTATAGACTGAAAAAACTGTAAAAACAGAGCAACACACCACAGTGTGTAGAGTTGTTAGATCATGATTCAAACAAACTTGAAACAGACTATGAAATAATTGGAAATTTGACAGGTGCTGGATTTTAGATAATACTAATGAATCATCCCATTTATGGTGGGATAATAATATTGTGGTTATGTTTTGAAACTACATATTATTTGGAGACTGTTGCTGTTGTTATTCAGTCGCTAAGTCATGTTCAACTCCCTGCAAGAAACGTATACTCAAATATGGATGAGATGACATAATATTTCAAATTTGTTTCTACATAATATGCCAGAGAAGGAAATAGATGAGTTGTTAGTGGGGTAGGGATTGGCCATGAATTAATTACACTGGGACTGATGAAGGGTGCATAGAGTTTCGTTATAATATTCTAAGTACTTTTGTAAATACTCAAGCTTCTCTATAATAAGCAGTTAGAAACAAAAGAGCAGAGCTGATGTTTTTAGTAAATAAATTTAAGAAAACAAATGTTTGTAGTAAATATAAGGTCAGTGACTCTCTTGGCCACCAAATTTATTCCTAAGTGCAAATCACTCTCTAATTGAACAGTCTGTAGGTATTGAAAGGGAAACCAAAACTGATCATATTAGAGAGAAGTATCCAGAGATCTCCTTTATATTTGTAACAACATACCATGAAATAATGATTTTCAGATATGTTTCTTATAATATGGAAATCTGTTGCTTAGTTTCATAACATTCTCGGTATTATTAATGACATTAATGAGAGACTTTAGTTAGCAACAGATCATTTTTGAGATGGTCCATGTGAAAACCTGAGAAGAGATTAAAAACCAGGATCAATATGATGCAAGAAAAAAAATGCTACGGTCAGGAACATCCTATCTATTGCCAGGGAGTGTTTATTTTCAAAGTCTTGTGTGAGTATGTCTTTTAAATATTACAGAAATTCTGAAAGGCAGATATCACAAAGACCTCATCAGTCTGACTAAATATCTCTATCTACTGTTCAAATTGAGTTTGAAAACAGAAGAAAAGCAGAGTGTGAAAAACAGCGGCCTATATATTAACAGTTCACTAAAAAATCAGAGAGAAAAGCAGTACAGAGCTGAGGGAGGGCATCATTAAAACATTAAAGGCAGTGTGATAGAGTAGAAAGTGTGTGAAGTTTCAAGTCATAAATCCTGTTTAAGCCCTAGGTCCACTACTTAACCTTAAGTGGTCTGGGAGGATGGGGGAGGGGCTGTACACTGGTTAGTTGATCTTGGTTAGTAGTGACTAATATGACCAGAGGAGATTTTCCAACTTTTTACAAGATTGTGCTCATTGGAGAATTATACTTTTTTTAGTTGTTCAAACTATCCGTGATACTAGAATCTGTAAAACTGGTAGTGAAAGTAGACAGAAAATACATCTTTGTAGTGTCAGCCCTAGTTGGGTTTCATTAAGAAGCTTTTCCTTGTGGCTTGTGTTATTATTTATGATACTGACTCTTCTCTCCTGCCCCAAGCACACAGTACTCATGGAAAAATGTTTGCTTTGTCAGCTTAAATGCTTCTTAATTTTTCCTATTTATTTTTGCTCATCATTGTGACTATAGTTTAAAAATCATGCTACTTTTACAAGGGAAACGTGAATTGAGGCTATTCTAGCTATTATTCTAAAAGCTTAGGAATCCTTAGAGAGTTAGAGTCTTCAATGCTGTTTACATTAATTTTTAATCAGTTAACAATATTTAATATGAAAGAAACCTAAAGCAGTGCGACTAAGCAATTTTTAAATCATCTGCATTGACCTTTGGGTTGAATATATCAATATGAATGAGAATACATAGATGGTTTAGATATTCCAGCCAAGCTTTTAGTTTTATAGTTACAGAGTTTAAAGTTTTATTATTTTCTTTTCTTGCTTCAGATAAAACAAAACCCTTTGGGGACATGCTTAATATATTTTTAAAAATGCGTATTATTTGAAGTAACACATTTAAAAAGAGCAAATTAGGGGGAAAAGCCTCATCTGGTAACTGTGCATTAACATCATACAATAATTCTGTTTATGGAGTTTGGGTTCTGTTCAACTTAAAGTTATAAGATCTCTCAAAGTTTTTTGCTCTCCCTATTTCTCATTTTCTCTAGATAATATGAGTACCATGCATACTGTCTGATAGGAGGTGCTTATTGGAATGTCACATAAACATTTATTGCCCCAAGTGAGGGTTATGCAGAGATAGATGAACTTCTTGGTCAAAAAAGATAGTATTTTCCATCTTCAAAGGAAGTTAAAAAGAATATCCTTGGCAAGTGTGCAATGAATGAAGTCCTGCTTCTCTCTGTACAACTTATGCTCTCTAAACATCAAACATCTCCACATCTCCATGCCCCGAGCCAAGCTGTCAAAGCGCAAGGAATTTACGATTTTGAGAGATCCTTTGGTATGTAAATGAGCTGTTTCCTCATAAACCTCAGAGTCTGTCTCACTTACAAAGTATTTAAATATTGCATTTAAATATATATCATTCAGATATTTTGTGGCAGGGGCTGGGGCACATGATTTTTCCTTAAACAAGTTAAAGATACAGTCTTGTAACCTAAAGGGGAAACTTGTTTTTAGATGGCATGAGGCTAAAACACACTACGGTAGACTCACTGTGGTAGACCCGTTTTATCCTTGCTACTCACTTATTACATCATTCTCCTCTCTGTGACACAGGTTGACACAATGTTGAGAAGAACTAAACAAGGAAAGAGCTCTTAATATTTAAAACTTTGTTCAAGGGCATTGGTGAGCTTGTGGATGGGAAGGAATCAGTTTCCACTTACTTATATAACTTTCAGAATACATTTTAGCTAGGTTTCCCTGAAAATTTTCTTTTTGTTTTTTGAAAATAAAATCATGTGATTAAAATAGTTTTCTGTTTGTGGTAGACATTTGATACAATGTCAAGACAAAAATGGCAAATATTATATGATACTCTTTGACATTCAGTGCTGAGTATTTTTTTTTTCCTGTGGTTATTGGAGAAAAACAGTGTATTATAAAATCTATAAGTTACCATTAAGATGGTAAAACTTCAAGCTTGTGAATTTAAATCTGCAGAAGTATTAGGTGTTGCATTTAGAGAAAAACAAAATACATTCATTAAAATATAGTAAAAATTTACAATCTGTGGTATTATCAACCCACAAGTGTATTTATAAAGCAGCAGTTCAAGTCAAAAGTTCAGTTGTAGTTGATATTTTAGCACATATTATACATCAGGCTGAATGCCAGACAATGGGGATGTGAAGAAGAATAACACAAGGTCCCTGGCCCTAATGTAGTAGATTTAAAAACAAGCAGGAAAGAGAAAAACTAATTTGGGCAGATGTAAAAACATATGACTTCATTTGGAATTTATGAATGATGAGTGTTTGGTTTGGTTGAACCAAGTCATGCTATTGTTCATGTATCTTATGATTAGTGAGCACAGATTGAAATTTGCTGAAAACAACTTCAGAATGAGTGGTCTATTCTTGACTGGTCGGTCAGTTGCATTGCATGCACTGTTGTTGTGAAGGTGGCCACCTTGTGACTGGCCAAGGGGTAAGGGGATCAAGAGTGGGTTTGATCAATGTAGAGATGAAGAAAAAAGAAATGGGTGGTAGGTGAGAATTAGTGGTCTGTGGCAGGAAACCCTACGATAACCAAGGTACAGACTTACCTGACTTAGAAATTTTTAAAAACCCTGTATTTTTGTTAAGGTACACTATTGCTATAATATTGAAAAGGTTGACTGTCTCACGTGCCTGATTTATTTTAAACTGTTTTGATCCCTGGTTTTTCCCTCCTATTTAAGAGTTCTCACACCGTATCTCCACTACTGCTTTTGATCCTAAAGTACTCTACTTTGAGCTCGTTTGTATTTATGGAGCACTATTTCCAATTCATGAAGAAATAGTGAGATAATACTCACTGTCAAACAGGTACTCACTGAATAAGTTTCTTCAGATTAATAGTGAAAAATAAGCTATAACAATTAATTATATGGTCAGTGTTGTGCTAAGTACTGTGAGAACTATTGTTGTTTGCCAGTGGTCTTCTCAAGATGTCCTATGAAGGCAATGAATTAAACAGTGAAGCAAGCCAAGAAGGTTTTAAAGGTGCTAGGAAAAGGCCTTTTTCAAGAAAAAGATAAAGAGACATGATCCTTAGTCTAAGGTTCAGAATACGTCAACAGGAATCTTTAGCTATGACTAGATTAAAGCAATAAGGTAACAGAACCCTCTGGAGACTTTGTTCATTGTAACTGGAAGAGTTATATTACAAAAAAAAAATAGTTTTGAAAGTTGCCAGACCATTTCAGTTATCTCTTGAATTAAGTAGATAGATTTAGCTATTGAGTTTCTGTCTGGACTCTAGATTTGAAATGTTTTGTAGGCCTTGTTTAGAATGATTTTAGAATGGGTCTCTATCTTTGAGTGACACAAGCTGTCAGTACCCAATTTTTTTGGAACAGAACCTTTTATCTTTGTTCCTTCACTCTGTAATTCACCTGTGGGTACAGAGGGGCAAAACTTCTGACATCCCAAAGATATTCATTTACTTAGTAAGTACTTACTTGTTTATATTTTGAGTATTTGCTTTTTCCAATAACTTTATTCAGCTTGAGGATGAAATGTGAAATATATACTAATCTAGCATTCAAGGAAAGATGCTACTGCTGCTAAGTCACTTCAGTCGTGTCTGACTCTTTGCAACCCCATAGACAGCAGGCCACCAGGCTCCCCTGTCCTTGGGATTCTCCAGGCAAGAATGCTGGAGTTGGTTGCCATTGCCTTCTCCAGTGCATGCATGCATGCCAAGTCACTTCAGTCATGTCCGACTCTGTGTGACCCTATGGACAGGAGCCCACCAGACTCTCTGTCCACAGGATTCTCTAGGCAAGAATACTGGAGTGGGTTACCATTTCCTTCTCCACAAGGAAAGATGAGATAGTTGTATAAATAACCATATGATACAAGTTTAGAAGTTCTAAGGTACCTAAAGTAAAAGTACAGATAAAATTATAAATTAAAAAAATTGTGAGATAGATTTTTTTGGTTTCTTGTCACTCAGATTTAAGACAAAGTTTACATACATGAAAGAACTAGAGAATAAATTCATATACAACAAATAAACAAATTAGGGTTATAAGATATGATTATCAGGGAAAACTGCAAAGCAGGAGAGTAGATGGACTTGGTTGACCAGGGACTGTTCAAAAGGAGTAGATTTTAACATAAAACTTGAAATATCTTTCTAATAAAAGGATAAAAACATAAAAGAAAAGCAAAAAAAACCAAGTTTTTCACCAATATCCCTTGATGCTCAAAGTTTCAAGTTAATTTATTTAACAAACAATTATTCAGTACATTTTCTTTAAGTTAATGTCTTGTCTTCATGTTCTAAGCTGGGAAATCAAAGCTGGAGAAGACGTACTCTACTGACATTTGGGGCAGAAAAATCTTTCCCAGATATTGCAGGACAATTAGTATGTTTGTTCTCACTATGATTTTGACTGCACATACAATCCCAAGCATTTTCCAATAGCGGTGCTAAACCACAACCCAGTTAACAACCAAGAATCTAAGACAGAAGTGAGCAGAGGTCCAAATAATTGTGAAGGAGCTAGCATCAGAGTACTCAATTATGAGAAATCCCTGGCTTAGTTATCTTCCAGTTTTATACAGATGATTCTTTAGGTCAGTATAAAGGATTTGGTTTGGTAGGAAGGTTTTGTTAATAGTCTTTAGTCAGTTACCAAATAAGAGTTATTATATTAAAGATAGCCATCTAGTTCAATGATTAGAAAGTTATTTGAAAAAGACCTTGATGCTGGGAAAGATTGAAGGCAGGAGGAGGGGAAGGGGACAGCAGAGGTTGAGATGGTTGGATGACATCACTAGACATGAGTTTGAACAAACTCTAGGAGTTGGTGATAGACAGGGAAGCCTGGCGTGCTGCAGTCTGTGGAGTTACAAAGAAACAGACACAACTGAGCAACTGAACTGAACTGGGCTGAATTGGGATAGAATGAAATTCTTACTGAAAAAAAATCTATGTCTTGTTGTCTTGATTTGCTATTTGTAATTCTATAGTAGAAAGAGCAAAAGCACGATAATTTTAAAGAAGTGTTAATTCCTTAAAACATGATATTTTTAGGGGTCAAAGAGATTCACAAGCTAAATGCAATAACACAATTCGCCCTTGAGAAAAATCAGTGAAAGGTGATGGCTTGTTTTCTGTGTCCTTGAGCTAATGAGGTGAGAAGTGACAGCATAATTTGAGGAAAGGCACAGGTGGAAGCAGCTCTGATGGGTAAACTGCAAGTCAGTACTTTGCAAAATTGCCTCATATAGTTTTACAAGTTAAATTATAAACTTGAGGGTGGATTAAATTTCTTTACCTGATAGTCACCCTACATTATGGCATATTAAATTCTGAGTCGACTTAAGGACTTCTAGTGTTTTTTTTTTTTCAAATCATTTGCTACACTATTAAAAGGTCAAGTGTGTTTTCTAATCATGTAGAGACTCACTCACAATTATTTTGTTATATAAGACTTATCTAGAAGCCAAAATGCACAAGAACAGTATCTACAGGTGACCTGATAATTACATAGCTGTGGCAGTTTTTGAATGATACTGTCCACTTGATTTTCAAAAGATCAGCCATCTCATCATTTCAGTGTTAAAAGAAATAACATGAGACATTACAGATTTTTTAAAGTTTAGAATTTTTTCATTAAAATACTTTTTTAAAAATATAGAGACAGAAAGCTGCATACATCATGTATATATTTGCATAACATTTACTAAACATTAGTGGAGTTGATCCACAAAACATACATCCAAATCAAAGAACACTTCCATGACTTCTGAAACTATTCCCATCTGCCCAAGAATAGACTGATTCTGACTGACTTTGCTTCCCAATCAAGACTTCTATTCTCCATCTCTTCCCTCATAAGGAACAACTATTCTGACTCCTTAACAGTTCTTGCTACATCTTTCAACATCATACAGTTTAATTCTGCCACGTTTGTTCTTTGCATAAATGAAACCACACAGCATATATTATCCTATCTCCTGCTGCGTTAGTTCAGCACTGTTTTTATTACTTTTCTGTTTTGTTGTATGTAGCTGTGCATACATGTATGCTAAGTCACTTCAGTCGTGTTCGAATCTTTGTGACGCTATGGACTGTAGCCCAACAGGCTCATCTGTCCATGGGGTTTCTTCAGGAAAATTCAACATCCATTTATGATAAAAACCCTCCAAAAAGCAGGAATAGAAGGAACATACCTCAACATAATAAAAGCTATATATGAAAAACCCACAGCAAACATTATCCTCAATGGTGAAAAACTGGAAGCATTCCCCCTGAAATCAGGAACAAGACAAGGGTGCCCACTCTCACCACTACTTTTCAACATAGTTTTGGAAGTCTTGGCCACAGCAATCAGAGCAGATAAAGAAATTAAAGGAATCCAGATTGGAAAAGAAGAAGTAAAACTCTCTCTGTCTGCAGATGACATGATCCTCTATATTGAAAACCCTAAAGACTCTACAAGAAAATTACTAGAGCTAATCAGTGAATATAGCAAAGTTTCAGGATACAAAATCAACACACAGAAATCCCTGGCATTCCTATACACTAACAATGAGAAATCAGAAAGAGAAATTAAGGAAACAATTCCATTCATCATTGAAACAAAAAGAATAAAATACTTAGGAGTATTTCTACCTAAAGAATCAAAAGACTTGTATATAGAAAACTATAAAACACTGATGAAAGAAATCAAAGAGGACACAAACAGATGGAGAAATGTGCCGTGTTCGTGGATCGGAAGAATCAATATAGTGAAAATGAGTATACTACCCAAAGCAATCTATAGATTCAGTGCAATTCCTATCAAGCTACCAGAGGTCTTTTTCAAAGAATTAGAACAAATAATTTCTCAATTTGTACGGAAATACAAAAAACCTCATATAGCCAAAGCAATCTTGAGAAAGAAGAATGGAACTGGAGGAATCAACCTACCTGACTTTAGGCTATACTACAAATCCACAGTCATTAAGACAGTATGGTACTGGCACAAAGACAGAAATATAGATCAATGGAACAGAATAGAAAGCCCAGAGATAAATCCACGCATCTATGGACACCTTATCTTTGACAAAGGAGGCAAGAATATACAATGGAGAAAAGACAACCTCTTTAACAAGTGGTGCTGGGAAAACTGGACAGCCACTTGTAAAAGAATGAAACTAGATCACTTTCTAACACCATACACAAAGATAAACTCAAAATGGATCAAAGATCTAAGCATAAGACCAGAAACTATAAAACTCCTAGAGGATAACATAGGCAAAACACTCTCTGCCATAACCCAAAGCGGGATACTCCATGACCCACCTTCCAGAATATTGGAAATAAAAACACAAATAAACAAATGGGACCTAATTAAAATTAAAAGCTTTTGCACAACAAAGGAAACTATAAGCAAGGTGAAAAGACAGCCTTCAGAATGGGAGAAAATAATAGCCAATGAAACAACAGACAAACAATTAATCTCAAAAATTTACAAACAACTCCTGCAGCTCCATTCTAGAAAAATAAACAACCCAATTAAAAAGTGGGCCAAAGAACTTAACAGACATTTCTCCAAGGAAGATATAAAAATGGCTAACAAACACATGAAAAGATGCTCAACATCACTCATTATCAGAGAAATGCAAATCAAAACCACAATGAGGTACCACTTTACACCAGTCAGAATGGCTGCCATCCAAAAGTCTACAAGCAATAAATGCTGGAGAGGATGTGGAGAAAAGGGAACCCTCTTACACTGTTGGTGGGAATGCAAACTAGTACAGCCACTATGGACAACAGTGTGGAGGTTCCTTAAAAAGCTGCAAATAGTCCTGCCATATGATCCAGCAATCCCACTGCTGGGCATATACACCGAGGAAACCAGAATTGAAAGAGCCACGTGTACCCCAATGTTCATCGCTGCATTGTTTACAATAGCCAGGACATGGAAGCAACCTAGATGTCCATCAACTGACGAATGGATAAGAAAGCTGTTGTACATATATACAATGGAATATTACTCAGCATTAAAAAAAAAAATTCATTTGAAGCAATTCTACTCAGATGGACGAAACTGGAGCCCATTATCCAGAGTGAAGTAAGCCAGAAGCAAAAACAACAAGACAGTATATTAACACATATATATGGAATTTAGAAAGACGGTAACAAGAACCCAACATGCGAGACAGCAAAAGGAACGCAGATGGTTTAGAATAGACTCGTGGACTTTGTGGATGAGGGTAAGGGTGGGATGATATGGGAGAAGGGCATTGAAACAAGTTAATTATCATATGTCTAATCAATTGTCAGCCCAGGATTGATGCTCAGGGCTGGTGCAGCAAGATTTCCCAGGGGGGAGGGAGGAGGGAGGGGGGTTCTGGAGGGGAAGCATATGTAAACCCATGGTGATATCATGACATTGTATGGCAAAAACAATAAAGTAAATTAATTCCAATTGGAAAAAAAAAAAGAATATTGGAGTCAGTTGCCATGCTCTCCTCTTGGGGAATCTTCCTGACCCAGGGATCGAACCCATATCTCTTGAAGTTCCTTGCATTGGCAGATGGGTTCTTTACCACTAGTGCTACCTGGGAAGGCTATATGTGGCTGTACTTTATGTTATTCCTCTTGCTGCCCAGTATTTAATTGTATGAATATTATAATTTGTTTATCTTGTAGACTTTTTAAAAATTGAGGGCTATTATGTGCAATATTGCTATAATCATTTATCTTTTTTTTAGTTTAATTATTCTATGGTTTTACTTTCAATGCTTATCATTCCATCGCATTATACTGTGTGATAAAAAGCTGTATTAGGCGTGGAGACACCTTGTTCATTCAAACTGAATGCCGTGTAGATTATCATTTAGCTTATTAAATTCAATTATTAACCACTTGAAAAACATGGAGAAAGATGACCTCAACAGACATCTACTAGAAGTGTCCCAGCTCGTTTTTCATATGAAATCAACTTAGCCTAAGATGGGTATATGGAGGAGCAGGGAGAGAATAAATAGAATATAAGGACTTCTCAGATATAAAGAAGTAATCTACCAAAGATGTGGTATGCATATATAGTGGAATACTGCTCAGCCTGAAAAATAATGAAATAATGCCATTTGCAGCAACATGGATGCCACTCAAATGATATCCTCAGTAAAGTAAATCGGAAAGAGAAAGATAAATATCATACACTATCACTTATATGTAGAATCAAAAAGATGACACAAATGAATCTTATCTATGAAATAGAAACAGAATCATGTACATATAGAATAGACTGGTGGTTGCCAAGCGGGACATTGCTGGGAGAGAGCTGACAATTGGGAGTTTGGGATTAGCAGATGCAAACTGGTATATGTACAACAGATAAACAAGATCCTACTGTTTGGAATAGGAAACTATATTTAATATCCTGTGATAAGTCATAAAGAAAAAGAATATATGCATATTTTTTATAACTGAGTCACTTTGCTGCACAGCAGTAATTAACACAACATTGTAATTCAACTATTCTTCAAAAAAATTAAAGAAAAGAAAAATCCCTAGTGTATCTGAGACTATGTAAGCAACAACTCGAGAACTGACGTTTAGACCTGACATAAAAATAGATTATTTAATATGTATTTATTAAATATCATGCCTCCTTATTGCCAATCACTGTGCTTGGAGCTGGGCTAGTAACAGCAATAAAGAGTTCCTGTTTTCTTTTATGCTGATGTAGAAAACATCTGTCTGATGACCACTCACCCTCACCAAGTTCTACATGTTGATCTCTCTGGCACTGCTGAGTATGATCAGATTCTCGGTGGTCAAGCTCCTTTTTTCTAGCATATCTAGTACATTTCTATTCAATGGACACAAGCTTTAATCAGTCTTCAATGACATTTATTCAGATATTGCTATTGTTCACATTCAGGTGTAACTTACATTTCCAGTCTGCTCTCCCTGCTTTTAGATCTGGACCTCCTGTCCTTAAAAGAAATCCAATTCAGAAATTTAATTTCATCTGTTTCATGTTCATTTTGTCAACTGAAACCCAAAAAAATGATTCTATTCCAATTTAATGGAAGTAAATTTCGTTGGTGTAGAAAGTCAAACTCTGCCTCAGTGGGTGAGGAAATAATTAAGAGACACCCTCATTTTATACCCTCACAACTAATATTCTGTTGTTGTTCATCCACTCAGTAATGCCCAACTCTTTACAACCCCATGGACTGCAGCATGCCAGGCTTCCCTGTCCTTCACTATCTTCTGGAATTTGCTCAAACGCCTGTCCATTGAGTTGGTGATGCCATCCAACCATCTCATCTTCTGTCGCTCCCTTCTCCTCCTGCCCTCAATCTTTCCCAGCTTCAGGATCTTTTCCAATGAGCCAGATCTTTGCATCAGATGGCCAAAGTATTGGAGCTTCAGCATCAGTCCTTCCAATGAACATTCAGGATTGATTTCCTTTAGAATTGACTTGTGTGATCTCCTTGCTGTCCAAGAGACTCTCAAGAGCCTTCTCTAGCACCACAGTTCGAAAGCATCAATTCTTCAGAGCTCAGCCTTCCTTTTGGTCCAGCTTTCACATCTGTACATGACTACTGGAAAACTAACATTTTACTACGGCTAAAAATGAATGTGAAAAATTTCTATTTGTGAAAAATTATGAAAGTCATGAGTATGATGGACAATTCTTTTTTGTTCAACTAAGTTTTTAATTTCAGTTTATTTTGTATCAAAATGTAAGAATGCATATAAGCTTTGTGGATATAACTAGAAAAATTCCAAATAAGTTGCAGTATCTTAAATCAGTGTCTTTTAAAGTGTGGTCACCAGACCAGCAGCCAGAGGCATCAGCATTGTCAAAGAACTCATTAGAAAGATCTACTTTTCTTATTAAGTTAGTAATAGGTATATACCCCATATTTTCTGAATCATAAACTTTGAAAGCAGAGAATTGCAATCTATGTTCTAATAATCCTTTCAGATGATTCTGACACATGCTAAAGCTTGAGAACTACCTTCCTACTTAATTAAATACAGACTTTTAAGCAAGTTCCTCTCTATTTCCAGTTATGTTAGAAATAAATATATAAATCATGCGTATTGTGTAGAGGCTTAAAATTAATACTCTGTAGCTGGGAATTCTTATGATAAATTTTTGTTTATGTGCATTGTGTGTGAGCTCAGTTGTGTCCACTCTTTGAGACTCCATGGACTGTAGCCCGCCAGGCTCCTCGGTCCATGGAATTTTCCAGGCGAGAATACTAACTCCAGTATTCCTGGGTCTTCCTGACCCAGGGGTCGAACCCACAACTCCTTCATCTCCCGCATTGGCAGGCGGATTCTTTACCCTTGTGTCACTTGGGAAGCCCTTTCTGTGCAGTGTGTGTTGTCACTCAGTCGTGTCTGACTCTTTGTGACTCTACAGACTGTAGTCCATCAGACTTCTTTGTCCATTTGTATTTTCCAGCGAGAATACTAGAGTGGGTTGCCATTTCCTTCTCCAAAGGATCTTCCCGACCCTGGGATGGAACCAGCGTCTCCTGCTCCTCCTGCATTGCAGGCAGATTCTTTACCTCCGAGCCACTGAAGAAGCCTTATGTGCAATAATAAGATTCTTCTCATTGATTATGAAATCTAAAGAATAGAGATGGGGAAAAATTAATTAAAGTTAGAGCTATTTGTCTGGAAAACAGTGAAAGTGCATGAAGCCCAATAGTCTAGTATATGCCTACTGAAACTTACTTTTTGTCAATCAGCTCTTCCTTTGACCATACAGAATTTTGGTTGTTTTTTTTTTTTTCCCCGTATGCTCAATCTCTAACCTTTGCATTCTTCATTTCTTTATTCCATCTTTTCCTCTTTATCCCCATTTTTCTTGCTTTAATTTAAGCTCCCATACTTGGAACCCTGTATGTGTCCCATTTTATTTTTCACAAGAGCAGTATGTGTGGTATACCACCACATATACGTTTTTTATAATGAAATCTTGATATCTTGATTCTTCTTCCACTGAAAAGTTAGGTCTGCTTTCTCTCCTCTTGAAACTAAACAAACCTGTGTGACAGCCTCAGCAAGTAAAATACAAGGAAAGTGATACTATATGATTTCCAAGGGTATTTCCTAAAAGTGCCAGGCATGTCAATCTTGCTTTCTTGGGATATTTACTTTTGAAGTTATGCTATAAAAAAACTCAAGCACTCCAGGGCAAGGCACATAATGAGAGGAACAAGGCCTTTGGCCAATAAACCCAGCTGAGCTTCCAGACAACAGCCAGCACTAATTTTTCCAGCCATTTAAGTGTGGTATCTTCAAAATGGATCCTCCATTGTCAAGATGAGCCAACGTCATCTGAACACTTGTAGAACAGAGGCATGCTGTACCTACTGATTTTGCAGATTTCAGAGCAAAGTAAATAATTATAGTTGTTTTAGGCCACTTGGGATATTTTGTTATGAAGCAACAGATAACAGATGTACTGTATAATCTTCTATGCAATCTGATCTCTAATACATGACTACAAAATTAAATCCATACCATATTTATCTA
The DNA here is from genome assembly GCA_007570785.1 of Antilocapra americana. Classification (NCBI taxonomy): domain Eukaryota; kingdom Metazoa; phylum Chordata; class Mammalia; order Artiodactyla; family Antilocapridae; genus Antilocapra; species Antilocapra americana. The sequence continues at coordinate 25,690,124 of ML662442.1, forward strand.
TTGAATAAGGATAACACATTCAGTGTATAGTTGTTTTTTCCAGGTTGAACATGATATTCAGCAATTGTACAGTTGTTATACCTCAGGTTTATTATACATTTACCTACATATTCATTCCTTTTTTTAAAAAATATTAAATAAATGTTAACTATTATAACATGTTCTAGTCACTGGAGGTATGCTTATGGAAAAAAAGAAGAAGTATGCAAAGGAAGAGAAGAAATTCCTACTGTTAAAATACTCTGAACAGATTCTCACCCTATTAGATTCTCACCCTAATAGATTCTTACCCTATTTGGAGATTTTGCAAATGGGAGTGAACATTTTTTTGTTTGTTTTGGTTATAGTGTTTAAAGGATGTCCTGGTTATGGGCCAGGGAATTTAAGCAAATTTCCATGTTTAAGATCCTCAACAATAGCAGGCCTAAACACTTTATATTGAGAAGTGTTCACAAAATGTCTATGGATACAGAGAGAATATTATTTATAGTATGCAAAATAACGGTCCTCCAAAACATCCATTCCCTAATCCCCAGAATCTGTGAACATGTTATTTTACCTGGCAAAGGAGAATTTGCAGGTGTGAGTAAATACACCTAGAGATGAAGAGATTATTCTTTATGAACTGTGTTGGTCTAATCTAATCGTATGAGTCCTTAAAAATGGAGAGTCTTTTCCTGGTTGTGGGCAGAGGAATATGTGATGTCAGGACTTGACCAGCTACTGTTGGCTTTCAAGATGGAGGAAGAGGCCATGAGCCAAGGGATGTGGTAGCCTGACGAAGTCAGAAAGTGTACGGAGATGAATTCTTTCCGCTCGAATCTCTAGAAAGGAGCATTGCCCTGAAAATGCCTAGATTTTAGTCCCTAGAGATCACTGTGGACTTTTGTACCACAGAACCCTAAGATAATAAATTTGTATTATTTTAAGCCACTGAGTTTGTGGTAATTTGTTATGGCAGAATTAGAAACTTAATTTGCCAATGTTTGATATCTGCAACTCTTTCTTGTGCACTAAGAGACAAATTTTCAGAATCCTCATAAAAATTTGATATAGAATAACTGCAAAATTTTTCCACCAAAACTTTTCATGAAATCGCCTTTTTAAATAAATAGGTCTCCTATCTGTATAAGAAACTTGAGACTAAAAAGGAGTCATCCTCTCAAGGTGACAGAGTTCACTACTGGGACAATTAACATAGATTAATGACTAACTAGGTTGGTCTTTCTGCAGAAATGTATGCTGACTTTTCTTCAATAAATGGAGTTTCCTAGTCAGTAATAACTTTCCCTCTAATAATCAGCAAATTTAGAGAGGTACTTCATTTTGGTTCATGTTTTTCAGAAATGGATAATTGAAAATCATAGGAAAGAGGGGCAATATTTATTTATTCTTAAAAGCTCTACAGTTAGTCTGCTTCCATTCAATTCTATGCTATTTCTGAAACACGGACTATGACTTTTTCTATAATCAATAGCATTTGCATATATGTGTTTAGTTGCCTACACAGAAAATATAATACATATTTTCCACACTGCCTTGAAAATTATAAAGTAAACTTCTTTTAAATAATGTTTTCTTAGTTCTTAAATCAGGACACTTTGCCCTTCTTTGGAATGAGTATCCTTCACTTTTCCAGGTTTGCACACACCAGGAAGCTGTGTACATTTTCCACTGGATAAAAGCCTGTTAATAGAAAGCTGACACTGCTGCAGTTAAAAAAAAAAAATTCAGGTCAGAGATTAATTTCATGGAACCCACAGTCATGTCAGCTAAACATGATCTGTTGCAGTAGGTGAAAGAGGTGAGGTTACTCTGCTTACTTACTGTTCAAACTAAAATAAATACGTCTTCCTTTTATATTCAGATTTTGAAACTTTCCTTCTTTGTTTGAGACTTTTAACATATGCTTGCATGAAGTTTCTGCAGATTTTAAACTGCTGACACAATCTTTGTGCTGAAACATCTTCCAAATAAAACCCATCAAAGAAAAGAGGTGATCACATCATGGGATTCAAGAAAATGTGAAAAAAGAGGAAATTAAAATTCTTGAAGTAATAAAAGTTAGAAAAGCAAAACTTGGAACTAAGTAAACAAAATTAGGTTTTCAGGAAAGCAGAAGTTTCGTTAGTTTGACCTGAAGAAACTGAATGTCCATTAAAGGGCAGAATGCTGGTGGTAATATCTTTGTTGATAAATATTAAAGGACAATTTTTAGAAAGGAAAGAAAGCAACTTCAAAGCCAAATGATGATAAGAAACCATAAATGCATAATATTTATACAGAATTTATACTATAAATTCATATGAAAGAATACAAACTGTATATGTATTTGGGATTCCCCAGTGGCTCAGCAGTAAAGAAATCTATCTGCTGTGCAGCAGGTGCAGGAGATGTGGGTTCGATCTCTAGGTTGAGAAGATCCCCAGGAGTAGATGTGGCAACCCACTCCAGTATTCTTGCCTGGAGAATTTCATGAACAGAGGAGCCTGGCAGGCTACAATCCATAGGGTCTCAAAAAGTTGTACACATTTGAAGCAATTTAGCACGCACGCATACATGTATTTATCTTGTGATGCTGAGAATAAAATGTGATTAAAGTTTTAATTAATATTGAGTTCTTAGACCATACAACACTATGAATAAAGTACTAAGAGAAAGTATTTGGTAACTGTATCATAAAAAGTTATGATTTCATGATTGATATTCTTTGATAAATGTATTTAAAACATTTATTTAAAATATAATGGTAGCTTAAGGTCAACAGAAAATAAAATTTTTTTTAAAATAATTTTGTAAGTATATCTTATTTTTCCAAAATTTTCATTTATCTTTTCATTAATATTAAAAGGACCAACCTGAGGCTATTTTAAAAGATAATTAAGTATTTTCCCATGGTAATATTAGTAAGTTCTTTAAATGGTGGAGAGTTTGAAGTCATTTATACACACGTAAGCTAGTGCTTCCCAAACTTTGATATGTGTATGAGTCACTTGAGGATCTTATTAAAAGGCTATGAAGCCTGAAAATCTGCATTTCTAACATGCTCCAGTTGATGAAGATTCTGCTTGTACCTTGACCTCATTTTGCATAAAAAGATATAGAGCATTTCAAGAGATGATTAGGGAAAAACTCTGCTTTTGGTCTTAGTAACTAATTTTCACCTAAAGTGAATAAACCAATGTATATCCTGGGAGAGAAAACTAGAATGAGGAAGGACATTTTTTAAAACTTGTATTTCATTTGGCTCTTTAAAGAATATGTAGGAGTCTTTATAACAAGAAATGTTCATAATTCTGGGTTACTTGTATGCCATCCAACTCATGTTTATTATCTGTTTTTAGTGGTAAATATTTTAATTTCTGCAAATCTTAAGAAGAGTTTTTTCACCCTTTAATGATATTTCTTTGTTGCGTATGATGACTTAGATTTTGCAAAGGGGTACAAATTACATGAACTTTTATTTAAATGCTTTTGAACACTTAAAAATTAATAATTATTATCAATTTACATTCATTGAATATCATTGGGTATTTGGTTTTGGGCTTCACACTTTGAAAATGATCAAACACATATCTCTTTATAATTCATTGTAGACTATCTCTATGCTTACCTTTTTAAAAAGTTTCAACCAATCTGAATAAATGAGGTTTTAAGCAGATAAAATAGCTGATTAATAATGTTGATGACATTAATTGATTAATGCTGAAAGAGATTATGTTTTCTCTTTAAGGTGATAGGTTTTGAATACCTTATCATAATTAAGACACATAAAACTTGCAAAAATATATTTAAATACATTTATTCATTAAACTGCTAGGAATCTCTAAGTTTATTTCAATTAGAATTAAAAATGATTCCTGGTATAAATATTGATTGAGACTTTCTTTGTGTTAATTCTGGCATCACTTGACCATCCCCAAATCATGAGTGTTTTTTCTAGTGCACATGTGTTTGAACCGTATGAGTCTTGATTTGTTCACTGTCTAACATTTTCTAATATCTCCCGAAGTGAAGGATGATGCAGTTGCCTTTCATACTTATTTTAGGTCACTATTAATCAAATGTATCACTTTTTCTTATTATTCAGTGCATCTAATTTTATCCTTATGTTGAATTCAGTTATTGATTGTATTTCTGTGATGAGAAAGTATATTATGATGATAAAATAGTGAGAATTGTGAGAAAGTAGAATTGAGACAGTTTTCAAGGTCGTTTCAAACAATTTCATCTTGAACTACAAGAGTTATTCATGTTATAAAATTATGTACCTGGAAGCTACTTCTAGTCTTTCTCCTGTCCCTAAGCAGAAATATACTTATACTATAAGAAATGTCAAAGAAAATGAATATCTATCTTATGGTTAAATATTTCCATTCAAGAGTACTCAACATTTTTCCTTAGAAAGCTATTTTTATAATATACTCATGTCAAGATGTCCTCACCTAAATCTCTTCTGTTAAGATTTAACACAATTTCCTCTTCTGTTTTTGAACTTGAAAATAGCAGGTCACCATTCTCTTTACAGTGACCCTTTGTCTTTTAGAACACTAATTTTACATTGTTCTAGGCTTTTGACTTAACAATTTGAAAGAGACAAGAAGAAAAGAAGATATTTCTCCATATGCTGTACATTGTTTTTCAGTCTTTTAGTCATATTAATTTCTAACCTATAAATTTCAAATAATGCTATTTTTTGAGAATGTATACATGGGATATTTCAAACATTTATTTATAGATAAAGCAAACATACTGACATAAAGAAAACCGCCCCCCCCAAGCCAATCAAAAAGAAAGTCAGCCTTGATGCTGTTTGTGCTTACTAACTACCAACTTTGTGAGTTGAGAATGATGGAAAAACTGTATAAGATCAAACAGTCATAGATTTTAAACTCTTGCCCTCCCTGTACTCATAATGTGATTCATGTTAGCTTTCTGAAATGCAGATTTCTTATCTACATTAGAAAGGCTATAATGACACTTCATAGGGCATATACAAGCATACCTCCATACCTTTTATTGAGCTTCACTTTATTGCTCTTTCTAAATCTGCATTATTTTCTTATTTACAAATTGAAGATTTCTGGCAACTTTGCATCAAATTAGTCTACCAGCACTTGCTTATGTTTTGTCTCTGTCACATTTTGGTAATTCTCACAATATTTCAGATTTTTTTTTCTTTTACTGTTATTCTATTTGTGATGGTGATTTGTCACCAGTGATCATTTATGTTACTATTGTAATTATTTGGGGGCAACACAAAGAGCACCCATTTAAGACAGCAAACAATTGATAAATATGAGTGCTCTGCCTGTTTCACTGACTAGCTGTTCACCAATCTTTCTCCCTTGCCTCGGCCCTCCCTAGTCCCTGAGACTTAACAATATTGAAATTAGGCCAATTAATAATGCAGTGGCCTCTAAGTGTTCAAGTGTAAGGAAGAGCTGCATTTCTCTCACTTTAAATCAAAAGCTAGGAATGATTAAACTTGGTGAGAAACACACATTAAAGACCAACACAGGGGAAAGCTAGGCTGCTTGTACCAGTTAGCCAAGTTGTGGATGCACTAGAAAAGTTCTGGAAGGAAATTAAAAGTGCTACTCCAGTGAATATATGAATGATTGGAAAGCAAAACAGCCTTATTGCTGATATGAAAAAAGTGGGTGTGTATAGGATATCAAACTAGCCACAGCATTCCTTTAAGCCAAAGCCTAGTCCAGAGCAAGGCTCCAACATTTTTCAATCCTATGAAGGCGAAGAGAGGTGAGGAAGCTGTAAAAGTCTGAAACAGAGATTATTCATCAGGTTTAAGAGAAGAAGCCATCTCCATAGGACAAACGTGCAAGGTGAAGCAGCAAGTGCAGCTTAGAAGCTGCAGGAAGTTATAATATCAAGATCTGGCTAAGGTAAATTCATGAAGGTGGCTACACCAGACAACAGATTTTCATTGTGGACTAAATAGCCTTCTATTGGAAAAAGATGCCATCTAGCACTTTCATAGCTAGAGAGGGTAAGTTAATGTCTGGCTTCAATCTTCAGAGGACTGGCTGGCCCTCTTATTAGGGGCTAATGCAGCTGTGGTGTGTGCCGTGCTGTGCTTAGTCGCTCAGGCTTGTCCGACTCTGTGCGACTCTATGGACAGTAGCCTGCCAGGCTTCTCTGTCCATGAGGATTCTCCAGGTAAGAGTGGGTTGTCATGCCCTCCTCCAGGGGATCTTCCCAACCCAGGGATCAAACTCAGGTTTTCCACATTGAAGGTGGATTCTGTACCCTCTGAACTACCAGAGAAGCCCATGAACACTGGAGTGGGTAGCCTATCCCTTCTCTAGGGGATCATCCTGACCCAGGAATTGAACCAGGGTCTTCTGCATTGCAGGTAGATTCTTTACCAGCTGAGTTACAGAGAAGAAGAATAATGCAGCTGGTAACTTTAAATTGAAGCCAATGGTTATTTACTACTTTGAAAACCCTAGGTCCCTTAATAATTATGTTAAACCTAATCTACCTGTGCTCTATAAATGGAACAATAAAAGCCGGATGATAGCACATCTGTTACAACATGTTTATTTGCTATTTTAAGCCCACTGTTAAAACCTACTGCTCAGAAAAAAAAATTCCTTTCAAATATTACTGTTCATTGACAATGCACCTGGGCATAAAGAGCACTGATAGAGACATAGAAGGAGATTATGTTGTTTTCATCCCTGCTGACAAAACATCCATCCTGAAGCCCATGGATCAAGGAGTCATTTCGACTTTCAAATCTTATGATTTAAGAAATATGTTTTGTAAGGCTATGGCTACCAAAGATAGTTGTTCCTCTGATGGATCTGGGCAAACTAAATTGAAAACATTTTGGAAAGAATTCACCATTCTAAATGCCATTAAGAACATTTGTGATTCATGGAAAGAGGTCAAAATATCAACATTAACAGGAGTTTGGAAGATTTGAGTCCAGCCTCAGTTTGGATGGCTTTGAGGGTTTCAAGACTGAGTATAGAAAGAAACTACAGATGAAGTGAAGGTAGCAAAGGAACTGGGGTTTGAAGCAGAGCTGGAAGATGGGACTGAGTTGCTGCAATATCATGATAAAACTTGAATGAAATGAGTTTCTTCTAATGGATGAGCAAAGAAAGTGGTCTTTTGAGATAGAATCTGTTCCTGATGAAGATGATGGGAAGATTCTTGAAATGACAACACAGGGTTTAGAATATTACATTCACTTAATTTATAAAGCAGTGCAGGGTTTGAGAAAATTAATTCCAGTTTTGAAAGGAGTTCTACTCTGGGTAAATTTATCAAATAGCATTGCAAGTTATAGAGAAATCATTTGTGAAAGATAGTGCTAATAGTTGGGTAAATTTCATTGCTGTGTATTTTACAAAATTGCCACAGTGACTCCAATCTTTATCAGCTCCCACTCTGATTAATGAACAGCCATCAACACTGAGCCAAAACTCTCCACCATTAAAAAGATGATGGCTCGCTGAACACTTAGGTGATGATTAACATTCTTTAGCAGTAAACTATTTTTGAATTAAGGTGTGTATATGGTTTTCTGGACATGAGGTATGTTCAGTCGCTCAGTTGTATCTGACTCTCTGTGACCCTATGGACTGCAGCCCACCAGGCTTCTCTGTCTATGGGATTTTCCAGGTAAGAGTACTGGAGTGGGTTGCCATTTCCTTCTCCAGGGAAACTTCGTGACCCAGGGCTTGAACCCATGCCTCCTGCATCTGCTGCATTGCAGTGTGGATTCTTAAAGCCACCACACATGTAATAGACATAGTGTAAACATAACTTTTATGTACACTGGGAAAGCAAAAAAATAAAAAATCATATGATTTGCTCTATTACAGTGGTCTGGAACTGAACGTGCAATATCTCTGACATATGCCTGTCTATGAAAGTGCCCAGTACTGTGTGACACATATTAGGACAATATAAACATTAGTTTATTTATTTTCTCTTACACTGATCAAACATCTTTATGGGAGTTTTGAAGAATCATGCATCTGTGTTGGTGTATGTATAAATCATATACCTATGCAATCAATAATATATAAATATTATTTTACCTCTGTTTACTCAGATAATAAAGATTATAATATTCCTCTAATTTGCAAAAGTTACAAAAGGGTCAGTTGTTTCATTGTTCTTTTTCTTAATCCCTCCTCACATCTTGTGAAAATAGTGTAACTTTTGTTCTTCTCAGTCTGATTTTCTTGACTTTTCTAAAATTATTGGCATTTTTTTCAGATTTAAAATTTATAGTAAAACCTCTAACTATACATAAAGTTTTTGCTTTTGAATTTTCTTCCACATACTAATCTCATTTTAGTATTTCATGAGAATTATGAAATTCCTAAAATAATTTAATTCTTCCAGTTCTAAGAACTTGTACAAATAACTAATGTAAATTGCGTGTTTCCAGGTTTAATTCAGCTTGGCAGGCCCTTGTATAACTTTTCTGTTGCTGTGTAACAGTATTACCACAATTGAAGTGGCTTAAATTGCCATATATTTATTTTCTCACAGTCTCTGTGTTAGGAATCTTATCTGGGTGTAACTTAGTTGGATCTTCTACTTCAAGTTCTCTCAAATATGCAGTAAAAGTGTCAACAAAACATGAAATCTCATTTGAGGGTTAAATGGGGGAAGGATCTACTTCCAAACTCACAAGGTTATTGGCAGATTCATTTTTATGACTGCAGGACTGGCCTCAATTTCTTTCTGGTTCCTGGAAGACCCTGGTGGCTGAATGTTGCTGTCAATCCCTATGGGCTCTTTTTAATTCCTTGCCACATAGGACTCCCAACATGACCACCAAAAAAAAACCCCAAAGTCTCCTAGGAAAGTCAGATGTTACACTGTTATGTAAGGTAACATTTGATCCTTGGAAGAAAAGCTATGGCAAAGCTAGACAGCATATTAAAAAGCAGAGGCATAACTTCACTGCCAAAGTCCAAATACTCAAAACTACGACTTTTCCAGTAGACATGTATGGATATAGAGTGAAGTAAGCCAGAAGGAAAAACAAAAATACAGTATACTAATGCATATATATGGAATTTAGAAAGATGGTAGCAAGAACCCTGTATGCGAGACAGCAAAAGAAAAGCAGATGTATAGAACAGTCTCGTGGACTCTGTGGAAGAGGGCAAGGGTGGGATGATATGGGAGAATGGCATTGAAACATGTTAATTATCATATGTGAAATCAATCACCAGCCCAGGGTTGATGCTCGGGGCTTGTGCACCGAGATGACCCGGGGGAGGGAGGAGGGAGGGGGGTTCTGGAGGGGGAACATATGTATACCCATGGTGGATTCATGTCAATGTATGGCAAAACCAACACAATAAAGTAAAGAAAAATTTAAAAATAAATAAATAAAAATAAAAAATAAAGGATAACTTCACTTAAAAAAAAAAAGAGTTGGACCATAGGAAGGCTGAGTGCTGAAAGATTGATGCCTTTGAACTGTGGTGCTGGAAACGACTCTAAAGAGTCCCTTGGACAGCAAGATCAAACCAGTCAATCCTAAAGGAAATCAACCCTGAATATTCATTAGAAGAACTGATGCTGAAGCTCCAGTAGCTTGACCACCTGATGTTAAAAGCCAAATCATTGGAAAAGACCCTGATGCTGAGAAAGACTGAAGGCCGGAAGAGAAGGAGGTGACAGAAGATGAGATGGTTGGATGACATCATTAACTCAATGGACATGAGTTTGAGCAAACTCCTGGAGATAGTGAAGAACAGGGAAGCCTGATGTGCTGCAGTTCTTGGGATCACAAAGAGTTGGTCACAACTGAGCAACTGAACAACAACAACAATAATGTGCACATTCCTTCAGTTTGCTGTGTCCTATTGGTTAGAAGTTAGTCCCAGGTCATGTCTACAATCCATAGGAGATTATGTAAGGACATAACTATCTGAAGATCGATATTACAGAGGCCATCTTAGAATTTGTCTGCTACAGCCTCTAGAATTCAGGATCTGATCTTCAGTTGAATAAGTCAGAAACCTGTTTATTAATCAGGCTTAGCTGAAAAATTAAATCTTATGAGACTGACTTAAGGCATGAAATATGCTTTTATTTAATTATTTATAAATGGTTTTGATTTCCCAGGGATCATAATATTTGGATTCAGTTTATTTTAGTCCCTTCCTGCATTTAGGCACATAGATAATTTAATTAAAAGAAACTTTACTGCTAGAAATAGAACAAAGGAATTTTCACGGTCCTGAGGGATATGTCTGAAAATGGGAGATTCTCATGGATTAGGATTTGTACCACTAAAATACATCTTCTACAGTGACCTAATTGTGATGACTGACCTGTTTGGTACTGTTAGGTGGGGTTGAATGAACTAGAAAACATTTTATCTTGCTCTAGTTTTTTCTGGTTATCACATCAAATCTTTCATGGATCATTTCATCAAAAGTTTTGCTTCAGCATGTCTTCAAAATGAAATCTGATTTCCTAGGTGTATTTGAATCCAAGAATCCCACTTAGGTGCTCAGGGGAGCTTAATAATATTTACCTTTCATCAAATACTATGAAAAGTCTTAGGGACTAGACTTTTAACCTTGTTCCCAGAAAGTCCCTATACTTGTGTAAAAAGAAAAAGCAGGGTTTTCTGTTCTTGTTATGAATTAACTTCTAGAAAAAGCAGGGGTTTCTGTTCTTGTTATGAATTAACTGCTACTCATTCCTCGAATTTTATCTCTGTTTTCCATGCCTGTGGTTAAGTCTCCATTATAGGATCTTATCATGCTTCTCTGTTAGCTCAGATAGTAAAGGATCTGCCTGAAATGAGAAGGCCCGGGTTTGATCCCTGGGTTGGGCAGATCTGCTGGAGAAGGGAATGGCAACGCTCTCCAGTATTCTTGCCTGGAGAATTCCGGGGATAGAGGAGCTTGGCGGGCTACAGTCCATAGGATCTTGTAGCATTCATATGTCTTCTCTGTAGCTTTTATTATGATTGCAATTGTTCATTTGAATGATTATTTAATAGATGCCTATGTTACTTACTAGTCTTGGCCCAGTGAAAGCAGAGACCATAAGTAAATTTGTTCATCTTTTGATCCCAAGTACCTAGCAAAATGCTTGGTGCATGCAGGTGTGTGTGTGTGTGTGTGTGTGTGAGCACACACTCAGTAGGGTCTGACTCTTTGCAAGCCCATTGACTCCTGCCAGGCTCTTCTGTCCATTGAATTTTCCAGGTAGTAATCTGGAGTGGGTTGCCATATTTTTTTCCAGGTGATCTTTCCTACCCAGGGATCGAACCCAAGTCTCTTGGGCTCACTGCTTTGGCAGGCAGTTCTTTACCAGCCGAACCACCAGGGAAGACCTTTGACACATAGTTGCCAAGTGAATGCATATGTGAGCATCTGGAACAAGAGTTTTCAGGCTCAAAGCTCTCCCGTTGCCATATAAGTGATGTTATCAAACCACAGGGAGCAACAGAGTAGGCCTGGTTAGATGCTGAAACCTCTGTTAAGGAGTAAGAGAATTCATCGTGAGAATGGCTCCTAACTATGACTTAGCTATGGTACTTTTTGATGTAATCATTTTCAACTTTCTTATTTAATATTTTTAATATCTGACCATTTACCAAAATGCTATTAGAAATAGCACTTGTTAAACTTCAGTATATTTTTGGATACCTTTAATAATTATGACATAGTCTGTTAGACAAAAATCAACTAGACAAAAATTAAAGCTATATGTAAAACCATTTATATTTATCACTTAACACTTTCTTCTCTGGTCTGCAACATTAATTACATTGGCTAAAATTGATTTTTCAATTTTAATTTATTGAAGTAAGTTATTTTCATAATTTCTAGTTTGAATTTTGTTCTTTGTTTGAAACTTTATACTTCAGCCATCCTTTGAACAATCATGTACTGAGCACTTCTTTTAAAACTAAATATTGTAGAGTATGATAGTGATAGAAATTAATGGGGAGAACAAGCAGGAATTTTAATGTAGTATAATAAGAACTATAAAGTTTATATGAGAATGATTAAGATTTATGTGTATAATACCATGATAGCATATACATGAAATACCAGCCCATAGCAGTAGCGAGAGACCAAAGTGGCAACATTCCCAGGAAAGGATTCCATTAGAAGAGATACTTTGAGGGGAATCTTGAACCAGTTACAGTCAGCTAGGAGAATAGCAAAAGGAGGACTGACTGATTTCCCAGTTTTGCTTCATCTGTCTTAACAATATTTTAATCCTCTATTGTATTTAATAATTAAAGTCATTCAAACAATTACTTTGAACTTGGCAGGATAAATTTATTCTTTTTTGAATATCCAATTAATATAATTTTAGGTATAAAAGTAAGAAAATACAGATAATATTTTGAGTAATATCTGTGATTTGATTTCTTTCATAAAAAGTTACGGAGCATCTGTTTATTTCTGTTAATATAAATTTTCATTAGTATTTGCTTGGCTGTATTGTGTTTCATTATGTTGTTCATTTAGTCAGTTCTTCTATTTTGGGTATTTAAATTGCTTACATTGCTTGTTATTATCAACAATATGGAAATAGTCATATCTTTGCTTAGCATAATTCATGATTAATTACTTTGTGGAAATTTAAAGTATAGTTTGAAGGTATGTGATTTTTAAGCTTTTGGTAGTATGTTAACACATTTTCCTCAAAAAATGTAACCTAACATTATTTTATTTTAATTTTTTGAGAGAAAATATTGGTTTATAATTTATTTCTTATCCCATTTTATCAGTTCTAATATTTTTCCAGGTTTTTTTTAATTGAAGTGTAGTTGATTTAAAATATTCTATTAGATTCAGGTGTACAACACAATGATTCTGTGTTTTTACTGATCATACTCCATTAAAAATTATTACAAGAAAACGGCTACAATTCCCTGTGGTGTAAAATATACTCTTGTTGCTTATCTATTTTAAACATAGTAGTTTGCATATCCTAATTCCATACCCCTAAGTTGCATCTCCTTCCCTCTTTTCTCTGGTAACCACTAGTTTATTTTCTGTATATGTGAATCCATTTCTGGTTTTTTATAATATATATTTTTTTAATTTCACATATGAGTGAAATAACACACTAACACTGAAATAACACCTGATAACACACAGTATCTGTCTTTCTGTGTCTGACTTTTGTCACTAAACATAATACTCTTCAGGTCCATCCTTGGCAGAATTTCATTTTCATGACTGAGTAATATTCCACATGTATATGTGTGTGTGTGTGTGTGTGTGTGTGTGTGAGATATGCACTTGGATTGTTTCTATGTGTCAGAAATTGTAAATGGTGCTGCTATGAACATTAGGGTTGTGTATCTTTTTGAATTAATGTTTTAATTTTTTTCCAGGTATATACCTGGGAGTAGAATTGCTGGATCATGTGGTAGTGTTATTTTTAGTTTTTTGAGGAACTTCTATATTGTTTTCTGTAGTGATTGTACCAGTTTGCATTCCCATATCCTCTCCAACTTTTGTTATTTGTAGACTTTTTGAAAATATCCATTCTGACAGGTATATCATTGTTGTTTTGATTTGCATCTTTTCGTATGTCTGTTAGCTGTTTGTATGTCTTCTTTGAAAAAATGTCTATTCTAGTCTTTTGCCCATTCTTTGATTTGAGTTGCATGGTTTTTGATATTGAGTTATATGAGCTGTTTATGTATTTTGGATATTAATTCCTTGTTGGTCATATCATTTGAAAATATTGTCTTCCATTTTGTAGGTTGTCTTTTTGTTTTGTCAATGGTTTTTTCTGGCATGCAAGATTTTAAGTTTAATTAGGTCCCATTTGTTTATTTTTGCTTATATGTCTTTTGCCTTAGGAGACAAATCCAAGAAAATGTTGCTACAATTTATGTCAGAGTGTTCTATGTTCTCTTTTAAGCATTTTGTGGTTTTAGTTCCTATATTTATATCTTTAAAAGAACAATCTTTAAGACATTTTTTTTCTCTAAGCTCGCTGCCTTGGAGCTTTTTCTGAGAATTTTTCTAAAGCTGTTGAAATTTTTATGTTTTACAATCATTCTCTGATTCTTCATTATTCTGTGACAATCAAGTACACTAAATATAAGTTGTGTTAAGAAGGCAGAATATAAGAAATAACTCTTCACATATTTTTGAACACCAGTCCATAGATAATGTGTGCACCTAGAATTGGAAAAAAAAAACAAGTAAAGGGAAATGACCATTCACTATAAATGCTTGAAACACAAAGGCAATGAAGACTTGAAGGCCTGATCAAGTGGCTCACCACTGGGCGATGCTCTCCAGTGGATTCATTGGTAATTAATGATGATAACCTAATGGTGAATGTATTTATATGTCACTATTGGGCTTTCACTGACATTTCATATAAGGCTCTTTTTGATAGTATTTGCAATGAACAAGTAAGATAGAATGGGTATTTTTATCTTGACATTTTTACAAACAAGAAAACTGAAGCTCAGATTAGTTTCGGATTCAGTAAATAATGGTGATAATGATAACACTCATATTTTGAACATTTATAATGTACCTAATGCTGTGCTAACAACTTGATAGATATTGCCTCATTTAATCCTTATGACAACTCCATAAGATAGCAACTGTTATTATCATCATTTTCACATAAGAAGCATGAACATTGCAGAGGTATAATGACTTGCTTAAGAGGTAAAAGCTTGTACTTTTAAATACTACATTTATCTCAGGCTTCTAAGTTCAACCTCATGTTTTCACTTGCAGTCAGTAAATTTGGGTGTATATTTTGGCATCTTATTGACACTTACCTCTTTTTAGTAAAAGTTATTTTGAAAGTGTGAACCCAGTATATGTGCCTAGTGGATTAGGTGTTTAAAATATAACAGGCTATTAAGTTGAGAAGCAACTCATCAGTAAACAAGAAAGAAGATTCCATATTTTCTTAAAAAGTAAAAATATTTTCAGGATACAAGCTAGAACTTAAAATATTGGCAAGTAAACATTTTTATTGTGATAAAATTTTAGTAAAATATAAGATGTGAATCGAGTTTGGTCAGAAAGACAAAATCAAGTTTTATATTTTTCCTGATGGCCTCACACATAAGACTGTCAGGATGTTCATTCCTAGTTCCAATTGTGTGTCTATGATCTTAGTTTAGAGTATGTTCACAATTCATGAAAGAATCAAACTTGGACAGAAATGCAAGCATGTGTTTTTCTATAATGTCTTTCTAATTTCTTTTGTGCTGATTATGTTTAAAAACCACCATGCAGGAAAAAAAGTCAAAATGAATAGGATTATGATTGTAATTAGATTTCAATAGCCCCATGATCTGACCATTTTGTTATACATTAGTCTTTGGAATAAAAAAGATCTGAAATTTAAATTGAAATTTAAATAAGAACTGATATTATATTGAATAATACATCATAAAGTCAAAATTTAATTTTGTATTGCTGCATAATTTTATAAATCTAAATTGCATGCTTATTTTAAATATAATCACTGTCCTTTGGCTAAAGTAATAATATGAAGTCATTATTATGTAAGAAATAACATAATGACTAAGTTTTGCCTTTGTTGTTGTTTTGAGGTTTTTATCCTGGACTAGGCTGTTGTTACCAGTCCATAGGGCATATGGAAATTATGAGAGTCTTATTTTGAAAGCAGCACTTTCCAAAGTCTATCTTCATAAGTGTGGGGTGAGGGAAGTTTATAAGTATTATGAATTTATAGAGCTCAGTTTCTCTTTGTTGCCAGCAGCATCGTCATTCTTTTCACTTCATTTGGCAATAGATTGAGATAGGGTAACTCCTGGAGTTAGCTGAGTTGGAGGAGGCAATATATTTAGTTAAACTTGAACCTTTGCTTTTTATTCAAACTCACCTTGAAAACATATTCGAATGTACCTTTATTTCCTTAGAATATAGACAGCATGAAAATAGGGACTATATTTCTAGACCTTAGAACCAGTGTCTGACATATTGTTGCTTCAGTAGACTTATAGTTGCCTCACTAATATTCTTGATGTTCTAGCTCAAGCTGATATAACTAAATCTTAACTATCTGGGTTCTGGTCTTGACACCACTGTTTTCCAGTTGTTGTTGTTGTTGTTTAGTCACTAAATCAAGTCCGACTCTTTGAGATCTGCTGAACTGCAAAACACCAGGCTTTCCTATCCTTCACTATCTTCTGAAGTTTGCTCAGTTCTGGATGGGGAATACATGTACAACCATGGTAGATGCTTGTCAATGTATGGCAAAACCAATACAATATTGTAAAGTAAAAAAATAAAATAAAATAAAATAAAAAATCTGGAAAAAAAAAACCCTCATGTCCATTGAGTCAGTGATGCCATCCAACCATCTCATCTTCTGTTGCCCCCTTCTCCTGTTCTCAATCTTTCCCAGTATCAGGGAAAGACGACTTCCAATGAGTCGTCTCTTCACATCAGGTGGCCAGAGTACTGGGGCTTCAGCATCAGTCCTTGCAATGAATATTCAGGTTTGAGTTCCTTTAGGATTGACTTGTTTGATCTCCTTGCTGTCTGTCCAAGGGTCTCTCAAGAGTCTTCTTGAACACCAAGTTCAAAAGCGTCAATTCTTTGGCACTCAGCCGTCTTTATGGTCCAACTCTCACATCCATTCATGACTACTGGAAAAACCATAGTTTTGACTGTATAGACCTTTATCGACAAAGCAATGTCTTTGCTTTTTAATATGCTGTCTAGGTTTGTCATAGCTTTTCTTCCAAGGAGCAAGAGTCTTTTAAGTTCGTGTCTCCAGTCTTCATCAGCAGTGATTTGGGAGCCCAAGAAAATAAAACCTGTCACTGTTTCCATCGTTTCCCCATCTATTTACCATGAAGTCATGGAACTAGATACCGTATTCTTCATTTTTTGAATGTTGAGTTTTAAGCCAGCTTTTTCACTCTCCTCTTTCAGCCCCTTTAGTTCCTCTTTATTTTTGCCATGAGAGTGGTATCATCTGAGTATATGAGGTTGTTGATATTTCTCTCTGCAATCTTGATTCCAGCTTGTGAGTCATCCAGCCTGTCATTTCACATGATCTACTCTGCATCTAAGTTAAATAAGCAGGGTAACAATATACAGCCTTAAAGTATTCCTTTCCCAATTTTGAACCAGTCCATTGTTTCATGTCCAGTTATATCTGTTGCTTCTTGGCCTGCATACAGGTTACTCAGGAGTAACATAAGGTGGTCTGATATTCCCATCTCTTTAAGAAAATTTTCCGAAGTTTGTGGTGATCCACACAGTCAAAGGCTTTTGCAGATGTGTTTTTGGAATTCCCTTGCTTTTTCTATGATTCAGTGAATGTTGGTAATTTGATCTCTGGTTCCTCTGCCTTTTCTCAGTTCAGCTTGTCCATCTGGAAGTTCTCCAGTACTTTTCCCAAAATCTCTTTGAGCATCAGTTTCTCTTCTCTCAAGTGAGAATGGGATTAGCTTCCTAGTCTCCCTTAGGAAGATCAGTTAATGTGATTCATATGAATTTGGCTTTATGAATTCTGAAATGTTGCACAAAATATCATATTGCTAGACTAACAAACAAATTAAAACTTTCTGAATGGTTACTTATTACCTACTGACCTACAATTTCTGTCCATATTGACCAAGATGGGGACTGCCACAGGTTGTGCCCTGCAGAATACCTGGTCAAAGAAGCAAGAAAGAGTATTGTCAACTAAGAAACACAGAAGGCTGCACGTAAGAAAATATTTATTTGGGGGTCTTAGGAATCGCAATTTGGAAGACTTAGATCAGATAAAACCAAGAGTATTCTGGGGAAGAGAAAGAGTCAAGGGTTTATAAAGGCAAAAAGTACAAGGTTGTTCAAATTGTCTGATAAGAATTACGACTGACTCTGATACAAGAAGGGAAATATTTGTCCTTAAGGGACAGATTGTCATGAGTGGTTTAGGGTAAATGTCCATGAGTATCTGGAACACTGGGCAGATGTTCTGGATGCCTGCTTTAAGACTGTAAGCAGACAATGTCCGGATTCCATCTAGGCTGAGCTATGTGTAAGAGCCTCCTGGCTCATTTCTAGGGAGCTCTCTTACCAGTATCAACTCCTGTTTGATTTTCCTTTCACATTATAAATCTAGCATGTTCTCTCTTCAGCATGCCCTGAGCTCTGGTTTAGCCATTGTGAAGGCTTGGAAAGGACGGTTCTTTTGTTTAGTACAAACGAGTCATTTAGAGTATCTGGAGCCCTGACCAAGACCACCATTCTTGGATTCTCTTACACTTGACTTAGTGTTGAAGAAACATAGTGCCTGCCATGGTGAAACCTGCTTGCTAAGGTACAGAGAGGATGGCAACCTTATTCTTAAATCACGGTGGCTAGGCATGTATCACACGTGGGTGAGCAAAAGGCATCAGTGATGGTATAACAACGCATTATGTTGCTCTTAAAGAGCTGATCAGTTTTGGCCCTTAGAAGTCAGAGTTGCCAATAGCAACACATTTTCTTATTTATGAAATGAGAATTCTGTCTCCACTGTATATCCAGGAAATACATAATTTTTGCACTAAGATATTTATTGAAAATCTGTATGCAAATACTTAATATCCATCATCTCAAATTTGGTTATGCTAAACTTCAAATAGTCTTTCTTGCCCTGTCTTGTATACTAATGCAAATAAACTTGTCAAGTATGGTTAGTAGAGAGAGTAAGGAAAGAGTAAGGAATAAAGTGGATGTAACACAGTTTTTAAAAAAATATTTTCATATTTTGAAAGTTTCAGTTATGTTGAGTTATTCAACTGGTAAGTTGATTTTCAGTAAGTGGTATCCAATAGATACCACTAAAAAGTCTGCTCTCCAGAGTTTATATTTAGAAAGCAAAAAAAAGGGGGGGGTACTAGAGTTAGTTCTATACTTAGGAACACTTCCCAACAATACTTATAATTATCTGTGAATGTGATGGTAGTTGCTCTCTTTTCCTCAGCCATCTTGTGCACTATGAGTTGTTGATATTTTTAACACAAAGCTCTAAATTTTCTTCCCATCTCTGCATGTATATCTCCACCTAAACAAGACTCAGGACCCAGAAAAACTGAGAACAGCTACCACCTGCCTGTCCCCCAAACTTTGTTTCTATCCCTTCTTCATTTCCTATAACAAAACTCCTTGCCCTCTCCTTAGCCCCCACTGCCAGGACTGTTCACCCATTCACTTCACTGTTGGCCCACTTAGCCCTCCTTTCTGATCCTAAATCCCTTCCCTTCACATCCTCCACCCAGGTGCCGCTCCTGGAAGAGCACTCTGCTATTCTGCAGGCAGTGGCTGAGATTATGCTGTGTTCCTCCTACAGACCCTCTGTGGGCTTAGGGAAAGGGACCACGCTGTTTCCTGACATGACAACAGGCTTCAGATATTGTGATAATCTTAGTGATAAAGGAGCAGAGGCCAAATGTACCCTGGGAGAAAGGGCCTGGGCCTGAGAACACAAAGGACACAGAGGGTTAAATTCTCTCCCACATCATATCAATTTGGAGCATCTCCTATGTAAAAAGCTCTGTGAGGCATTCGATATTCAGGTTAGCACAACAATTCACTAATACTCTTTCAGGATCGGTCATTGCTCTGGTATCAGAAGTAGACAAATGAGGGTGAGAGGCTTCAGGGAGCTTCCATTCTAGCTGGAGACCCACAGGCAACTGCAGCAGAAAGTGAGGCGGATGTGCTCAGTCTCTCAGTCATGTCCAACCTTTTGAGACCCAGTGGACTGTAACCTGCCAGGCTCCTATGTTCTTGGAATTTTTCAGGCAGGAATGCTAGAGCAGGTTGCCATTTCATGCTCCAGGGGATCTTCTCAGCCCAGGGATTGAACCCACATCTCCTGAGTCTCTTGCATTGGCAGGCAGATTCTTTTCCACAGAGCCACCTGGAAAGTCCTCTAGGTCTTAGATAAATGTATGGAGCAGATGGTCTGAAAGCATCAAGGGGAAACATTTTTAAGTCACCCTGGAGGTTTATATCTATGACTTTCTGAAAGATCTGAGGTTTAAGCTGACTAAGACTTGCTCCCATTCCTCATGTAGATAATATATAAACATATTAAAAAGCATGAGGATGTCTGCGGTTTTATTTGTATAACAATTCAGCTGCATAATATTAGAAAGATTTTGATGGGCATACTGAGACCATAACCAAACTTCATAACATGCTTTAATTAAAATGGGAAAATACATTTGTGCTCCAAATAACCACCTTATGAAAAAATCCTTCGGGACCTAATGCCTGTTTAGAATAAAGAATAGCACCAAATTGTGGCAGAGATTAACAAAAACTGCAGCACTGTGCTTTTTGTAATTGGCGGTGAATGCATTAAAAACATTATGAGTTTTTCATATGAATGAAAATGCATGATTTTACCCATTATGCATTCTGAACATTGGTTGGAGAAATACATTCTGAGTTGTTTACATCTGTTGGCCTTATTTTAATGGTAGTTATGAATGAGTTGAACATCAGTTGTATACTTTGCAATGTAAAGTCTCTTTAAAGAGATGAACCTCTGAGCCTCCAGGCCTTACATTCTCAGTTATATAACCCCAATTATTATATACATGAAAAAGCAGTTTAATCTTTGTACTTCAGAATACCATGTACAGAGCTAAAAGAATGAATGGATGGAGCTAAAGTAATTTTCCTCCTAAGAGAGATGTTTTAAGAAGCTGTATTTTTATGGAAGCATATTTATCACTATTATCAGCAATACATTAAGGTAGGGGCGGTTAGTAATAGAGGGAAAGGAGTAAGTTATTGTGCCTGACACTGTGCTAAAACATTGATTCTTCTTGACAGTCTTCTGAGGATTTTAATGATTTCGGTTTTATATGTGAACACTAGGGTACAGTTAGTAATATAGAGAAAAGCCAGGATTCAAACTTCAAACCCAGTACTAAACCCTACTTTTATGTCACTGTGTCATACACCTCCCCTATACCTAATTAGTCTTTTTAAATGTTAGGTTAAAGTATTTCTGATTTTAAAACCACTTTATATATATATAATATATATATAAATATAATATATATATATATAATACACACGCACACACACACACACAAGTATTTTAAATTTTATTTATTTATTTTTGCCTCTGCTGGTTCTCTGTTGCTACACGCAGTCTTTCTTTAATTTTGGCAATTGGACACTACTCTAGAGTTGCAGTGCAGTGCCCTCTCTTGTTGCGGAGCACAGGCTCAAGAGTCTGCCACTTCAGTAGTTGCAGAACATGGACTTAGTTGCCCTGAGGCATGTGGAATCTCCCCAGATCAGGGGTCAAACCTGTGTCCCCCATGTTGGCAGCTGGATTTTTAACCATTGGACCACCAGGGAAGTAACCACTGAACATATATTTTTAAGTTCTTACTTTATCTGTTACTCTCTTCCAAGAGCAGGGATTGGCAAACTTTTTCTATAAGGGGCCAAACGGTAAGTATTTTAGATGTGGTGGGCCAAATGATCTAGGTCGTAGCTACTCCATTCTGCTATCTTAGCAGAAAATCATAGACATAGACAAAAGACAAGTCATAAACAAATGAGTGTGATTGTGTTCCAATAAAACAGTCCTGAAGAGAGAGTAAGAGGTAGGAGGGACAACTGGATGGAGTCATTTCAGTCTTAGGCTGCAGACTGCTTATATTCACAGAAGAGAAAGAAGACACTCTGTGCCCCAGGAATCACAGAAGTTTGGAGTTGGCCAGAGGATATAAAGGGCTTCCCAGATGGCGCTAGTGGTAAAAAAAACCCACTTGCCAATCAGGAGACATAAGAGACCCAGGTTCAATCCCTGGATTGGAAAGATCCCCTGGAGGAGGGCATGGTAACCCACTCCAGTATTCTTGACTGGAGAATCCCGTGGACAGAGGAACCTAGTGGGCTACAGTCCGTGGGGTCGCAAAGAGCCGGACATGACTGAAGTGACTTAGCATGCACAGAGCAAATAGACGGAAGGGCTGAGTGATGGGAGCCAGGGTTGCCTGAGACCTGGCGTTTGCAATTCGTTGTACTCATGCTTTTTGTCAATGTTAGGGTTAGGTCTTGGTAGATAACAGAGCCTCAAGGGTAGAGGTAACAGTAATAAGACCTGTTGGTTTCCTGTCATCTGCTTAAAAACCCTTTTAATGCACTTAGGACTTTGCTGTTGTCACATTCCTTTCATGGCACTTGCTGAGCACTATGGTTTTCCTTGAAGAGTATCACTTTTTCACTCTCAGCTGGTCTTGATCATTGTAGGGATAGAAGGACAGTCCTTGACTTACATTTTCAGAGACTGGTAGCCTTGTAGGTAGGTGAAGTGACACCCAAGATGTCCTTTAGTCACCTCTGCTCCAGTACTGAGTTCTCTGCTCCATTCCCAGTCTTTTGCTATTGACCTGTGGCATATTCTTTGTCTTTTTAAAAAAATATGACCTGACAAGTCCTTTCTAATTACTCTCACCTGTCAGAAGAACCAAAGCCATCTTTAAAAGAAGATTAAAAGAATATTTGAGTGCTTTTTAGTTTCTCATTTAGGTTTGTAAGTCTATTTATGGAAAATCCACTTAGCAGCTATTCAGTCTTTGATCTGGAACCATTGCAGAACCAATTGATTTTGTCCCATTCACCAGTGGCTTGCTTTATAGGTCCTAGAATCTGAGGCATGCATGACTATAGAAAGGGCCATATGAAAAGTAATAAAATTCTATTTAAGTGTCACCTGAATAATGACTTTTTTTAAAAAAAACTTCTATTCATAAGATCTATGAGAAGTACAAATGAACAGTAGAATAAATTAATAAGTGATTTCATTAAAATGTTCTGCATTACATAATCAAGACAAATTTTATAGATTATTTTCAATTTCAATTTCATGAGAATCAATTTGTAGGACACCAGGGAATGTTTCTATTACACTCTAAACATTTTTGTAGTACTGTGGAGGTAATGGATTAAAAAATTGTCTTTTTTATGAATGAGGAATTATGGTTCTCACAGACTGTGTACCTTAACATTGTTTCTGTATTACAGAGGCATATTTTGGACTGGTATCATATTCTAGACTTATTTTTCTAGCTTGTTTGCTTTAGGCTTTGCAATTATTAGAGAATGAAATTTGATCATTTGGCAACTGAGAATTCCTTAGGATTGATGGATAAATTGAAAAGCACGTTTCTTTTTTAAATATGAAAGGTACATTATCTAAATAACTAAAAAAGTTCAGATTGATTTTTTGACATTTCACATGATGAATTTCAACTTGTTTCTTAACCTAAAAGGATTCCCTGTATTTTAAGTATTGAGGGCTAGTATTGGGATGGCCAAAAAGTTAGTTTGAATTTTTCTGTTCAATCTTATGAAAACCTCAAATGAACTTTTTGGCCAATCCAGTGGATTTTGTTGAGTAAATTTTCTGAGGATCAGTCCACAAATATTATAGCCAGGCTTTTACTCTGCATAATTGCATTCATGCTTTAGGCATTTTTTAATTATTAGAATTTTTTTTCTTTTTCTTGGATTAGTGAAAGAAGCAGATATTCTTTGAAGAAACATTTTTATGGTAAATATTTTAACTTAGCCACAATTAAGCTTTTTATTACAGTTCAGTTCAGTTGCTCAGTCGTGTCCGATTCTGCAACCCCATGCACACCAGGCCTCCCTGTCCATCACCAACTCCCGGAGTCTACCCAAACCCATGTTCATCAAGTCAGTGATGCCATCTAGCCATCTCGTCCTCTATCATCCCCTTCTCCTCCTGTCCCCAGTCCTTCCCAGCATTAGGGTCTCTTCCAATAAGTCAACTCTTTGCATGAGGTGGCCAGAGTATTGGAGTTTCAGCTTCAACATCAGTCCTTCCAATGAGCATCCAGGACTGATCTTCTTTAGGATGGACTGGTTGGATCTCCTTGCAGTCCAAGGGACTCTCAAGAGTCTTCTCCAACACCACAGTTCAAAAGCATCAGTTCTTTGGGGCTCAGCTTTCTTCACCATTCAACTCACATCCATACATGACTAGACCTTTGTTGGCAAAGTAATGTCTCTGCTTTTCATTATACTATCTAGGTTGGTCATAACTTTCCTTCCAAGGAGTAAGCGTATTTTAATTTCATGGCTGCAGTCACCATCTGCAGTGATTTTGAAGCCCCCCCAAAATAAAGTCTGACACTGTTTCCACAGTTTCCCCATCTATTTGCCATGAAGTGATGGGACCAGATGCCATGATCTTAGTTTTCTGAATGTTGAGCTTTAAGCCAGTTTTTTCACTCTCCTCTTTCTCTTTCATCAAGAAGCTTCTTAGATCCTCTTCACTTTTTGCCATAAGGGTGACGTCATCTGCATATCTGAGATAAATTAAAAAAGGGTATAATCTATAATAAATTTTTGTCTGAAAGCATAACACCCATAAATGTTGATTCCTTTGGCAAAAAGTAAAATGTGTCATCTTTGTTCACATTAAAGTGTATGGATTAAAGGATAAGGAATAGAATTATTTAAC
Source organism: Antilocapra americana (assembly GCA_007570785.1). Classification (NCBI taxonomy): domain Eukaryota; kingdom Metazoa; phylum Chordata; class Mammalia; order Artiodactyla; family Antilocapridae; genus Antilocapra; species Antilocapra americana. Next base: position 25,714,628 of record ML662442.1, read on the forward strand.
TGTTAAATATCTAGTTAAAGTGCTTCACTCAAAGTGCCAGCAAATTTGGAAAACTCGGCAGTGGCCACACCACTGGAAAAGATCAGTTTTCACTCCATTCTAAAAGAAAGGCAATGCCGAAGAATGCTCAAACTACCATGCAATTGTACTCACTTCACATGCTAGCAAGGTAGTGCTCAAAAACCCTCAAGCTAGGCTTCAACTTAAACTAGGCTTAAAAGTCAACATTCAAAAACTAAGATCATGGCATCTGGTCCCATCACTTCATGGCAATTAGATGGGGAAAGTGGCAGATTTTATTTTCTTGGACTCCAAAATCACTGTAGATGGTGACTTTAGCCACAAAATTAAAAGATGCTCCTTGGAAGAAAAGATATGACAAACCTAGGCAGCATATTTAAAAGCAGAGACATCACTTTGCCAACAAAAGTCTGGATAGTCAGGGCTATGGTCTTTCCAGTAGTCATGTACAGATGTGAGAGTTGGACCATAAAGAAGGCTGGGTGCTGAAGAAATGATGCTTTGAACTGTGGTGCCTGGAGAAGACTCTTGAGAGTCCCTTGGACAGCAAGTAGATCAAACCAGTCATTCCTAAAGGAAATCACCCCTGAATATTTACTGGAAGAACTGATGCTGAAGCTGAAGCTCCAATACTTTGGCTACCTGATGTGAAGAGCTGACTCACTGAAAAAGACGCTGATGCTGGGAAGGATTAAAAGCAGGAGAAGGGAGCAACAGAGGATGAGATGGTTGGATGGCATCACTGACTCAATGGACCTGAGTTTAAGCAAACTCTGGGAGACAGTGATGGACAGGGAAGCCTTGCTTCTGTGATTCATGGGATTACAAAGGATCAGACATGACTTAGTGACTGAATGCCAAAGACATTCGGTTCAAAGGATCTAGTATTTCAATTTAGTGAAAAATGAATGATTTGGACAAGTAGTGGCCTTACTGTAATTGCCTTGAGTTCTGATAGTCTGTCATTTCATTAAAATATGTTAATGGCATATGTCTACCTAACCTACTATGTTTGTGTTGAGCTGTGCATACAAATGTTTAAATATACACACATACCTATATATATATTTTTAATTTAACATTTCTATAACAGAAAGTAATCAAGAGCATTATTTCTAGAAGTCATCAGTTCAATAATTTCAGTTACCTTTGGAAGCCAAATGCTCTTTATGAGTCACTGTGGCTTCTGAAATGACTGAGTTTTATTTCAGGAAACAATACACACACACACACACACACACACACACACACACACACATCCAGAAAAATCTGGCTTGTGTGGATGTCTTTCATTTCCCTGGAGCAGAGATGCTTTATAAGCCTAAAGCAACATAATTGTGATCAGTTTTAGGACTAGAGTGTTAACAGTTATGATTTTCTTATGAAAATTGCCTTAGCAAAATTTTTTTTATGATCTGATTCTTTTTACAATCTCTGGAGTCTTTTATAGGTGGCACATTTTTGCAAAAATAAGATGCAGAAAAGATTTGATGCCATCCTTGAAGAACCTCCTCTAATACTGAATCAGAGGGTTTAATATTCATATTTGAATATTTAATGCATTTCCCTTTTGTTATAACATTACAAGGGAAAGTGATTCTTATGCAAGAAAAATGATTCCTAAATTGTTTCTCATTTCTCTTCTCCTCTAAGATGGAGAGAGACTTGCATGGCAAGAATCTTGTAGAGCATAACGGTGGAGCTATGTTCCTCCAGCTAAAGATGCTTAGTAGTTTCTAAAAACACATGCTATAGGGCAACCACAATTTTATAAAGCTTATTTTGCCGAATTTGCTATGGCTTGGTAATACTAATGCAGCTGCAATGCTTGGATAAGCTTAGTCAAATAAAGCCTAGAAAAATGCTCAGTCCATAGAAATAACTGCTCTGAGTGATCTAATGTCAGAAATATGGGTCTGTCAATAGTAAAATCCTGTTCGGATAAGGTTTTCAAATGATAGGTTAGGGAATTTCACTGTTCTGTATAATACTGACAGACCCGACACTGTGGTAACCCTGGGTTAACTCTGAGGAAGGTGGCCCTTCTCTCCCAGTCCTTAACATGAATACCAGAGTCAAGTCCGTGTGTGTATGCTTCAGTCGTGTCCAAGTCTTTGAGACCCTAAGGACTATAGCCTGCCAGGACCCCCGCCCATGGGATTCTCTAATCCAGGGTACTGGAGTATGTTGCCATGGCCTCCTCCTGGGGACCTTCCTGACCCAGGGATCAAAACTGCATCTCTTAATCTCTTACATTGGCAGGCGGATTCTTTACCACTAGTACCATCTGGGAAGCCCACCCCGACAGTAAATACCAAGTAGCTTCTTAGAGAATAATGGCCTAGTTTTTCATCTATTTCTTACTCCTTGAGGTGCTGAGGATATAATTTTATCCTCAGAATACACAATAAAATGACTGCCCTTCTGCTCAATAAAAATGGAAATGTTGATAGGTATGAAGGGGCTAAAAGGAAAAAGGTAAACCATTCATCATTTTATCTCTTTGCTTTCTCACACTTTTTGTATCAGAATTTTAATTGCCTAGAAAAAAGGCCTTTTTATTAGTTGTCAATGAGTGGCATCCTCCTCACATAACTATTTAAGATCAATTTTAAGTCTATTTGGACAAATAATCCAGAGGGTAAAATGTTAGAGACTAAGCAATACATAATACTTGGAAAACTCTGATAATGAGTAGTCTTCAGAAAAGACTCTGAAGAGTCTTTTTAACTCTTCAGCTGGTTCTCTTTAACTCCTCTGTTTCGGTTTCCTTTCATATCATGTGTGCAGCTTTATCAGCTGTTTCTAAAACCCTATAAGGTCCTTAGAAGATTTGTATAAAGTATTGTTTGTGTTTACCTAATTGCATTTTTCAAATATGGGCATGGATATCTTAATGTTCTTTTCAGAAATACATAAAAGACCTTCAAGCTCATTTGGAAGTCCTTTGAAAAGCACAGGAAGCTGAATTTTTCCCTATAGAGCAGATGATTTTTAAAAAATACACAGCCAATCTTACCTCTCTAATAAAATTTTCAGACTGTATTTTATTCATGCAATATGTGTTTTTCTTCATGGAGTATATGGACTCAGTTCAGAAAGATGAAGGTTTGGGCTAAGTTATTCTGATTGGTTCTAAACCTATCAAATAGCTTAATGAAGTTAAACAAAATGCAACATCCTATTATAATGGTGCCCAATTCTAAGCATACCTTTTTTTTCTCACAAAATTTAAGTATTTTACTTCACTCAATATTAAAAGATTCTAAACAGAGGAAATGAATATAGAAGATGTGGTACATATATATAATGGGCTATTAGTCAGCCATAAAGAACAAGGAAATAATATAATTTGTAGCAATATGGGTGGACCTAGAGATTGTCATACTGAGTAAAGTAAGTCAAACAGAAAAAGACAAATATCATACGATATCACTCATATATAACATCTAAAGAAATGATGCAAGTGAATATATTTACTTGGTTTCCATAGTGTAGTGGTTATTACATTCCCCTAACATGTGAAAGGTCCCCTTGTTTGAAACCAGGCAGAAACAGAAGGGTATTTTTGGGATTCCCTAGTGGCTCAAATAGTTAAGAACCTACTTGCAATGCAGGAGACCCAGGTTCAATCCCTGGGTTGGGAAGAGCCCCTGTAGAAGGAAATGGCAACCCACTCCAGTATTCTTGCCTGGAGAATTCTGTGAATAGAGGAGCCTGGTGAGGAACTTATCCACAAAACAGAAATAGAGTCACAGGTGTAGAAAACACACTTATGATTGCCAGGGGGGAAAGAGCAAGGAGGACGGAGAGATAAACTGGGAGACTGGGATTGATCAATATACACTACAATATATAGAATCAGGAGCTAATAATGACCTATTGTATAGCATAGGAAATGTTTCTCAATACTTAGTAATGACTGGTATGGAAAAAGAATCTAAAAAGAGTGGATATATGTGTAGGTATAACTGATTCAGTTCACTGTACAGCAGAAACTAACGCCTTTTAAATCAACTATACTCCAGTAAAAACTTAAAAAAAATCTATGTGTCTGCTTTTAATTCAAATACGGTGATAGCAGTAATTCTGCAGTAACTATAGACAGTGTCAGTTTATATTACTAATAATTACAGATGCATGAAAACATTTTTACTTCATTGTAATTTTTATTTATTTTTAAAGCCCCTGAGGTACTCAATAAAATCAATTATGTCCCTACTTAATGATTATATACACTAAAATATCTTTATCCATATATATGCACATATGAAAATTTTATGCTGTTGAATTATCACTACTTTTCTAACCAATGGATATAAATTTCCTTATAAATAGAAAACATAGGTTTACTTTTATTTATATGTGTGTGGTGTGTGCCTAGGTGCTTCATTTGTGTCTGACTTTTTATGATCCTGTGGTCTGTAGCCTACCAGGCTCTTCTGTACATGGGATTCTCTAAGCAAGAATACTGGAGTGAGTTGCCATGTCCTCCTCCAGGAGATCTTCCCAACTCAGCGATGGAACCTGTGTCTCTTATGTGTCCTGCATTGGCAGGCAGATTCTTTACCACTAGTGCCACCTGGGAAGCCCTTATTTATATATAAATATGTAAAAAATGTGGACTTCCCTCATAGCTCAATCAGTAAAGAGTCTGCTTGCAATGCAGGAGACCTAGGTTCAGTACCTGGGTCGGGAAGATCCTTTGGAGAAGGAAATGGCAACCCACTCCAGTATTCTTGCATCGAGAATCCCATGGACAGAGGAGCCTGGCAGGCTACAGTCCATGGAGTCAAAAGAGTTAGTTACGACTTAGAGACTAAAACAGCACCAGGTCAAAAATAGGGCTTCCCTGGTGGCTCAGATGGTAAAGAATTCACCTGCAATGCAGGAGACCTGAGTTTGATCCCTGGGTCAAGACAATCCTCTGGAGAAGAGAATGACTACCTACTTCAGTATTCTACCCTGGAGAAATCCATGGATAGAGGAGCCAGGCGATAGGTCACAAAGAGTTGGACATTACTACGACTAACATTAACTATGTCAAAAATAAACCAGGTTGGTTCATGAAACAGTTGCCTAAAATTCACTCAGAGAAGTAAACTTGAAAGAAGTTTTGCATTTCTTGAAAGAATTTGAAAGTTCTTGCATTTCCTCAAGTTTTCTGAAAGTAGATAATGCGCTGTGAGAAACCAATCATTTTTATATGACTATAGTTTTAAGCAGAAGCATTCCTTGAAGTCCTTGTTATTATTACAGAATTCCTTCAAATGAAAAGAGTATAAATAAGCTGTGTGTTTTTTGGGGGCAGGGAGGACTGTTACATTCTCTTAATGGATAAGAAAGCTGTGGTACATATACACAATGGAATATTAGTCAGTTATTAAAAAGAATAAATTTGAATCAGTTCTAATGAGGTGGATGAAACTGGAGCCTGTTAGACAGAGTGAAGTAAGTCAGAAAGAGAAACAGCAATACAGTATACTAACTTATAATATGGAATTTAGAAAGACGGTAATAGGCAAGACAGCAAAAGAGACACAGATGTAAAGAACAGACTTTTGGACTATGTGGGAGAAGGCAAGGGTGGAATGATTTGAGAGTATAGCAGTGAAACATGTATATTACCATATGTGAAATAGATGACCAGTGCAAGTTGGATGCATGAAGCAGGGCCCTCAAAGCTGGTGCTCTCAGACAACCCAGAGGGATAGGGTGGGAAGAGAGGTGGGAGGGGGGCTCACAATGCGGGGTGGGGCACATGTGCACCCATAGCCAATTCATGTCGATTTATGGCAAAAACTGCTTCAGTATTATAAAGTAATTAGTCTCCAATTGAAATAAATTAATTTAAAAGAAAAAGAGTGGAGTTTCTATTTTTTTTTTAAATAGAAATAAAGGAATTCATCAGAAATCCTTACCCACTTTAGATTGGTAAAACAATATATTTTAAGTTCAATACATTTTGTTTCAGAAAGTGAATTCTAGTTATGCACTTATCATTGCTTTTCACCTTCAAATTCAATTTGCTGTTTGTTGGAAAACAAGTTTCCTGAATGGAGAGGAACTGCTGTGTCAAAAAAGAGAAGTTCAAAAGGTAGGAGAAAAGTAGGCTTACTGGTGCCAATACAAGAAAAGACATCTATTACCTGGCAGTAAAGAGTACTGAGAGGTGAGCTAGCAGGTCACAGCTAGGGGTCACTGCCCAGCGAGGGAGAGCTTGCGTCTCACCCAGAACACAAGGGAGTTCTTCCCAGAAAGAGCACTTTAATATTGAAATTTGACCTTGACCAGAATGCCTCTTTTCATTTAGGACCGTAATAGCACAAACAGTTAAAAAATAAAAGTGAAATTTGAGCTTTTCTTTCAAAAATGATTTAAGAAACAAAAGCTAGATATTTAGATCATTCTAACTGAACATCACTCCTTATGACACAAACAAATGAAGGAAAATCATTATTTACATTCCTAACAGAAGCAAGACCATTGATCGGAGTTCCTGATTACTGGTAAATAAACAACCCAATCAAAAAGTGGACCAAAGAACTTAACAGACATTTCTCCAAAGAAGACATAAAAATGGCTAACAAACACATGAAAAGATGTTCAACATCACTCATTATCAGAGAAATGCAAATCAAAACCACAATGAGGTATCACTTTACACTAGTCAGAATGGCTGCCATCCAAAAGTCTACAAGCAACAAATGCTGGAGAGGATGTGGAGAAAAGGGAACCCTCTTACACTGTTGGTGGGAATGCAAACTAGTACAGCCACTATGGAAAACAGTGTGGAGGCTCCTTAAAAAGCTGCAAATAGTCCTGCCATATGACCCAGCAATCCCACTGCTGGGCATATACACCGAGGAAACCAGAATTGAAAGAGACACGTGTACCCCAATGTTCATCGCTGCATTGTTTACAATAGCCAGGACATGGAAGCAACCTAGATGCCCATCAACTGATGAATGGATAAGAAAGTTGTACATATACACAATGGAATATTACTCAGCATTAAAAAAAAATTCATTTGAAGCAGTTCTACTCAGATGGACGAAACTGGAGCCCATTATCCAGAGTGAAGTAAGCCAGAAGCAAAAACAACAAGACAGTATATTAACACATATATATGGAATTTAGAAAGATGGTAACGAGAACCCAGCATGCGAGACAGCAAAAGGAACGCAGATGTATAGAATAGACTCGTGGACTCTGTGGATGAGGGAAAGGGTGGGATGATATGGGAGAAGGGCATTGAAACATGTTAATTATCATATGTCTAATCAATCGCCAGCCCAGGATTGATGCTCGGGGCTGGTGCAGCGAGATTTCCCGGGGGGAGGGAGGAGGGAGGGAGGAGGGAGGGGGGGTCTGGAGGGGGAGCATATGTAAACCCATGATGATATCATGGCATTGTATGGCAAAAGCAATAAAAAAAAAAGTCAAAAAAAATTAAAAGAGTTTATATATTCTCATATAACTGGAAAGTCCAGCGATTATTCTGGCTCTAAACACAGCTGGCACCATGAACCCACATGGTGGTATCTGGACTCAGCCTGTTTCCATCTAGCATCAGATTCTTCAACTTGTGGGCTACAGGGCCATTGGCAGATCCTACCAGCTTCTCAACCCTAGCAGAAAGAGTGTCCTCCAACAGTTCCATGAAAAATAAGGAGGTTTCTGATTGCCTCATCCCTTCACAGTCCTAGGCAAGAGGAAATACTCTGTCTGTGGCAGGGCTTTTCTTAAAGGCCCATTGCTATGGCTGAGGGTTAAGGAAGGGTTCATTTTCTAATCTCAGCCCTGGAAAAAGAAATTCATTTCTGGGAAGAGTAGAGGCAGTGGGTAGGTAGGAAGGAGTGCTAGATAATGTAAAATAGAGGTGTGTATCTCTCTATCTCCCAGGTAGCTTAGGTAGCCAAATCATCCTCTGAAATATTATAATAATCACATGCCCCAGATCTGGGGGAAAAGATGGCAATTTAGGACTTTCATTGAAATTGGCAGGGTGTCAGTTTCTGGTTTAAGACAAAAGCGATTTTTACCTTGAAAGAATATATAGTTTCTTTTAAAGTGCTTAGAATCTAGATTCTTCTAAAAATTATGTTAGATTACTACTCATGGTTTAGTAATATTACAGATATATATATCTAGGATTATTTTGATAAAGATTGTTTTTGTGAATTGTCATGATTTATCTTGCCCTCAAAATCCATATTTATTCAATTTATAAATACAAGAAGAAGCATGATTTAGTTGTTACAGATTTCTATGAATATGATACATAGACATTTTTATTATAGTATAGTTGATTTATTAATACAATGTTATGTTAATTTCAGGTGTACAGCAAAGTGATTCAGTTATACATATACATATATTATTTCTTTTTTAGAGTATTTTCCCATATAGGTCATCACAAAATATTGAGTGGAGTACCTAGTGCTATGTAATAGGCTGTTATTGGTTATCCATTTTATATTTACAGTGTGTATGTTCAACCCAAGTTTCTGATTTATCGCTCCCTGCCACATTTCCCTTTTGATAGCCATGTTTGTTATCAATATTGGATTTATACATATAGACATTCTTCAAACACTGGATTATTAAAATATACAAGTTAAAAAATGTATAAATCATCACTCTTCAACTTCATTTGCTTAAGGATTTTTTCAATAGAGTTTCTCCAAAATTGTTACTTATGTGCATGTTTTCTGGAACACTTAAAAATATAGTAAAGGTCATTCTTGTGATTGGGAATTGCATTCTTAATTTTGAAATAACATTTTTTTTTCTTGGATAGTATATACTCCCCCTCTCTTCTTTGCTCTCTAATTTTTGAAGAAAAAAATTAGTGTTAGAATTTTCCATAAACTGCATGTCATAATTAAATGTGAATCCATAATGGTTTTATGAACTGGATCTGCAATATCTGATTTATACCATTCTAGAATACAGGTGTCTGTCTTGAGCATCCTGGAGGAGACTACATTGCTACTGTCCCAGAGGAGTAGTAATGGTTGAGTGTGCATGGCGGTTTCCTCATCTGATTAACAAGGCATGATGATGGAGAGTGAGTCCTTTCAGAAGGCTTGTGATTTATTCTTCAATGCATAACCTGTCTGTGAGGAACACTACATAGACAGCCCCTAATTTTATGTTATAGAGGAGAGAGAGTCTCTTGGCCCTCCAGCCAGAGTGAGCCAGAGCCTCACTTCTTTTGAAGCTGATTCTGGCTCTCTGGCAAGCAAAGTATATTTGTATGAACTCAAAAGGAATGGAATGAAAAAGTAGTCCTGGAAAAAACTGTCATATACCCTCACTGCTCTGCTTCAGTTGTGACACACCAACTTTCAAGAAGGATCACCCGTGTCAAAGTACTCAGTAATATTTACCTCTCATTTTTTCCTGCCATATCAATAACTAGCTCTTGTCATCTTCAAAGTGCTTCTCAAACATTAAATAATCTCAGATTACACACTCTGTTCTTTGCATTTATCTTGACCAACTGTCAGAGAAGGCAATTTATTTCCCCTCAATTTTATTCCTCTTGGCTGTGCATGTGTGTGGCTTCTGTAAATAAATGTGAATGGAAATTGAAAGATACAAGCTAGTGTGTTTCCATAACAAAGGCAACACATAATTTTCCTTAAACAAAATAACCTTCAGATTACTTTCAAATTGTTTATGGTATTGTTGTTGGATAGTCAGAATATGTTTTCATCACTTTTTAAATCTTAATTCTTAAGTAGAATTTATGAAGATGTGAAGATGAAAGAAATCAAAAAGATTTTAAAAATTGCTTAGTGTTAACTTTTATTTCTTTAAAATATTGTACCGTAATTGTTTAGGCAGGACTGTAAGGTGAAATAAAATTTAGACTATACATTAAAAGCAGTTCTTCAAGCAATTAAAAGTCATATTTTAACTCTAAACTTGCATTACTTCCTGAATTTATAGTTGCTCATTTTTTTCTAATAAAAATGGAGAAAATATATAAATTCTTACTATATTAAAATTTTCTGTCTTTTAAAAATGTGACCAGGGTTCAACTAATTTTATATCAAATTTCAATAAGTTTATTCATTCACTTTCAAGACACCAAGCAGCTGTGTACCACATTGTCTGCAGAAATACTCTCCAATACACAGTTCACTGAAGTGAATCTGAAGAGCAAAAGCAATTCCTTCCCGTGTTCTCTATACAGTTGTAGTAGGAAGCCTTCTGAGGTTAAAAATCGGGAGCTTAGCAACATATCAGCTTTCAGGTGGGCCTCTGCTAAACACTTACAACTCACTTATTCTCCTGCAAATCATTATTCCAAAGATTTGATTCACTTGTAGACCCACTTGAGTCTTAAATTGCGTTTCAAAGCACTTCTGTCATTCATCCATTTTCAGAACTGCCATTTAGAAGTGATGGGATTTTGGCACCAAAATCAATGAGAGGATATGATATGAGCTCTTGATAATTTTTTCCTCTTTGAACACCATCTCAAGTACAGTCTGTGAAATCTGTTTTTTTAAATTATTTTTCCATCTTGATATCATTTCAACTAAATTGAGTTCTTGAGCCTGAGATATGTATTCACATAGTTTTTCAGAGATTTAGTGTTACTATTGTTAATGTATACCTAAAGTTGTTTTAAAATTTTAATTAAATGTTTTTACCACTGATGTTTCTTATCAGCTTTTTACTCTTAAAAATATGTATGGCAAAACCAACACAATATTGTAAAGTAAAAAGTCTTTATTGAATTTGTTACAATTAAAAAAAAAAGAAATATATGCCTAGATTCACCACTGTCATCTCAAAATAGCGGCAATAGGTATGTCCGTTTATTATTGTCATTTAGTCACTAAGTCATGTCCGACTATTTGTGACCCCATGGACTGTAGCCCATCAGGCTCCTCTGTCCATGGGATTTCCTAGGCAAGAATCCTGGATTGCCCTTTCTTTCTCCAACTGTTTGCTATTAATACGTACTAATATATGTATACACGTAAATGTGTTTGATTTTCTTTCCCCTAGTCAGTCTAGATTTTATGTTATTTATTTTATTTTTTTTAATATATAGAGGAGGTAGTTACCATTTTATGGGTATAGCGAAAAAGGGTACATTTTTATTAACTAGAATACTTAATTTTGCATGTGGTATTTTCATTTCTTCTGTCAATTAAAAATTGTCTTATGAACTGGATTTATACTTTAAATATCTGGTGTGCACATCTGTTTGAGGGTTCAAACTTAATTTTTTTACTTTTAAAGAATTCAGTTACACTGATAATTTTTGTATTATAACAAAGTAACTTTTTATTGATCATCTTTCTTAATTTTGTTAATGGGGTAAAACAGCATTCATTAATATGAATCAATTAAAATATGTGTTCCTCTTTTCCTATATTACAAAAAATATATTGATTAGAAAAGACAGTGAAGGAATTATAACTTTTTTTTTCTGGTTCATTGAAAATATCTTAGCCTAATGTATATGCTTATTAAGTGGAAAATAAATGTCTGCATTTGTTTAGGGTTAGGCCCTCAACCTTTGCTTCCAAGGTTAATTTTGCACTGCCAAGCCTTCCTTTTAATGACAGTAGTGGGTATAATCCTAGCTGTAGAAATGGTGGTCATTGTAATGATGATAATAATGAAGGTTATTCTAAAAGTAATTCCATTTAGGTGAAATTCCATTTAGGCTAATTCCATTTAGGCTCAAAATTCTCCAAGCCAGGCTTTGACAATATGTGAACCATGAACTTCCAGATGTTCAAGCTGGTTTTAGAAAAGGCAGAGGAACCAGAGATCAAATTGCCAACATACACTGGATCATCAAAAAAGCAGGAGAGTTCCAGAAAAACTATTTCTTTGTGAAAAATGTCAAAAAAGTTTCTGGTTAGGAATGGAAAAAAAACTTTTAAAAAATTTTAATGTCAAAGAAGTTTGAAAGTTTGCTTTTTTAAAAAAGAAATTGGGAATATAATTTAGAGATAAAATTAAAAATATTTTCTTATGTATATTAAAATATGATTAATCAAAAATGTCACTTTCTTGATATGTAATTTTTTAATTGTTGCAATGTAGCTCATATTTAAAGTGTATGAAATATGTTGTTAAGCTGTGATTTTGGCAAAAATATTTGGATTGTTAGAAGTATTTTTTCTCCTTAGTACTTAGGCATTACTTCACATCTGTGTAATTTCTGGTTGGTCTTCAATTGTTCTTAAATAAAACCTGATGTATTTGTTTTAAATTATCTCCAAGTTTCCTCTTGAGATAACTTTCTATGAGTAAAGATTATTGATGTAATCATATATGCCTGCTCTCCACTGAGGGCCAACTTTCTTGGCATGCGAAGGCAGCAACTTTACAGGAAAAACATCAGTTACAAACTTTTTAAATGTTTGTACATAAAAGTATCATTAAAAAGAAAAGGTAAACAGTTGAAGGAAAAAAATTACAACATAAGGTTAAAGTAGTACTTTCCTGTAAGTGTGTATTTATTTATAAACATACATGTATACATGCATGCATACATATAGGTACATATAAGTGTAGACACATGCATATATGTATATGTACATTTGTTGTTGCTTTAATCGTGAAATCGTGTCCCACTCTTTTGCGACCCCATAGACTAAAGCCAGTCAGGCTCCTCTGTCCATCAGATTTTCCAGGCAAGAATACTAGAGGGAGTTGCCATGCTCTCCTCCGGGGGATATTCCTGACCCGGGGATTGAATCCGTGTCTCCTGCATTGAATTATTTGCCACTGAGTTACCAGGGAAACCTATATGTACATATGCATATATATTAAACAAAATACGTACATATACATTATATATATGTACATATGAACATCAGTAAACCACCAAGAGGAGCTTTCTAGAAAAATGAACAAAAAACTTCACAAGATAAGAAATATAACTGAATAATAAACATATAAAAAGCTTATCTCTAATAATCAAAGAATTGCCAATGAAGTTGATTTATCCTACTATGTGATTACACACATTTTGAACACCGGTAATACCCAGGGTTGTCAAGAATAAGGCAATAGACCACTGGCATATACAGTTTTCTAAAATAGACTTTCAAATATATGCATATATTCTCAGAAGATATAAAAGTAATTATATTATTTGCCCAGAAATTGAATGTTTAAAAAATTCTCCTAATAGAAAAATCATTAATAAGTGCTGAGAGAACTTCTGCCATGTTCCAGGGTAGAATACTGGTTGACAAATTATGCCTAGCCACGGAATGACCTGCCATGTAGCCACTTCAGTGGTGTTTTATGGAATACATACAGCAAGAAAACATGTCATTATACATCACCTAGTAAAAAAAAATAACAGAGGGTATGACGATGACTTGTCAGAAACAAATAAAACATGTTTATGTATTTATTTGCATGTGCCAAAAAGTAGGTGTAATTAGAACAATATATCAACAGTTGTTTTGAGGTGCTGAGAACACAAATAAATCAACTATTATTTAATAAAGAATCCAAATAATTATCTGTTTATTTATTTTGCTATTTTTTTTATATTTTTGAATTATCAGTCATTAATATGTAGACTTTTAAAAGCAAATATAAAAAGGTTTTGGATATAATAAGATTTTCTAGCATTAATCTCTTAGATCTTCTGTGCCCCTGTCACAAATAAAAATGAATGATATCAATAGAGGGTCAATTATGCTGTTAAGCCAGGATATCCAAAAGGAATTTTATCCTTTTTACCTATTTTATCCCTGATTTTGTTTCTCTCCCAGAGGAGATATTTTGCTTGCATTTAGACCTGACAAATGAACCTAAATAAATGAAAAAGGTATTAAAAAGCCACTTGACCAAAAAAGCCATTGCCCTTGATGGTGGTGGATAGAGGTGGTGGTAAGGGAGATATAAAAATGATTGAAGGTGATGACAAAATCTGTAGCCTGGATGGCAGTATTTATGGAACTTAGTAGACTAGGAATGCCGATTATGAGGGCCTATGGGTATCAGAGTAGAGGGTAAATGCTGAGGAAGTACAAATGTGGTAATGGACAGGGAGTTTGGCCCTATCACTGAGGAGGTGTATTCTGCCATAGAAAGTGCGGTAAAAGAGCTATATATACTTATATAGTCTGTGTTTTGTGAGGGTTTTTCTGTCATCAATATTTGATGTGAAATTCTAAACTGTAATTCTCCTTTCTCAAATGTTTAATTAGGAAATGCATCTACAACCACAACTGTGATAGACAGCAAGAATGGATCTGTGCCCAAGTCCCCTGGAAAAGTGCTGAAGAGGACAGTCACAGAGGACATCGTCACGACGTTCAGCTCCCCAGCAGCCTGGCTTCTGGTCATCGCTCTCATCATCACATGGTCAGCTGTGGCCGTTGTTATGTTTGACTTAGTGGACTACAAAAACTTATCAGGTAAGGTCCATAAAGTTTGGCTCTTACATGAAAAGAAGCAGTGTTTTCTCCAGCTCTAGCTTTGTTTCTCTTTGCCCCACAAATAAAGCATCCAACTACAAACATACTTGAAGGCCACTGAGGGCTAGTTCCCATCTTCACCTTTGCTTCTTTTGTCTGTTTTCCTCATAGATTTCAAATGCAGCCTTATTTGAAAAGCTGATCAAAAGCTGAATGCTATAGTCCCATGAGGATAACAATTCCAAAGCTTGGTGGTGGTGGATATTTGGTTTGGGAATAAGGATTTTATCAACCAATAATAAAGGATAATTTTTAGATCTTATATTTGGTTAGTACTCCTTTATAAAGGAGTATAAGGAGTAACATAAAACTAAACCAAACCAAATAAAGCACTTTTGGATAAATGAAAAATTGTGTAAGTCCCCTCACCATCTGGTTCCAGGCTTCCTTCCCAGATATGCTCTTTGCTCCTCCCATTGCATTCATACCCAGTCACTCAGTCATGTAAGACTCATTGTGACCCCATGGACAAGCAAAAAAAGTGGAGTGGATTGCCATGCCCTCCTCCAGGGGATCTTCCCAAACCAGGGACTGCACCTGCATCTCCTATGTCTTCTGCATTAGCAGATGAATTCTTTACCACTGAGTCACCTGAGAAGCCCTTGCTCCTCCCAATAAAATATCCTATTTTGAGTTTTCTAATTATTTGTAATGAAATACTATGATCAACCATGTGTTTTTATAGATTTGAAGTGAAATAGGTATAGCACAGGGCTTCCCAGATGGTGCTGAGAACCCACCTGCCAATGTAGGAGACACGGGTTCAATCCCTGGGTTGGGAAGATCCTCTGGAGGAGTGCATGGCAACCTACTCCACTATTCTCGCTTGGAGAATCCCATGGACAGAGGCACCTGGCTGGCTATAGTCAGAGGATCACATAGAGTCAGACACGACTAAAGTGACTTAGTACATATGGACGCAGGAATATCACAAGTAATGAAATTCAGATTTTCACTGGGTCTATTCAATGTCTGAGTATGGTGTTCATCTTTTGTTCAAGATCTTTCTGTATTTTTTAAATTATATTTGTTTGTTTCCACATCTGCCATGCTCTATTGACTGAGTTCCTTGAGGGAAGGAATCAGTCAGGTGCTCTGTAAGTATTAAATGAATAGATGAATGAGTTCATGCTTATGCCTTTGTATCATAAGCAAAAATATTTAATCAACCTCTTAATGTGCTGCTTCATATTTGCACTGAGAACCCCCAACCCACCTGTTCTGTCTTTAGTAGAAGTGGAATCAGTAGACCACAGAAACTGTTAAGTTGCCTTCTATACACTGAGAGATCCTCTGTTTATCATTATGGTATTTTTCTTATCCAGCAGTTATTATCATCAAGTATCTATTATATGTGCCAGGAAATGACTAAGTTAAAAGAAATGCTAGTAGGAGTAAGGGGAAGTCATAAAAATGTATGCTTGGGTTTATTGACTTGGAGGTGTGACTGAGTTGACTCTGCCCCCATAGCATTGTAGCTAGGCTAAAGTGAGCATGAGCATCATACAACAGAGAAACAAGTCCCATGATGTCAACCAAAGCAAAAGGGCTGTTTATATAGAGCCATAAGCATCTGCTTTAAATAGGCAGTTGTTTCGATACTTTGTGTAAAGCAGGCTCTTAAAATAATATACTGTTAAAATGCAAATAATGTAAAATATGACCTAGAATTTTAAGTGAAAATCAGTTGGTTACATTCCTCTAAGAAATTTCATTTCCCTTGAGCCTAATTGACTGTGATAGTTCATCTGGTCTTCTTTAGAAATTCATTCATTCAAATTTTAGAACCAAATATAGTCATAAAATATAATTCTTCAATTTTTACAGTAGATGTGTTTTAGAATTGCATGAAAATCTAATATTTGTAAAGTTAATATTTTAATAAGTGTACTAAAGAAATTACTGTTGAATTTGTCCTTAATCATTTGATAAAATGAGCGGCTACATATAATTAGACTTTCAGGTTAGATTATTTGAATGCAAGACATACTTATAGTCCACAGTAGAGGTTCCTTGGACTGCTGTAATGAGAAACTGTGGATAATGCCTGTGTTACTGGTATTTCATTTGATTGGCAAAAAATAATCTCTGTATTACTACTACTTCATTTCTTCTTACGAGAAGTACTTATTAAGTACATCTTCTTTGTGAAGACTCTTCCTCCAGTTCTCTATATTTATTAATGACCTAACCATCTCTCCGTTCCCTGCAAAAAGAAACCTGCAAGTCATCTTTTAAATCTGCTGGGCACCTGATCAATTACCATACTGTATGCCAGCCAACCTTAGTACCTCTCATAAATTTGCTCCCTCCTCGTATGACCACAGTCTCCATTACTACACTGTAGACCTTGATTGTCTTTCAAAGGTGCTGGTGCACTTTCTTCTTGCCTGCCTCATCCAGTCTCTCCCTTTTAACATTGCCCTTAAGGTAGCTTCATAAAACATAAATTTCATCACGTATTTTTGCAAAGTACAGATTCCCTGGCATGAAATCCAAGTCCTTGGCTTGGCCCTTTATTTTTGTCTTGTGATTCTGCTCATGGGCCCCATTTTACCCCCCGCTGCTCTCACCTGCTTTCTTTCCCCGGAAACCATGCGCTCTCAGTCCTCCCGGCCTCCGCTCACATTGTCCTTTACCCCCTCCAGGATCCAGTATAGCAGAAAGTGTACAAAAGAGGCTAAGAATGTTTACTGTGGTACTGGATTTTCTCACTGTTATTAATAAATCCAGATCTTGAAACTTTCTAGCTGTTGTGAGAAAAGTTGCTTCCGTTTCATCATCTAAACAGTGAGGATAATATTAGTACCTATGCAATAAGCTTATTAAGGAAATCATAAATGAATTTATTTGTGGAGTGTTTAGAACAGAACCTGGTTTATCACAAAGTACTATATACATTTTAATATCACTAGTAAGAGATTCATTTCTCTTTTCTTGAAGGATGGATTCATCCCTTTTTTGCTAAACGTTTCCAGATTTCCTAGGAAAAATTCACTGTGCCATGCTTTCCTTTTCTTAGTCCCTTATGGGCACCTGTATTATCAGCAGCTAACACATTGTATTATTAGTATCTGTTTACTTGTCCATCTCATTCAGAAACTTAAACTTATTCATGGAAGAAACTCTCTTATTCATCTCTGTAAATGTCTGTCACATAGCATATTTTCTGCTATATATTGCTTAAAGGAATGATTAATGCTGATATTTTGATTGTGAAATAATTCCTTAGTTATGAAAAAACAAATATTTATCATAAAAATTTTATTTCACTCAGCTTTTGAGCAACTTAAAAAATTAATAAGTAATTTAATTTTAAATAGTTTTAATTTGACAAAATTATGTGTGTGTTAGTCACTCAGTCGTATCGTACTCTTTGCCACCCCATGGACTATAGCCCACCAGGCTCCTCTGTCAGTGGAATTTTCTAGGCAAGAATACTGGAGTGGGTTACCATTTTCTTCTTCATTTTGGAGCTTCCCTATAGCTCAGATGGTAAAGAATCTGCCTGCAATGCAGGAGACCCGGTTCGATCCCTGGGTCAGGAAGATACCCTGGAGAAGGAAATGGCAACTCACTCTAGTATTCTTGCCTGGAGAACCCATGGACAGAGGAGCCTGGTGGGCTACAAATTTAACAAAATTAAAATAAGAAAATTAAATTTGTTTATAAGATGAAATGATACTTGTCATATTTTATAATAGCCATCTACGGCTGCATAGTAAATCACCTTAAAAGTAAGAGGTTTAAAGAATAATAAATAACTATAACTTTACACAGTTTCTGTGGGACAGGAATTTGGGGATGGCTTAGATGGGTGGTTCTAGTATAGGGTATATCTTGAGGTTGCCTTGAAAACACTGGCTAGGGTTCCAGACATCTGAAAATTTTTCTGGGGTTGTGGAGCCATTGGCAAGATGTCTCACTCATTTCGTTGTCAAGTTAATGCCAGTTTGTCTTCACAACATGGCACCTGGTGTCTCCAGACGAGTGATCCAAGAAAGAGCGAGACGGAAGTCACAATGCCCTTTATAACCTACACTTGCAAATCACACACTGCCATTTCTGCAAAATCCTGTTGGTCACACAGTTCATTCCTACTCAGTGCTGGAAGAGACTGCACAATGGTATGAGTGCCCACAGCCAAAAATCACTGGGGCCAGTGTGGTGGTTGGCTACCACATATTATATTGTCAGAAAGTTATACTGCCAAGTTATGTATCAGGATAGATGCTTAGATTTAAGGAAGTAGCGTTCAGTTCTCTTACTTGGCAAAGAGAGACAGGTGTAAAGAGGAAGATGGTGTATTGGAATGGCTGATATCATGGGGCCGTATCTAAGAAAATAAATATTCTCTAATGGTTTGAAATCTTAAAAATCTCAAAACTGAAATTCTCAAGGATATATATATATATATACATATATATATATATATTTCTTCAAATAAGAAATTCAAATACTTTTTGCTAATTAAAATTTGAATAATTAATTTCTAGAACCAAAAGAGTATAAGTTCAAGGACGTTGTATAATTAAAGCATAAAGCTTCTAACTCATATTAACTACTGGTTGGACAGGATACACACACTTACATTAAAATTCTGATTTCTTTTCTCATTTATTATGTTTTTAACCTCCCTTTTTAATGTTGTTTTTACAACAACAACATTTTTACAGAAAAAAAAAATCATTCACTTCATTGAGAGTTTCAAAATGTAAATGATTCTCTTATGCTTCTAATGCTATTTTTAACTGGTACCTTTCAAACATTTACTAAGGATAAATATTATTACTATGATGAGGCTTCTGTACTGCATAATAGTCTTTGAAATATGTATTGTTAATGTTTAAAAACAGGGTTGGTGGTAGGAGAAATCATATCAGAAATAGTTCTGAAGGCCAGGCAGATTTACTGTCCTTGGGCTCTGAATTACTCTCTGGCACTTGAGAAAAGTAGAAAAACAACTCCAATATATTAAAAAATGTTTACAGAGAAATGAAAATCTGTTTTCATAAGCAAGTACTGGATTGGAAAGAATGATTCTCATCCGGGCAATCTTCTCAGTTCCCTCTTTTCTGAATTTGATTTGATTGATCTGTATAAAATCTACTTGTGAAGTACTAGCAGAAGTGGCTTTTAATATGTGCTTAATTCAAAAGACTGAGTTTACTTATATCTCTATATTCTACAAGTCAGCCTTACTAGGTGATTACATTTTCTTGTCTGTAAATTAGGGAGGACACCTGGATTCCTGGTCTGCAAAATTTGTGACTTTGCTTCATCTTTTCAAATAGGACAAATTTTAGGACACCAAAATCGGATACTAGATAAGAGATTTCACCTACCCTTCATCTCTTACTAAATGTAATATCAAAACACTATTCTAATAATACTACTGTCTGCTTTGATCATAGTAGAGTCACTATAAGTAATGTAAAATAGAGAATTTATTTTATGTGACTTGCACATTCATGGAAGCTGATCAAGCAGTCTAGATGAGGCTGTTGTAATTTATCTGGTACAGGGTCAGAAGTTGGCAGAGTTGAAGACAGGGTAGAAGAGGAACATATCTTTTTCTTCTCTCTTTCTGAATTCTTGGCTAGGGCCCTTCTAGCAAAAGACAAATTAACAAGAGAAAGGCATTCAGATTTATTTAATATAAATTTTATGTGACATAGGAGCCCTTCATAAGGAAATGAAGACCTTAAGAGGCAGTTAGACCTGAGCGTTTTAGTGCTTGCTTTGATGAAAAGTGATAAAAAAAAAAATGTGACAGGACCATAAAGGGTCTGAGCTAACTGTAGTGAGCTGAAGGACACAGTGAGGCCTGTTCATTCAGATTCCTCTGGACTTTTGGGGACAAGGACATTGCTTTCCTCTGGGCATAGTGGGTGCCCCCTCACAGGAGGGTTTATAACCTGCTTCGGAGGAAGATCAGAAAATTCTTCTTGCACATGCTCTTTCTCTAATTCTTCCAGCTCGGTATGCTATGGAGCCACATGTTGAGGTAGCATATCCTGAACCCCTTCACTGAAAAAGACAGATGGAAATAGAATAGGGAAGACTAAGGATGAATGGAACCCTCATTTGATGTGGGTGAGCTTCAGTATGACCTGGTGCCTTCCACCTTGGGAACACGAACCTTACACCAGGGTTTCGAGATGCTGAAGGAGGAAATCCAGTGGGAACTCAAAGAAATGCAGTCCAGTGCTGTCACTGGTCAAGATCAGCCTGTATGTTTGTCGTAACGTGCATCGCATGAGAGGTGACAAAGCCTGCTCGACACCAACCTTCAGAGAATAAACAATGGCTATTACTTCTATTTTGTCTTCCACAGCTCTTATAAATTTCTCTCAAACCCAGTGGTTACCTGAAATATTCATATAAGGGAATCCTGGGAAACATAGTTCCAATTAGAGATTAGACAGTGCACGAAGCCACACCATAGGGTGACAGTATCATCCAAAACAGGACACCTGCCAGAGTGGAGTGGAGATCACAAGGCTGCTGGAGGCCTTGCCCCCAAGCTTCTGTAGACTCAGCCAGGAGGTCCTTCCAGAAAACGGAGGGGTATCCTGATAATTTAATGATGCAGGCTCAGAATTTGTGGTCTTTGTTGATACTCCTTATAGAATTCTTTGTCTTATTTACACATACAACTTTCTCTCTAAACAATAAACGCAAGCAAGTAGGGTTGCTAAGGAAATGACTACAAACTTAGAGGCCTTTGTGGATGTTAATGATTTTCCTCTAGGTCAGAATGTATGGGAATAAATTGTAGTGATTTGTGGCTTTTCTTAACTTAAGAACAAGGGTCATAATTTATTAGCATCTTCATCCGTAAGAAGGGAAAATCATTATATGGCTATATCTGGGGGGGTCTCAAAGCACATAAAGTAATTTTTTGCAGGCATTCCACAAAATATTTCAAAACAATTTTGAAAAAATAGAGAAGATAATCTATGTAAAACATACCTGGTTGGCACATAGGAAGCGCTCATTAAATGTAACTTGAATTTGAATCTTATTACCAGGAAGTAAAATCAGTAATCTGAGAAGAGAGCAAGCCAGAATATGATGGTAAGAAGCATCAATTTCTTATGAAACTCTTGCAGACATCTCCTGATGTGCCTTTTAAATAGATTTTCTAATGAGGTGTGCCATTTATCTACTGCTCTTGAAAATTAATTTCCCTGATTTTTCTTCCCCTGGCACTTAGCCCAGTAAAACAGGTGCACTGTTTGTCAGGGTATGAGTTTAGAGGAGCAAAATGACTTAGGGAAGACCCAAAGTCAATCAGAATGTTTAAATTTAACATTTAATAGTTATGTATATATGTATATGTGTGTCTCTGTGTGTGTGTATATAGAAATGACTGTAACTGTATATATATGAATATGTTATTACATTTTAGGAGACTTGGAAAACTGGAACACTAAATGTAACATTTTAGACTTTATCAGTTCTCTGGTGTACTGAGTTTTCAAGAATAGTTGACATTTTGTGTGCTTCTTATTCTGATTCAAGTCTTATCTCCAACCCCACATTTTCTGTTCAGTGTCCCAGGCTTATTTAGTCCTCTTGGTCACCATATCTAAAAGGATACATTTCATTACTTAATTCCAATCTGCTCTTAAACACCTTAAGGAGATAGCAGTTTTTGTATTGCAGTGGTTCCCAGATCCTAATCAAATTTTGTTAATTCTTCATGAAATGAAGAAAAAGATAAAGAGGAATTTATCCAGTTTAAAGATGTGTCCTTATTTCTATTATTTATACATTTTTGGTCTTAAAATTCTCTTTTGAAATGATGATAATTGCAGATACTGTTTCTGTTACAGTTTTTTAAATGACATTTTCTTACAAAATAAAAGGTTAGCAATTCGATGTTGGGCTCCAGGTTTTTGCTGGTGGCAGTTTTCAAGGTCAAAAAAACCCAAGTTTGATACCAATGCTCTATTCCATTGAAACTTAGCAAATGATACTTTATATTTATAAATGCATCTAGTTGTATACAATTATAAATCATATCAAATGTTAATATCCACTTTTCAATGGTCCAACTATTAAATATCTTTTCGTGCTGAGCTTGGATTCACTTCCTTAGAAAAAGCTTTTCTCAACTTTCAGTGTAAATCAAGGTACTCTATCCTAATTCCCCATTATATCATTTACTCTTTACTCACAGCACGTATTACAAGTTGTATATCTTTGATTGTGGGTGATTATTTATTTAATATCTGTCTTCTCCACTGATCTGTTAGTTTTGCAAGGAAAGTGACTGACTGTTTTATCTGCTTGATTTGTCTAGTACTTAGAAGTGTTTAGCACTGTGAGCTCAATAAACATCTGAATGAATGCTAAGATGAAAGAATGAATATATAAATAAATAAATAAAGGAAAATGTGGTGGCATTTTTTACACTCTGAATGCTGAGTAATGAGCATAGTTGTTCTTTATGATGACTTTGAAAGTGTTAGGATTCACTTTTTAAACTTCTGTTTCCCTGATTGAAACTTAAGCATCTCAGAGTAAAGATTGTCTCATTTATCTTACTGTTCTTGTTAGCTTGCTGACTGCCTGCCACACTTTGTTCAGTACAATTTGTATGTGCTTAACAGGAGTTATTTGCTAAGCATATATAGCAAGCAAACAAGCAAAACCACGAGACAGCAGTAATAAAAGAACACATGGACTTCAAGACCCTAGTGAAGTAGTGGAGTGCAGGCTCTGGATTGAAGCCCTCACTCCAGTTAGTAGCTGTGTAACCATGGAAACAACTTTTCTGTGCCTCAGTTTCATTCTCTGGAGGCAATGATAGTTTCTGCTTCACATGGTTCTGTGAACACTGAATGAGGTAATATATTCAAGACACTTGGAATTTTGAATGGCACATAGTAATTGTTAGATAAATTGTAGTTAGTATTATTTTAATTTATTCTTCATGACTTTAGGCTTATTCAGTGTTTCAGAAAGATGAATAGGCATATTTCAAAAAGATGGATTGACTACATGCTTTCCAATTTTAAATATCATTTGAATATACATAGATTTTCCCAGTTACACAATAGAAATACAATGATTAAAGTATTCTATTTTATTTTCACACTGAGGGAATATTCTAGCCTTTCTGATATAGTTTGTTATTTTTGTATGATATATAATAAGTACATAATTCATGACCCTACATGATACATTTTAATGTGCTGAAAATAATTTTAAAATTATTTCTTTGGATAACATAGTGATAGAATAGCTAAAGAGAATATATAATAAAATTAAGAGTTTCTCAAACCAAACTTTGACTGGATGAAGTACATGTTTATTAAATAATTAGTCAGAATATGCTAATTGCTATATTAACCTCAAATTTAATATCTTTCTTCTTCAGTGGTCTGCTAAGTTTATAACATACTGATCCAAGTAAATCATCTAACTATGATACCATGGAGTACTATGGTATTTTAACTCTTCTTCTGCTACCAGAAAATTAATTCTGTAGCTTGGGAAAAAATCTGTAGAAATCTACTAATATAAATCTACAGAAAATTTGCTTTCTCATTCCTTATTAATTCATGTAACATTGGGATTGTATTTATATTTTAGATATAATATACTTTTCTAAGAGGAGGAAAGTTAATTTTTTCAATTGATGTAATAACATCCACACCATGCTTATTAATAAAATTATAATAAGACTCTTAAATTTTTCTATAGATGTTTGATAAGAATAAAAAACAACAGCCAAAAGCTGTTTGTGATTTATTTCAGAATATAAAATGCCCTTGGATATAAAATGACATGGATCTAGTTCCAGCTAGCTGGAAATATTCCAGGTTTAAACATCTGCAACACAATTTTGCCAGCAAAAAAATTGGTTGATTGGGGTCATATTGAGAAAGAAAGGTGAAGTGTACATTTATTTGCATTAATGCTTCTTACTGCCTCGAAAAGTAACAGTTGAGGTACAATAAAGGACAGCTTAGAAACATACTGTGAGACTGTTTAACACTGACATAATCATATGATTTAAACTAAAGTTGCTTGTGTTTAATTTCGTTAAGTTTCCACACAAGTGTACATTTCTAAAATATTGAAGTTAGTTAATAGTGAAGATGAGTGTGGGAAAATTTCAATTGCAAAAATGTCAAAAATCAGAAGGAAGATGCACACGCCTCAGATGTTGAATGGAAGAATTAGAGCTATACTCTGACTGTTCAGATGTAGATTAGAAAAAGTCACAGTCATTTCCTCAGGCAGTCAATAAAACAAAGAACTCACTAAGTAAGTCAGTGCAGTTGCTCAGTCCTGTGGGACTCTTTGCAACCCCATGGACTGCAGCACGCCAGGCATCCCTGTCCATCACCAACTCCCAGAGCTTACTCAAACTCATGTCCATTGAGTCGGTGATGCCATCTAACCATCTCATCCTCTGTCGTCCCCTTCTCCTCCCGCCTTCAGTCTTTCCCAGCATTAGGGCCTTTTCTGATGAGTCAGTTCTTCGCATCAGGTGGCCAAAAGTATTGGAGTTTCAGCTTCAGAATCAGTCCTTCCAAAGAATATTCAGAACTGATTTCCTTTAGGATGGACTGATTGAATCTCCTTGCAGTCCAAAGGACTCTCAAGAGTCTTCTTCAACACCACAGTTCAAAGGAATCATTTCTTCGGCACTCAGCTTTCTTTGTAGTCTAATTCACACATCCATACAGGACTACTGGAAAAAACCATAGCTTTTGGTAGATGGACCTTTTTTGGCAAAGTAACATTTCTGCTTTCTAATATGCTCTCTAGGTTAGTCATAGCTTTTCTTCCAAGGAGCAAGTGTTTTTTAATTTCATGGCTGCAGTTACCATCTGCAGTGATTTTGGAGCCCAAGAAAATAAAGTCTCACTGTTTCCATTGTTTCCCCATCTATTTGCTATGAAGTGATGGGACTGGATGTCTTGATCTTAGTTTTCTGAATGTTGCATTTTAAGGCAACATTTTCACTCTCCTCTTTCACTTTCATGGAGAAACTCTCTAATTCTTCACTTTCTGCCACAAGGGTGGTGTCATCTACATATCTGAGATTATTGATA
Source organism: Antilocapra americana (assembly GCA_007570785.1). NCBI lineage: Eukaryota > Metazoa > Chordata > Mammalia > Artiodactyla > Antilocapridae > Antilocapra > Antilocapra americana. The sequence goes on from ML662442.1 coordinate 25,740,210, forward strand.
TTTTTCTCGGCAATCTTGATTCCAGCTTGTGCTTCCTCCAGCCCAGCATTTCTCATGATGCATATAAGTTAAATAAGCAGGGTGACAATACACAGCCTTGATGGACTCCTTACGAACTCATTAAAATTGCTTGAAAGTCAGGATCCTAGTTTTACTTTGCTTTAAATACATCTAAGTATCTACATCTGCAATTTTTTTTTTTAAATTGTAACTCAAGTGGGTTTTATTGTTTAGTGTCTGTTGCGCTTCAGGGGCTTTGTGTTCACCCTTTGTCTTCTGTATCATTCTCACTAACAGATGGAGCAGCCTGACCTTGCAATCTAATACAGGCAGAATCCAGAGCACAGAGGGAGGAGAGAGAGACGAGAATAGGATGATGAGAGGTGGAGAGAGAAAGGGAGAGAAAATAAATGATTTGGGGATATGTGGTTATCAGGGATGTTAAAAGATGAACTAAGGCAAATTCAAAATGTTAAGAATATGAGCAAAAGCTGATTCATATCAGACTGCACCAAACCACAGTTACAGGACCTTGGAAAAAAACTTATATAAAGTATGCTGTATGCTATCGTGTCTGACTCTTTGTGACCCCTTGGACTGTAGCTAGCCAGGCTCTTCTGTCCATGGGATTTCCCCAGCAAGAATACTGGAGCTGGTTGCCATTTCCTACTCCAGGTGATCTTCCTAACCCAGGAATGGAACCCAGATTTCCTGCATTTCCTGCATTGTCAGGCCGATTCTTGACCACTGTACCACCTAGGAGAAATTATAAAGAATCTGCCTGCAGTTAAGAGACCAGGGTTTGATCCCTGTGTCGGGAAGATCCCCTGGAGAAGGGAGGGGCTACCCCCTCCAGTATTGTTACCTGGAGAATTCCATGGACAGAGGAGTCTGGCAGGCTATAGTCCCTGGGATCACAAAAAGTCAGTCGGGACTGAGTGACTAACATTTTCACACCTAGAAGAAGAGGCAGAAGCAAAGGAAGGGAGTCATTTGATTGGCTGCCTTATTTGGGAAGGGCTGGTTGACTCTTGGCAACTTGCTGTCCTTAGATCTGATTTCTTAACCTTGAGACTTTTAAAGGCTTTAGTTTTTGTTTGCTTACAAAGGCTGCTCTGGTCTTAGAACCACCTGTCTAATGGCTTTCTAACAGAGAAGTACAAGTTACTGCTTCACGAAGATCTTGCTTTTTAAAAGGGATTATTACTCTTAAAGAAATACATGTGTGTGGAGGGGGAGGTGGTGTGATGGGAGAAGGCCTCACGAAGGTGTGTTTTCAATGTTGCTACATCTAAATGTTTCTAGGTTTAAATGCCATCTCATTCCTGTTTCTTCAGTCTTTGCTATAGTCCCTCTTTCCGTTCTATATGTGCTTATGTGTTTCCTAACTTGAAAAAACATACAAATTTCCCCCACTTCCCTATATCCCTATCTAGCTCTTAACACAAACCTTTTTGTTTCTGTCCCTGTAGCCAGGCCCCTCTAAGAGATAATCTGACACTATTCTATCACTGCTGAAATGTTTCAGATATGCACTTGATTTCTTAATAAAGAAATGGGACAGATGAACACAAGAACAAGTCGCATGGTTATCCTCATCTCAGTTAAATCTTGCAGTACTAGATCTGTTGAATGACACTTGCTTACTAAAAACATAATCTCTTATGATTTTTATTCTTTACCAATTGTTTACTTTATTTTTGTTTAAATGTTTTATGTTTTATTGGATAGCCTATTAACAATGTTGTGATAGTTTCAGGTTCACAGGAAACAGTTGGGGGAGAATGGATACGTATATATGTATGACTGAGTATCTTTGCTGTGCACCTCTTATGACTTATACATCTTCTTTAGCACCATTAGCTTCTTTCCCCGTTAGACAATGCCACCTTATTCCATTGCTGTGATGACTTTGTTTCCCGTACAAGAGATGAGTAAGTTGCCATCATATTTAGCCTGCTTATCTTTAATATATGGCTTTTGGTCTAATAACAGGGTCAACTCTTCCTTAAAATGGTCGCAGATACTTAGATGAAAGTCCAAAAGCAGTGATACAGTTCTAAACAATTAAAGCATCCAAAATAAGTTTTAAAGAATGTATTCTTCCCACCATGGGAGTCAGTAAATGACTTTTATTTAAAAAAAAAAAAATGAGCTCATCAGTGTTTTTATTTTTCTCTTAATTGACCTACTTGCCCAGAAGTTTGCTTATAACTGAGCTTCACACATAATAACTCCCCAGTGCACATCTTTGTCCCTAATCGCTCCCCAATTTTATATATTTATTTATTTTTTCTTATAACCTCTTCTTTTTTATTTT